>CM041628.1:32138746-32228509 GCA_023333625.1 Bothriochloa decipiens
CACGCTCCGGATATCGATTTTGGGTATTAGCCCGGTGTGTTTGCAGACATAATTTTGCATCAACACATCTATTCAGTTGTCCTTTGCATGTGTGGATGCAATTGTTGTTTTATGACTAGCTGCAACTAGTTGGAACTAGTTGCAATCGGTTATGCCTGATGTAATATGCTCAGTTTACATATGTGAAGTATATCATCACTTAGTGATAGTCTTGCTATCGTGGAACTTGTTGCTTCTGTCTTGTCAGCCTTGAGCATTTGAGAAGCAACTTATTAGTTGAGACAATCTTGATATTATGGGATGAATGCTTCTGTTGATTTAGCCTTGTGCATTTGAGAGGCGTCTCTTTGGGTCATGACAACCTCAGTGTTCAGACATGGGTTACTTCTATTCAGTTGGGCTTATGCATTTGGGAAGTGTACTCTTCAGTTTGAGGTAGTCATTCAAATTCACTGAGATCACTCTTCATTATTGTTGCTCAGTAATGTGGGGACTCATTTGATTTGAGCCGTCTTATGGTGGTTTAAAATTATTCATTTGTACATCCTACAATTTGATGAAGCTTTGGGTCACATTATAAATTGAATAGCTTCAGTTGTGCTATGCAGCATTCTTGTTATGCTTTGGACACTATTATGGCTTCAGATTCTGTTTGGGAGAAAATTTGATTCGCTAGCATGGTTCACCATTGCACCACTGTGGTGATGTTTGGAAGATAAACATAACATCAATTTGTGTAATCTCACTGCATGCTCTCCCATGCATAGTTGAGATTGTTATGTTAGGTTGCTACTTGGTGATTCATTCTTTCTCTACAGTGACTGGTTGCAGACCATTTGAGGAGGTATGACTTTTGACTACTATTTCTCCTCATTGTGCTAACTTGAGGATCATTTATTGCCTAGTGTTGTGTATATGTCCTTTTTAGACATTTTGGAGATTTGGCAGTTTGTTGAATCCTTATGGTTGATTTTTGGAGTTGAAGGCTGCCTCTTGTGGTGATATATTTGTTACCATTGTCTGATTGTCAGTTTGTCTAGTGACCATAATTTGCTTGACAATCTTGCTCCTTTCTGCTAGTCTATGTTATGTTCTACTTCAGGTGGAGTTTAGTCAGTTGTTTTGATAAGAGAATTAATGAGTAGTGGGCAGTAACATTTGAGGTGGAGACTATTGTCATCGGTTATCCACTATTTGAGCAACATTATTTCAGCTATTGTCCAAGCTACTATGAGAGGATGTACTACATTAGCACATCATTCTAGTCATTTTCTACTTGAGATAAAGCAGATAGCCAACATGGATATTAAGACTGTTGATGATGTAATTGAGTTGACAATTAGCCCATTTGTGAAGATTCTTGTTGTGTGCTGCTATGAGAATGAGGAATTATCGACTGCCACCATCCAGGTATGGTATATTATCAAATTTGGGCTAATATTTGACATATGGTTTAGTTGCATTTCAAGTTAATGTATGAGGAGCCAAGCTCATACAAGAAATCCATGTGGTTTGTATGCAACTATTTGGGCTCGAGAATGCATAAAAGGAAATTTGATTTCTAGTGTTGTCCATCATGGAAGAGATGCACTTTGTAGATTGCAATTGGGTCTATTGGTTTGCAAGCTAATCTGTTGTTGCTCCTTTATCCAAGACTTGTTGGTTATGAAATACATCAGTTTGTTATGAGATGTTTGTCATTTTGTTGGTATCTCTCGTTCATGAGGTTCTTTGGTTGCTTCTGTTGGTTGGAGATGTTAGTGTTACTTGAGGCATTATCTCTTTTGGTCCTTTTAGAGATGTTGGTCTGTTCTCAAGTGTATCTCCATTATGAAGCTCTCTTTGTGACTTCAGTCTTTTTGAGGGATTTGGCTACCATCAGGTATTGTCTCAAGTAGTGTGAGGTTCTTTCACTCTAAAGTCTTGTTTGTGGTTGTTAGTTTGCTTTGGCAGTTGACATTCAGTTGGAGCAGTTTGTTATTTGAGATTACTTGTCTTGGGAGACTTGTTGTTTAGATCTACAGTTTGTGGCTAGCCTTAGCATTTGTTAAGTGGACATCGCTTGTCCTTTGGTGATTGCTACATGGGCTAGATGCATCTTCTTTTGTGGTATTGTTACACTAGAATTGGTTAATTTGTTCAAGAAGAGCCCTTCTGCAAGTTTATTCATCTTGAGGCCGATTCAGATGGTTTGTCATATTATAGCTGTTGTGTAAGGATGACATCTTGGTTGCAGCTTATTTGTACCAATCTGAATTATTATGAACAAGTGAAGGTTGAGCTCCTATTTGAGTCTGAGCTGAAGGATTTGGTGTAGGATGGAGTTTGTTCTCTACATGGATCATTAGTCTAAGTTGAGGTCAATGTTTGGTGCTGAAGATGTCAGTACATTATGGTTGCCCTTGCTTGTGTGAGATCTAGTGTAGAGTTTGTTGGTACTCTTTTGCCTACACATTTGATAGTTTCTTTCACTCAGATTTCCTTGAGGAGCAAATGAAAATATCATTACTTTCATTGGTCGATGGTTTGGTGCACATAGTGGCGTTCACATGTGCAAGTTTCTCATTCCATGAGTGTTGGTTGCCAAGTTATGTGTTTCAGGTGGAGCACATTTGGAAAGCATGGTTTTTGCATTCTTCACTATTTGTTCAGTGTCTCAGGTGATTTCTTGGCATATCCTTTGGTTATCGAGCAATTTGCTCAGACTTGGGTTAGGAGGTCAATTGCACATGTTCAGACATTTGCTGGGGTTAGAATTATTGAAGACTTAGTTTTGTTCGTCTGGATTTGATGAGATGTGATTTGGACTTCCTAGTTATCTTGCTTGCTCGATTTGGCAGCTTCATGTGAAGCGTTTGTTGGAGGTTTTGTTTGTGCATTTGACTTGGAGTTGGAGATTTGAGCATTTGGCATCATGATCCTGGGTGTGTTGGCCATGTTGTTCACTCATCGAAGTTCACTGATGTATTTGTTTGTAGCTCAATCATTTGCCAAGTCAATCCAAGCTACCTCCATTTTAGAGGTGATGAAGTTGTTGCTTATTGATTATTGATTTGAAGATGAAGCATTTGAAGATTGGACTTTTGACATCAAGAATCTTGGTGTGATTGCTCTATGGTTCAATCATCGCTGAGGTGGAGAATTGTGATGTTGTAGCTCTTAATGACACCATTTGAGGCTCTTTTGACCAACTAAATTATGCAAAATGTTGCTTATTGTTGATACCATTTTTCGGCACGTGTCAGTAAGAATCGAAAATTGAGCTAATCGGCAAAGGATTGGTTATTATTTTGTCTTTGGCATTGCTTTGGATGTTGCCAATGAATGGTTGTCGATAAAGGGTGGATTGGTCTGAGTTGTTACCAATAAGGCTGAAGAGCTGTTACCGATGAGATTGGCGGGAAGCTAGAGGATTGCTGCCGATGAAGTTGAAGGCCGAAGATTAGAAGATTGTTGCCGATGCCAGAGAGTATGCCGATGAAAAGATAGCTTCATCATGATGGAAACGGATAGAGGATCGGCATCATGTGAGCTTTAGATTTTCATAGTGTAGTCTGAGTCGAGTTCCTATACGAGTTTTATTTCTTTCCTTTAGAGATAGAGTTCGTATAAGGAGTAAGTTTATTTTTCTATATTTAAGCTTTTCGTATTCAGTTAGGATTCTTCGAATAGTAGAGTATAAATATGTGCCGAAGGGCATTGTAATGAAGATCCAAGCATCAATAAACAAATCTACTTTTTATCGCAATTTACTTCTACCAGCACTTTACTTTTTGACGACTTCGTTAAGTATTTTCTCTTTTTCAACGAGTTCTTTCAAGAATCGACGGGCTGCATCAACTTGATCTCCGACGACCTTGCAAGTTCCGCGTCTACCGAGCACGATTCAGGCTTTGACTTTCGGGCGTATCACTGTCGTCTCGTCTGATCTGTTCAACAGTTATCGAATACATTCTGAGCTTTGATGTCCGAGCGTATCACTGTCGTCTCGTTCGGTTTTTGTTCAAGTTATCATCCTTGTCGATTAACAGGTCAAATCGACTGGCACGCTTTGGATATTGAATTTGGGTATTAGCCCGGTGTGTTTGCAGATAAGAATTTTGCATCAACACATCTTTTGGCATGCCCAGTGGGACCAAATTAACAGATTTATCATGAAGAACCCTGCTGATATCAATCCAGAGAACATCATTGAGATATCAGAGTCAGATCTCAAGGAAGATCAGAAGCTAGCCATGGAAAAAGCTATGGAGGATTACAGGCAGCTGATATCCTGCTGAAGAACCATGAAGAACCCTGCTGATATCAATCCAGTGCATCGGCAAGATCAAGATGTGTTTTGGACCGATAAGATTGCGGAAGTGATGAAAGAGCAATTTGGGATTCAGCCCAAGATTAATACTTACTCTTATCGGACTCCGTACCCTCCAGCATATGACTCAATTCCCTTTCCAAATTGGTACAAGGTACCAGATTTTACTAAATTCTCTGGACAGGATGATACATCAACAATGGAACATATCAATCGATTTATCATCCAATGCGGAGAAGCAGCTAATAGGGATGAATTGAGAGTTTGATTATTCTTGTCTTCATTGTCTGGATTGGCATTTACATGGTTTATCTCATTGCCACCGAATTCTATTCATACTTGGGCGGATTTAGAAAGACAGTTCCACAAGTACTTCTTTGCTGGTGTCCATGAGAAAAAGCTTACCGATTTAGTGAAACTGAGACAACGAAGTGACAAATCGGTGGAGAGCTTTGTGCAAAGGGTACGAGATATGAAAAACAGATGCTATAGCTTGGTGCTTGATGATCGCCAGTTGGCTGGTTTGGCTTTTCAGGGTTTGTTGCCGCACCTCAGAGACAAATACGATTCTCAGGAGTTTGAAAGTTTAAGCCATATTGTGTAGAGGATTTCTGACCAAGGTGCTCGAGCTCCAGAACCTAGAAAGACTTGGAATAAAAAGGTGTCCTTTGTAGAAGAAGCAGAGGAATCAGACTCAGATGAAGAACCAACTATCGGCCTAGCTGAGTGGGTGAAAGGTAAGAAGCCAATATCTTGTCCTTTTGGTCAAAAGGAGCCAGAGAAGTTCACATTTGACATCACGAAGGCCGATAAAATATTTGATTTGCTGCTTCAAGAGGGCTACACCAATGGATGACTACTCGATGCTCGTTGCCGATTTATTAATTGATGCTGCTGCTGGACATCGGATTAGCTTCATGGATGGGAACACCGGATATAATCAGATCTTTATGGCCGAAGAAGATATCTCCAAGACTGCCTTCAGATGTCCAGGTCATGTGGGGTTATTTGAATGGATAGTCATGACTTTTGGTTTGAAGAATGCCGGTGCTACTTATTAGAGAGCAATGAATTACATTTTTCATGAGTACATCGGCACATTGGTTGAAATTTATATAGATGATGTGGTGGTTAAGTCTGGAGACTTCAGAAATCATCTAGTTGACTTGCAGAGGATATTGGAATGCACAAGGAAACATGGGTTGAAAATGAATCCCAACAAGTGTGCATTTGGTGTATCGGCAGGACAATTTTTAGGTTTCATGGTGCATCAGAGGGGCATTGAAATAAGCAGAAAGTCCATTGATGCTATCAATAAAGTGATTGCTCCTACCGATAAGACCAAACTACAGTCTCTGATCGACAAGATTAATTTTTTTGAAGATTCATATCTAATTTATCAGGAAGAATCAAAACTTTCAGTCCATTGTTGAACCTGAAGGCCGATCAGGAATTCGTGTGGGGAGCAGACAGCAGTTGGCTTTAGAAGAAATTAAGAAATATTTGGTGAATCCTCCAGTGTTGGTTCCACCTCAACATGGAAAACCCTTCAGATTGTATTTGTCGAGTGATGATGAAGTCATTGGGTCAGCTCTAGTCCAAGAATTTGAAGGGAAAGAATGTGTAATCTATTACCTGAGCAGAAGGCATTATCTGTTAACGGCTGAATGCACTGTTATATGCAAAGATGATGTGGTCAAATATATGCTGTCAATGCTAATTCTAAATGGAAGAATCGGCAGGTGGATTCTAGCATTGTCAGAATTTGATCTGCGCTATGAATCAGCTAAAGCAATCAAGGGGCAAGTGACGGCTGATTTTATTACTCAACATTGCGGCATGGTAAATTTTTTAGAGATCGCTCCATGGACACTTTTCTTTGATGGTTCTACATGTGGAGAAGGAGCAAGCATCGGCATTGTGTTGATATCACCTCAAGGGAAGAAATACGAATTCTCATTGCCGATTGCTACCACATCGACAAACAATCAGGCTGAATATCATGTTGTGTTGAAAGGATTAGAGTTACTCAGGGAAGTCTGTGCCGATGCTGTTGAAATCTTTAGCGATTCAATGCTAGTTATTAATCAGCTAGCTGGGATGTATGAGTGTCGAAGTGAAGTTTTAATCTCGTATTACGAAAGATGTCGACAATTATTGAAGGAGTTTAAATATTTCCGCCTTGGACGTATCTCCAGATTGCACAATCAAGAGGCTAATCAGCTAGCACAACATGCTTAGGGGTACCAACAGATCCTGGATGTGTTGACATCAGCAACTGACGCCGATGATTGGAGGAAGGAGATTGCCGATTACTTGAAGGATCCATCTAAGAAGGTCGAAAGGCGTATAAGGTTTCAAGCTACTAAGTACATGCTCCTAGATAATGAATTATATTATCAAACAATGGATGGAGTTTTGCTCAAGTGTCTTGGTGAAGAAGAATCAAAAAGTTTAATGGGCGAAATTCATGAAGGAGTATGCGGGGCACATCAGTCGGCTTTCAAAATGAAGTGGATGATCAGGCGAAACGGATTTTATTGGCCAACAATACTTGAAGATTGTTTCAAGTATTTTAAAGGGTGTCAGGAGTGTCAGAAGTTCGGCGACGTCCAAAGGGCACCCGCATCGGCAATGAATCCCATAATTAAGCCGTGGCCATTTCGAGGATGGGCTATTGATATCATCGGTCAAGTTTATCCACCATCAAGCAAAGGGCATAAATTCATCCTCGTTGCCACCGATTATTTTACAAAATGGGTTGTGGCAGTTCCTTTGAAAAATGTGACATTGGCCAATATGATTGATTTTGTGAAAGAGCATATTGTGTATCGGTTCGGTATTCCTCAGACCATTACGACCGATCAAGAAACCATGTTCACTTCAGGAGAATTTGATGGATTTGCCGATGAGATGGGAATCAAGGTTTTAAACTCTTCTCCTTATTATGCTCAAGCTAATGGTCAGGCCGAAGCATCTAATAAAGGGATTATTAAATTCATTAAGTGCAAGATTAAGGAAAATCCCAGGAGGTGGCACACGGTTTTGAACGAGGCCTTATGGTCGTATCGAATGGCCTGTCATGGTGCTACTAAGGTGTCGCCTTATCAGTTGGTATATGGACATGACACGGTTTTGCCTTGGGAAATAAAGACCGGTTCGAGGCGGATATTTCATCAAAATCAATTGTCGGCCGATGATTACAATACACTCATGAAAGATGAGTTGGACGATTTGGCGGGTCATCGGCTAAAGGCTTTGCTCAGCATTAAAGAGAATAAGAAAAGAGTTGCTAGGTGGTATGACAAGAAGGTAAAGGTGAAGGAATTTTTTAATAGTGATCTAGTCTAGAAACTGATTTTACCGATTGGGACTAAGAGCGCAAAATTTGGCAAGTGGTCTCCTAATTAGGAAGGTCCTTATCGAGTAAATCGGTCCATTCCTGGTAATGCTTATATCCTAGAAACTCTTGAAGGAGAAATATTTCCAAAAGAGTTGAACGGTGAATATCTGAAGAGATATTATCCTAGTATTTGGATGGATGCGTGAAGAAACAGATATAATACTTGTTCAATAAGAATGTATCGACGCTACATTAATATGAAGTTTTACCAGTTGCCGATGCACTACTTTGCCGATGGAAAAGTTTACAAGTTCAGCAGTGAATGAATAGCCGATATCGCACGTAGGCAAATTTGGTTGGCTTCCTCTATTGTCTTTACGTCTTCATCAGCATTGCCTTCTACTGGCTTGATTTTCTTCTTAAGGACCAGTGTCTTGAGGGCTTAGTTGTCCCTTTCCTGCTGAAGAATCTTGATAGCGTCAGGCATTTGGGCTTTCTCTTGAGTGACTGTATCCAGGTCTTCTTCAACCTTTTTCTGCTCCGCTAATAAAGCTTCTCTCTTTGCCGATAATTGGGAAATCTTCTCTTCCAGCTCCATGCGGGAGGCTTCCAATTTGCCGATGTCTTTATGTTTCTCATCGGCAGATTGTTTATACTTCATCATCTCCTCCTGGAGTCATGCCTGGGTAGTTCTGTTGGCAATACGTTTAGCAGCTTTCTGATACTGAAGTTGCCGACTCTCTAGGTGTGCGGCTTGAAAGAGTGTCTCTTCAACATCGGCAGGGATCTAGCCTCGGATTGCCTTGAAAGTTTCCCTGGTGGAGTCAGAGTCTTGGATTAGCTGAGATGTGTCATGTTGCAGCAGGGATAGCAATGTCTCTAGCCTAGACTTGATTTCGGATGACAAGGCTTCGGAGGCTGGAGCCGAGCTTTCTTCGTTCTCTTCATCATCAGGAATGTCCCCAATAATAGGGAAAGAGAATAGGCTATCGGGGGAATCTTGCTCCTGAAAGGAAAGAGATGTTAGCCAAAGGATATGAATGTCGAAAATTAACTAAGAAAGTTAACTTACTTGCTTCAAGGCAATTTCTCACCTTTGGCTGGAGGAAGCAACCAGAGATATGATTGCCGATGGCGTTTTCTACGTTGGTGCCTCGGTTGGTTGCTGCTGCAACACCAGTGCCGATGAAGACTCTTGTATAGGAACAACTGCCGGTTGAAGAACAGTTGCTGATAGGGAAGCCTGCGCAGGAGCATCGGGCGATGTCTGGCGAGGTGAGGATGCCGATGATGCGACTGGAGCTGGTGAAAGCCTCGACCGTTTTGATTGAGACTCGTCCTCCGATGAAGCCTTACGCTTGTGCTGTAAAATATTGGCATTGAATGGCTGGGGGGCATCGACAATGGATGGTTGAAATGACTGCGCACTTGGGGTAGTTACCGACGCGACTACTTGGTGCTGTGAGAGAAGCAGATGAGTAAAAGTGCTGATACAATGGTCAGAGTTTAATTTGAGGGGTACCTCTGGAGAATCGTCAAGGATGACGAGGCGTGGTGATGAAGGTGCAGCAGGTGAAGATGAAGGGCGAGTTGCCGATGAGGATTCATCAAATGTAGAACTTGCACCCTGAAATATGAGATCAGCATATCACGGCAATCGGCACACACAGAAGAAAATAAGACAGTTACCTGGAATGTCCGTGATGAGGATGCAGCCATGTCCGATGGAGCAGCCATACTTCTGGTCGATTTTGATTTGAAGGAGCTCTTCTTGAAACGACCGCGGCACATCAGAGCATCTAATGAGGGAGCTCTGTAGCCTATTGTGGATATTAGGGATATCGGCTGTAGCCTTATAACTTTGCCACTCTTGCTCAATGTTGGAATCGGGTCATCAACCTGTTGAAAAGGAGTTAGTTGCCGATAGACTGAAAAAGAGAATTGGGAGAAGTGCAGATGGTCAAACTTACTGCATCGGCAGGTATGGCATGATCAGGGTCGATGAGATTCCAATAGAAGTGAGGAGATGTGAAGAATAGTTGCTCTTTCCACTCTTGCCACCATAATTTGAAAGATTTAGTAACGAAGGAAGCTGGTACCCAATCGGTCAGGTCAACATTAGAGGTATCGGCATCAGGAGGAAGAGTGACTATCTTGCACCAATCCATGCTGCTAGTGATAATTTCTCTCGGCTTAATCACATCGGCATAGCAAAGTTTGATGGGCAGTTGCCCGAAAGCTAGTTGTCTTGCTACTACCGATGGATTGTAGAACTCATATGTAGTATTGATGTTCTTCCCACTTCCAAACATGTTAACCAGGATGGCTCGTCAGTGGGTAATCATGACTTGGAGGAAATTTCGGTGCATAAAGTATTTTATACTCTAAAATTGGGGGCATGTGTTGATACCGTTTTTCGGCACGTGTCAGTAAGAATCGGAAATTAAGCTAATCGGCAAAGGATTGGTTATTATTTTGTCTTCGACATTGCTTTGGATGTTGCTGATGAATGGTTGCTGATAAAGGGTGGATTGGTCTGAGTTGTTACCAATAAGGCTGAAGAGCTGTTACCGATGAGATTGGCGGGAAGCTAGAGGATTGTTGCCGATGAAGATGAAGGGCTGTTGCCGATGAGACAGGCCGGAGATTAGAAGATTGTTGCCGATGCCAGAGAGTATGCCGATGGAAAGATAGCTTCATCATGACGAAAACAGACAGGGGATCGGCATCATGTGAGCTTCAGATTTTCGTAGTGTAGTCTGAGTCCAGTTCCTATACGAGTTTTATTTCTTTCCTTTAGAGATAGAGTTCGTATAAGGAGTAAGTTTATTTTTCTATATTTAAGCTTTTCGTATTCAGTTAGGATTCTTCGAATAGTAGAGTATAAATATGTCTGAAGGGCATTGTAATGAAGATCCAAGCATCAATAAACAAATCTACTTTTTATCGCAATTTACTTCTACCAGCACTTTACTTTTCGACGACTTCATCAAGTATTTTCTCTTTTTCAATGAGTTCTTTCAAGAATCGACGGGCTGCATCAACTTGATCTCCGACGACCTTGCAAGTTCCATGTCTACCGAGCACGATTCAGGCTTTGACTTTCGGGCGTATCGCTGTCGTCTCGTCTGATCTGTTCAACAGTTATCGAATACATTCTGAGCTTTGACGTCCGGGCGTATCGCTGTCGTCTCGTTCGGGTTTTATTCAAGTTATCATCCTTGTCGATTCACAGGTCAAATCGACTGGCACGCTTCGGATATCGAATTTGGGTATTAGCCTGGTGTGTTTGCAGATAAGAATTTTGCATCAACACTTATATGTTTAGTTAGGTGTCTAGGGACTTTTCTGTGACAATCTGTAACTTGGAGGGCCTTTCGCAAAGTGCCAAAATCAGCCCAAAAGGGGATCCCGAGCTTCTCTTCTCTATAGGGTGTTTGTTCTTCCCCCTTTGGGGGTTGAGAGAGGGAGAGAGAGCTAGGGTTGAGAGAGGAGAGGGTGAGGCTTTGATCTACCAAATCCATCCATTAGAGAGTGAAATTGGAGGGGATTTGGAGCCTCGTCCAACCTTGTTGGCTGCCACCTCTTGTATCTTCATCTTCATAGTGGATTGCTTGTTCATCGTCACCCGTGGTTTTTCCCCGCAAGGGGTTTCCACGTAAATCCTTGTGTCTAGTTGTGATTCGGTATTTATCTTGCCATACTTGTTGATTGGTTCCTATCTTACTTGCTATTGGTGCCATTTTGTTCAAGTTCATGGTGTATGGATGAGATTGGCATATGAGGCATACATGGGTTCTTTGATATGTCGATGATGGGGTTTGTTGTGTTAGTGAGTTGATCTTTACAAGTATATTTTCTTATGTGAAGTTTGGACAACACCATGTTTATAGAACGGATGCTATGGGCTGTTTTATTTTATGCACACAAAGTGTTCGGTGAAATGCTTGTGAGAGCTTAGCTTACTGATTTCGATGCTTCCGCTGCCCCGCTCCGCTCACAGAACTAGACAATGAGCAACCTACTAATAAGCTATATATAAAAGAAAGACGGCCTCAAGTTCATATGCACGTCCACCGTGCCACGCACCACACACGTTGGGTTCCCATACTCGTCCCCAAATGCTGGCAACTCCCAGTCTACCAGTTTCACCACCTTACCGAATGGCATCGTCCCATCTAGCAGCCTTGGGTTGCCCTCCGGGCCCTTGTTGCAGCGCCTCTTCATCCTCTCCTCCTCCTCATCAACATCCAGGTCCCCGAGCACCAGCGCTTCGAGCAGCCGCACCCGAGCCCTGCCGACGACGGCGGTGTGGCCCGAGGTATGGGGCCCTCCGCGGGTCACCACCGCCAGGTTCGTCCTCCTTTGGGAAACGTAGTCAGCACGTTCCACGAAGATGTCTAGAGACAGGCCCGGCCAGTTGGATGCGACGGGAATCCTGATGTTCAGCCTCCACGTCTTGAACTCGTCCATATCAAACTCGAACGGAAGCGTTCGCCGGGGCACTACCTCGTCGGCGATGGCCACATAGATGGTGCAGGTCCGTGGCCACGCCGGACCAGCGAAGCCGCTCATGCTCGGCCCGGTGAGGCTGACCTCCAGAAAACCCACGGTTTGAGGGTCTTGCTCAGCCATGGCGTGCTTGCGCACCCTGCGGCGACAGCGACAGCGACACCTCGCTGAATCTGTTTTTATTTTCAATATATTTTCCTTTCCTTTTATTAAGGAAGTAAGCAGTAGACGGGGACGCGGTTAACAGGTAGGGAATGTACCACGTGAATTACGCAGGTATATACCCCGCCTGATCGAAGTATGCGATCGGCACTCTTTCAGTTACGAAAATCCGTGGTACATAGCAGATAGATACGGCAGCAATTAACTGGTTGTTGCGCCCAGATATATAACTTGATCCGTTTTTCTTCACCAAGCTGAGTACGTATATACGTACGCACACTTGTGCTTATGCGTGCTATATATATACTAGGCGCCCAGAGGAAGATGTGGGCGTGCATCGCAACAGAGGCGTACTCGATCTCATGGCATCCACGTACGGAGAGTGCACGGCGTGCGTGCGTATAGCCGGGAGGCCCCGTACGACGATGAAAGGTGCTTTTAGAAAGATCACCAACTATTTCTCGGGACCGAGTAAGCACTCTGGGCGTCGTCTACCAATAATCTGCAGGCAGCAAATAACCATGTAGTGATGTGTAGTACACCATTTACACGTAGCCATCAAGTCGTATGAATAAAGAAGATTGATGATGGACAAGATGCATGTCTGAAATATTTGGTGAGAAACTGTACGTACAACGCTAGATTGACACTGCTGCCTCTCCATCGTAAAATTATTTGGTACTAATCCTGGAATATAGGGCATTCAAAAAAAAAAACACGACCTGAAGGAATGACAGAACATTGTGTTTAAGAAGAAAAACTTCTCAAGTAAGTCGAGAAAATTATTTGAACCGTAGCTTTCGTGGGACTGAGCTGGCCTTATACCTGTGTTGCATGAAGCAGACTAGTTTTTTTTTTTTTTGCGCCTCTCTGCCTTGGGGCTCCAACCTAGGTTGCAAGGGTGCGACGCGGTCTAGCTAGCCAATCACCATAAGGTCTAGCGTCCGCTCGTTGTATTTGATAGCAAGAAAGATAATGTTTAGTTAAATACAAATACATGGTGTGATGCTTTAATTCACCAATTGCCATATTTTGTATAATAAGGAAGCTAAAAGTACATGCTTTAATCATGCGGAATAGAATCAAACTTCCATAGATTAGGAAATTAAATCTGGGTACATGCGTCTAGCACTCTCTCTTGTCTTGTCTCATAATGGCTAGAATGCACGGTATAGAGAACAGAGAGAGTATATGCTATATGTACAGCAACGGTGGCGTAGAGGCAATTGAGGGAAGCAGGGATTCCCATCATAAAACGTTTGGTCCACTCGATTTTGATAAGAAAGATATACAAAAGCATTTTTTTGGTGCATACTTGTAGAGTATGTGCTATTCTCACCATCCAAACACCACACAAGATATGTGCCTTCCTAACCAGTAGTGTGAAGCGTCGGGAAGAGTAGTGTAAAGCATTAAGGTAAGTGGGTAGCACAAAGCTCAGAGCAAAATCCAACGGTCAGAACCTTTTGAGCACGGGCATATTGCATTATGTTTTCTATTTTGCAAGTATGCACAACTATCTAACTTAGACACCAATGCCTTGGTATCCAAAAAAAATCATCAATGCACTTCGAATCCATATGCTACTTCTCTCCTTCATGTTCTCTATGCCTCGCCATCTCAATATGCCCGCTCTTCATGTGGCTCTAAGGTCTGCAAATCATTTTTCCCCCTATGTTCATAGTGAGAAAGGTTTGCATCTCCAATGACGTGGATGAATATGATAGGACATCACTCCTTTGGATACGTGGATGAATATGATAGGACATCACTCCTTTGGATACGTGGATGAATATGATAGGACATCACTCCTTCGGATATAAGCCATGCCTGGAGACAAATGAGAACCATGGTAAGCACTCGTCCTTCTCTAGGAATAGCCTGCGGTAAGGAATGTCGTTCGTCTTTTCTTAAATGGCTTTAACTAAAATTCAAGATAATCTATGCTTGATGACACTTGAAACTCAAGATAATCTATAGCACCCCTTCTCTAGATCAACTCTAATTGCTTTCCATAATTTCTCTATCCCGACTTACACTTCTAATATAATCATGCGTGCTACAAGATGAAAACGAGAAACATATACTATGCAGAATTATTGGTTCTCTACATTTGACTTGTCAAATAAAGAGTTTGCGTCAAGGTATACATCATTTCAATTTTCAAATTTGCAGGTGTATGTTTATCAAAAAAAAAAAAGAAACAATTGCAAGTGTATGCTGGATTTGAATATGATTGGCTTTTCGTTTATGGCGTGCCGGAGTTGGTCTGAAAGTCAAAATACATACGTTGTCAAATTCAGTGGGGAGACCCGGCCGCCGGAGCTTGCACGCAGCACGCCACTATTGACCTCCAGTTTTTTTTTTCCCCCTCTAAGACCAAGCAAGTCAGTTACTCCATCATTTCACATATATTGTAACGCTACTGCTGCAACTCCAGGCAAAGAGTCGACATCGCTGGTACATCGTTTCATCGAACCGATTCATCTGTTGTTTGTTTTTTTTTTAGCAAACAGACCCTGCAATAAGGCAGACGCATGTTTATGCATATATATGTGACCATCATATCTCATATTTTTTTTGAACTTTCTTTCTTATTCTTGTGAATGTACCATAAGTCATTAACAGAAATTTTTGTTTACATAGAATGGCTCTCGAGGCGTGGCACGTGCGCTGACCCCAGAAGCAGAAGCACAAGTGGCGTGGCACGTGTGCTGACCCCAGAAGCAGAAGCACAAGAAGGGAGCTTTATAAAGGCGGCCGGCTCGGCTGCCACTCTCTCTGTCAGTCTGTCTCTCTCGAGTCTACCATTCGCAGAGTCTAATCGCCCATCGACTGCCATAGCTCCTGGGCCTCGATCGCTCAAGCCGCCATGGAGACGCCGGCGCCGGCGCCGTGGGCGGATATGGAGACGGACTGCCTGGTGCACGTGTTCGCGCGCCTCGACCTCGACGACATTGCGGCGGCGGTCCCGCTCGTGTGCCGGGGCTGGCACCGCGCCGCCGCCGACCCGTCCCTGTGGCGCGCGCTCGACCTGCGCCGGGACCACGTCGCGCGCTTCGTCCCCCGTGGCGCGCTCGCCGACGCCTTCGAGCGCCGCTTCGCCGTGCGCCGCTTCTCGCTCGCGGGCTTCCTCAGGCTCTGCGTCTCCCGGGCGCGCGGCTACGCCCACGACGTCGCGCTCCCGTCGCTCCTCGCCGACCCGGCCCACGAGATCGACCACATTTCCCTCCAGTAAGTGCGCGTCGTCTCTGCACACGTCTTGTCACCTCACACGAACACCCGTCTCATATGCTTCGTTGTCCACCCCACGTGCAGCTGCCCCAGGCTGCGGCGCCTGGCGCTCCCGCGGCTGACGTCCGGCGACGAGGAGCGCTTGCCGGACCTCATCCCGCGGTGGCCACTTCTGGAACACCTAGAGCTGGACACCAAGCAATCCTCGTTCCCGGCGCTCGCCGCGGCGCTGGCACTGCACTGCCCGGCGTTCGCGAGCCTCAAGACCTCGGGTGACATCAAGCCCGAGGACGCGGCGGCGCTGGCGCGGTCCCTGCCCAGGCTGCGCTCCCTGTGCCTCGACCGCTCCTACCTGATGAGGGAACAGCTGCTGGCCATCCTCGACGGATGCAGGGAGCTGCGGGAGTTCAGCGCGCGGTGCTGCGTCGGCTTCGACGACAGGGACGAGGAGGTGCTCAGGCGCGGGGCCAGGATCCAGCGGTTCGACGTCGCATGGTCCAAGCTGCTGGACTACGATCTGGATGACGAGGATCCAGCGGTTCACACCTGGATGCATTTTAGTATATGGGCTCGCCTGATGTGATTTTTTTTCTTTTCGGATAATAATAATAATGTAAGGGCTGATGTGATATTTGGATAATCAAAAGGGCGCGAACTGCTGCTCAAAAAATCTTGGCAATGACGCCCTCACCCGGAAAGTCTATCGGATAAATTTCTCGGTGAGCACAGTGACGTAAGCTATCGAATAAAATTCTTACCAGCACTGTGTCAGGTCCAATTCACAATTTTTTTTGTTTGACAACTCACTTCATGGCCTTTTGGGCAACGGGCTGGATTCGGGGGAGGAATGAGGACGCTGACGCACGGGACCCGCATGGCGGCGTCACAGAGTCGAGGCGGGTGAGTATTGTTGGGCCGCTGTGAAAGTTGATGGGCTGGCAGAGCTGGGCTGCGTCCGTGACTACACTGTGCCGAAGTAGCGCTGGGCCAAAGTAGAGAGCAGGTCCGAAGCGAAGGGGAGAAAAAAAAGAAACGAAAATGATTTGTTTCCAGAAACAAGGATTGAGCTTTAAACTCCACTCAGACTTTTTGTAAAAAAAAAAAAAAAGGTTGTTTAAAGTAGATTTCTTAAAACTATTTTTTTAAGGGCTCGGTAGGGGAAAACCCCCACCTATTTTTTTTATAAAAATGATAAAAGAAGTATACAGGTGCACGAGTGGTGCAAAGGAAGACAGAGGAGGGGGTGAGCTCGCAGAGCTCAAAAGAAAAAACTAAGAAAAGCTAACTTATATTCTCTAACCAAATGAACAGGGCGCCAGGCTATGTTTGGCCTTGATGCAAATCAAGCCAATCTGCTCCCTGAAGTGCACTTTCCAAGAATGCAAGTTGCAAGCTTTACCGTCAAAAATTAGGAAGTTTCTGGAGCACCAAATGGACCAACATGCACTGATGAAGATTTCTCTGAAGATGGGTCTAGCAAATCTTATTCTAGCATCAATCACCATGTCTAGGGGTGCAAGTTGAAGATTCCAGGATATGTCAAGCGAGTTCCAACAAGACTGACTAAAAGGACACTCAAAAAATAGGTGCATAATTGTTTCTTCAGAGTTGGCGCTGCAGATGGCACATACTCGTAGGTAGCTGGTAAAAACATTCCTTTTCTTCTCAAAGCATTCCTTGTGTTGAGTTTATCTTTCAGTAACAGCTAAAAAAAGAATTTATGTTTGTCTAGGTTGTCTCCAACCCAAAGCCAGGGGAACAAAGGGGAAGCTAGTTCAGTGCTTTAAAACATTTTCAATCTTTCGATGTTTTTTAAAACACATTTATTTGGATATGGAAGAACTAGAATAAGATGGCCATGGAAACAACTTTTCCTTCTAATCATATACCTTGGTATATGACGGAGAAAAACTACTCCCTATGTCATATACTTTGATATATACTACTTTCTTTATCATATATTTTAATATAAAATTACTGGTATTTTAAAAATATTGATTTTTGGGAGGACGGAGTCATCACTCATCACCCATGCCTTTTTGTTTCCCCTCCATGGCGACCACGCGGGCCCATACATGGGGCCCACGTGTGTGTTCACGGTTCACGAGCCCACTCATGCTGCAGCAAATACAATGGCTTGTTTTACTTAACCAATTCTGATTTTGTTATATCTTACATGTAAATGTTTAGGTACGAATCGATGCATACCTGTGTGGAGAACAGTAGCATGACAGCAAAGACTTATAAATTGAGGACCCTGACCCGTCTACAGTAGCTGCTCGGATTACGCTGGCCGAGGGGGGCAAATACTTTGCAAAACTCATTGACCATGATCTACAAAAATATAAATTGGTCGTCACTGTATCTGCATAAAAGGATGAAACGTTTTCACTGTACCTCGCAGAGACAGAAGCACAGAAAGGCATAGGATATCCACCCTCGAATGCAGCGCCGCCAAGCCTCGTTCATCTGCAAGACTGCAACTAGTAGTCTACTAGTACGTGAGGCTTCCATTTTCGGTTGGACTGCGGTTCCAAACCCGAGAGACTCCTGATCTTGCACGCACAGCCTGGGGAGGATAACGAGGCCCGCCCGGGCTTCCCATTGCTGAGCCCGTCTGCTGGGGCCTGTCGGCCCCCGGGGGGCCGACAGGCTGCTTCATTTGCAATTATTCAATAAAGAAATATTATATGAAAAACAAAAAAAAAATCCACCACAGGCCACTGCACGCTCCGGACGAGCACCTACCTCTGCCATGCTTCAACTGAAGCGGAGGGTATTATATTGTACAGACTACAGATCTCGTCCTCAGCTTCCTGTGGATGGAAATGGAGCTCGTGGAAAAACATTTGATTTGATTTGATTGGAGAATCGCTTTCTACACCCATGGAAAAGGAGCCCTACCAAAGGGTTTCTTATAACCACAAACATGGCAAAAGCTTATACAGATGCGGAACACTTCACTACCTGAAACAATTTTGAACCAACTTTCGCTGGAGCTGCGAGATCTTTAAACCAGTGTTTTCAGAATTTCAGATGCAACCTCCAGAAAATTGTCTGGGATCATTTACGTACAATACCAATCCATTTAATTTCAAATGTCTTCGCAACCTCATTTTCTAGTGAACCTACTGTAGGTGCAAAAACAGTAATTCGGATGCAACAAGGAAACATGCGCTGCCTGAGTATGAAGAAGCTGTGAACCGCCACATCAAATGAGAACCCTGAGACTTCATACTTCCCAAAAACACTTTTACATGGCTCCAGACAATACGGGCCAATGGGGTTAACAATTACCAAGAGCAACAATAACTTTAAAACACAAGCATTTTGTTTTAAGATACAAGACTTCGATAATATTATTTCCTGAGAAACCATATCGTTTTTGGAGATCATTCCAGAGCCATGGAAATATATGACGGAGGTAAACTACTCCCTCTGTCACAAAAAAAAAAAAATGACTGAGTAGTGATTTATGCTACTAATCTACTTTATGCATATGTGGTGAGGCCTTCTCAAGAAAGCCTTCAAGGAGTCAACGACAAGTTGTCGCAGATGGTTGCTCGTCTGGAGTCCTGGATTAGCAGCGTCCAGTCACTAGTTGTCTTTCTGTAACGGCTGGGCTGTCATTAGACTCTGTTATTAGCTCTTTGCAAGGAGGCGCCTGTCTCTTTCTATCTCCTTTAAAAAACACATTTTAAAACCCGTTTTTGGAAAAGGTTCCTTTAAAATCAATTCTACTCTATTTTAATATATTATTTTCAAACTATTTTCAATCTAATTTTGAAGGACATAACAGAAAAATCGAAACCTTTCAACTATTTTGAGAATTAAAATCGTTTTCTAAACATACTATAGAACACATAATGAAAATCTTTTTCAGTGCAGAATCAGTTAGTGGCCGTGATAAATTGATTGATTGGCGCCCTGGGGTTTTCTTTTGCCGCATAAAGGTGATGGCAATGCTCTGTTCCTTTATATGCTGACAATCACTTACGGGTTGCGGCTGATATCTTGCAGCATATGACATCAGAGAGCCCTTTAATTTGGGATTGTGCGCGTGGTAGGAAACTAGCAAATAAACGGTGTAATTGGTTTGTTGTTTCTTCAACGGCATGCTGGGAGGGATGATCATCAATCACCATTGCTTGATATATCGCTCTTGATGCTTCTCTTTGATTTAATCACAAGTTGCTGTAAAGGCCGCACGATCCCATCATCAGCAACAGCCAAATCGTCGTCGTCGTCCATGCCTTTTTAATCGTTGGTCCCGGCCGCTTTCTCTTCAGCCTTGCTTGCTTTCGCCAAAGAAGGGAAAATATGTGGGCGTGCATGGCAACAGAGGCGTGCCCTCATGGCATCCACAGAGAGTGCACGGCGCCACGGCGTGCGTGTAGCCGGGTGCCGGCTCCATCGTCGTCATGACGTTGTAAAATGAGGGCGCTTTAGATCACCAACTATTTTTTCTCCAGATCGAGCGCGAGTCAGGACTCTATTCATCATGTCTGAAATTTTGGTGAAAAACCGTGAGGAGGTGTTAGATTTAGTCACCTGCATACAGTAGGCTACAACGTCTATTCACTTAAATCATTCGATTCTACAGGCAGGCTGGAGACATCGGCTGGATTCAGAGATCTGCCAGCTTTCCAAAATCGATCGCTGCAAAAAATTCTAACAGCAACCACATACAACAACCTACGATGACTTTCGCTAGCATCCAGAGACTTTGTTTACCATAGGGGTTGTTCTTTTTGAAAAAGGATATATAGGGTTGTTCTTCATCTACTCCGTAGTATTTATCTATCAGCTGCACGCGTCTCTCAGTCCCTAATGACGAATGCACCGAAAGCTTCAAGATCACGCTCCAGAACAAGAGGCTTCTCATCGGTCATCAATACGTGTACATGATAGGAGAGGAGCACATTATTATTGTAATATATAGTGAGAGAGTTTTTTTTCTTTCATGCAAACATAATTCCAGTTAAAATGAGCTGTTCCGTGTTCCGACAGCTTATGTCACTGTGCTCCCCGAGAAATTTATCCGATAGACTTTGCTGGTGAGATCGTCGTCATTGCTAAGATTTTTGAGCTGTTCGCGTCCTTTTCAATGACCAGACCCTGAAAGAGATACATGCATGGCGTGGCTGTGCACTCTAGAAAAGCAAAAAGAATGCAAGTCGAGTTTTCTTCTGATCAAAAGTAAACCGTAAAGGATCAAGCCCTAGTCATCGGGCAAATAATAAAAGTTCTGTTAACGGCTCATATACGTGTGAAATGATTTTCGGTACATTCACAAATATAAGAAAGATATACATAGTTCAAAAAGATTATGAGATATGATGATCACATATGCATAAATAGATGTGTCGTCACCCATGAATTGGTTGGACGATGTATCACTATTAACCAAACGCAACAGTCCTGAAATTAAATTGATTATTACTGAGACTTCATTTGCAAGTGTAAATATGAAATCATGTACCAGCGATGTCAACTCTCTAGTCTGAAGTTGCAGCAGCGTAAATATTAAATGATGGAGTAACAACCGCCTTGCTTGGTCTTAGAAGCAAGCGCTCCGAGGGCCGGGGTTCCCCCTGAATTTGACAACGTTTTTTTTTTTTTTTGAAAGTGAAAAAGAAATACATTGTCAAATTCAGGGACAACGTATTTTTGCTTTCAGACCAACTCCGGCACGCGATAAACGAAAAGCTAGTCATATTCAAAGTCAGCATACACATGCAATTGCCCTAAAAAAATTGCATTTTTTTAACAAACATAGTACATACACTTGCAAAATTGAAATGCTGTACCTGGACGTATAAACTCTTTATTTGCCAAGTCAAATGTAGAGCACCAATAGTCGTGCCTTAGTATGTTTCTCCTTTTCATCTTGAAGCACGCGTGATTATTAGAACTGTAAGTTGGGGTAAAGAAATTATGAAAAACAACTAGAGTAGACCTAGAGAACGGGGGCTATAGATTATCTTGAGTTTCAAGTGTCATCAAGCATGTACAAGTGGTTACTTTCGCTTTTTCTTTAATGTTTTAGTTAAGCCATTTAAGAAAAGAAAAAAAACCTATCTATATTGGACTCTTTATTTATTTTTCTTATATCTTTGATAAATCTAGATCATTATATATGATATATCAATTCATATGACCAATGCGATAGTTGTACTTATTAATACATTTATTTCTTATTCAGTTATTTTTTTCTCAACATACTAACACTATTGCAATTTTCTAAAAAAAGTTTTGAATTTAGCTACTAATGATAAGTACTTATTTCAACTTGTCATAGTTTTTATTGAATTTTTTTCCTTTACATATTGTGTTATCTTTTAGCGCGGGTTGATAGATCAGGGTGTTTGCGACCACAAATTTTTAGGATACACCGTTTATACTAACGTGTAAATGGTGAGGAAGACACGCACCAAAATATCACATCAGACCTTATATTATTATATCAAAAAGAAGAAAAAAGTCACATAATGCGGTAAACAAATACTTACAGTATATAAATCAGTAATTATACTCGTTGCCATCAACATCGCGCGTTAAACAAGAATCAAAGCCAAAGGGCGCATTGATCAAGGTACATGTGGGCTGTCAGGCTGTTTCACTTTCAAGGTAGCCGCTACGGACGGCGCGCACCAGGACAGAGATCACATCACGATCACGTCGACGTCGGGCGAGTCGCAGAACCCGGCACCGGCGGCGAGCTCCTCGTCGTCCAGCAGCTTGGACCCTCCGACGTCGAACCGCTGGATCCTGGCCCCGCGCCTGAGCACCTCCTCGTCCTTGTCGTCGAACCCGACACAGCACCGCGCGCTGAACTCCCGCAGCTCCCCGCAGCCGGCGAGGATGGCGAGCAGCTGCTCCCTGGGCAGGTACGAGCGGTCGAGGCACAGGGAGCGGAGCCCAGGCAGCGAGCGCGCCAGCGCCGCGGCGTCCTCGGGCTTCAGGGCCCCCGAGGTCTTGAGGCTCGCGAACGCCGGGCAGTGCAGCGCCAGCGCAGCGGCGAGCGCCGGGAACGACGAGGACGGCTTGGTGTCCAGCTCCAGGTGTTCCAGGAGTGGCCACCGCGGGATGAGGTCCGGTAACCGCGCCTCGTCGCCGGACGTCAGGTGCGGGAGCGCCAGGCGCCGCAGCCTGGGGCAGCTGCACAACGTGGGGTGGACACCGGGAAGCATGTGAGACGCGTGTTCGTGTGATGTGACAAGACGTGTGCAGAGACGGCGCGCACTTACTGGAGAGAAATGTGTTCGATCTCGTGGGCCGGGTCGGCGAGGAGCGGCGGGAGCGCGACGTCGTGGGCGGACCCGCGCGCGCGGGAGACGCAGAGCCTGAGGAAGCCCGCGAGGGAGAAGCGGTGGTGGACGGCGTAGCGGCGGGCGAAGGCGGCGGCGAGGGACGACCATGGCATGAAGCGCGCGAGGTGGTCCTGGCGCAGGTCGATCGCGCGCCACAGGGAAGGGTCGGCGGCGGCGCGGCGCCAGCCCCGGCACACGAGCGGGGCCGACGCCGCCAGGTCGTCGAGGTCGAGGCGCGCGAACACGTGCACCAGGCAGTCCGTCTCCATGTCCGTCCAAGGCGCCACCGCCGGCGTCTCGGCCATGGCTTGCTTGTGTGGTCTAGGAGGCTGGGCTCCCGACTAGTTGGGATGGACACCAGAGATGGATGGACAGGGCAGCGGCGGTGGAGTCGCTGGGCGATTAGACTGCGAATGGTAGGAGTCGAGAGAGACTGACAGAGAGCGCCGGAGGCAGCCAGCCGGCCGCCTTTATAAAGCTGCCGTGGTCGCTTCTTGTGTTTTTGAGGACAGGGCACGTGCCACGCCTAGCGCGCGAGCCATTCTTTTTCTATTTTCATTTTCAATATTTTTCCTTTTCGTCCATTATTCCACCTCATTATTATTATCGATAGGGATTTTCTAGGCAGTTGCCTCAGGCGTCAGCCAAGTATACGAATACGATACGCCATCGGTATGGGCAGGACGGTGGTCACGCTGTATCTTCTCGGTGTATGGACACCAAAGGCAGTTGGTACTGTTTTCTACGGGTTCGAATTGAAATGAAGAGACGATTCTACTTCTATTGTGTCCTATACAGAATGGGTCGTAGTCGTTGTTGCAGCGGCCCGCGCTGTGTCGAAGAAAAGTCTGGCCTGGCCAGATCGTCGTCGTCCATGGCGATGGCGGGTCGGTCACGGCTGGCTGCTATCCTGATGGACCCTGCCGCCCATTGTCACAGACTGGAAAACGGCAGCATTCACCCGCTGCAGAGACGCCACAGGTTGAAAAATGGAAACCTCCTCTATGATGATATATCTGTCCAGGTCGGGGCCACGGGATAAAAGAATTCCTAAAAGAAATGCAAAAGTGTGTCCGGTGTCCCTGTGTGTGTTCAACGTGTGCCTCGTGCTGTCCATTGTCACTAAATAATTCACCATGCACGTAACCCCCTATGTACATAGCATGCTAGTGGCAGTGCGGCACTAGTAGCTAATTATAAGGGGCCTGCTTCGATTGCTTAGGACTCTTGTTTCTTCGAGATAAAAATTAAGTCACCACCTAATGTCTAGTTAACTAAAGTTTTATTTTCGGAAACGCTATATGGCAATTGAGTGGTTTGGGGGCATTTCACATGCTCTATCTCATTCATCGATTCAAGCAGGGAGGAGCCCTATAGGCACAGGCGCGGAGGCAGTCGCCGGAGAGGGAGAAGAAGCCAACTTTGACGGGTTATAATATAGAATGGCCAGCCGAAGGGAGGCAGGTAGGCAAGTTGGTGGAAGGGTAGTTTAGGGGAGCTGACGGCTGTAGGGGCAAGCATGCAAGATAGGTCGGAGCGAGAGAGCCTGATTGTTCGCTGGAGTTAGAGAAGAAAGCGACAACGGGAGGTGTAGAGGAAGATGGATAACCGCCGCGGGTGCGGTAGGGCTTGGTTGGAGCTAAGTTAGTAATGGACTTACTTACTGTATTTGAGGCTGAACTAAAATTTACTACTGCTATTCATTCATTAGCCTACATGTTTCGATAGGCTAGGCCTAAAATTTAGGTGATGTTCTTTTCGGATCAATTTCTAAGGCAGCACCAAACACAGTGAAAATAACTTCATGCTACCAATTGTTATTTTGTTATCGGAGTGCAAAGTGATCTAAACACATGAGAGCAGTACACATGCATCACATCGTTGGAAGTGGGAAAACGTGAAACATCTAGGACGGCGCACTAACGAGAATTATTAGCGACAGATTAAAAGTGCGTGGGGCAGATTGGATTGGTGGATTTCCATTTGCATGCCGACCTCGCTTTCCCTCGCTCGTGCAGCAGTAGTTGGTGCATTACATTACATTGCATTGCATTAGGCACGCAAATAAAAAGCCATCAGTTAGTTTATGATGCGTAGGCCATCCGGTGATCTGGACAAGGCGGAGAAATGTGAACGCAGAGGGATTCCGGATTCGGTTGGTGTTGGCCCGTCCTGGCGGTCCTGCCTGCCTCTACGTAGTTTCCGTTCCTGGAGACGTACGTCTCTCGTCGATCAACTACCCCAGGAGTGGTCCTGCGAGACCATGACGGCCCGGTTGTTCCTTGCAGACTCCGATAGTCCGCTAATGGAGGGACTGCTAGGTGTCACACTGTCATGGAGGTTTCATGCTGGGGGCCTGGCTGGTGAAGCTATGGGAGAGGGAGAGTCACCGAATGAACAGCGATCGATCTGCAGTCAATCTGATCCTAGCTTTGTGACATCAGGAACTTATAAGTGGGAGCTTTGATGAGTTTTACCTTTGTTTATGCAAATAGAACTTGTACTATTACAGGCTAGTCGTCCATGAGTATGCTAGACAGGTCCTGAGCGAGCTTAGCTAGCTTGTTGCCGAGGATTCTCACTGGCCTTGCGAGACCTGCTACTGAGTGATCGTAACGTACATCAGCTAGAGTTGCTTAATCAATGAAGCTCCTTATTACTTGTCAAAAAAAAATGAAGCTCCTTATTATATATATAAAAAAAATACACCAAGAATGAACGTTGGTCCGGGAAAATGCATAATTTGATGAGTGCCTGTGGCAACAAAAAAACACCCACATGCATATATACCCTAGCTTTTGTAGGTTAGTGTATCAGAGACAGTTTTGTGGTACTCATTATTATTTCGTCATTGCTTGGCAAACTTGGACGGACCACAAAGAAATTTGGTTCCATACCAAACGGTGTGACCACACATGCATCCTTGAATCAATCCATATATTGTGTAAGTACGTGTGACCCAACGAATTCTAATGATGATGATGATACGGCTTAATAAAACCAAAGACAGCATATCCGTGCATGCACGCTTCAATGGTCCCTAGGTTTGGAGTTAGGACTAGGAGTACACGTTTCGAGGAAGCACTACCCACCAGCACCCACACCCATGGCTGTCTCTATGATCTTCCAGTCTATTTTTACTCGTAGCCTCGCCTGGTAATAAGCAAGTGGGTTAGCCTGGTAGGTCGTAGGTGAAGTGCAGGCATATACTACTACTCCGTACAAGGTATGGTAGGCAAAACCAAACAGATGTTCAACGCTGCCGGCATGCATCACGCATCGCTGAATTCTCATTGCTTGACTGACCACAGGGAAAAAAGAGAAAAAAAAGGGTTACGGTCTTCGTTAAAGGCGCGGAAAAGGACGTCGCCAATGGTCCAATATTGGTCGGTACACGTACCAATTTAGTCCGGTCCGGCCGGGTCCCATGGACTAGCTACAATTCTACAAAGAAACAAGTGTGACCGTTTCCCGTCTTAATTATTTGTTCCATTTTCAAATATGTTGAACTCGTGGAACAAAATGCCAAAGGGAGAGGAAATCTTTTTTAATAATGCTATAAAAAATGGAACTCGTGTTAACATTGTACTATATATGGTCATTGGTCTATCACTCTCTCTCTCTCTCTCTCTCTCTATATATATATATATATGGGTGTGGATTTTTTTGGTTTAGCTGCACACCCACCCGCGGGGCCCGCCCCTCATTCACGAAACCAGCAACCTTATCCCACCCTCATCTCACCCCGCGGCCAGACTCTCGATCCCCTCCGCTCCCCACCCCCGACGGCGCATCCCCGCCCCCCGCACGCGCATCCGGGCGGCGGCGGCCTCCCCACCACCGACCTCCCTCTCCCCGCCCGACGGCGCTCCCTCTCCCACTCACGGCGGCGCCTCCCCCCCGGCGGCGGGCTCCATGGAGGAGGCGGGGAGAGGGAGCGGTCCCCCTGGTCCGGCCGGCCGTCAATCCCCGGCGCGGCGTCCCCCCCGGCGGCCGGCGGCGCTCCTCTCCCTCCCGGTGGCGTCCATGGAGGCCATGGAGGGGGCTCGTGGTTCCCTTGCCCCGGCCGGCCGTCCATCCCCGGCATGGTGTCCCCCCCCCCCGGCGGCCGGCGGCGCTCCCTCTCCCCCCGGTGGCGTCCATGGAGGCCATGGAGGGGCTCGTGGTCCCCCTGCCCGGCTGGCCGTCCATCCCCGGCGTGGCGTCCATGGAGGAAGTGGAGGCGGCCTCCTCCACCCCGAAGCTCGAGCAAGCAGCAGAGGCCGTCCCCCCAACCCGGCGCCACCTCACCTCCGGCGGCCTGCAGCTCCTCTCTCCTGCTGGTGGCGCGCGGGCCACGGCCTCCCGACGGCACGAGGCTCCCCCGGCCTTCCTCTCCCACCCCGGCGTCGCGCGGCTCCCACCTCTCGACGGCGTCCATGGCTCAGCGGCGCCTGGCCCGGTGAGGGCCACCATGCTGCCCCTCCACCTTCCTCTGATACGGCACAGAGTCCGGCAGTGCGAGCTCCTCCTCCGAGGATGCAGCCTCGGCTACTGTGACCAGTTTTGTTCCCTAGTGTCTCGATGGGATCAAGAGTGCAATAAGCTTTGTCTTTATTTGTTGATGGAATCGAAAACAGTGTGTGTTGCCCGTCTCGAGGATGCACCCGCACGACCGCGACCAGTTTTTTTGCCTTGTTTTTCTCCCGGTCCTTGTCTTGCTCCGCGCGCATCTATATCCCCAATATATCGCCGGGGTGTGTAGCTAACCTAGCTAGTCAAACTTAACGCAATTCTAACCTGCATTTTCTCAACAAAAAAAAAGGTCCTAGACATGTTTCTTTTTTTAGGCGGAGGGGAGCAGTATGTACCGCCCCAGCTATGAAATGTTGTGCACACTCTAATTATCTGATATGAAAAATTTCACAGCACATTTAGCTTGAAGAAAACGGCTTTTTTGATTGATTGAACGCTCAACTGCACATAGGACTTTTTCCGTTTGGTTAGCACAGAAAACTTTCCTGCTTCTGTAGCGGCTACCCTAAACTCTAAATCCTAAACCCTAAACCCAAAACCCCATTTATTAACTGGTTGCCGTTTCTGGTCTGGTCCACTCTGCTTCTGCGACAACTATCCTATAGTCCACGGTGTCAAATCAATGACCACCAATTGAAAGGTAATGCGTACTACTAGGCACTAGTATAACATAAGAGAAACTGAGCTAAAAATCAATTAAATTTTATTTTGTTTTGTGTTTAAACACTTAGACCACCAAATTTATTATTTGATGCCATCATTTACAATTTGTCTAAAAAATATGGTATTTGGGATGAACTAGCTAGGACACTATTAACTGAACACAAGTCTAACACGTCGAGGACAATGGGTTTATAACTGTTGAGATTAATTAGGGTTAATTAATTATTAGTGATCAATTATTGTTAATCACATCATTAGCAACCGCTAATAACAGTTCTCTGTAGATAGACACCTCTTCACAGAGAGGCACCTTTTGACCAATAGGCATATGTTCTTTGGCTTGTAATATATATCTGTACACTGTTCATCAATAGATAATAGGTCATTCCATTGACCATTTTCTTCTAACACGTTATCAAGCACTGCTCTACGCTGACGCTCGTAGGCCTCGCTGGCGTCGTTGTTGAACGTTCGCTGGAGACAAGATCACCGGCGTTGCTGCATGCTGCTTTTCCCTGAGAAGAAAGGCCGACGAGTAGTTCGCTGGAGAAGTTGCGGTTGCCGACCGCTGTGCCAGTCCTGAATCAGAATGCATCGCTTCATGCTCCCTCTCGAAGTCGTTTCTAGCGAAGCAGGAGAACGGAGAATGAACCTGAACGGGCATCACATTGAATTTGTTCATCATTTTTGCAAACCAACGAAAATTGCATAGTAAGCCTTTCATTGGATTGTTCGTACCTTGCTTTGCAGATGAAGGATTTGTTTATCCTTCATCCCCAGCCATCGCGTTCTCCTCCACCACCGACTGGCTTCACCTGTTGTGGTCATCCCACTGGTGGGAAGTCCCCACGAGGTAGAACAATCAAGGGCCGACAGCGCCACGGTTGGTGACTTCACGGCCAATGGTTCCGCCTCATCCATCCTCGAGACGCCAAGCTCCTTCAGTCGATGCAGGTGGTTGGCGGCCTCGCGTCGCAACTAGCCCCTGCACTCATTGGCTAGGCATCCTCCACACCATGGCCGTGCGCCATGGTCGGACCTCCCCGCTGCGCCCTACGGTGGCCATCGACCCCCTCGCGACTTTGCGGGCAGAGGCCCCTCACGCAGTCGCATCCTAGCTGCCTCGCGTCGCAGCTGGCTCCCGCACCTATGGACTCACGATTGAATCCACGACCGTGCCCGGGCTAGTGGAGGCGGATCCTCCATTTCCGACTTGCAGCGACGGCCCCCATGGCCAGAGCTCGCCGGAAATGGACGTGATTTGATTCACCGGCTAGTCTCCATGACCGGAGCACGGGCTTCGGCTTGCGCTCGCCATGAGAGGATAAGGAGGAGGACAAGGCTCTGGACGGCGACCAGCTTTATCGGAGGCATATCGGCAGCGGCTGGACCGGCGACGACGGCAGGGCAAGCGGCGACGACCGGCGGATGGTGGCTGGGGCGGTTAGGGTTTCGAACCCTAACCGCTGGCTTTTATAGCCATGACGGCGGGCTGGCTGGGCCGGCTGCACCGCTGGCCTCGCTGCCTTTGCCGCAGGCCTGGCTGGGCTGCCTGCCTTGCTAGGCCGTGCGCCTGGCCGGTCGCTGGGCCACACGCCAGGCAGTCCGCTTGGCCGCGCGCCTGGCTAGGCCACTGGGCCGCGCCAGGGCGGTTGCCGGGCCGCCTCTGGCTGGCCTATTTAATTAGTTTCTTTTTCTTTTTATTATTTTCATTTCAGCAATAATTTAGTTTATTAGCATATGATTTTGCTAGTTAATTTTCTGCAAAACATCAGTTATTTATCTTGATTGTTGTTGCACTATAATGCTGTATCTTGACATTGTAAATATATTGTGGTTGGTTTATATTATTATTATGCAATGTCTTGTGCTTTCTATCATATTTTGGAGTATGTGGTGCACCAAGTCACCCTTTGCACCACATACATATTACATTTGTAACTTTGATAATTATGTAGGATATGTTGGTATATCCAAACCCCCTATTTTATACCAACATATTAGTTACACTTGTAATCTGATGATAGAATTGGGTATGTTGGTGCCCCAAACCATAATTTTTGCACCACATACAAGAGTTAAATTTGCTAATTTTCTTAGTTGTAATTTAACTATGCCATCTATAGAATTAGAAACCTTTAATTTATATAGATTTGAAGTTGCAATATACATATCTTGTTTATTTTGGTTAAAATAACACAAGGTAATGGAGTCTATGGCATTGGCTATGCTTAATTCCTAGTGAATTATTCTGCCTTGAGACCGTGCTATAACAGTGATCAAATCACCCATTGCTGAGAGGTCTACATCATGTTTATGAGAAATTTGATAATTACCTACGTCGTGTTTTTACCCAAAATGAAGGTTTTGGATTGCTATCTTCATCATATTATTTTGATATTACACAAGATAGTAGAGCCCTAAGCAAAGGTTGCATTTAATTCACTTGTGAATTATCTCGCCCAGAGACCGTGCTTAGGTAGCAAAATCTTTTGCCTACTATAAAGATCTACTCTTTGTCTTTGACATCGAGACTATTTGTCTTGTGTTTCTTAAAATCTCTGATGATTTGGTTGTTTGGTCTACACAGTTTTTGTGATTACCTACAACAATCCAACACTATATTAAGATGTAAACTTTAAAAATATTGCATTTCATATTATATCTTTACCATATTGATTTCAAATTTACCATTAGGTAAATAATCAATTCATGGTATTGCATTTGAGATTACAACATCACCATAGTGATTTTGAGTTTACCTTTAGGAGTAAATTCATTAAATCAATGGTTTATCACATGTTGTGGATATTGACTTTAGAGGATTCTGCTGAACTCGCTCTCGATGGCATCAATATCCCACATAGATAATGGACATTAATATTGGTTTTATCCCATAACCTAATAAAGCCATTTCATGCCCTGAATTAGGGGTTGCTTATTATAGATCAGAGAAAATTGTGCCTTGCTATTGTCTACGTACTACATCCATAAAGATTATCCATCAAGATATCTTATGGAAGGAATTGCATATACTTTATGGCATACTCTTCAGGAGTATTATGAACAAAAGATAGACTCATATAGCTTCAGGCTAACCATGAGTAGATCATGTCTCTAGTTTTCAAACTAGAAGACTACAATCATATGTATTGTTCATACAATTTGCTTCCAATGATGGAAGCAAAAGGCCTTATGTGCAACTAAGTTATGACAAAGTTGAACCCCACAATGACACAATGTCATATCGGTGGTCGAGTTTAGCATAGCGCTGAACAATGTCATACTCTTAAATTTGCAATTGATCTATATCAAAAGTCTATAAGGGATAAAACAAAAGCTTTAGGTCTTAAGATTTAAAGTATGTGTCAATCTTAATCTAAAGCTACTTACAAGGTTGTTTTTCGTTGGATCCTCTAGGATCACATCCCAACACTCCAACTTTTCTCATAAGAGAACCTCAAATACATGGATAACATGGTCATCGAATATACTTTGACTGACATGTTCAAAGATTTGGAATAATCTCCTGGTCCATTGGTATTATATCATATTGTCCATCAAAATATGTTGTAACACTTGTTGTCAATGCATAACTATTGTGAGTATCATATACATGAATTTGATACTCAACAATATTTATGGATTTCTATATATTAGAAGAGAAATTTATTAATTTCTTGTCATATATAGATTGTACGGGAATCATTCCAATGTGGAATGATATGTGCCAAGTGGACATTTGTACCACAAACTCTATAATTAGGGAAGCAAAATATTCCAAGTTCTTATGACAAGAGGGAATAATTTTGGCCATCACTAATGTGATGCAATGATATTTGGCCTATTTTGCCACTATCATTCTTCCTATTGATACCGAATTAGTTACTAAGGATATTTAATTATGTCCTATACACTCGTATCTTACAAAATTATAGAGATATCCAAATGTGTTTTCATATGGAAACACAAAAGGACAACATTGGATATGGCATACATGTAATGAGATAGGTCTCATTTTGGTTGCATTATGCATACAACCATTTCCTGTACAACATGTTGCGTATAAGAATTTTTCACACCGTTGATACATTAAAGATTTGTAATGATCAACTTGGCCATCAAGACGGATACATGAAAAATTTTAGCAATTCTTTTGGTCTAGATTTTCCCATAGTGTGGACACAATAATTGCCACAGGGAAATAGATTTTAAGACCCTCTTATCTTAAAATCATATTGAATACCTTAGATTCTTGGAAGCACATTCAAAAGAATATGTATGGGTCCGATACGAAGATTGTATGGACAGTTCAGGCATTTCATGGTTGTAAAGATACATCCACGCGATGATCTAGAGTGTGGAAGTATCCACACTCAACCATGCATTTGGTAGATAATGCCTCATCATATGAGCATTATCCTGAACATTACTAAACTTTTGTGCCTACAATGACAATTGTAAGGTATAATACAAGTTTAGTTAGAATCCAAAAGAGGATAACTAGAATCTATAAGTATGACATTAATGTCATAGCAAGACCATTATTAGTAAATTGTTATTGCCAACTTCATGTTGGATTCAGGTAGATTTACACACTCCTGACTTATGATTAACTGCATATCCCCATATGCATTTAGTACGTGAGAATCCAGGAAGTTTCCTATTTGCGTAAGATTTCGGTTACATTGTATATGTACCAATCTCACCACCACAGTATACATGATGGGTTCACATAGGAAACTGGGGATCAACGAGAGATTTCAATCTCCATTGATTGTTAAGTATCTAGATCTCTTACGAAGAATCTATTTACAACCCGTATGCTGGTTTCATTGAGCTTGTCCAGGCATTAGGGGGAGATTAGTAGTACCATATATAATGCCCGAAAATTATCTAGGAATGCATAAAGCATTTCAAGCTCAGGATCACGTATTAAATGAACTGAACTTTGAGTTCAAAGGATTGTTAATTTGCATAAGATTGCAAATAAACTGCCAAATGCATTTACTGATTACTAATCCGTTGCAAGTATGTGCCAGAAAAAGTAGTGGTACTAAGTAAAACCACTCAACTCCCAATTGTAAATAAGAGGGGGAGTAGTATGGCCATAAAGCAGGATTATTCATGCTAGCAATAGAAGGACTTCCTTCTAAGATAGTAAATGTAGGTCAACCTATATGGTTGGCAATACTATTGGGTAAACATTGATTATTACCCTGTGGATAGATGTCATCCACAAACCCAGCTCAGAGGTGCACCAAATACTGATGCTGGGATATAGGAAAGCCTTGACTCTCATTTGAGGAAGTCACGATGAGTCATTCAGGGTTCTTTGAGTTTTGATAGACTGGAGAATTATATAATAGAAAGGCTATATTTGTCAACAAATACTTCTCTGAATAAATTGTATACAATATTCCAAGTCATCCAGTTACTAAGACCATGGCAGAGTGCTTTGTCACTCTTACTAGATTGGAACTTGTTGAGTAATGTAGCACATACAGAGATAGTCTTGCTCACCAGAGAAGAGGTGTTTTGGGTTGTGAAGCCAACACCTCATTGTACCTTACTGTGGGTACAAAATGTTTCATCCTAAGATTGGATTGAGAACAACATGGTGGTGAGTTACAAAGCAAGACTAGTAGCACAAGGGGTTTACGCAAAGCCTAGGCATTGATTTTCATTGCAAATTATTCTCCATAGTAAGTTACAAAATTTCCGATACTATCTTTTGATTGGCAATACAAAAGCATCTATCATTGCAGTTGGTAGTTGATAGATGTGGTGATTGCATATATTTATATGATCACTTGATTTGGAGTAGTTGTGAAGCTTCCGGGAAGGAGTTCACATACTCAATCCTCAGATATAAAATCGCAACATATATCGTGTATTGCTTAAGTCAATATGTGGCTTTAATCAGATAAGTCAGATTTGGTACAATCGACTTTGCGAGTATTCCTTGATCAATTATAGGGATACAAGATTGATTACACGTGGTGTTCATTTTGAAGTCCCTGATTGGATTTCATAGTATTATATGATTGTCAATAATCTTAACATCATTGGGAATGAATACTTGTTAATAACACGTTGTAATCTAAAGACGGAGTTTGATATGGGAGATACGGTCTAAACCAAAATTTTCATTTTGTGTTTAGGATCCAAGTATCTTCTCCCAGGATTTGTACTAAAGCTATCTATATCCACATCGTATTGAGTAATTTGATATGAAGGTATATCCTATGGTTGTTCTACCTCATGATAGAGGAAGATTGTTTTATACCATAGTGATTGAGACGAGATATTAGGACAAGTTGTCTATTACCTCAGTGCTATTTATGCGCTAACATATCTTGCAAAAGTTCCCAGCCGGATATTAGTTTGTAAAGATTTGCTATATATAATAGCCGCGCTACTCCTACCAAATGTTGGTAGATTGTAGTTAAGAATATCTCTTGATATTTCAAAATAGCACATATGGTCTTGGTATAATCCAGGATCCGATTACGTGGATATAATGATTCTGGTCATTTATAGGATCCTCAGAATCCAGATCATTGAAATAGGCTTTACATAACAATCATTTTGATATTGTATTCATAAGGCTGCACATTAATGTGTATAGCTAGTAAGAATGATATATCACATACTGACGTTATGTGATATTGATTCTATTGAATCAAAAGTCATTATCTTAAAAAGGTAATACAACTTGTGTTATTTAGATAAGAACAAGTTATACTTAATGCAATATTTTTGCATTAAGATTATTCTGTCCTATAGGTTTTATGGACATATGAATATTTGCAAACTAAGTCTTGTGATAATCTCGTAGAGATACCCACAAAGCCTACCATACTCCACATTCGTTATGTGTTGAGTACATTGGTATGAATTTGATTAATTAGTTTGAGGTTTGCAAGTATCACAGTCTCCCTGATTGATAACTTGTTATCAGGGGGAGAGTCTCCCTGATTAATAACTTATTATAAATATCATATTGCACTCTTTTATTTGTATGAGTTTTTCCCATTGGGTTTCTCATATAGAAGTTTTTAATGAGGCACAAGGTTATGTCATATTATCCATTTTCCCCACAGAGGTTTTTGACGGATAATATTGGGACATAAGATACATTGTGCTCTTTTCTTTGTGTGAGTTTTTCCTTTTATGGTTTCTCACATAAAGTTTTCAATGAGGCAATGTCAATACAAAGGTATATGCTATATCATCTAGTTTTCCCCACCGGGGTTTTTTGAAAGATGATATTTGAGGCATATTGACCTTAGGGTCAAGGTGTTTTTAGACTAAGGCTTTGAGTTTACTCAAAGGGTCTAATAACATTGGTGATTATATATCATGGTGTTTCTTCTTATTTTTTCCACAGGGTTTTAAGGAGTTTTGCCTGGTATACTGGTATTACTTTGGTTTTTTCCATAGGGTTTTCCAAAGCTTCAAGACAATGACTGATTAACAAACAACAACGGTGTCTATAAGGGATCAATTGATCAAGGGGGAATGTTGAGATTAATTAGGATTAATTAATTATTAGTGATCAATTATGGTTAATCACATTATTAGCAACTACTAATGACAGTTCCCTGTAGATAGACATCTCTTCACAGAGAGGCACCTTTTGACCAATAGGCATATGTCCTTTGGTTTGTAATATATATCTGTACACTGTTCATCAATAGATAATAGGTCATTCCATCGACCATTTTCTTCTAACAATAACACAGTGAGCATCATCCACCCATACACATATCTAGTAAAATAAAATACCTTTGTATCTAGTTAGCTACAAAGAAACCTATACCCACTACGTACGTGCGGCTATAATTTTAATTTGTTTCCATAACTATGCTCATGCGGGATTTTTTCGTGTTAGAGAAGAAATATAACACATGCATTAAATTACTATGGCTAGCTATATGAACAAATATATAATAGGAAAAAATGTAACAAATGTAGCAGAAAAAAAATGCCACGCCTTATATAGCACTATGTGTGCAGTTGGACCACGTTTTGGAGTACATTAGGTTTGGGATGACTCTAATTTATAGTTGCATATTGGGTATATATGTACTCATGGGTTTATGAGTTTGAGTATTAGAGAAACATACTTGCACCCCGAAAACCCAACAGTAGGTAAGGATTTTAACCCATTATCATACTCATGTGTATGTAATTAGTCTCTTATTCCTTTTTACCCCCCCTCCCCCCACCCCCAAAAAAAATCGTGCCAACAAAAATGTATCATAATCTGTTTTGAGATTGCATCACCATGCACACTAAAATATTTTGTCAAACATTTCCATATTTGACTCGCGCGTGTTCTTGGTGATCCTAACTCCTGAAAAGGTCTTCAATCAGTAAGTATTCACTTGCAATACTGGACTCCTCCATGATGTGCATGCTCTTGAGTTTCTGATTGACCTGCATCTTCAATCGTGAGTTCTTGAGGATGTCTCCATTTTGTATCGTTAACACTTGATGTTCTACTTCTACACCAATACTAGCCACACATGCTAAGTTGTCCTTAAACTTGCTTCTTCAACAATGGTTGAGGACACTTCTTCATCTTCATGATTTCTGACATAACATTATCCTGTTTCTCCAAAACACGCATCAGTCACTAAAGCAAAGTTGTCCGAAACCTCTTATCTAAAGGTCCTCAAAGCTCACATATGCAACCCCATAATTGTTGGTGATGACAAAAGCATCAACAAGACACACATTGAGGTGCAACATGGATGAAAAATATAGAGAGTTATCGGTAACTAAATTCTATTACAATATGAACAAACTAGAGAGGGCAAAGAGAAGCAATTTTGATTATCCGTGATTCCAAATTCGTCTCCAAATTAGTAACACTTATTTCTCTTAAAATTACTTTAATTTTCTACCAAGTATATATTTTCAGTGTCCAAGACGATGACACTTATTTTGTGTGCTAGCATAGCTGCATGAGGTCAATGTTTCTTCACCAATTGGGCATTAATTAATGCACACGATACCTGATAAATTGAACAAGAAGAAACACACACCAAACTTCTAGAAGGTATGGTAGCTGGGGTAGGTGTTTCCCCTGTTTTGCTAGACTGGGGTAAGAAAGAGGACATACTAAATACATGATGATGCATGCTCCTCTCTCCTCCGGTGCATATATGTTCCTACCGGATGATCAATCTGGGATAGATCAACATCATCTCGCCACAGTAATAATCTCTCCCGTGAACACGTAAGAACCAATTCGCGCGTCATATTCGCTACAACATATATAATGTTAATTAACAAGTGCTGATGTTGTTTTTGTTGTAGATATCTATCTATAGAAAACATAAAGCTGGATCTGTCGTTTTCCCTAATCCCGGTGAGAAACCTTTTGCGCACCTGTCTGTCTGTGTGTATGGACAGCAAGGACGACAGGGCCAGATATCGATGTGGTCTTCAGGTCACGCACGTCTTCTAGAAGCTTTGGTGTCTTCTTTGTTACGAGCTATAGTGTGATGCATCCAATACAACGTTATTTTCCTTCTAGACTAGAGTACCTATTCTTGTATGAACAAGTTACAAGTTTAATAAAGTGACAAATTCCATGGTTCCTTGCAGAGTTGGCGATCCATTTCATGCTGCCGGCCCTCCTTTTTGGTACTAGAATTGACGATACGTGCAAAGCTTCACCACTCGCCAATCGCCAGTCGCCATCACAAGCTACAGAGCCGCTGACAAGATCCAATACTACGCAACACAGAGCGTACCAAATTCCTTCCGTACAAAAATACATACAGGTAAGTGGTCTTAATTTACAATATAAAAACTATTTTTATATCATGTAATATGCAGCTAGTATCGTTTATGATAACTAGCTGCGTGCATATTGCCAGTCCAGTCTGAGAAATCGAAATACTACTGCCTTGTATACTATTCCTGCAGTTTTTACTTATAACTGTTAGTCAAAACAAGAGTATACAAAGTTCGACCTTTCTAAACACGATAAAACCTTGTATTTCTGAAGAATTGAGGGATATAAATTTTCAAATGGCGATAGGACTTTCTCAATTCTAAATTATAAGTCGTTTGACTTTTTTAACACAAAATTTGACCACTAGTATTATTCAAAAAATCTACATAAGGAAGATTATCAAATTTAAGTCATTTTAAAGAATTTTTATTAATAAATTAAGTCATAAAAAAGAAATAATATTTTTTTATAAAAATTTGGATATGACGAGTGGTCAAACTTTTAGTCAAAAAAATTAAACGACTTACGATTTAGGACGGAGGAAGTACATTTCAAGAAAGAAGTGGCTAGCTGGACCTAGTCCATCGAAGCGCAGGACGGGCTGAGATGTTAAGAGTCAATGCCGATCATACCGTGGTCCAAGGTCCAACATATTAGACTAGAAAACGGCCGGGTACAGCTTATTTGCACGGTCACGTACGGCTAACTTAATCTGTCGCACAATTTTGAATTTCCATAGCTGATTTGTTCAACCAAAACCAGTGTTTAATAAACAAGGCAATTTTCTCTCAAAAAAATAAACAAGGTAATTAAATATACTAAAACTTTCTAGCTCATCGTTATTTCTTCAAACATATGCCTAGGTGTCTCCAGATCAGAGTGGATCCTTGTGATGCAGTGTTGATATCTCCAACGGTACTACTTAAGACATACCACTACTTCTGTAGCTTCCTCTTATCTTTTTTTTATTATTATCTTTAACAATACTATCTAAAACAGACTCTCACAAATTTAAGTTGTCTCTCTATGATCTCCATTTTTCCTATACAATTTAACCAAAAATATTTGAACCACAAATAAAGCACATAGTTGGAACATAATTAATCAAAGTAGGATACTATAAAGTTTGACAATGGGAACAAAATAAAGCACATATAGTTCAAACATACTTAAATAAAGTACGACACAAAGTTTAAATAATTAGAACAAAATAAAAACAAAGCACAAATAGATGTGTGGCAACGACAAGATGCGTTCCATATACACGGGCGGCGAGATGTGGGCTGGACAGGGTAGTTTTTTTTTTCACCATCACTACCAAAATCCAGAGTTGAGGGTCAAGTAGGCGGGTGACGAGTGGAGACAACATATTTAGGGCCTGTTTGAATCCCTGAAATTGCATTCATGAAAGAAACTATAGTTGTGGAATGAGTGAGAATCCGTTAAATAAAGTCTATAACTTTACTTAATCTAGAAGAAGAATCTATAGGATTCATTTTTCATCTTCCACCCTATGAATTCAAGATATGTTGATATGTGAACTTTGTAAAGTTATGGAATAGCAAATTTCAAACCAAATAGTCTAATTTCTTAAGTAGATTCTATTCCTCCAAAATGAACGGGCTCTTAAGAGGAATTTGAATCAGGCTAGGACGATGATGAGCTGAGTAGCTTAAGGACAGGATTCTCTCTTTGAAATGTTTGGCCATTGCCTACCATCCGAAATTCTAGCGACCGTGTGCATCACAACGCGGTGATTTAAACTCATCTTGTCCATTGAAGGCTGATCAAGATGATCACCACCCGAGCCCGACCTACTCCTTTCCTAGTTCTCAGTACGTACATCGGTATATGACCGTATGAGAAAGGTGTATTATATGCTGCTTGGTAGAGTTGGAGGGTCGTGTAAAAAGTGAAATGAGGGCGTGCTATAAATGTCGTCATCTACAGAGAGAATTGGGAACCCGAAAATAATGGCCTCTTGAAAATGAGTAAAAAGGATACTCTATATCCTTTTGGATCGTCGGGACTCAAGAGCGAGAGAGCTAGCGAGAGAGAGTGATCTCCACCGATCCCTAAGCATCTAGCTTTGCAGTACAAAAAAGGAGAGTGGGACGTGTGGTGACGCTGATCTGCATTGCGTGCTTATTAGTTAGGGAATTAAAAGCGGGAGATCAGCCCTGTCTGCTGGTTGCCATCAAATCAAATCACCGTCAGAGATCAGCCAGCTCAACGTGAGTCTTCCTATATTCTCCCCCTCTCGATCTCTGGCGTTCGATACTGGACAGAACCGATTTGCGTCGTCGTCTCCAGCAAAGCTTCTTTAATTTGTTTGCCATCAGTGTCAGTTGCGTGGACACGCGGATAATGGCGGGATGAGTAGTAAGCTGTCACACAGTGTCACTTGGAGCCAAAGGTAAAATGATGCGCTCCCACTTTTTTTGTGTGTGCGGGGGGAAATTTTTTTTAGAGTTCTAGGGCATTAAGCCCCGGCCTTTCAAAATTACTCAAAAGACCATATCAGTTTACAGTTCATGGTTTGTAAGAACTCAGCCTGAAGCTTTCACCAAAGCCCAGGTATACTCCTAACCAAGCCAGAATAACAACTATAAGTCATGTGCGGGGGGAAATGCGGGATGTGCCCGATGATGATGACTGCATCAGGCTCTACTCGCATCTCTTTTTCCCGGTACAGAGGAACTCGGGCAGTTTTCAGCTTTGCTATGAGTCTATGACGTATCGTTCCTCTGCTGTCTGTCTGAAATAGTGGCGACGTAGCGTTCCTGTGTTTGGTTCGTTTTATTTTGAAGGAGTCGGTGTTTAGTTCTTGCTCCATCCTCTCTTGTGTGTGTTGTTGTCTTAATAACGAGAATGGTGCTTCGAGGGAAGAAGCAAAGACACAGTCCCAAAACGTAGATACCGAGCGGCAAGTGCTTAGCTTGCTGCCTTGCTGTGGTGGTTGTTAGGTGCAACTAGGTGCCGCCGTCGAGCACCACATCGATCTGTACTCCAAGCTGGAACCAGTGGCGTTGTTGCAAGGGAATTCAAGAGAAAGCCGATTACGTACTGAAATGATTTTTTTTTTTATCGAGGTATAATTAAAAGCCTGTGCCTTCGACTAGCTCCAGCTTGAGCGACAAGGTCGTCTATCTTCTCCACATGCATCGATCAGGAAACTTCTCGGACTTGGCCACCTTCTGTGGCTCGCTCTGCCTCCCTTTCGCTCCTTTCCTCTTGTCTCTAGTGACATTTAGGGGACCTTGGGTTGGCCCAGCCCATCGATCGTGTCATGCTTTTGTGCTCGGCCATTGCTCAAGCCCATAAGCCTATCAAGCATGGCCCGACCGCACAACGTGCCATTCCTAGGCTGACTTGAACCGGCCATGCTCAGCTCCCCCCTACGCTCGATCTCTGACGCGAGGCGATGAAAAATTCAACACTCGCGGACGCTGGCTGGCTGACAACGCTCTCGTCCGGGGCTCGGTCAGCGGCTCAGCTCCAAGCGCAGCACCACGCTGAGTGCCTGGCCAGTGCCGGTGCGTGCGCTTCCTCCTGCTTGTATGCTTGCTGCTGCAATTGAGCTTGGTCTCTGGAAGCGATTGGCAGCTCATCATGGTCGTCTGTGTGCCGTGTGCGTCTCCTCCAATGGCGAGGAACAGAGTCAGGAGCAAGCAAGGCACGTCTAGTGCTCGACGAAATGCCAAGCAAGGAGCATCTTGTCCTCCACAGTGCCTACAGAGCTCTCGCAAGCTATGGGGCCACGCGCTGCTCCTCGCATAGCCCATCCTCGCCATGCGCCACGGCTGGACCGCGCCATGGCAGGACTCCTAATGCGGCCGCAGGCGATGTCCGACCCCGCGACGGGCGCCTTCTGTGCCCCTTCCTGCTTCTTCGGCACAGCAGGTCAGCAGCACCTAATGCGGCAGAAGGCGAAGCCCAGTTCCCGGCTCTTCGGCCTCGACGCCTGCCTCTCGGTCTCCGTCACCATCCCCATCCCCGGGGACGACGACGTGTCGTCCTTCACGCCCGACCGGCTCTACGGAGACCGGAAGCCCGGGGAGGTGTACGCCCTGTGGAGCGACGGGTTTGAGGGCGCAGGGCCTCGGTGCCGATGCTGTGGGACGCGAAGCGGTCTGCAACGAGATCCTCAAGTTGCTCTGCGACCCTGCGGGCAACGGCAATGGCGGCCTCGACCTGTGGCCGCTAGAGCTGCCCCAATACATCGACCGCTGGTACGGCGTCATCTACCCCAGCGTCAGCAATGGCATGTACAGGTATTTCAGAAACTGGATCCCTCTGCAGCATTGCCTTGATTAAATCACCAGTTACAACAACTGAATTCTCTGACATTATGTGCCAATGGCTTCCACAATTATCAACTGCGGCGACTGACTTCTCTGATAAAACTATCAATTGCAGTTTGGGGGCAACCAATCATATGCATAACAGTTTACAGACTGCTATCCAAACAACCCATCACATGTAGCGTACATTGCGAACCAAATATCAGCAACTTGTATAGCATTGTTCAGATTAACGGTATGCTACATTACCCCTAACGCAATTCTAAAGTATGCTGCACAAAGATGAGCATGCTTATTTCCAAACTAACTACTCCGTACATAGCTAAATCCAAGGTTTCATCTAAAAGACTTAAAACACACCAAATACGCATGAAGATGTGATGCGAAGGTGGAATATGAATGTGATGGATAAGTAATAAGTATATAACTTAATTGGTAGCACAGATGAGTCATTACAACAAGGGTGCACAGTATACTGATGAAACTATTGATCTCTTGGTGAAGCATGAAGATGACGCACCAGTCTCACATACTATGCGTACGAAAGATAATACTGTAGATAAAAGTGCCATATTATATTCATATATGATCAGCCTTAATTTCTTGAGATGTAATAAGATACGCATTAAAATGAGTATGGCCTGCCGAAGCAATGATAACCAGACATTGTATCACCTAGGCCCGGATAAATGTGTCTCAGATGGTACATAGGAAGAAGTTGATTCAGCCACATTGGTTTTGTTTGATGCAAAACTAGGGACAAAAGTGCAGTCAGGTGTGGCCTCCATGCTCATCACTCCTTCCAACACCTTGGCCACTGTTGACAGCAGTGGCCTTCTGCTGCTATCAACCTGCAAGCACCACATTGCAAGCTTCATGGCTTCTACGACCTCCTCCAAATGGAATTTCATGTCATTGCTGCTACTGTCCACCAAATCAGACAACTGACCAGACCTTGCCTTCTCTTGAAGCAGGCTTATCAAATGGACGCTCTCATCGGGCTGTGATTCGTCTAAATTTTCTCGGCCACAAATAATCTCGATCATCACAATCCCAAAGCTGTAAATGTCTGCCTTCTCTGTGATTTTTGAGCCCAACCATTCGGGTGCTAGGTATCCACGTGTTCCTCGCATTCGAGTCATAACTTTGCTCTGGTCCCTGTTTATCATTTTCGAAAGTCCAAAATCTGAGACCTTTGCATTGAACCTGTCATCCAAAAGAATGTTCTGAGGCTTGATGTCCAAATGGGCAATCTTCTCTTCACATTCCTCATGGAGATAAGACAAACCCCTAGCAATAGCCAAAATGATATCACGTCTAGTTTTCCAAGAAAGTGTGAATACTGAACTTTTGTGAAAGATCCATTTGTCTAGAGAGCCATTGGACAAGTACTCATAGACGAGAAGCCTTTGTGATTTTTCAGCACAGAAGCCTACCAACCTTACTAGATTGAAGTGATGGATTCTGCCAATTGTTTTGACCTCCGCCAAGAACTCTTCCATTCCTTGCTCGACACCCTCCAAGCGTTTGACAGCGATAGTTTGCTTTCCTATCTTACCTTTGAATACAGACCCAAAGCCACCAGCTCCAAGCTTCATAGAGAATTGGCAAGTAGCAACTTTTAACTCATCAAAAGAGAATCGCTTAGGTATCCCGGGTATGCCATCAAAGAGTGGCTCCTCATCTTTCTTGCAGTTTTTCCATACCACTGCACAAACTAAGATACTTATTAGACAAAATCCTGCAATTGAGCCCACAACAATGGTGATCCTCCTTTTTTCTGACCAATTGCTTTCTATCTTAACAAATGCTGAAAATTGATCGGATGAATCCTCCGCAAACAAAATTACCATTTGCACTGATAACAATAAGCAGTCATCACCATCGATCCTGAAAATGTTATTTCGGAAAAGAACTGCTTTGCAAGAGCAATCCAGTAGGCAAGATTGTTTGCAGATATCTTCAGAAGTAGAAGTGGTAAATGTCAAGAACTTGCTGTTACTGTTGTAAGAAACATTGTTGAGTAGTATTAGCCTGTGGTCTTGCACATGGTCGCAGGAGGGGCTTCTTAAGGGTATGCATCCAACACTGGTAGACGTTCATTTTGGAACCTAAAATCATTCAAATTAGGACAAGAACATTGTCCCTTACTGCAAACACTAAAATCCCCACATGCCATTGGATAATCACAAAACTCCATTTCTGTACTTAATACATCAAATAGCATTAGGGGGTCCTTGAGACTTCCTTGCATTTCATACAGCCTTAAATGCCCATCAGACTCCAATATTATGAATTGTAATGATTTTGCAGAGGGTAGGAAGAATATATTATCTGGAAACCCAAAGCTACCATTAGCAAATGCACAACAAGTTGATGCTATGGTACTAGTTTCAAACAACTTTGTAAAGGCTGCTGGTTTGAAAGAGTACTGCAACCCATTCCACTCTGCAAAAAAATAAACCCTGGCAGATGGCCATTTTGTGTCTGAGGTTCTGATACTGAGGTTCATTCCCCTGCAAAGTGACTGCCCGAGTACCAAGGTATCAGTTGGGTGGTCAAACGGCTGCCAGACGGAGGTGTTATCTTGATTGAAGAGCACAAGGTTCCCACTCAAATCGAGGACCATACCTGCAACTGACTTGCTTTTTGTGGCGGTGGACCACACCATGGTACCATCACCATTGTGGAGGAGCAAGCTCCCATCTGAGGTGAAGTTTAAGATGACATCACTGTTTACAGGATTGTCAGGGTTGGCAGACTAGATCACTGGAGCTTGGGGTCCATCAATCACAATAGAGAGAATGAATGATTTACCATCCATACTGTAGAAGCCAAAATAAGTTGTATATGACATGATGCTATGGTCAAGAACAGGAAGGATAAAAGATCCGTTGTACATGGTTGTGTTGCCTTCCATATTTGAAACTTTCCAAGAGATTGGGGGAGATACAGTAGAGCTCCCGGCAACAGCATTGAGGTGGAAAAGGAAGCCAAGCAATAAAAGGATGGTCATCGACATGTGAAGATGTTATGGTTACGATGAAGGAAGAGGAACCTTTGCTGTCTGCTAGTGAGAAGATTTCTGGATAGCGCTTCTCAACTCTTAAGAGGAACCTTATGAGATATGATGGACTATCGGCACCATTCTGTCCCAACCTTGCTCTTTTCTGTCATATAAGAATCACAGTCCAGGCACCAAAGTAATCCCTACCATATATGATAACTGAACGGCAGGAGAGACATATATAAAAATAAAAATTAGGATACAAATTTTGGAAAGATATAGCCATATAGGAAGCAGTCGGTTGAAGGGAATATGTGTATAGCATGTTGAAGATCAATACTTCTCTCCTAATTGAAGTCCTCAAAAAAATTTTGATGCTTCTTGAGAAATGATCGGAAGGGTGAGTGGTTGCTTGGTGATCTAAGCAGTCTACGGAGTAATAGTTAGTGATGTGCACACGCTCTATTTGGAAGAACAGTTTATAGGAGAAACTGAAGAAAATCTAAGAGCTATATATCGGATTCATGGGCATCGTTTTTCTTTGTTGGCGTGCTTTCAGTTTCAGTAGCAATTATTGCTTTTGGATATGCGGCGGCTGGCCGGCCCTTCGTTCAAAAGTGAAAAGTCAAATCTGTTGACTGCTCCAGTCGTCTTCGACTACTTTTCAGGGTTCCTTGACACGGCCGACGAGCTTTCTCCTCGCCGATTATGAGAAATATTTTATGCAATTATGACAACATTAAATCATGTGAAATATTAATACAGACTGAAAAAACTGAACTCAACGTTGATTCATTTTTCACTCAATCAACTCTCTTATCTATGATTTCTTGGTATCTGTAAAATCATTCTTCACGCCTTAGAAAAGATAACGGAGGGAGTAAGTTCAAAAATAAAAGTTTTTCACTCTGGGGCGAAATCATCATTTCACCCTTCACTCAACATAGTCCTAAAACTAACTAATGGAATAGGTAACTGAAGTTAGATTTTGGGCCAAATAGATAATTTCAAAAATAAAAAAAAGTTGATAAAGTAATCCAAATCTTGTAAGGGACCAAAGAAATAATTCTTTTTAATTACACACAGGTGGTCTGTAATCTATTATGTGATTCTCAACTAGGTCAGATCTATAGCCTCAAAAAAAAACTAGGTCAGATCTAGATCTTTAATCTATTTAAGTACGCAACCTGGCCCCAAAACATTTACATAAATTTATACAAATAAGAATCAAATCTATAACTCTTATAAAGCAAAGCGCACTAGCAATTTCTTTTGACATGCAAGGTATCCACCTCAACAGTCCATAATTATTTGCAATTAGAGTTTACTAGCACAAGCAATTATGATATCTATGTCAGTGAGACACACCATCTATTAACATTAACATATATTTACTTGTCCACTGCACACTATCAACTAACATTAGTTTATAATAATAGTTAATCTCTTTCTATGAATTGTATGAATAGTTATATTTCATTCCAAATCACTAGTTTCTACATTAACTTGCAGGGTGTTCTCCTAGTTAATCAAGATTTGAATGGATGAGATACAACTTTGGAAAGGTTGGTTATTACCAAGAAAAAGAAAAATAATAAACTGGATAAATAATGGTCCGCTACCATGCGAAATAGAGAGGGAGGAGGGGGCAGCTTGCGGCCCAGTAGACCTAAGAGGATTCGGCCCAGTAGCTAGCATGAGTTAAAAAGATATTTTTTGAAAAAATTAGGGACTTCAAAATTAGCCAAATTATGTACAATATTAATCTACAATAAATTCTTAAAAATTAATAAAAATATCTTGATAAACTTGGATTTGAGATTTATCGACTTATTTATAAACATTGTAATACATTTTAGTACATGCTCATAGAAGCTTGTATGCATTGTGTGCATCAACATGAGAAAGGCAAAAAAAAAAACGGTCTTTAGACCATTTATACAAATAATGACTTGATTTGATATGTTTTATTTTACTTTGACCTTAACTATAGAATAATATTTTAGCTAATAACATTCATCTCTATTTAACAAAAGTTGAACAAAATTGTTAAATACTGAGATTTTGAGCTGTGACCCACATGAATACATTAATATGTATATATAGTGAGAAAATTGATCCTGTGAAACGTGCTGCTGTTAATGGTGTAGGAATCGAAGCCACAAGAAGTTTTGCCAAACATGCTCTAATTATTAATAAGTTTGGCTCTACAATGGTGTTTTGATTTTTGGAGAATGAGGAATTAGGCCCTGAAAATAAAATTGTTTGGAAATCAGGACCTCTTTCTTACGAATTTGGGAACCTGGCCTCGAAAAAAAAACTCTTTAGGAATGTGGCCTTCTGTTAGGGAATTCTGTTAAATTTTGCACTATACATTGTAAAAAAGACGATTTTACCCTTTTTACCCATCACACACAAAGGCCAAGGGAGTAAGAGGAAGGAACCCGACATGACCCCATGGCCGATGGCGCCGCCGCCGCTCATGCCAGCGAGCAGCAGCCGGCGCAGGCGCCCCAAGTCAGGATCTGGACTCCCCATGCCTGGATCCATCGTGCCCCCTGCGGATTTGCCAGCTCGCGCTCCTCCCGCCCGGTGTCGGCCTGGCTGCGCTGCTGCGACGCTGGTGGCTCGAGCGCGACCGGGGCGGGGCGACCAGGAAGGCGCGGCCAGCCCTCCCCGCCGGGAGGAGGCCAGCAGCGGACTCACCCTACTGCACAGCCCTAGCGGTTGTTGTGCCACTGCCACTGCCGGGTCCATGTGGCCGTCTGGCCGTCAACGAGGCCGTCAGCGCTGCGAGTCCGCCCGCGCCGCGAGTCCGCCGCGTCACCACGAGGCCGTGCGAGCCTCGAGTCCGCCGCGTCCCTCGGTACTCTGCCCCTCTCCAAAAGAATGTGTTCATCAGTGTCCAGCGCCGTCAGAGGCTGAACGCAGCCTTAGGAGAGTGGAGGGCTCCTCGCTATAGGGAACAGCCGCCGTGCGCGTGGATGGGGTTGCCGCCCCCACAGTGCGGTCGTGGATGAGGAGTGGTGCTGCCGCGGCCGCCATCGGAGTTGGGGTTGGGGGCCGCTGCCGTGGCAGCTGTAACAACCCGAAAATCCGAGCTATAAAATTTTTCTCGAAAACCTATGAGTGATGAGTGTGACATGTCATCATCTACCCCTAACCATGCATCAACCCTAACATGTCATGCATAACATCCTATGCAATCATAGCATAATCAATGTTTTAAAGTAAATTTTGATCAATGTTTCATATGTTGTTTTTAAATGTGGCAATAGCTTACCTTCAATGTTTCAATAGTTGTCACATCATGTTGCATTAATATGTGATTTGGTTTTTATTTGATTTATGTGATGAGTAATAAAATGGACCTACAATATTTATTTATGTGATAAATAAATATATTCTGAGTAAATATACCGAACATGGCCTATGACCTCTAAGTATTCCATGAAGCATTTTACAACATGCTATACAAGTGTATATACATGTATTTGAAAGATGGAAAAGAGAAAGAAATAAAAAGAAAACAGAAAAGCCAATCTGGCCCATCGGCCTAGCCAGCACCGCCGGCCCAGCTGCACGCCCAGCCCTCTCTCTTCCCTTCGCGCCCGATCAACCCAGCTAGCTGGCCCAGCCGTGCGCTCTCTCTCTCTTTTCCCTCTCCCGCGCAGGCCGGCCTAGCAAGGCCGACGGCCCAGCATGGACCCGTCGCCCGCATCCGCACTGCTTCAGCAGCCGGCCACAGTCGCTGACGAGTGGGTCCCACCGTGGGACCCACCTATCATCTTTTTGGCTGAGGTCACCCCGACTTCCCCTTCCTTTCCGCGCCGCGCCCGCTCGCGTGAGGACAACGCGAGGCCGCCAGCCGCCCGATCCGCCTCGGCCCCGCATCGACGACCATCCTGCCTGCCGCCTCGGCCGACAGGCTCTGCCACAAGGCACCCATGGCCGTGAGCATCTCGCTCTCCCGCGCGCTCGTAATTGCCCGTGCATGACCTTGTCCCCTGCCTGTCCCTCGCTCCCTTGGCCGCCAAGGCACCTCACCTGGTCTCTCTGCCCACTGGAGCCCACCGCAGCCACGACAGCAACCTGGAAGCTTTCCTCGGACGGGAATGCCCCTTGCCGCTCGAGCTCATGACCGTCGTGCCCTCGCCATGCTACCTACCACATATTCCCCTATAAGAGCAAGCCCCGACGTCCCCTAGGGTTCCATCGCCTGCCGCCACGTCGGTGGCCAGTCAATTTCACCACGCCAGCGCCAATTGAAGAAGAAGAAGAGGAAAGGGGAAGAAAGGAGGCGGGGAAGGAGACACCATCACCAAGGGAAGAAGAAGGAGGACGCCGCCGTCCCGGAGCTTTTGTTGCGCTGCTGTTGGGAGCAAGAAGGTGACGCCATACCACGAGCCACCGTCGGAGTTGGACCTGTTCCGCACCTCCATCCTTGTCAACGCCGGTGAGCACCGCCGCCATCGCCGCTCTCCCAACCTTGCCTTTTGCTTCTCGGTCATGGCGCTCGTACAGAGCGCGTAGGCCAAGGCCTCACCTGGCCTACTTGGACACACGCACACGCACACACGGACCGGCCAAGCCCAAGGACCACGGCATCGGGAGGATGCCGGACCGGAACGCCGCCATGACTGTCGCCGCGCTCCACGCCGCCGCAGCGAGGCCACCTTGCTGCCTCATCTTCGAGCCCCGAGTCGCTTCGACGCCAGATCCTTGACCGCCTCGGCGAGGTGCATCCGTTGCGCCCGCTAGCCCCTTGGGAGCCACTCCGGGAAGCCACGAGCGCGAGGCCATGCCAGCGCGCCGCCGCTCTAGAGCGCCGCCTTGCACCGTCATTTCTCGTCGCCACCGGCCACTGTAGAGGACAAGAAGCCGACGTCGAGGACCGTCGTGATGAGCTGCGTCAACTGGACAAGAAGATGGAGGCTTGGGAGCCTCTCTGGGTGCTGTGCCGCACACCAAGGCCTCGTCGGAGCTCTGCCATAGGAGTTGCTACCCACGCGGACTCCGCCATGGATTTAGGTCGCCGTCGGCGCATCGGGGAGGTGCTGCGCGAACCCAATCGCACCCGAATTGGACTTGGAGCGGGTCGATGTGTGGTTGTCACCGAGCGCCACCGTCATCGAGCCGCTGTCCGCCGTGGAGCACGCCGCCAGGAGCCAAGCTGCCGCCTTGAATCCCACCTTCGTGTTCGCCATGGCGTCCTGGAGCTGATGGACAAGAAGATGACGCCGGAGGACCACCGTAGCGCTGGGAATCGAGGATTTCCTCGCTGCCGTTGAGCCCCGTCATCAGGCTGGAGAGACAGAGGAAGGGGATGGACTCGGCAGAAGGATGGTGGACATGGCCTACGTGGACCGGAGTCGCTGCACGTGGGGCCAGACGGAGTCGGTGCACCGGGGATCGGTCAATGGACCGCATAGACCAGAGGATGACGCCGTGGACGCAGTTCATGTGGACTGGAGCCGCTACCAGTGGACCCCAAGAGAGCCGGTGCACCGTGGACTGAGAGCCGTGAACTGAGCCGTTTTGAATCCAAAGCAGTGACATGGCAGCACTAGAGCATGCCACGTGGCGGGCCCGGCCCGACCCAGATCCGGCCTACTCGGCCCATTAACTGCCCAATAACGGCCCGTTAACGGCCCAGTGGGGCCCACCTATCAGTTGACCATTGACCGTTGACTGTTGACGTCAGCAGTGACGTCACCCCGGACCCACATGTCAGACGATCATTGACCTGGTCAATGCTGACGTCAGCATGACGTCATCCGCCACGTCAGCCACCGAGTTGTCTCTGTTGGACCCGCACGCGACACATGGACCAATCACAGGCTGCCACATGTCAGCACCAGGATAATCCAGTCTTTTTCTTTTTTAGAAAATGGTTAAACCTTTGAAAAATCATAACTAATTCATACGAGCTCTGAAAATTATGATCCACATATCCAAATTTTTTATAAATCAAGCTCTATCTATTTTTACTATGTTTGAGTGCTTTTGGATATTCTCTTTGGCATTCGTTCTTATGCTAATCTATAAGGGTCGCTTTCGCGACCATTAAATCTCGGTTACAGGCTCGAGCGAGGACAAGTCTGATGACAGTGATTACCAGGAGAAGTCTGACAGCTACGTCAGTGAAGGTGCCACATCTCACCCAACCTCGTAGATCCCATTACGCATGGTAAATGTAGTATGGCTAGTGTTTTAATTTCTGTTGCTATATAATGGATCGCCTGTGCTAGGATTGCATAGTAGATACTACTTGATGAGCCCTACCTTGTTGTAACCTATCACCTACTTACCCGCTGTTATGTTAGCCACTTGCTTATCTGCTATATTTATATATATACACTTCACTCGTTTATATTTTGATGCGACGTGATGAACCATGGGAAGGCCTGGAGGGTGCCAGGCTGGAAGCGTGTGTGTCGATGGATCAGATGGGCATGTGAGCTGATGATGCTATATCTGGGTTTGGGGTGGAGCTTACGGCAGGGAGTAGGGTGAGGGTTGAGTCGATCGAGCCGGAATCTACGACGAGCTTTTGGAGCAAGTCTTGCCGAGGAATGGATCTGGACATTCCCACGAGTATCAGTCCATGGCGGACCAACTCAGATGTGTTGGAGTCCTGGGTGGAAGCCTCTAAGGGGTGGAAGCCAGGGGAAGTGTGCCGTGGTAGCACGTTAAACGGGAACCCTGATGAAGATATCCCGGCTTGGTCACACTTAGGAACTGCTGCGCTGGTATCCGGACCTTAGGAATCTCTTGCTTTCCACTCACTTCCCATGGGGGGGAGACGACCAAACCGCTGGATAGATCGATGCCACTACTGCTAGACGAGTAGTGTTAGGAAGGTATATGCATGGGATGGAGCTAACATCCTACCAAGACGATCATGGCACCCTCTTCGGGAGTGGGTACATGGCATGGCATCCTCTACGGGAGCGGATACATGCTCTCTTCATAGTTTTAGCGATCCAGAGCTGGATGGTAGAGTGGCATCGTTCTATGGCAGTAGGCGCCCGGAATCTGCCTAGGTGGTGATCAACACCGATGATAGTTATCTAGTGGTTTAGTGAAACCTCTGCAGAGTGTATGGTTGATTGATCGATACATATGCCGACTTGTTCGGCTATGGACCTTTCCTGTGTTTCGCATATACCGGACTAGTAAGTGGAGTGTTCTACCTTCCCCCTTAGTGTGATTTCCGGCCGTGAGCCAGGTTGAGGGCTGCGGGCCGCTGAGGCAAGCCGAGATGGAGTTGGCTTGTCGACTTGAGTCTGAGATAGTGTTGGAGGAGTTGGGATGGTGTTTTAGAGATGGATGGTGATGGATGATGTGGGTTTGGGAATGTGTTTAAAACTTGATTATATTATTTATATACTTGATTACTCGCTTAGGAAAACCCCAGCCTTTATATGTTCCTTTTGATATATCCATGTTTTGCATCCAATTTCCACAAAGAAATGCATAGGGTGGGAGTATGGCCAGTACAAATTGTACTAAAAATTTGGTTTCAGGTTCAAGGAGTGAGTACTCATCTGGGGAGTACAGCGACTGAGGGTTTTATGTCTACGCTCAAGTTGGAATTCAGAGATGATAGCTTCCGCACCTTCGAGCTTTTAATTTTATGTTACATGAACTCTGATTCCGCCAAGTGACGATGTAATAAGTTATTGTAAATCTCTCTATTTGCACTCTTTTGTTCGATGTATGGATTATGGTAATCAATTGTTATCGGGTAATGTGATTTAAATGGTCATATTACATTTCGACTCTGTGAATTTTTCTTCACGGAAATCGAGGTTGTTTCAGCAGTCGTCGAGGTCGGGCTGTGGAGGGCTGCCGGGATGCCATCTGGGTCGCCGTCTTTGTGGCCGGTGAGGAGGAGGTGGACGCCGCCGAATAAGTCGCAGCCGAGAGGTGCGAGGTGCAAGGGCACCATGGATTTTGGCCATGGGGTCCGCCGGAGACATTGCACCCAGGAGCCGCCGCCGCCATCGGTCCTGGAGCCCGTTGGAAATAATGGAGCTTACCTTGTCGGAACGAATGAAGAAAAATGGAAAGTAAAAAATGGTTTGTAGAAATTTATATACGGAACGAATGAATGAATGATAATAATGCCGTGATTAGTGATCTATAATTAGACGCTGCCTTGCATGTGCATTTCTAATTAGTAATAGTTTTTACGGTTGGCAAGTTTGACATGTATATATATACTCAAAATATACAATAAATAAACCATTTTTTTTATTTTTTTGTCTCAGGGGTAAAATGGTCATTGTACCACCAAAGTTAACACCGTTAGGCCTCCAAACTGACAAAATGCCACATTTCTAAGGAATTTTGGTTTTAAGGCCAGATTCCTAAATTCGTAAGGAAGAGGTCCTGATTTCTAAACAGTTTTATTTTTAGGGTCTGATTCCTAATTCTCCCTTTGATATTTGCGTAATTTTTTGCTGGAAGCTTGGCCGGTTTAAAGCGAATTGGTGTTTTGATGCCAGTGCATTTTTAGCTTGGTTAGAGGAAATTTGTTTGACCTAGCGCAAAATTAAAGTGACTTATGTTTGCAGTTAACAGAGCAACAGACAAAAAGATCACAAAATGAACGCCTTACATGACCAACCTAACCACGTTCCTCTCCGGCCGCATGCACGGCAGCCAGTCAACGCCGGTATGGGTAAGACGGCAGTAGCTGGGAGGCAGTACAACACAGCTCCATTTGCACCCGCCTCCTACCCTCCACACCATTTGGATCCAACCATCTAGTATAAAACCAGTGCAAAGTTCCATCATTTGGTCAGCTAGTGCTCCGCTCCACCATTGCACCCAGCATGGCTGGCGCCTTCGCCGCAATCGCCGTAGCGACGGCGTTCCACCTCCTCGCCGTGCTCGACGGCGCCTCCGCCGCCCGGCCGATGGGATGGCAGGCCGCGGCATCGTCCGGGACGGCGTCGTCGGCGCTGGCGCTGGCGCCGGCGGATGGGCATCAAAATCATCAGCGGCGCGCGGCGGCGGCCGCCGCTAGGGCCGGGAAGTGGCTGCCGTTCGCGGGCGTTCACCACCACCTGCCGGCGGCGGCCGCCAGGGCCGGGAAGTGGCTGCCGTTCGCGGGCGTGCACCACCACCTGCCGGTGGCCGGGGCGTACTGGGCCCACAGGCCGGTGCCGTGGGTCGGTGCCGGCGACCTGGGCGGCGGCGCAGCAGGCGCCGTGGAGGGCAGCGACGGCGAGGGGGAGGAGACCGTGCTGGATCGGGAATGGGAACGGCGCCAGCGTCCGTCGTACGAGGGCGACGGGTCGACCACCAGGCAGGAGCAGCTCGCAATGTGGGCGTCGCTGCTCAACCCCAAGGGGAAAGGAAGGGCGGCGGCCACGGGCTGGCTACCGGCGCGGGGAGCTGGCGAGGTGGCCGAAGGCGAGCCGGCCAAGGCGGCGGACGCGGTTGAAGGGGCGGAAGTGGAAGACACGGCAGCCGACGGCGCGCTGGTCGGTCAGACGTATTGGGGAAACAATGGCAACTGATGTAGAAGAGGACACTGCGTGGGGAATGCAGAATTAAACAGATTTTCAGTTATATAAGAAAAATACATATATACAGTAATATGTTTTGAAAAAGCGAGTTGAAAAAATTGGCTTGTAACACATAGAAAATGCAGAATTCTTACCCCCATTCTAGAGTCTCTACATTTGAATAGATAGTTTTGTGATAATGTTGCCGTATTCAATTATATGTGAAAGATCAAAATACTTCTATTACTGTTAACACTTAACAGTACTGGTTATAAAAGCACTAATATAATATCTGTGTTCATCAGCGGCATGATGATCGGAAGGATCAAATGATCTCTGCAGCACAACACCTAGAGACGTCGGCTTTAGAGTTCCTTAGGTCAAACGGTTGGCTGTTGCATGGACATATTAGCTTTGCTTAGCCAAGAACTTTTTACTTGTTTCGTAAGTCGTGCGAGTGGTTGTAAGTTCATAAAACCAAACCTTTTACTCATGTTTGAAGTCTGTAATAATTGGTCTAATTCTATCCTTTGGTAGATGAAGCCGGATATTTTTATCCATTATCTAAAAAAACTAAAAAAGAGGATACTATACATAAAAAGGTAATATTATTGTGTTTTTTAACAAAAGAATATTTTGGTGAGCACGTCGCCTGCTCAGTTTGTCTAAACATGGTCCGGCCCATTTCTGTTCGTAGTAATGATTACGACCATCGGGGCCTGTCAAGATTTAACAATGGTCTAGCCCAACACGCTTTGCCTCGGGCCCCAGCTCTTTCATTTTTTTTTTTGTTACATCAATTACGAATTATAAAGCCTGTTGTTTCCTCAAAAAAAAGCCTGTATTTTTTTTGTTTTGAATAGAAATTAAGAGCGAGGTGTTTGATGAGCTATAATAATTTCGTGTTTGGATTCTTTAGTTTTTACTACCAATATTTGCCAGATTATTAAAAACTAGGAAGTTGTTGATACCCAGCTTTTCTTAGCTTTTATGACCTATAAAGCAATAAATGAAGCTAGATTTTTAAAAACTCAGGATCCAACCACCCCAACAGTTTTAGCTTATAATCTAGATTTTAGAAACTATAGGCAAAAACTGGTTTTTTAAGAATTCGAAACTGATCAAAAAGGCCCTAATAAGTATATATATGCAACGTAAATTGCGTACATTTCTTTTTTGGAAGCTAAAGCATAGTCTATCAGAGCACATAACAACAATTTGTTGTCAATTTATTATGAACAAAAAAAAAACTTATGATCACCTCAAAGTAAGAAAGTATATTCCGGTTGAGCAGAGGATCATTTGATTTTTCTTCAGGGGTACAGGTCAACGAGAACAAAAGATAGGTTCGTATATAAATGATTCTAGCCGTAATAATATATAGTACTGTATCCATGTGACATTGTCAATTCCATCACTCCTTACATGGAGCACATATATGCGCGCAGCTCCAAGTTGCGCTTACGAGTGTACCCCAGGGACAGGGAGAGAAGAAACGAATGTGCAGGCAGAAGCTTGTAGGAGCCACATATTGCACGACGACACTGCTGCTGCTGGCGACCGTCCATATGTGATATGTGTTCGTTCATGGAATCGAATAAGGCAAAATTATTGTATTGGCGCCTCTCGGCGGCTGTAGTGTAAAGCCATCGCTTCGAGAACGTTACTGGAAACCCAAAAAAAGTATCTTACTTTAGGTCGTCGCCCATGCTTTACAAGCAAATTCACTTGCGGTTGGAATTGACTGTCACCAGTGGACGGAGTAACCCAGAGATGCAAATGTCAAAAGTTATTGGAAATACCCTCATATATTTCTACTTCTAGTAGTGACCCACATAAGTTGCCCTCACAACCCGTGCCGGACCTATGTGGTGAGGATAAAGTGGGCCATGACCCGATTGTGAATCGCATTCTTTTAATGTTATACTTAGTCATTTGAAAGTAATAAATATTTGCACACAATATATAGATAATCTGGATAATGTTGGCAGCTCTGCCGGTGGTCACAACCTCAATACAAATGGTTCTTTCTTTGGGTGGTAGCATTAAACCAACCACCTATGAACATGGCTTCTCCATAGGATTAGCTTAAACGACCAGATTTCAAAATGGTTTTACAAGACAATTCCATGCGTGACATGTCACGAGCTATTGTAAAGCTATTGTAAATCGCCATGCACCAAATAAAGATACAGAAATAATTTTTCTCTTATAGTTCAATTGATATTAATGACTGTGTTGTGGGATAAGAGGAAAGAGCCTCTACTGTGGGGGGCTCGAATCTTAAAAAACTACATGCATGATGAGACACTTGTTTGGATTCTCTAGTCTAAATTTTAGTGGTAGTTAAGAACTAAAACTTTTAGACTACGTTAGCTTACTTTTGCGGTCTAAAGTTTTGTGAGGTTGTCTAAACTTTTGACGACACTTTAGATCTCCTGTTTGGAGCCCCAATCAAGAGTTAAAATTGTATAAAGTTTAGATGATGCGATCCAAACAGAACCTAAGTAAACACCACTCTAAAAATATGAGTAATTTTCAACAACATATCAGTTTAAGATAGTTGTCCCTGAAATTGGGATTTTTTTTGGCGGTTTCTTATGTTAACAACCGTCGATGAAAATATGTGATTTATTAGGGATAAATCAATTTTCATAACTTTTCAAATAGGCGCAGAAAAAATAAATTAATACTCTTAATAATTTTATATTAAAATCGTGGATCTCAATGTGATATCAAATTGTGTAGTCGGTCCCTTTTGCACTACTGGATTCATATGACTTTTTCATTTGAGATTATTGTTTAGGGACCAGTTGTATATATATTATGTTCCCAAATTTTGAAATTTAGATTTTTATTTTTTTCGATTGACTTCGGATGGAGACATGCCCCATATCAAAGTTGTAGTGATCAACAAGATACCTGACACTTTATAGTTGATCTTTTTTTTTATTTGAGATCGTTTATAGGTCCTCCAGTGTACTACACATGAGACCATTGTTTTTTTGTCTATATATAGACGAAAACATTTTGTATAGCATTGTAAAGATATTTTTTATTGTACACTCTTTGTAATTAAGATAATACAGGGGCCGGGTTGAAGTATAATACCCAAGATAATGTCTTAACGAACTTGTATAGGTAACCGGAGAGAAAATACATAATGAATTCCTTTGCAAATTTCTGAGCCATTCACGCATAAAAGAGGAAATGTTGCTCTTATGGTATCTTATCTTTTCCCCTAATAAAAGAAATGGAAATGAAATGAAATGAAATGAAATGAAATGAAATGAAATGAGACGAAAAGAAAAGGGAGTGGAAGTGCTCTGTTTTTGTGTCCTCATCATCCATGCTTTTTTCCTCCAACCATCCGGTTGATAGATACTGTCATTTCGCCATTCAATCGGAATCGATCGTGAAGTTGGCGGAGCAACTTAACGGCTCATTGGAGCGAACCTCTTCTTCCGGAGGAGACGAGGGGAAAATGATCTTGGGTTGTTTCGTCGGCGGACTGTGACTCGTGCTTTCACTCTCCCTCTCCCTCTCCGTGTGGAGCCCTAGACCATCAAGCTTTCATTCTCTAGCTGTATCGGCATCTGTACTCGATCTCGTGAAAAAAGTATTTGGAACACGCGCAGCATGCCCGCAGGGCGCAGGGACGATGATCCGACGCCCAGGGGGCCAGCCGGCCAGGACCCCAAATCATGCCAAGTAGGATGGAGACATGCATGTGAGTCTGTTGTAGTTGAAGGATCATGTCGTCGACAGGTTTTAGTTTCCTGACGATCGATGTATCAGTATATATTCAGATGACATAACCTTATAGTTCGATCAGAATCATTTAATAATTAGACATGTGTACACTCGATCTTGATGCTATATATATGGTCTTGGATCTGCCTAGCTGGCAGCAGAAAACGATGAAGGATTTTCGATCTTTTTTATTTATAGCATCCACACGGACGCCAATAATCAGTGTCGTCGTCCTTCGTCATGCACATCAATGAAACGAGAACAATGATTTAGGAGGAGCGAGCGAGGACGACGACTGCTGCCCCTGCCCCGAAAAACAGGGGCATGCCTTCATGCAATGCACCCACACCCACTGCACAGGGTCGGGCACACGGCCATCAGCCGGAGATGGTCCAAGAAGAAGCAGAGAGGCGATGCCACCACCAGCTGGCCTGTTGGCCACCAGGATTTGGTCTCCTCCTGCCGCACATGGCCATGGCATGTGATCTGATGTCAACAGCTGCTGCTGGCTTGCATTGTTCTTAGCTTATTATTCCGGCTGCACTACGGATCGATGCGAGGTCCATCCGGCCGGCTACATATATGCAGAGACACATTCTGACATAGATAGAGATCTAGAAGTAGCTAGCTAGGGGTCGCTCGATCTGGGGGGCCGTCGAGACGGTACCTGCTGTGTGAGTGTGAGTTGGCCTGTTGGCCGCGCGCCTGTGGGGAATTGAAGGGGAAGGATGCTCCGCAGGCAGCCACACATGGCGTTGCTTGGCCGCTAGCAAGTTCGTTTGTTCGCGGCCCTGGGTGTTTGTGCGTGCAGCTCTCAGCTCCGCAAGCGGGAGAAGAAAAAGATGTGGCCACGATTTTGGGGATCTTTTTCGTGGCCAGGCACGCCTCCGCTGATGTGGATAAGTATCCAAGCAAGGGAACAAAGCAGAGCAGCACGTAGTGGGCACCGCACCGCACCGCACCAGGGGGATGCACGCTTCTTATTCATTCAATTAATTATCCTTTGGTTCATGCGACGAAGTGATGCTTCATCTCGAGATTCCTACGTACATCATTCTTTCAATTCAAATCATAACTTCGTAATTGTCTTACCATATAAAGAATTGATGATTGTTATGTGTCTTTGTGTCAATTTAGATAACACAAGTAATTGTCTTAATATAGAAAAGAACTCTCTGTGAATTTAGATCCGTTAGACCTTTATCTAATGGCTCACAACCGTTGTCTGTCTGAACACATATGTTATTTTCAGGCACCTGTAAAACAGCAAATCCTAGGGTTAGCTAGGCCAGTGTGAAATCTGGCTACTGAAATGCTAGATAGCTATATATAGAAATTTTTGTTTCCACGAATGAGATAGATATAAGTCTCCAAAAAGAATTAATAATACTAAAACATACAATAAAATGCAGAGATGGACAATGCGATCAAGCACAGCCGTGCAGGACACTTAGACAAATATCCGATCCCCATATGATTTTGTTGGCATGAGAATCCGGAATCGCATACCACTGTGGGCAGTCCTAATATTATTGCCAATTGCCCAATTGTTTAACATCAACATCATACATGAAACTCTCATTTTCGAAGAGTCCAAGACTAGTGAAAATGCCGGTACGGAAAGTACGTGTTTATAAAAAAATCATATATACAATAAAAGGCTAACTTAGACCTTGTAATAGGCATAAAAAGTAATAAAACTTATCAAGTCATAAATTTATTAACGATCTAATATTTCAAATCCTTGTATAATGAATGGTCAAAATTCACATAAAAATTCCAAGATGTATTACCCTTGATTATAATCATGAACAAATTATCATTATTTTGAATAGTAGCCAATAGACTTTTTTTTTTGCGAGACCCGAAACATATGACCGATAATATTTTTTACATCAGTCAGCCAAATTAAATTATGATCTTCGGTCTGTCCTACTATGATACTATGATATATGATTGTAAGTATTGTTGGCCACAGATGCAAACTAATAATTGCCTCTAAATACGTCAAATTATTAATACGGAGTCGTAAATGTTTGCTACACTACGTACAGGAATATTAATTAGGACATCGCTGAAAATCTTGTTTATGTCTGTCCTATGATGCCCCGCATGTAACTTGGATGTGACATGAATTAATTAGAAGTTGCTTCTCAAGTACAGTAGGCCACCGGACACTACCGAACTAGTCTTTTTTGCCGAGTGCCCGAGGCACTCAGCAAAGGCTTAGACGCACTCGGCAAAGCCTTTGCCGAGTGCCGCACTCGGCAAAAAGGTGTCGGCAAAGATTTTGACGGCAAAGACTCCTTTGCCGAGTGTCACGTGCCAGGCACTCGGCAAAGACTTTGCCGAGTGCCAGGACAGCACTCGGCAAACAATTTCTGAAAAAATAAAAAAAAGAAAGAGACTAGCCAAGCCCATCCACAGGGCCCGGTGAGCCCATCGACGCCGCCGCCGCCGCCGGGTTTAGGGTGCCGCCGCCGGGGGCCGCCGCGCTGCGCGCCGCCGGGTCGAGGGGCCACCGCTCCTCGCGTCGCCAGGGGCTCCCCACGCCGCACGCCGCCGGATCCGGGGGTGGAGGAAGGTGCGGAGGTGGGAGGGAGGTGGGGGCCGCCGCCGGGTCTGGGGGCCGCCACGCCTCGCGCCGCCGGATCCGGGGTGGGGCCGCCGCCTGGGGGGCGCCGCGCCTCGCGCCGCCGGGAGGTGGGGCAGGTGTGGAGAGGGAGGCCGGGGGCGGAGATGGGAGAGGGAGGTCGGGCTGGTGTGAAACCCTAGCTGCCGTTTATATATGGCGCTCCTCCTGGGCCTCCTAGGCCTAATGGGCCGCGCCTTTGCCGAGTGCCCATTAACGGGGCACTCGGCAAAGAGTTTTTTTTAACTTTTTGTTTTGCAGTTGAAAAGCATGAAAAAATTTCAACTACACAATTTTTTTTAATTTTGAATTCAACTTTCCTAGTATAGTATTTACAAGCATATGTTCAAATTTGAGACTTTTTTATAATATTTTGCTATATTTTATTCATTTATTTTCTTTACTTGAATTTTTCCGAATAATCCAAATTTGAACTGCAGATGTATAAAATAATAAAATGTAGCCACTTAAAAAATTATATTCATATTGTAGAGTGTATATTAAGGCCGTATCCAGAAACTCACCCAAAATTTTTGTAACACTCTGGTGTTAAGCATGCATAATCACTTGCATTCTTAAGCATAAGCATCTTTATGTATGGCATTAATGAAAAGATTGATTTTCATTTCATGTATCATGCTTGATTATTCAAACTATGCTTGCCTTTCACATGAATTGGATAGTGGTATGAGTGTTTGGTGTTTGATGACCCCTAAGGTAACCTAGACATGATTAGGACACCAAATGAACCTAGGCTTATGTTCATGGTTTTGGCTAATTAAGCTTTGTTGTCATGGTTGACCAAGGTGGACCATTAAAGTAGTTTTGTTTGACTGAATTGAAAGTGGTAGCTAGAGTGCTTGCATGTGTGTGCACCCTAAATAAAGTTTGTAGAGAATTTCATAAGGAACAAAAGTTATAATTATCACTTTTCATGAAAATGCCTGGAAGATGTTCAAAAATGTTGAAAAAGGGCAGAATTAGAGGCTGTTTTTCTATTTTTAGGGATTTAAGGGGTATTTTTCTTTGGATTTTTGTATTTCAAAATCTATCTAGAATCTGGCCAAACTTTGCATAGATGAAATGTTCTACTCTTCAAAATCTACATTTCATCTATTTGGAGTTTTTGCTAATTTGGCATAGTTCAAGAGTTATTAAGCAGCAAAGTTTATTTTACATTCATGAAAATAGCTTTTTGGTGACGGCTGTTTCCTGGCCGTCAGGGAAATGGCCGGCCACCGCCCATGTCGCCCAGCCTGCGCGCTCCGCGTGGCGCGCGTCCACTGGCGGTCCGGGGCGGCAGCGGCTGTTTCGACCGCATTAAAACGACCGCGGCTGCTCCCTCCACGCTATCCCCCTCTCAATTTCAACTCTCCCTGCCCATTCCCGCAGCTCCGTGAGCCGCCGTCGCCGCCGCCGTCTGCGCCGCCGTCGCCGAGCCACCTCGCCACGCATTTTCTTCTCCAAGGCCGTCACCAGACCCGCCTCGATGTGTGCTCACTCGTGCACCTGCCAGCAACCGTCCTCGCCGAGGGTAAGACCCCAATCGCGAGCTTCTTCCCCGCGGCCGGCGAGCCGGTGACCGCCGCCGCCGTGCCCTGGCCGATTTGGCCGCTAATTTCTCTCCCCGTCTCGAGCTTTAGGTGCATCTCGTCGAGTAGCGGCTGTAGCCCTAGTTCATGAGGCCCGTGCGGGTCGGCCCTCGCCGAATTTCGGCCGCGCCGCCGGTCGGGGAGCCGCCATCCGCCCTGCGCACGTGGCCCAAGCCGCCTCGGCTCCGCTCCGACCGCGCTAGGACCCTCAATCGACTCGCCTAGACACGCTCGTGTTTTCCCTCTGCTCAATTTGGCCGGAGAACCCCGGCAACGGCCGTCGAGGCCGCGCCGACGCCGTCGTCCTCCCCCTTCCCTGTGCAGGGACCTCGACTTTAGAATAAGACAAAACCTAGGGTTCTTCATGTATAACGGCCAGACACAGAGTAATTCTTTTTAGGGTTTGGTTGATTTCTGAAAACCTCAGGGTCTCCGGTGCAAAGTGTTTTTCCTTTTTCTTTTTCAAAACTGTTTCTAGATTTGTGTTAAACCTTTAAAAATTCATAACTTGCTCATTTTTCATCCAAATGAGTTGGTTCAAATTGCAATATTTTTCTTATGAGATGATCTATGCATGAAAAATATGAAATATAGAATTTGTGATACTTTTCTGTATAGCTTTATTTATCCCTATTAATTGCTTTTATCTTAGAAAATGCATAAGTAATTCTCTGTTGCTCAGAAAAATGTGAGACCAAGTTTGTTAGTCTTCTTATGTCATGCTCTATCTATGAAAAATGTTATGAGGTTATGTCATGTGGAAAGTTTGCTCTGTCTAGTTATGGTGCCTATTTCTATGTGATGATAAATAATTCATAATAAATAATATATAAGGAATTTGTGCATGAAACTTTTTGGAGGGTGTTTTTATGTCAATCTAGAGCTAATGATGTTCTGAGATCTATTGTTTGGCATAGTTTTATGTACAAAGTATTTTAGGGCCATTAAATTGTGCTGCCTTGTCATTTTTGTGTAGGATAAAGTACTTACTGTTTTGACTTGAAATTTTTATGGTAGTCTTTAATTGGTATGATTAAGCTCCTGTAATTTTTATAGAATTTTCTGAGTAGTCTAAAGTTATGTAGTAGTTATACCCTGATTTCTTTTAATTATAAATAATGCTTTAGAGTTATCATTTCATGTGTGTAAAAATGTTTTTTATGCTATTTGTGAGGTGTTTGATCTGCTATTGGTTTTGGTTCAGCAGAGTGTAGTGTGCGAAACAATGGTTGTTTATAATTTCCTATAGTGTGCGAGTAAATTGTAATGCGAGGCTTGTTTGGAAAGTTATCGGTAGAAGAGAATGCAGATGACATGTGCTTATCTCATATGTTTTGAAATCATATCATTTATCTTAGCTGAGCATTCATTCACCATCAGCATGAGCATTGTATTTATATATATATACATGGTATTCATCCGCACTATGCATCATACAGGATCGTCAGAGCTCGAAACGGTAGTTCCCGGAGCACAAGCAGAGGAAGGCCAGCAGGAAGCTTTGGTTCGGGAAGCAGCAGCAGAAGAGGATCCCGAGGTTGATCTTCCAGAGTGTCCCGACCACCAGCCAAGCTCTTTCCTGAAAGGCAAGCCCCGGAGCATTCTCCCTGTGGTTTGCAAAATATCTAACTTGAGTCCTTTACTCGTTTGATGCATTAAGTTATAGGCGTTGTTTTATACCGTTGCTGCATTACTTATATTCCTTGCCACTGTTTATACTTCAACCCTGTTAGGTTCAGGTACGAATATATGCTTAGCCCTGCTTAACTAGATCGGTAGAAGTCGGTGATTTCCTGTCATCCGCGAGTTATAGGTGGTGACTCGGAATGGTTGAATACATTGTTATCTTGGATAACCATGTGGAGATAATAAATCAAGACCGGGCGGGATTGGTGTTGAGACTGAACTAGAGGTTTGGTGTGGTTATCCCGTCTGTGTCGAACTAGGACCCCGTCCGTTGTACGTCCTCAAGTCATATTGAATTTATGCCTCACAATTAGCTGGAAGGATAAGTCGTTCCGACCGCGAAGCCTAATTTTGATTTGGGCCGGGAGTCGACCTGCTGTACGCATCGTATTGGTGAATATGGGGGACCACAGGTTACGCGGAGAGTAAGTCCGAGGCCAGGGTCGCCCTGAATAAGGCAGCCGGGCGGTTTCTGGATACGATGGTACCTGTTGATCCCGCGCTTTTCCTGAATTGAATGTCGGTGATCTGTAGCTCACCTTAGCGGGTGAGTGTGGTTTGTGTGAGGAATACCCGCCAGCTGGTTAGTAATCGATTATAATCGCCATCGTTCCTGGACAGTGAACACTTGACTTGAGCAGCGGCATTGTAGTAAGAACTTGAACAAGGGATGAGATGGTTGAGCTGTTGAGATTGAAGATACTCAACCAGAAATGGTTACTTTCTTGCTGAATAATTATTACCATGCTTGTTTAGTACAGGTGCTAATGTAGCATGATAAGGTTAATCAGATTAAAATACATTGCTAGAAGGTTCTTATTAATTATTTCTTAATGCAAGCTTTTCCGTAATTAAATAAGTCAGCTATCCTACTTATACAGCCTTGCATACTCCTTGGAGTCACTTTATTTTAGTTTATGACGGGTAAGTCTAGCTGAGTACATTCTCGTACTCAGGGTTTTATTTTCCATGTTTTTGCAGATGGTGAGATGTTTTATGGCTATTGTCAGAACTGCTTCTATCCCGCTTTGGGAGATGACTAGACCTTGGGCATGGTCACTCCTCTCTACTTGATGCTTTTGCTGGATGTTGATCAAGGGACTGGCACTGTATTTGAACTAAGTGCGTGTGTGGATTTGAACTAAATTGCTTCCGCTTATTTTGAAATTTGAACTTGGGTTGTAATAACTTTATTCGTACTCCGATGATTTAAACTATGTGCGAACTATGTACTTGTGAATGGGAACGCTAAACTATTACGATCTTGGTCGTGCCGAAAAAGTTTGAAATCCTTCGAGATTTCGGTATGACTACCGGGTTTATTAGGTCTCAATCATGTAGTTTGCCGCACTAACGGTGAATTATGTGCTTATGCTCTAATAAATTGGTCGGTTCTGTCATATTTTTGAACGACTTGTTCACAAAACATGACCATTCAGTTGTGGGAGAAGTGTTTTTTAATTATATAAAATGCAAAAAAAAGTCTAAAAATCACCAAACTTGTCAAGATGTCATGATATCGCATGAGGAGCCTGTGATAAAAAATTTAAAATATTTTGAGAAAGTTGTAACGTCGAATGTCTAAAACCCAAACATCTCCACATCTGACCATAAGGGATCACATGTGCAGATGTTTGGGTTTTAGCCATCCGACGTCATAACTTGCTCAAAATATTCTTAATTTTTTATCCCAACCTCCACATACGATGAGACGACACCTCGCCAAGTTTCATGATTTTTGGACTTCGTTTGCATTTTATATAGTTAAAAAATACTTTTTTCGCAATTGGATGGTCGTGTTTCGTGAACAAGGTGTTCAAAATTTTGGGTGAGTTCCTGGATATGGACTCAAAATACACTCTCCAACATAAATATAATTTTTTTGAATGGTTATATTTTATTATTTCATGCACCTGCTGTTTAAATTTACTTTTTCGAGAAAAATTCAAGTAAACAAAATTAATTCAAAAAATATAGCAAAAATTTATAAAAAAGTTTTAAATTCGAACATATGATTCAATACAATATATAAGGACCATAGAAAAAGTTTAAAATCAAGATTAAAAAAATCAAATCTTTGCCGAGTGCCTAACCTGACACTCGGCAAAGAGGGCCTTTGCCGAGTGCCAGGCTGTGGCACTCGGCAAAGGGGCTTGCTTTGCCGAGTGCCTCAGCCTGGTACTTGGCAAAGAGGGCTTTGCCAAGTGCCAAGCTGAGGCACTCGGCAAAGTCTGTCTTTGTCGAGTGCCCGAGTTTTGCCACTCGGCAAATCTCCAGGCACTCGGCAAAGATGAGTTTTCCGGCAGTGAGAAGGTGCATACAACATTTGTGTTTCCGAGTACAAACACGTAGACAAAACTATGGGTGATGTGCAAATATTTTACTCGATTTATTTGCTATTTTGTTCCTCTCACTCTCTTTTCGCTGTGCTCTGGCGGCCTGGCTAGCCTGAGCCACCAGGTCGCGGGCCAAAAAAAAAACAAGACCGGTTAACTTTTTCTTTGGCTCGCTACGAGTCGCAGGCTAATCCTGTTTAACGGATGGTTTCTACGGCTAATGTGGCAGAACCTCCTAAATCATATGGCCCACACGCATGATTATTGTCTAAACAGACTCCAAATAACCATGACTGTGTTCCATACGACTTAAAAAGTCTGTCGGGTAAATCCCGAATCATCCACGATTCTCCGAGCAGGATCAATCATTGTAGAGAGACATTGCAGTATTACAACAGTTTCATATAAATGAACTACCATGGAGTAAAACAGCGGAAGACTTACAATAACATACATTTACAAACTCTGAGTTTCAAAATATTTACAATGATAGGTTTAAGTTATACAAACCATAATAGTAGTGGAGTAGCAGTAGATTGTAATATTACACAAAAGCTCTGCCCAAGAGCTTAACATCTTTATTCGTCGTCGCTTTCCTCGACGACTGTCATGCAGCAGGATGCATAACACTCCTGCCCATGAAGCTCACCTGCAACAGGGGTTCAACAAACCCTGAGTACAACAGTACTCAACAAGACTGACCCGACGAAAGAGAAGGGTTGAGACTCAAGAGATGCAGGTTAGAGGGACAAGGTAAGGCTTGTAAGAGATAAGCAATTTTTGCAAAAAAGCTTTACAAAAAGAGAAGTTGCTGGGACTATCTCCCATTATCAACCAACTCCATTATTAACCTTAATTTTTGTTCAAGTTATTACTACGATGATGATCAGTGATCGAGTCTTCTTCTCCGAGAAGCAACGGCGATTCGAATACATTTTCATACCCAGCTGGGACCTAGGCGACTGAGCATACCGGAGACTTTAACTCCGAAGCACCCCAGATACACCGATATACCGGGATAACAACCTCAGCCGTATATCACCACATGATACACGTGAGCTCTGCGGCCCAGCGTACCGAGATACATGGGAACTTAAACCCCACAGTAAAACACACTATGACAGCAGATGGGATTCTCTGACCCCACGCTAGGTCACTCCATGGCATACACGGCTCCAACCATCCGTATACCACTTCATGCATGTGGATTTCTAAATTTCTCGATTATCGACAGGTCACCATCGGACGGGACCTAGGGCATCAACAGACGAGAACACTACAGAGGGACTCCATTCCCAGTGCAAGTTCGCCGTCCGGACTCGATTTATTACTATTATCAAGATTTCAACAATAAAGCCAATCTCATCTTTTTCATTCTTTTCCTCTGAACAATTAAATAAATAAGCAGGGCTAAGCATTACTACTCATCTTTCAAGTAGGTAACAAGGATTAAGGAAATAAGACAGGTAATGCAAATTTGTGGGTTTTCACTCAACTCCTATCACTTAATGCATCATATCAGAGCTGAAGCGGTAAAACTTTTATAAATAGAATAGGGTTAAAATGTATCCGGGGCTTGCCTTGATGTTCGGGGTAGAGGTTCTCAAACTCTGGATCAGCTCCCGATTCTTGAATCTGCTCGTCCTTAGGATCTGAGCGATAACGTTAACTTTCCATTAACGGAAACTACTCGATAATTAATATGCTTTACATGATGGAATAATAAATATGATGCTCGATGGATGCATGATTAGGTTAAGGGGTTGATAAATTATTTAAAAGCATTAAATAAAGACATAAAAATTATAGTTACCAAATTGATCTCAAAATTTTATTTTAGAAAGCTCTTAGACTAAATAGATGGCAAAACAATTTTCAGAATTAAAAGCCAATTATTTTAATTATTAAAAATCATTGAAGGTCCATTTTTCAATTAAAAAGGCTAATTTTAACATATGCAAAAAGTACTCAATTTTGGTATTTCATATTTTTCCTATGCAGATAACATCATAAGGAACATTCACAAAAATTTTTAGAATTTTTGGAGCTTTAAATGAATTACTATGAATTTTCAAAGAAAATAGCATTTAAATCATTTTCTGAAAATAGAAAAAGAAAATCGGCACAGTAACCCCGCGCTGACCGACGGCCGCGCGGCGGTTGACCGCCGATTCCTCGTCGTCGGTGAGGTCTCCGGCGACCTGGTCTGGTCCATCAGTCTCAGCACAACACGTGGAGTCCAACGAGTTAGCTAACGACGCTCGAGGGTTCGCAGGCTAAAGCATGCCGGGCTAACTCACGGACGGGCTATGACAGCTCGAAGCCAAAACCTGCTCGAGGATCTATCGGTCGGTTAGGTACTGTACATTCGAGGGTACAATTCGGGCATCCTCTCGAAGACTGAATTTCGCTCGAGCGAATGGACCAGCCTCGAAGACGAGACTTCCCCCAGCGAACGAGCCTCCCCTCGAGGACGGAACTCCGCCCGACGAACGAGCCTCCCCTCGAGACCAGTGCACCCCTCGACTCGAACCCTTCGAGAACAGTACAACCCTCGACTACCCCTCGAGAACAGCGCACCCCTCGACTCGACACCCTCGAGAACAGTGCACCCCTCGACTCGATACCTTCGAGAACAGTGCACCCCTCGACTCGACACCTTCGAGAACAGTGCACCCCTCGACTCGACACCTTCGCGAACAGTGCACCCCTCGACTCGATACCTTCGAGAACAGTGCACCCCTCGACTCGATACCTTCGATTCGAGCCCGCACCTCGACCGTCACCCCCTCGACTTCGTCGACCGAGCCCTCGAGCAGGACTCCGACGACTTCGAACTGCACTACAACAACTCCCGATGCGAGATGGATGAAATTGATAATACGAATAGACGCAGGAGCTCACCACGGCGCTGATGCGCACGTTAGTAGAGGTCCGGAGTGGCTGGGTTGAGCTGCGGTCGATGGCGGTGATGGCGGTGGCGGCGCTCCGATGGCACAACGGCACGGTGACCTCCGGTAATGCGCTCCGGCGACAGCAAACGGCGGAGATGGCGGCGGCGGCGCGACTGACTGGCCGCGAGGAAGAAGACTGCGTGCAGGCAGCTCGGGCGATGAAGAAAACACGGACTGGCCCAAAAGGACCGTGAGGAAGTTGCGGAACTTTGGGCGAGAGTAATTGGACAGAGGTTGAGCGTCGACGGTGAATTTCGGCGGCGGAGGGAGATCGTCGGCGACGGTGGTGGGAGGAAGAAAGGAAAAGAACGGCGTCGTCCGATCGGTATTTATAGCTCGGGGCCGATGAAGGAGCAGGTGACACGACGACGGTGAACCTTCGCGCGTCTATGAGCGCGCGGGCGGCCGAGAAGGTGCGGCGGTGGACGGCGGCGCGCGATGAGAAGCCGGCCATGGCGTTCGCCGATAGGGTTAGGTGCTGTTTAAGTTATTTATAGAATTGCCACTCGGTTTAAAATACAAATTAATCCCAAATTTATATAAGAACTTAAAAATCTCCAAAAATATCATTTGCATAACTTTTCAAGAGCTACACTTTTCCTTTAATGGGCATCTTCAAATTCTGTTTAGATTTTAAAATTTGAATTCAGATTTGAAAAGGGGATTAAACCTAGAAATAAACTTTTGAAATTACTTTTAATTTTTAAATAAAACTTGAAAATCTTCAAAACTATGAAATGTTGAGTTTGTCAAACCAAACATTTTTCATGTACAAAGTTTCCTCAAATTATGCATAATTTTTAAATTATGGTTTTAAATTCAAAAGGAGATAAATGCTAGAAACTGTATTTTCAAATTAATTTGAAATTCCTTTTGGAAACTTGAAAAACTTTGTATACCAACTTTGTAGCTCCTGTCAAGATCTACAAACTGTCTTTTTAGAGTATCTCCAAATTTCTTATAGAATTTGAATTAGAGAAAAGGGGATAAAACTAGTGTTGGAAATAAAGGGTTTTTGAAATAGAATTTAAACTCAATTTGGTTTCTAATTTAATTGGTTGGTTATTAATGATCACAAACATCATCCAAGGACATTTTTAGGTCATTGACCCAATGACACCCTTGGTTGACCAAGTTGACTTTTGCAAAACCATTTTATGGCATTTCCATTTTGACTTTAAATTTGAATTGCCAGGCTTAGAGATAAGCTTTGGAATCCAAATTAAATTTCAAATATGGAAATCATTTTTAGGGTTGAACTTAGACTTATACACTATGCTTGATACTAGTGTAAACACAGTTTACATCTCAAGTACATAGAGTATAAACTAAGCATTTGCGATGACATTCAAAAATAGGGTTTTATTATTTCATGTGACAATCATTACAGAAACTCAATCAACCTATGAAATGTAAATTTATTTTAGTTGATGCACATTAAGGTTGACTTAACCATGAATGCTTTGCAATGCATATGATGACATGACAGGTTTTTAGTTAGTTTAACACCAGAGGTGTTACAGCTAATAAGCCGAATTTGCTATGAGAGAAAAACAATGTATCATGACTGATAAGTCGGGCTGATATAAGATACTCCCTATTCAAAAGGGCTTATACATGGTGGAAACATTAACAATCTATTGCTAATTGCATTGACCCTCTGGGGTATATAGGTGCATACAGAAAGAGATTTGGTGTACACAAGTCAAGTTGTACTTAACCTACTTAATATTATATGTCCAGTGTTTCATCTTTATCTCTAGAGTTCTAATGTGTTTTGAATTATCTTTAACCATACACATCTTTTCTTCTAACATTCCAGCATGATCATAGCAGAAGAGGAGCAGACAGTTCTAAAACCATGAGATCCAATTTTGGCGGCCTCCTTCCTAGGCGCCAATGGTTAGCCCTGCATAGATGGTCCACTGGGTTGCTGGTTATCCTAGCACCTTAACTCACAACCAAAATCTGCAAAACATAGTCTCTATTGCTTGCCCTGCTTCTTGGTGTTTCCATCAAATATAGTGGTCAAAAAGTTACGACGAACCTCTAAGTAGTAAGTAGTGGCAATCAAGGCGATGGAGTGTAAAAAAAAAAAAAAAAACCAACGCCCCATGATAGGAGGTAGTGTGGTTCCTCTAAGTATCTTTTAGCGTGGATGTCTCTATTTTTCCCAAGTTGGATATATGAGGAATGGTTGGGAAAAAAATCTTTTTCATCCTATAAAAAAATAAGATTCACAGTGACTTTACCAAACCGTTGAGAATGATGCTACTCCCTCCGTCTTAAATTGTAGTTCGTTTGACTTTTTTGGATCTTAAGTTTGACCACTCGTCTTATTTAAAAAATTTGAGTAAATAAAGTTAAATTTAGGTCATTCTCGAAGTTCCTTTGTTAAGAAAGCAAGCCACAGCAAAAGAAATGATATTTTGAACAAATTTTTTAATAAGACGAGATGGTCAAACTTAAAAAAAAAGTCAAACAAACTATAATTTAAAACAAACTAGTACTTCCTAACAATTCATTGTGATATTTCATAGTGTAGATGCAATTGAGCTGGGTTTTAGAAAAGCTACAAAGCTGAGTCATGAGGAAATGAACTATACAAGCTAATTGACATAATGAGAGTAGCTTTTATGTGTTTTGGTGTAACGAGCAATTAAAATTTTATTTCTCATATCAATAGCAGAAAACCAACAAGTAGAAACCAGAAACACGAAGAGCAGCTTTTATAAACAAAAATAAAATAAAGTTGTAGATAAAGAAAAGTCTTAAATCAGTCACTGTGATCAACAAAGTTTTTCTTAGGCCTTGTTTGGTTGCTATCGGATTCACGTCAATACATGTATATACTGAGATCACATCAAACCATCAATATTTACTCCAATCTAACATATATGTAGCTTGATGCGAATCTGAGTACGAGACTTTGAGGGTAAAAGAAATGAAACCAAAAGGCGGGGACATATATATATATATTACAGCGGCACCTAACGCGGGGGTGGGGTGCCACAACCCACACCAGGATTGGAGCAGTCGATTCAAGAACCGAGAGCGGAGCTGTGGCTTCTCCCTCCCCAATCCTCATCAGCACTCGATCAGAGGTGCGACGCGAAGCACCGGCTGCAGGCAGTTCCGCACATACGGTGGCGGCGCCCGAGCCCGACAGCAGCTACCACCAGCGACCAGCGTACTGTGTCCTCTCGTACCGCTAGTCCGGTCGGCGAGTTACTCGAAATGGTAAAGCTTCGAGTGTACCGGCACGGCAGGCGCACACCGCGATACGTCGTCGTCCTGCGTCCTCTCTAATCTCTATAGGATAGGAGTAGTCTGGTCCGCTCCACACGGCACATGCCGCAGCCGCCGCGCCGCTGCCGTGCTCTGCAACGGCAAGGCTAGCTGCAGCAGCTGGCCCAGTCCGCCAGCAGGTGTCTCTCCGAAATCATGCGCCCCCGCGCGCCCGGATCGGACCCCTACCTAGCATCCATCCATCAGTCGTTTCCAGTAACCATCTCTCATCCTCTGTTCCGGTTTCCCATCGCTCTCTCGCTCGCGCGCGTCCCTGTCTGCAGGAATCCACTTCGATTCAAGCCACACCGGCACCGCAATGCTGCTTGCCGCATCTGGGCGTGCTCAACACCTCTTCTGCATAAAAAGCAACTCTTGCTTCCCTTCCCCGTCGCTCGCGCTATCTCCTTCTCAGTTCCCCCGCTCATCGCAGCTAGCACGGCTCCAGTAGGTCTAGACTCTAGTAGAAGAGAGGAAGAAGCGAGCAAGAGTCGCAGTCAGTCACAGAGGCCGTGCTCTGCAGTCAGTCGGAGGCTGGATTCCAAGCTCTGCACACGAACAAAGCAGCCAGGTGCTTGGTCAGTTGGTCTTTTCGGATTCTTCTTCTTCTTCTTCTTGCTAGTATGCATCTCCTTCTTCCTCGAATTCGCCGCTCATGTTCGCTTTTCTTCTTCTACAATAATATATATTACTGCGCAGTTGTTTTTTTAGGCGAGATCTAATATGGTACTTTCACTTTCACCGTCATCCGTCCATTCTCACCGTACAATCTTAACTTTACACTCGATAGAAAGCTCCTCTGTTAGTAATTTAATCTAATGAAGGATCTCATCTCATCCCCAGTGCTCTTGCCATAGATTGCGATTTTAATACGACGCTACATATAATTTTAAAAAGAAAGAACCTTTCCACTGCGTTTGGTTGCTGCTCTTGAGCAGGCAGAGTAGGTGCTTCTCCCCTTGCAAGTAGTATGTGGTGTCCACACGTCTATCCTCATTCGTTTTCTCCCCTCTTTATTTATCCACCAAACCACTGTTCATGTTCTTGCACTCCACAGTTCGCATGCTCTGCTTTCCTAGATCCGTATATGTACCTTGTAGGGCCTGCCAATCCATCATATTTCCACCCGTTTTTTCCCTTGTCGGAATCGAACACTAGATTTTTTTTTCTTTTCCATTCCTTAAACGGAGCAGGAAAGGAACGCTGCCAGTCATAGCAGATGGACAGAGTGGCACCTGCTTGCTGCTTGCTGCTTGCTTGCTCCATTTGAGCTTGTTGCTTGAGGCCAGGTAAGGTGGTTGTGTGCTGCAGGATCCTGGACAGAAGACGTCATTGTTTACAGTTTTCCCTCCATAGACAGCTGCATAAATAAAAGTTGGAAATAATTTTTTAACATCATGCTTGCCTTCCTTTTAGTTCCCATGTACGTTCCTCTGCTTCTGGCACCTCATGCTGCCTGCCCTCTCGTTCTTGCAGTGTCAACTCTCCAACACAAAGTGATTGGCTGCTCATCGATGGTTGTGGTGGTCATCTGAGCGATGAACCAGTTCGTCCCTGATTGGAACAATATGGGAGACACCTCCAGGCCGCTCGGGTGAGTAGAGTACTAGCCCTGATTCTTGATTGATCGATGGAGATCATGAAGCAGAGGCATCTTCTTCTTCATCGATCGATCGATTTCATCATCTTGTTTTGCTAGAGGGAGGGATGTATACCCAAGGTTCTGCTGTGTTTCTTGCGTGCAGCGAAGACGATGATCTCATGGAGCTGCTCTGGTGCAACGGCCATGTCGTCATGCAGAGCCAGACCCACCGGAAGGTGCCGCCGAGGCCCGACAAGGCGGCTGCGGTGGTGGCGCCGCCTCCGGCCCCCTCGCCGGTGCCGCAGGAAGAAGAGGGCGGCCTCTGGTTCCCCTTCGCGCTGGCCGACTCCCTCGACAAGGACATCTTCTCGGACTTCTTCTACGAGGCACCAGCAGCGGTGGCGGCGGCGGCGACACCGGTGGCGCCGGTAGCCTCTGGTGGCGCCGGCACCGAACCCGCGGCCGCAGCCGGCAAGTCGTGCAGGGATGACGTTCCAGCGGAGGCCGATAGGCGCGGGGCGTGCCCGGTGGTGTCCGAGGACCCGTGCGACCTGATGCCGCCGCCCAAGTCGACGCCCGCGTCCTGCTCCAGGCAGCAGACGCTGAGCCTAGCCATCGGCGGCGGGGACAATGCCGGCGACGTCTCGGACCTCGTCGTCGTCCGGGCTGGGAGCACGGGGAAGGCGGCGGCTGCGGCGGAGGCCGGCGGTGCGTCATCGATGCTGAGCGCGATCGGGTCGAGCATCTGCGGAAGCAACCAGGTGCTGGTGCAGCGCGCGGTGGGCGCGCCGGGGCGCGCGTCGGGCTCCGGCTCCGGCACCGCCCGCGGCGGCGGTTCTGGGTCCGCCAACTACTACTTCGGCACCGCCACCACCACCACCACGACTACCACCGAACCGACGAGCACCAGCAACCGGAGCAGCAAGCGCAAGCGGCTCGACACCGAGGACTCGGAGAGCCCCAGCGAGGTCTCGCTCTCGTCGCTCCTTCTCGACGACGTACGAATGCCTTCTCGTCCATCCCTCGATTGTTTGATAATAACGCGCGGGCCCGGCAATGCTTCGATGATGCAGGACGCCGAGTCGGAGTCCGCCGCCATGTTGGCGCGCAAGCCGCCGCAGAAGATGACGACGGCGCGGAGGAGCCGCGCCGCCGAAGTGCACAACCTCTCGGAGAGGGTGCGTGTCAACCTCCTTGCTAACAGTTGCCTCGTACAAAAGTCGACGATGATGTCTGACTGTCTGACATGGATGTTTTTGTTCCAAATGCAGAGGAGACGAGACAGGATAAACGAGAAGATGAGAGCCCTGCAAGAGCTCATACCTCACTGCAACAAGGTTAGACTGCACTTGACAAGCAAGCAGTAGCTCCATCATCATTTTCACCACAACCTGTGGACATTATTTTATACAGTAAATCAATCAGTAATAATCTTGTTATTATTGCATTACGTGAACGAAGCAGACGGACAAGGCGTCAATGCTTGACGAGGCCATCGAGTACCTCAAGTCGCTGCAGCTGCAAGTGCAGGTCAGTAAGACAGCGACCACGGTCCTCCCTTCCTCGCCATGCAAGTCCATCGGTCACTGGCACTAACCGCAGGCAACATGCATGCCCGCAGATGATGTGGATGAGCGGCGGCATCGCGGCGGCTCCGCCGGCGGTGATGTTCCCGGGCGTGCACCAGTACCTGCCGCGGATGGGCGTCGGGATGGGCCCGGCGGCGGCGATGCCGTCCATGCCGCGGCTGCCGCCGTTCATGGCGGCGCCGCAGGCCGTGGTGCCCACCAACGCGCAGGTGAACGTCAACGTGAACCCGGTGCCGGGCTACAGGGGACACCACATGCCCGCGGCGGTGGGCATCACGGAGCCGTACGGCCACTACCTCGGCGTCAACCACCTGCAGCCGCCGCCGTCGCAGGTCCACCAGGTCCGGCGCGTCCCCTGCCTGCCTGCCAGCTGCCTTTTTTTTTTTTCAGTTTTTGTGTGTTGCTGACAAGTTTGGGCAGCACTACGCGCAGGGCGTGGGCCACTACCCGCCGCTGGGGGCGAAAGCCGTGCAGCAGCAGACGGAGCTCCATCACGTGCCGGGACCCGGTGGCAGCATGCCGGCCGGCGCCGGCGCCGCCGCCGCGCCCGGAGTGCTGCCCCCCGAGAGCGCGCCGAGCAGAGGACCAGGTACGATGCCATCACGCGCTCTGCTCTTCTCCTCATCTTCTTCTCCTTCTGGGATCACAGGTTCACAGCAACAAAGGTAGCCGTTGGTTTCAACATGTTTTCTTGGTGGTCACAGCATTGATAGAAAAACTGGTCCTCAGTGTACCACCAACCAATAATGAAATACACCTGTTTAGCAGCTTTATTAACGAGAAAAAGGAAAAGAAACGACGTAAAGCAACCCTAGTGGCTGTCCAATTTCAGATTGAAAAATAGTGTTGTGCTACATATAGCTCTAGCTTTGGTAGTTGGTATTGGTACATTTTTGGGCCCCAATGGAAGCACTACAATGAGATCAGAACTGAACGAACTGAACTGGGGCCTTTTTGGGTAGTCCTGCAAGTTCGCTTGAGTGTCTACGGTTTTGTATCTTGAGTTCGGTTCGTGCCGAATAAACTTTCTGGAGTTTGGTTCCCTCAACGTGTAAAGAGAGGAACAAGTACGATACGGTTTGACGGCGCAATGGATTGGTGCCTTCCATCATCAGCCAAGGGCATCTCTAGCGTGAAACTGAACCAGTGAGAATTTAGATTACGTGGATGAAAGTTTGCCACATCTAGTGCTAGTAAAGGATCATTTTCTTTCAGTCTCCTCACGGTCAGCCCTCACCGATCCTAAATAGATGGTACAGCTCCTATTCTCTGACAGTTCAAATGGAGAAATGCCTTTTGACTAATACCCACTGGAATCTAGGCAAATGAAATGTTACAGTATTTTTCAGGCTAAAAATTTTAGGAACTAAACGAGGCCTTATGTGAGAATTGAATTGGAGTAGCGAAAAAGCAGTTTCTTCCTCCTAAGTGCTAGTGTAAATAGAGAAGTGATACAGGTAATCCGCATTAAGAAACCCTCCTCCAAACACCACGTCAAACTTCAATGCTGATTTGTTGCTCTAGTTGACAGTTGTACATGCATGCGCGCACACACATACTACCGCTATGTGCACCAATGAAAAAAGACCGAGTCCGTAGATTTTGATATTGATGAAGTCATCACATTGTCAACGGGCATTGTCGCCTACTACCGGAAAACTATGGTGTTTAATTCTAGAACAAATAAAAAAATTCGAACACTAACGGACAGCTCCTACAAGAAACCTAGCCAGCTAAGCTAAACTTGGTTTGCGAGTCAATTTTGTGGCCACAACGAAGCTGCTCATATTTGTTGTGTACCTATGTTGCGTTCTTAGTTTTCCGTGGTGACACGTAAATTCGTTGCCTCTAACACAATGCACAAGTTTCTTTTACTCTCCATAGGCACAGGACAAAGTCACAAAAGCTTTCTTTTTGAAAAGTAAAGTAACAAAAGCTGCTTACACAGAAGGGGGAAATGCAAGATAATGATGGGCTAGAAAGGCAACCAGCCTTTTAGAGTTCAGCTTCAGCGCAATCATTAGCAGCACAACGAAGAGGAAGGTTCTGTGCTCTAAAGCTTTTGTTTAGTGGAGTAGCACCGAAAGTAACGCAGCTTAGTTTTGAGTCCTTATTAACTTGTACTCAGACCCCGGCCATCCATGTGCAAGCCATACAAAATAGACGAGTCCTTATTAACTAGTCAATTGGTTCATATATTCATGTCCACATATGACCATGTGTGGATTTTTGCATCATATTGCAGCTTAACTAATTTATTTATTTTGGATTTTATCTGATTTCTTTTTCTTCTTCCTTGCAGGGTGACTAAATAATGGCTGGGCTGATGTTTAATTTTGACAAGTATGGAATCAAAAAGAAAAAAAGAAAAAAAAGTGACTGCACAGAAGGAAAAGCTGACGAATTAACAGGGGGCGCATTTTCTTTAGCATCCCCATTTTGGAATCTGTGCAGAAATTTAGCAAGGGATTGATCTCTTAACTTATTGTATGCTTAGCATGATTTTTTTAGTTGGAACCATGCTAGCTAGTCTTTAGTTTATCTTCTCTGTTCTTGAGTTGAGATATGATGGGTACGTAGGCGTAGCAGCTGAGAGCTTGAGACTGAGACGGTTAAAGAGCTGGTGCTTCTGTTTTTGCTGTCTCTAGATGAAAAGCAAATGAGAAGTCATGAGCTTATTATTAAAACACCAAAAGCAACTGTAATTGTTGGTGTTTTATGATTTGTGCAGTTACCAATTAATGTACAGCATAGATCGCTCAAAGAGCAGATATTTTTGTTCTTGTGCTAGTGTGTATATATTTACTACAATTCAGTTCATATTGTCCTTGTAATATTGCTTACACACCAGTGACAAAAAATCCTCAATGTATGCTTAGGTTCTGGTAAAAATTAAGTAAACTTTTTCTGGTACGTCTACAAAAGTTCAACTTTGGAAGTCGATATGTTAATCAATATTAGATTGTATATGTAAACTTCAAATGAAAATTATTTTAAAAGGGACAGATATTACATTGTCATAAACTCATAGATAACAAAAAAATGTTTTTCAGATATCATAAAATTGATGTCCGAAACACATTAGTTGCTCCCTCTACTTTAAATGTAGGTCATATTAATTTATCCTAAAACAATAAAGTGATATCAGATAAAATTGATAATAGAGCACATCACATTTAAAATATAATAATAAATTAATTATTTACTTGAAATCCATAATTAAACACATGTTTATAGCATAGTTATTTGGTTTTATATATGATTAGATGTTAATAAATTTTCTATATAAATAATTAAAATTAGAAAAAATTGACATAAAAAGTAAAACTAAAATGATCAATCATTCGTTAGCCAAATAAAGAGCATTGCCTAGAGCACTAGGGGAGCGCACAAGATGCAATGGCCTAGAGCCCAGTCCAAGTAGCCAAGTAGGGGCCCAATATCTAAAAAAAAACTTAACCATATCTTCATTTAAATACATATGTATCTTTCCCAGCTGAACATTCTTAGGCTGAACTGAATAAATATTGATACATCTTTTACCAATTTTAGATAGTTAACTTTAAACCACTCTAAAAATTATTTTATTTTTGTACATACGAAATATTTAGATCCTGCCATTATGTACCTCCGTGAAGAGTGATGTTTTGGTTTTATCTTTAACTCAAAGTTTAAGCAAAGTTTACCTCAGATAATATGAATACTTATGACAACAACAAAATATATATATTTATCTACAAAAACATATTTCTAAATTCAATGATCCATATTTATTTAACATCATAAATATTAGTATCTTTTATTATGAACATAGTCCGATTGGAGATTATTTGACTTATTGGATAACTTATATAAATGAACCTCTTTGCAAGATGGAGGTAGTAGTACACTTTAAGTTCATGCACCAGGTTCCTCGAAATGTAGGGCCGACCCTGTGTTTCTTGGAAACCAGGCCCTAAGTTTGTTCGATCCTTTTCCATTTTTTTCGGGAGCACGTACCGAAATCCAGAATAAAGACGTGGGGTTGAACTTGGTGCTGTGTGGATCCCAACTTTGCCCACTTTTCTCTCTGCCGCACCACAGCGCATCCCTAAATAGATTCTGGAGATCTTTTCTTCGCGAGCAAGAACAACTAACTATTGTTCCGACCAATTGGAACGAGAAAAGGTGGTGCTGATGATGAGTACGATTCTTATCTCCTTGCTGTTTTGAGGTTGACCTGATTGCGACAACGGAGCCATGCAGCTCGGCCCATCAGCGACATGGGCTGTGTTTAGTTACCAGAAATCATCCCAAAATTTACTATACAGAATTCCTATCATCCCTCACATCAAAATACCAGTATATATATGAAGTACTAAATATAGATAAAAATTAAAAACTAATTACACAGTTTTGTTATACTTTACGAAACGAATATTTTAAGTCTAGTTACTCAAAGTTTAGATAATTTTTACCAAATACAAACGAAATGCTACAGTACGCTGAGGTGACACGAGGTGACATTTTCTTTCAAAATTCGCAGTAACTAAACATAGCCATGCTTATTTGCGGATTGCACTCGTGCCCAGATCACCAAGCTGTCTCCAAGATTTTTTCCTTTTTTTAAAAATGTTTTTCCGATGAATAACTTTGCAAGAAATAGCTGTTCATATCTTATTTAGAGCATCTCCAAACGTATCTTTACATCCTCTATAATAATTCGTGGAAATAAAAATTTTAGTAAAAAGATATTCTCCAATACTTCTTTAATTAGATCTCCAAATGTTGTTATTCTTTATTTTAGATTTTTCATAAAAAAACGATTTCTCACTAGCTAAAGATAAAGAAAATGCTAGCTCTATAGAGTATTCTTCACAAGACATAAATAAAGTTATTCGAGGGTGAAAATATATATATATAGATTGATTGTGTTCAAATGATAATTTAGAGTCTGTGTTTGAGAAAGAGATGCTCTTATGGAAAGATAGAAAAATATGGGTGAGCAAGATGCGCACACGAGATGTTGTCAAAGACGGCAAGCTTATTTACTTGCCCCGCTAAGTGCATTGGGGAACGAAAACAAACTCAAGTGCCCGTTGGTTTTCAAGATGGCGTCTCTGGACAGTATGGGCGTCGTCGGTTAAATGCTTGTGGCCACCTTGTCCTATACCTAGCTTGGCCGCGTCCTCACAATCAAGCTTGCAAAACGGAAGTGGGAGACTCCAAGATTAAATCTTTCATTCTGGGTATCTATACATATACTCAACCTGTAAACTAACTATATTTTTCATCTCCCATCCATCATGTCCCATCCAGCAAGGCGTGTACGGGAATGACGCTTTTACAAGTGAATCCTCGATGATAAAGTCATCGTGCTCATCTTCTGGGTACACATAGCCTAAATATTGGATCTTGGAGTTGTTCAAATGATAAGCCAGCACTCTTTCGAACGAGTCATTCAGAAAGATAACCTCTTTGTATGGACGAAATCTAAGGAAAACTATATAGTATTGGTAGCTCGTTCTAATGCCACCTTCCGGAAGAACATCGTCATCATTATCGGAGTCCCATTCGAACCTCTCCTGCACCATGTCTAGGCTTTCGGGATCTCGATAAGAGGTGATACGTTGCAACCTCCAACGCCCAGGGCTCTGGTACTGATAGAGGTTTCTGCATGGGAGCTTAGTCAGCTGGCGATCAAGCTGCTTCGGCACCCACTCTATTTTTTGGCCATTATTCGACTCGTCAAGGATCCAAACCTTCATTTGAAAACGCTCGTCTATTAGTACACTGTACACCCCCTTTTCAGATCTTCCTATAAACAGCAACGTTCTTTCATATAGTTGGTCGTACGGGTTTTTGGCTGGTTGAAAAGCTACCGGCGCTTGAATCAGTTTGTACTTTCTGTTTGACAATGTTAACCTACATATCAGCGCACAAGATCACTGAAAAAGTTAGTAATAATTCATACTAACTGAAAAAATTAGAAGAAAATGACAGTATATAGTAGAGTACATACCTCATTATAAAATCAGTTTGGCATTGCACATAGAGTGCTCCTCGCCAATAGACAGCATAGCGGTGTCCATCAAATATGTCTGCCCGCATGTCGGCGACAGTCCCCGCGGCTGGTCCTTCCCGAACAAAGGACCTCTCCTCCCACTACTCCGTGTCAGATGAGTAGACTTGGAGGATGCACGGCGACGGCGGCCATTCGAGCTCCTCCACTGCCGCCGGCCATTCTAGCTTCTGCTTCGGCCTCCGCCACTCCACACGCACACGGGGGATAGAGTACACCTCAAAATGCGGAGACACGGTTGGATCGAAGACGAGGTACGCTTCGTCACAGAAGACGCGGTCGTACACGTCGTTGTCCACGTCCAGCTCCGTGCACCACCGAAAGCGAGGGCGCGGGAGCAGGCGTGTCCACTGCCGCGTGGCCGGGTTCACCACGCGGTCTGGGAACAGCACGAGGCCGCTGCAGTGGTCCCGGACCTCGAAGGCGTCATACTCATACATCTCGCGGAACCCGCCGGAGAACGTGTAGTGGAGGTCGGCGGAGAACGCCGGCCCCGTGGATGGGCGGCACAGGAAGAACGACATCCAGCTGCTGCTGTTGGCCATGAAGATCCCGGCGACGGAGCGCGGGAGCAGGGGCAGGATGGCGCGCAGTAGGCCGTGGCTGTCCACCGTGGCGCGCCAGCACCGGCAGACGCAGCGGGAGGCGGCGAGCCAGCGCGGCGCGAGGCGGCGGAGGACGTCCGCGAGCACGTCCTCCGGTAGCAGCTCCGTCACGTCCACATCCATCTTCCTTCTTCTTGCTTGCGTCGTCCACGATCGCTGACTCGATGGACTATGCTGCAGGAGAACCTGCTCGCTGCTAGAGAACTATCGATCCAGATTACTTGGAAGTTATGATTTGTTGTTCTTTCGTTTCCCTCGGCCGGTGCGTGGTACTTTTGGGGATTATTTCCTTAATAGGGAATACGTTTCATATGAAAAAACAAATTTCATTCGCTGGAGGACAAAAGGTCATGATGACTGAATTTTATTAATTTTATATATATTTTTATAAAATGTGTTTGAATCTCAAAATTTAATACAATACTCATTTGGTACATTACTATTGGTGCGTAAACTTTTAAAAATTTTATACACTTCTAAGTATGACATGCAAGTATTTTAAAATAAACTTCGCGTACGCTCTCACGTGTGTCGATGCATTTCACCGGCAGGGACCAACTAACCCTCCTCGTCGATTGCATGACCTTTGATGCAACTGCAAAGTATACTACAAAAACGGTTTAGAGCTCTGCCCTTTGATCTGCACACTGCAGAGCTCTTCATGTACTCTGCTCCCAGCCCTACGTCCTTTGAAATTTGAACTGCAGTGGCAGTGCTCTTCTCCCAGTCCATTCCACTCGCACCCAGCCACAGCCACCAATCATGGATCACCACGCCTGCGCTGTGATCACCGTCGCGACGGCGTTCCTCCTCCTCGCCGCCTCCGCCGAGCAGCCAGTGGGACGGCAATCGTCGGGGACTGCGGCGACGTCGACGACAGTGGTGATGCCGCCGGCCGGGCATCATCAGCGGCCCGCGGCGGCTGACGAGGACGCGGCCACCATGGCCGTGGCGGAGCGGCTGCCGTTCGTTGCCGCGCACCATCTGCCTGCGGCGGCGTCCTCGGCGCACAGGCCGCTGCCGTGGGCCGGGTCGGAGGCCGAGGCTGGCGAGCTGGGACTGGGACTGGGAGGCGACGACGCGACGAGAAGGAGCTCGTGCAGGAGCGCCAGCGGCCGTCCTCGGCCATGGGCGACGAAACGACGACGCCTCCCAGCCAGGAGCAGCTCGGCGTGAAGGCGTCGTCGCTGCTCAACGGGAGGACGACGTCCATGGCGCCGGGAGCCAGCGACGAGCGAGCCAAGACCAAGACAGCGGACACGGTTCACCAAGACGCGGAGTTGCCGGAGCTGTTGAACCCTGACGAGTAAGTCGTCTCCTTGCTCGTCTTGGCTTTTGTTATATTGATCAATCTAGAGTCGCGGTTCACGACACGGTGAACCATCTCCGTCTCGTTAGGACAGTTACTAATTCAGCCAGCACACCTGCTTTTATTAGTCTATAAAATTCTCCTAATGCTTGGCGAAGAATTTCAGTAAACATGCATATTGAGCTCAGGTATTTTTGTTTTCAGTTTCTTTTTTTTTCTTTTATAGCAAATTTACTTTTGAGTTGCTACATATATATATCATGCCAATCCCCGTAACAGAGACACCTACTAGTAATGTCTTGATTTGAATTTGAGGCTCCATAGCTAGTAAATTTTATATTTTTCTTGTAAGCACTTCATACTTATTCGATCATCACCGTACCAATACACTTTAGACCTGTATGATTATTACATTTCTATTGTCTTGTGTTTGGTCCAAGTCATCTTGATGTGTTCCTTGAACCAAAATATGCACTCTTATAAATAATATTTCGGATGAATATCTTAAATAACTTATAAGTTGTTTTGTAAGAACTTTACAAGTTCAAAGTAGAGTGTCTGTACACACCACTTGCATGTTTTCAGTTGGCTCTTCTCTCTGTAAATTTTTTAATAAAGTATGACGAGCACTCAAATTAGTTTGTCTTTGTCATCCTAATTCCTAAGCTCACAAATTGTCTATATAGACAAATAAATTCGACAATTACTAGTGACCTTATTTCCTTATTATTATAATATACAGTATGGCTCCTTTGCAGGCCCTGGCTTAGAAACCACTGTGTGGTCGACCGTCACGACTTCAGGACCGGCGGGCACCAATACAGTCACATGTTGGACAATGTCGACCTGTGTCTGTTTATATGGAGCGAAAGAAGATCATCTGAACACTGGGTCCTTTGCCCGGAGCCCAGCAACCCCAATCAGGCGTCCTGCGGGTATGTGATCGTTCCAGTGAGCGGCCAGTACGGCCACAAGTGCGCTCTGGCATTCAGGGCGGACAACCTTGACCTCGTCGCCTTCGCCAATGGGATGAACAAGTGGCACGTCTTCAAGAGGTATGAGCATCTGCTGCCTACAGCAACAGTGCTGGACTTCGACAATGACTACAAGGATCTCATTGGGAGAGAGGATGCGGCGATGAGGCCGCTGAGCAGAACATCCTTGCTCCAAGCCACCAGCGCAATCAGCATGTACGTGAAAGCACCAGGCATTGATGACTACTATGCTAAATTGGCGCTTTGGACTATGGTGATCGGCATCCCAGAGGCGAAGCGCTTCACCCCTGTGAGGGAGCTGATCGTCAGTGGGTGGCTCGAAGGTAAGACCCTCAATGAGAAGATGGTCGAATACCTGACCAGATGGAGGGAGCTGTCTTGCGCGCTCATGGCGGCAGAGAAAACAGGATCCTGGGGGACTGACAAGGATTCCAAAACTTTGGTGGACCTGAACATTGCAAAGTCCAAACAGGAGGCCTCGGACATAGTTGATGTCCTACTTGATTGCCTGTACCAGTAGAGGGCAAATCCTCCACAAAATGTAGTGGCCACATTTCGATATGCTTTGCATTCCCTTCTCTTTTTTTCACGCATTTAGCTACAATAAGTGGCCTGCTTTATATATAGTATTTTCAACCTACAGTTCGTCTTTTCAGTATCAGCCTTGAGATTGTATTGTATGGAATGCTGCATCATGCTTTTGTGAACACCTCGAGTTCACAGATTTGTTAGTTGTTACTTATTCAAAGCATGTGTCATCCATTACCGGTTATCGCTTCATCTAAAACGATATATTCCGGACCAAGCTCCAGTACAGATTTGTTAGTTGTTAGTTATTCAAAGCATGTCTCATCTATTACCTCTTCGTCTAAAACAATCTATTCCAGACCAAGCTCCAATACAGATTTCCCTTCATGAAGAAAAGGAAGAAAAGACAAGACCATCAGAAAAGGACCAGAAGCATATCAAAATGCGCCGAAAAGGACTAGTGTGGACCTAGTTCTGTCACAGTTTATGAATGAGCTGAAATGCTAAATGAAGCATTGCAAGAAATGATAGATGAAATGGATGGAAGCTTGTACGTACCATCGAAATGTATTGTTTTTTAAATTCAGTGTATGCAGCTGAAGAAGCCCCTGTAGCGCCAGTTGCATCTGTGCCTAATTGAAATCGATGGCCTGGGGTACCTTTTCTAAATTGCTAAATCCTTTTTTGATTAGGCAATACAGGGGCTTCTTCAGCTGCATACACTGAACCTTCATATGAAACTTTTTTTCCATGACATGGACAGATGCAACTGGCGCTTCGTGTACATATGCCAACCATCATGTCTAAGGTACAAAAATTGACAAAGTAGGCATGAAGATTAACTCATATAAATCACAATAAGGCAAGTATCAAGTATAAATGTTGGCAGTATGAGCAATTTTTACCGTAGGAAAGTTGCCCCATAACATCAAACCTCTTATCTTGCCACGTGTCAGCTATCACAATGCCACCCCATAACATCAAGCCTCTTATCTTGCCACGTGTTCAGCTATTCATAAAGCCACAAAAACGTGCACCACCTGAACTAAACAGTGTGCAAACGAACTACTGACTAAGTTTCTGGAGTCTTCATCCTCTAACTCGAGCAGACGACGCGTCAAGTGCAAGTCGCCTCTCCATTACACTGCCCAACCTCTCCTGGGCTCTATCTAAAACACTCGAAGCTTCAAGGCTCTCTGCACCCGCCCATAGATTCTTCTCATTCGGCCACATCGGCCCAAATTCTCGGCCATCCATTTTACTTTTGGGGGCCCTTTTACTTTCCGAATTTTTTTTATTTTTAATTTTTTTTAAAATTTTTTACAATTTTAATTTTTTGTTTCGAAATATGACAGAACTAGTCGCTCACGGTGGGCGTTTTTTAAAAAACGCCCACTGTGTGGGCGTTATATGTGACGTGGCACAGGGACCGGCCCGCCTGCAAAAGTGCTCGCGTTTTTTGCGCGCCAGCGGGCCGCCTGCAAAACAGCACGCACTTTTGCAGGCGGCCCCCTCGCCACCAAGGTCATGACAAGGTAAAGTGCGCGTTGTTTTGCAGGCGGCCCCCTGGCGCGCAAAAAACGCCCACATAGTGGGCGTTTTTTGGCTGCTCCGAGGCCCGCCCGCAAAACATTGCGCACTTTTGCAGGTGGCCCCCTTGCCACCAAAAAACGCCCGCCAGTGGGCCGCCCGCAAAAGCCGGCACCGATGGCGGCCGGCCCTGCGCCACGTCACATATAACGCCCACACAATGGCCTTTTTTAAAAAACGCCCACCGTGGGCGACTAGTTCTGTCATATTTCGAAATAAAAAATTAGAATTGTAAATTTTTTTAAAAAAATTAAAAATAAATTCTTTACTTTCCCTTGATCGTTCCTGCCGCTTAAACAGACCGCCTTCTGACTACTAACACCGCTGCCATCTGAACAGGACGATCGAGCTCCACGCGCTCATTCTGTTACCGCCTTGGCCCGTGCCTCATGAGCACGCCGGCCACCCTGTTCGGCAAAATGCAGCAGGTTGCTTTTCACTCTGGAACTAGCAAGAGTCGACAACAGTGCTCCCTTCACCCTTGTCGTAGGACAGAGACCACACCCGAGAAACAAAAACATGCCACGATTTGCTTCTGAGGCAAAGCTTCCTTGCCATTTCAAGTTTTCAACCCTCTCCTGTATACAAATGGCAAACATGATCGTAGATTAAGAGAAATATTTGCACATTGCTGGATATGAGTCAAACTGGAATTTACGTTTCATTGTTTTGTTGAAAGATAAAAAAGACTGAGAAAAAATACGAATCATTTTGCATAACAAATAAGCTCAAATCTGCCATGCAGGGGACGGATTGGCTACCTCCTTAGCAATCGTAGTTTGTAAACAATTGCACATACATAAACTTAACAGTAATTAGCAATGGAAGTTGACTGATTAGCTACGAATGCTGGTATTTACAGTAAGTTATTAAACTCTTTCCCATTGGTGCACCCCATAGGAAGCAGTGTTTTTGGTGTTACTGCTACAATCCAGAAAAATCCAGCTACAAATGATTTTGCCCCGAAGGCTAGGTCGAGCACTGGTTTTTTTTCGAGACCACGCCGTTACGCGTTTATCATTAAGCAGGAGAAAGATCAAACAAAGTTTGTTACAACATAGAGCAGGCCTGGTAACACTCTGGTTACCATAACCTGCCTCGACCAAGAAACATACGAACGATTACATGATTGAAACTAAAAGCTACCAAAGGAACCCACAAAAATCCGCTCAGGCCGCCTCAGCCTCCAAACCCTCCTAGTTCAGGTCTATGGCTGACGTCATACCCGCCATTGAGGAGGATGTCCAAGCACTGCTGCTTGTACTCCATAAGACTAATCTTATTAATATGTATCCCATTTAACTAGAAGTTGACTCCAATTATTCTTTCTGTGTATCCTACTATTAGGTTCTGTTGACCTTCATCTAAAATTCATTTTGAGTTGGAATTGTAAACAAGTTTACAGGTATTCTCAAAGGTAACTACCATTGAGCTCCAAATTTTACAATTGTGACTCCTTGCTTGGATGTTTTTTCCTCGAACGAGACTCCCAACTTGAATGTGAAGAGACCTTGATACAGCCATATAGTTTGACTTTACTATCTGTTGCTATGTGTTCCCCTTTCTTATCAAAAACATATAAAAAAGATATATTCTGACATAACAAAGTCGACTTCGACAGTATAGATGGCCCCAATTGGTAGCCGTCCCGTACGTTGAGGGCTATCCAACAAATCTTTCTAATATATGATTTCTTACATGGGCTTGTGCTGATTACACTTGCATTTGGCTTTTGTTCATTATACTGAAAAGTCTCACTAGAGGATAACTACATATTACCCTCAAAACAAATATGAAGAAGTGGATATATTACAGTTTAATTGTTATTTATACTATGAAAATAGTAGCTGATTCACCTTCAACATCTTTTTTCCCTATAAACCACCATCACTCATTCAGTCTTCTGCAGCTACCGAGTTCTAGGACATTGTTGCATCAGACCTTGCAATGCTACTCGATGAGCAATTTGCCTACACAGGCCTTCTCCAAGCAATGATAGGAGCAAATTATCTGCTCACACATCAGCCAAGTAGCCAACAATTCAATAAAACCCATCATAGTCACACTGGTCAGATCCAAAGGAGCGTGGTTCTAGTGGCAATAGAAAGCACTTCCATAATAAGATGGGCAAGAGAAATCAGTGACATTATAAGATGGACTCCTGCATTTGTTTTCAATCATGAACTTCCATCCTGAACATAAATCGAAACAAACTGTACTACTATAACTTACCTATTGTGCTTATGGCTCCCAATAAAGATATGACTTGTGACTGGACCAAGCATCTGATCATGCAGTTCACATGTTCACACTTAAGTCCACACTAAATAAGACTGAAAATTCCTAACACTGCGGCAGCGTCTCCTTCTCTCTAAAGGCATCTCAAACTTTCACGTTTCAACCATGTAGATATGCAGGATGCATCGATGATGCATGTGCTGTTCTGATTGGCGTTTGGCTCCGTCCGATCTCAGTCTCAGTATCTCACATGCATGAGGGAGGGGCCTGGTGGTGGTTGCATGAATGCACGGCAGGGACCAACTAACCCTCCTCGTCGATTGCATGAACATGAATGTACCTTTGATGCAACTGCGAAGTACTACAAAAACGGTTTAGAGCTCTG
>CM041628.1:32243509-32271717 GCA_023333625.1 Bothriochloa decipiens
CTAAAATGGATGTATCAAAAAAATCAAAATGACTTATAATTTGGAATAGAGAAAGTATGATATTGATGTGTATATTTTATCATGCATGATTATTCTAAATCTTGACTCTGCTCCTAGCTACCAGCATTCGACAACCTTGCTGAAATGTACTAGCACTGAATTAAGGACACGAGGTACAAAAACAAAATCAAAGAAGAGAGCTATCTAGTATTCAGTCTCATCAAAACCCATACAACAAGCAGATATATATGCACAAGGATGAGGGATGAGAGAAAAGTTGAAGGATTGGCTTAGGTTCTTTTTTTAGCAAAGGATTGGCTTAGGTTCTTATCCTTAGTTTGTGCCTGTCTCTCTATAAACTCTAGAGCTCTAAAAGTTTTAGAGCACTTTAACTCATTTTTGATCTCTAACATGAGTGATAGGAAATATTTCCGTTGACAACAAGGCGCTAGCGGTGACTTCGAGAATTTTCAGATATGCTGACTCAATCCTTCGGAGGTGCTCATCGAGGTAGAATTTGTGTACGTGATTTCATAGGGATGAGTATGCTTGCGTGTGTGTTGTGGGCATCTAGTTGTACTTTGTAATTCTCAAGGCCAAGTTGCATTTAAAGATAAAATAAAATAATTCTTTCTTTGGTATTTGAAGAGAGGGATATAATTCTAACCAAAGACAACTTGAAAAACAGAGGATGGAAAGGGGATACTAAATCTAAATGTAGCTTCTGTTGGCTAGAGGAAAGTGCTGCATTTTTTAATTGTCGTATTGCAATTGCAAGATTCTTGTGGAATGCTCTGTTTACACAATATGTATTTTCTACTTGTTTGGTTTTTGGTTAAAGAATTTTACCCCAAAATTGAGAAACCAAGCAATAGTGGGAGTGGTTGCGATGTGCTAGGCCGAGCTTTCTGGTTGAGTAGAACTAATGCTATGTTTAATAGAACAACTACTGATTCATTTCTGCACGCAACAGAAGGATCGCGAACTAGTTTTCAGCATCTTTTGTTATGGGTCCATGTTTGGTCGTTTTGATTTAGTTGTGTTCCACCTAGCAGTGTTTGGTCTAAGTATTTTCAGCTTGTGAACGAAGGAGGCTGGAATACTTTTTATTCCTGAACCTAACAAAAATCTTATTTGTGTACAATCTATCTCAGTGATCTAATCAACAATCCATAATCACATTGAGAAGATTTAGAAAGCACCGAACCTCGATGAAACATGATTTACTCCATGCAAATTGCAGATGGCGAAGCATAAGTTTGGGCATAGAAACTACGAAAGAAGGAGTTATCTGGCGAGTGGGAGAGAGTCGAAGCATAAAGGTTTGGGAGGATCCGTGGGTGCCAAGAGGCATCACGAGGAAACCACTCACGCATAGGCAGGGAAATGTAATCCACACTGTAGATGAGCTTATTAATCCAAACACTGAAAACTGGGATGTCGAACTACTGAACCAACCCATCTGGGAGGAAGAAGAGGAAGACGTCCAGATTATCAGAGCAATACCGGTTCATGTGGATATGGATGATGTTATAGGATGGCATTTTGATGCAAAGGGGTGCTTCCTTGTAAAATGGCTTACAAAGTACACAGAGTAGCTGTAATTAGAAAACAGCGAAGGCAACAGGGGTCGGGTTCTGGAGATGAAACCAATGAAACAAAGTTTTGGAATGGTCTGTGGAATCTTGACTGCCAACCGAAAGTGAAGCATTTCCTTTGGAGGCTAAGTCACGATACTTTGGCTATGAGGAGAAATCTACAGAGGGGAATGAAGCTTGCTATAGGCTAGATGAGGATGGGGGGCATTTGCTGTTCAAATGCAAAGAAGTGCAGAAAGTCTGGAGAGAACTGAATTTAGAACAGACAAGATGCAGGCTTGCTGAAGCACATCAGCACGACAAATGATGGAGATGGTACTCAAAAAGTCAAAATGAAAGGGAGAGAACACCTCGCGGTGATCATGTTATTATGGCTCTGGTGGGGTGAACGAAATAAGTGGAGGGAGGAGGAAGGAGAAGAACTGCAGCAAACCTGGCTTATATCGCTGAGCTCCATGCTGAGGTCGATTTATTCCAACGCAATCAAATCTGGAAGGATGTCAACCTATTTTACTCCTTTAGGTGATTTAAGGAAACACAGCTGCATTTTATAACATGAGATTTGACAACAAATATACCTTTAAAAAGGATGCAAGCTCCATCATCGTTGTTTATATATTTATCCATCCGTACACGTATGGTTTGCCAAAAGACCCGGAGTACTCGCAGCCCAGGCCATGGCGATGGAAACCATCTCCCTCCAACTCTTCATCCTAGTCGTAGCCACCGCCGCCGTCGCTACACACAGCTCATCGCTAACGTCTCCGGCTCCCGCGCAGTCGCCGGCGGCATCCTCTTCGGCGAGCAGCTTCCTCAGGGAATCCTGCGCCGTCACCGATGTCCCAGATGCCTGCTACAATCTCCTCCTCCCGTACGCGGACACCTTCCACGGCAACCTCGCAAGGGTCGCCCGCGCTGCCAGCGCCTTTGCGGGCGCTCGACAGCGCGATCTTGCCGATGAGCTCGCCCGTCTAAAGCTCCGGGGAACTGGCGCTGGGAGGAGGGCGGATATGACGCTGGGAGATTGCTATGAGACGGTGTCCGGAAGCAACATGTTTGCCAATGAGACGCTGGGCCACATCGACAACCTCGTTGCGCACGTGGGAAGCGAGAAAGATTTTCATTCTCAGCGGATTTTGGCTCAGGAATGGCTTGAATCTTCGGACTCGGGCATGATGCAGTGCATAGACTGGTTTCATGATGCTGGTGAAGTAGCCGTCTCGTCACCGGTGGGGAAGGAGGTGATCGCTGGGTGCACCACCGTGTCTTCTTACATGAATATCGCCCTCATGCTTGTAAACGCCATAAAGTTCTAGGCATATATGTCAATTTCCCGTGGATTGCTTTGGGATTATCGAGAAATCTTTCGCTGATAGATAGAACTTTGAACGTTGAAGTGAGTTGAATTCCAGTTGCCTCGCGAAATTTTCTTAAAAATAAATAAATGAATAAATTATATGCATAGCATCACTATATGGTACTGTATTATGTATATTGTCATATTATTGTATCAGGATCTAATAAAAAATCATTAAGTCAATAGAAGAAAGCCCAATAGAATCTTTGATCACATTATGGAGGAATTGGTGATGACTTTGTATATTAATAGATTAAAGCTTAAAGATTTAAAGTATCTATAACTCTTATAAAATAAACCCCGGTAGATGAATTCTCTGTTCAGGCAAGGTATCCACATCATTCCCCACTAAGTGACATCACTAAATGTTCTATTTGTTCATGTAATGTGCCATATCATTCCCCACTAAATCCATGCCACCTCTATCACGTGAAATACTAAAAAAAACTTTAATCTATTAACATACAAGTCATCAACATAATCTATATAATGCTATGTATTATAATAGATCTATTTTTAAGAAAATGCCGCGGCAACGCGCAGCGTATACTCCTAGTTTAACACGATAGAGATGTCACGAGTTTTTTTAATTAACAAGAGATAAGAGATGATATAGACTTAGTGGGGGAATGATGTTGACATCTTATATAAAGAGGTAGGATCATCTAGTGGGGCCATTTAGTGGGGATGATGTGGACACAATGCATAACGCGAAAACCATCTAGTGTGGTTTCACTTATTTATAAGAGATATAGATAGATTGTGCCTATGATACTTCCTAAATTTTAAGGGTTTAGTCTTTTGAAGGTGCTCGTAGGGTCATAGGTGTAGTGATTTGTGTGTGTATATGTTCAAAATGGTGAGTGTGTGTTTTAGGAATCTGGTGAGTGTGTGTTGTGGGTGTATGTGTTGCCCTTTGTAATTTTTTTTAAAAAAAGTTTGTTAAAAGCTTGTCATCACATCTCCAAAATCTTAAAATTTGTAGTTTTATTTAGTTTGTTGACAATTGAAAGAGTGAAAATATGGTTTATAAAATTTTCACAAGTTAATGAAATATGATTTCTCCCATTCATACTATTGTATCAATTTTATTGTATGGAATAAGTTTCTAAGTTCGTTTGAGCCACATATAGATTATGTGGTTTAAAATAAAGCTTCAAAGTTAATTATGTCTCAAAACCTAAGTAATAAGAAAGCTCAAGTTTGTGTTTAAAATGTCTTCAAAATGTCTTTTAAATACATTACAAAACGATAAAAAATGGTTTAAAAATACTTAATTTCTACTTTCAAGATTATATTGAAAATGTTTTAAAAATGGTTATTGAAAATAGAGTCTTGAAAAAGGCTTCCAAAAATTTTTTTAAAATGAATTTCTAAACTATAGGTTAAAGTTATTTTCAAAACCATGTTCAAAAATATGAAAGATATCAAATATGTTTAAAATTATTTATCAAAACAAATATAATTTTTAGTTTTTAGACAAAATTAGTTTTTTTAAAAAAATCATTTGGAAAGTTTTATTAGCAACATTTGGAAAGGCTTCCAGAAATCTTTTTAAAATGAATTTCCAAACTATAGGTTAAAGTTATTTTCAAAACCATGTTCAAAAATATAAAAGATATAAAATATGTTTAAAATTATGTATCAAAACAAATATATTTTTTAGTTTTCAAACTAAATTAGTTTTTTTTCAAAAAATCATTTGTAAAGTTTTATTAGCAACATTTGGAAAGTGGTTAAAACCTTGTCATAAGAAAAGCCTTGTTTTTTCTTTCTCTTTTGGTCTGACTCAATTTTTTTATTTGGAAAAAGTCCACGTTACATCTCTCAACTTTCATGAAAGTCCACGTTTTGTCTCTAAACTGCAAAACTGGATAAAACATCTCCCTCAACTTTTAAAACCGCTCATCTTACCTCCCTAACCCTGTTATAAGCAATTTTGAAAATGGTTGTCTTTTTTATTTATTTATTTTGACCAAATCTTAAAAAATCCTAGTAAATGATAAAAAATTAATAAATAGAAAGTTCATTTTTAAAAACTTTACATGAGTGGATCTGCAACGTGAACATATAGTATGGTATTCTTTAGTGCAAAGTATTTGTTGTACCTTTAGATCTATACTTTTTCGTAATTAATTGAAATAATTCACAATTGTAGTTTGGTCCAATTATGATCAAAGTTTTATGGTAGACTAATAATTTTCTGCTTCAACAGTAGTAAAAAGTTTTATATTCATAGGATCATACATAACTTAGTATAGATTCATTGATGTTCAACAAGTATAAACCTAAATAATATTATTTAAAACACTGTTAAATATCTATACTTTAATAGTAGATATAAGGCCTACATGATTGGCATGCCAAAACTAGTTGTCATCAATTGGATCAGTGCCAAAGATTTGACACAACGATGTTTATGACCGAAGTTTTGACAAGTCTCTACAAAGTTCTTATAAAATACGTAAATGGGAAAATTGGCAAGCTTTGATTTTTGGTAGTCTACCAATTGTTTACATATGTTTTTTCCCTAACTTTGGAAAATGAGATTTTGGAAAGCCTAAGTTTTGGTTTGCCTGTTGGGCAAGAATTGGAACCTAACCAGGCCCATAGATGTTTGTTATGAAATCATAAACCATCGAAAAGTTTTTCGTCGTGGACTGTTCAAGTGATGGTTTGTGCAACTGATAATTCAGAAGTTGTTTTGTTGTGATATGAAAACAATGTATCATGGATGATAAGCCCCAGGTTCATAAGTCCAAACAAATGCAATTGTACTAAGCAACTTATCTTATCTCTTATCTCAAAACAGTCCACAATCGCATTGAGAAGATTTAGAAACCACTAAAACTCGATGAACCATGATTTATACAGGATCGAGGTCCATTTTATTCCAATGCAATCCACTCTAGAAGGATGCCATTATGCCAATCTATTTACTCGTGTAAGCCATTATGCCAGCTTCTTTGCCGATTGCCTTTTACGTGACAGTCGGCAAAGACACTCTTTGCCGAGTGCCTTTGTTGGCACTCGGCAAAGTTTTAATTTTTTTTTAATTTTGAATCCAAACTTTTTCTGTGGCCCCAACATATTGTTTACAAGCACATGTTCGAATTTAGGACCTTTTTACAATATTTTGCTATATTTCATACATTTATTTTATTTACTTGAATTTTTTCGCATAATCCAAATTTGAACTGCAGGTGCATGAAATAATGAAATGTAGCCATTCAAAAAATGATATTCATGTTGGAGAGTGTATTTTGAGGCCGTGTCCATAAATTCACCCAAAAGTTCGAACGCCTTGTACATGAAACATGACCATCCAGGTGTGATAGAAGTGTTTTTTAATTATATAAAATCCAAACAAAGTCCGAAAATCACAAAACTTGTCTAGGTGTCATGTTATCGCATGTGGAGGCTACGATAAAAATTTGGGAATGTTTGGAGTAAGTTGCGATGTCGGATGTCTAAAACCCAGACATCTCCACTTGTGATCAACTATGAGTTATCTCGGGAAGTGGTTCTGAACTGAAGCGTGCTGCAGCTCAATTGATCTGCAAGTTGGAGATGATCTTTCCATCGGGCTTCTTCCTACTGATGCAGCATCTAATTTTGCACCTACCATGTGAGGCACGGCTGGAGGGCCCGTGCAGGCCCGTTGGTGCTATCCAATCGAGAGGTGTCTGAAGATTCTTCGTAAAAAGTGTAGAAATAAAACCAAAATTAAGGTTTCCGTGGCAGAGGCATTCAGAGTGGAGGAGGTGTCCGACTTCATAACGGCGTACTATACTAAGAACCTTCCCAGCATGAACCCACCCCCTGGTTACAACGACGACTGGAGTTCATCGACCCTGAGCCTTTTCAAAGGGCAACTCAGAAGGGGAAGCACAGCTACCCACAAGACGTTGCAACCACGTGAGTTTCACACTATCATGCCCTACACGTTGTTGAACCTTGAAGAAGTGCTTTCTTATCGAACGTAAGTTCTCAATGAGCTAGTTACATACACAGTCAATATCCTCGACCTATCGTTCCGACCCCCCTTGTCTCTTGTTTTTTTAGGGAGTTTATTGATGAACTCTGGACAGGGGATATGGATCCTACCGACGAAGAAGACTATCTTCTCAAAAATGCCAAACCTGATTTTATGTCCTCGTTTCGTACAAAGGTACCATCCAACTTACCTCTTTTCAACTTTGAGATTCCACTTTGCTCCTAGGAGTGAGTAATGTAACGATCTACCCAACCTCACCTTGCAGGCACGCATGGATAGGGAAATGAGTGCTGAATTGAAACAGGTTGCATGGGGCTTCAACACTAGGGTCAATACATTCACCATTTATGATGTAAATGGCTATCGCTTTCGTACGAGAAGCTATGAGGAGAGTCGGCCCACCCGAAAGACCACATGCACAAGAGTTCGTACGCCTGACACTGATAATCGCGACTATTATGGCATAGTCGAAGAAATATACGAGCTCCACTTTGAGGGCCCTAAAGATCTTAAACCAGTGGTGTTCAAATGCCATTGGTTCGATCCTAATAAACCTAGAAGAGTCGATGACATTGGGAAAGTCGAGATTCGATAGGATTCCGTCTATACTAGAGAAGATGTCTATATTATGGCTCAATAGGCCACGCAAGTTTATTATCTCCCATGGGCATGCCAAAAAGACGAGAGGCTTAAGGGTTGGTACCTTATACACTTGGTATCGCCGCACGGTAAAGCGCCTTTCCCAAACGATGATGATTACAACTTTGACCCAAAGATAGATAGGAGAGTTCTATCAACCTAAGGAGCTAAAAGGGCATTTGTCGATAGACATTCTTTCGCTGATGGGCATGCAAGAAGACAACGACATCGATGAGGATGAGGCTGAAGTGGTGCAAGATCCTAAGGACATAATGATGCTTGAGCGATGGAGGGCTCGACGCGATAGAGTTGTTGAGGATAATGAAGGTAGTGAGGACAATGAAGATGATGAGAACTTAGATTTCGATAATATTGATAGTGATGATGACAATAGTGATAGCGATGATGTGGAGCCAACCACTATCATTCGTGGAGATAAATTCTAATTCATGTAAATACTATATTGTTCTTATTATTACTTTGCAATTATGCTTCATTCATTTTGCATCTCTTTACAAGTACTTATCTATTATTTGTGCTAATTGGTTTAATCTTTGTCTTTGTCATTGCAGGCACAGGACAAAATGCCGGGTGGATGGAAATAACCACGACAAAAGGCAAAGTCGATCTACATGTGTGGCATCGAGGACGAGGCGTTGGAGGAGCCACCGAGGGTGGAGTCATCGGCGAGGACCGGCTCACGTCACTCAGCGACGAGGGAGCTGTTTTCCTCGGACGGGCGCGACCAGGACGAGGAGGACGGGCGCGACCAGGACGGGGACAACCAGGATGAGGAGGACCAGGCCTGGGCTGACCAGAACAGGGGCAACCAGGATGGGGACGAGGCGACACCATGGGAGACGGCTTCCTCAGGTTCGAGCAAGGTCTACCGGCGCGGGATCACGCGCCTCCCTTCAGTGGCGATCGCGGAAGGCCACCGTCCAGTGATTCAACCCGACAGTGACAAACAAGTAACCATTTATGTTTTCATGACTTACTCATATGACATGTTTAAAATTGAACTTCAAACTAACAATTCTTCTTAATGACTTGTGCAGAAGCCGAAAGCTTGTGCGCGGGAGGAGTTCACGTCATCCTAATGGCATGATGGGCCTCCTGATTAAGAAGCACTACCCTGGCCTTCTCACTCGCGACGACGGGACTAAGGTGGTGCCCTAGCATTGGCCAGACTTCTACAACATCAAGGACAAAGACGAGTTCCTCATTGTGACAAAGATCAAGAGGGAGTTCTGGGTGAGTTTTTATTTCACTGCTTTGTCAATACGACGCATTCGTTGGACGTTTTTGAAATAATAAAATAATACATGATATCTGTATGCAGGAGTGGTTCACGTGTGAGGAGGGGCACGAGGCCAAGGCGTCGGCGAGGTAGGACAAGGTCGCCAAGTCGTGACTCAAGGACATGTACCACGAGGCGCACATCCAGGTCCTCATCGACTACTACGCCGACGTGATTCGCCTGTCTCTGAGCAAGAAGGAAGCCAGGAAGATGATCCTCTTCCCTAAAACCGACATTGCCAAGGAGTTCTACATGCAGGTAAGTAGGATACATTAATTTTGATTCCTTCCATGAAAAATAAGTAGCACACATTAATTCTGATTCATCTTCTGATATTTCATGCAGTTTCCTGCTGATTGGTGCAAAATGCATATGGACTGCTGGGAGGCCATTGTGGACGAATGGAGAAAGTCGAAGTCGTATGTGAACCACAGACGGCAAAGTGGATTTTCCCAAGTGAGGACAGGGCCGACACACCACCAAGGGAGCCGCTCCCTCGGAGGGTTCATGGATGCATAGGTACGCTTATGTCGATTTATTTATTTATTTATTCCATCTCATTACGTGTAATCAACCTTGTGTTTTCCTCGCAGTCCCAGTCGCATGGTGGGCAGGTGGTCAATGAGTACGAGGGCTATGCCCTGTCTTACAAGGGCAAAGCGACAGATTCGGACAACGTCTACAACTCGGCGGATGGGCCCGAGGCGTACACCAACCCGAACACCTATGAGAAGATGGTCCACTACACCGAGGTGGGTCTCCAGCGCCATGGTCCGTCCTTTGATCCTGCCATCCAACCCCTGGACCCAGGCCTCCTGATGAGGGTGGGAGGAGGAAAGCAGCACGGCCGATACTTTATTGCCCACAGTGCAATCGACCCGACCACCGTTCCCACCCTTCGTCAGGTTCGTCGATCCGATAGCACGACCTCCTCCGATGTCCCCATACGACCTCAGTAGCCAAGCCACGTGCAGTCATTGGTGGTGGTTCAGGTAACTATAGTTTCATTCATCGTTCATTAGTTTTACATATGTACCGTTTCTTTCTGCATTGTTTAAACATCAAGGGTGTAACATTGTAGTCCGAGCTGGCCGAGTTGCGGGCCACGCAGCAGGCATCACAGGAAGCCTATCGGCGGGAGATGGAGGCCCAAGAGGAGGCCCATCGGGAGGAGATGGCGCGCCAGCTTGAGGCTGTCCGGCAGCACTCGCAACGTCAGATGCAGGATCTTGCCAGCTACTTTTAGAGCTTTCAGATCCCTGGTGTTCCTTTGCCTCCATTGCCTGCTTTGATCTACGCTCCACCACCTCTTCTTAGCCCTATAGGGACTCCAGTGAGTATATATGTTTGTCCATTGTTTCGATTTGTGCGACCATCATGCAGGTACTAATGAGATCGATTCTCCTTTGTGCGGATACAGTCGATGGGTTCGAACCCGACTCCTCTACATGGACATTCTTCAGGCCATGGGTGGCCGGTTAGCGCTCCTCCTCCGCCTCCGCAGCACGGGTGGTCTCCGTGGTCAGGTGGTGCAACTCCTCAGCCTCAGCAGGATAGGTGGGTAGGTGGCGCTCCTGAGCCTCAGCAGCACCTCGGGGCCTGGACGTACTCCTCGGTGCTATCGCATGCCATGGCGCCGGAGGGGTGGCAAGGTGGGGGCTCTGCACACTCTCGTGGCCATTGGGGAGCCGGGACATCGTAGGTACCTCTCGTTAGCTTGTGATGGACTTTATGATGGATGTTGGACATGATGAATTTATTATGTATATTTGACTTGGATGTGGATGGACTTGGACATGATTGGTCTTGTTATGTATGACCGACATGATGGATTTGTTAGACGTGTGATATATATGTGGATTTGTGCTTTATATGTGGATTTGTGCTATATATATATGTGATTTTTCTGCTATGATATATATGGAAAAACAAAAAAGAAAAAAAATTCCATCTTTGCCGACTGCCACGGCAGTCGGCAAAGCTGGGCACCGAGCTGCACATGGACCAGCTTTGCTGACTGCCGGCTATGGCGGTCGACAAAGTTTGTTTTTTTAAAAAATTAAATAAAACCTCTTTGCCGGCTGCTAGCTCAGGCAGTCGGCAAAGACTTTTTAAAAAAATTAAAAAAATCAGCCAAAAAAATCTTTGCTGACTGCCACGTCAGCAGTCAGCAAAGAAGACGCTAGACGACAGCGGTCGCTTTTTTTGCCGACCACGGCGTTGGCAGTCGTCAAAGTCTTTGCCGACTGCTGTCACCTGGCAGTCGACAAAGACTGCCTTTGCCAATCAAGCCTTTGACGACTGGCCTTTGCCGACTGCCACGTGTAAAGCAGTCGGCAAAGGCTTCGCCGACTGCTTTACGTCCTTTGCCGACTGGCAGTCGACAAAGAATCTGTTTCACGTAGTGTGTGCTGCAAGATTAAATTTGGAAGATGGAACTAAACAAGGTCGGGCACCTTTTTAAACATGGGACTTGTCTGCCTGGTAGCCCCTCTTCCTCCTGATGCCGCCCCACCATGCCTAGATCCACCATTCTGCACCCCCTTCTTCTCCACTATTGTGGACTTGTGGTGTCTCTAGTGAAGAAGGCCACTGAATAAGGATGACACTTTGCGCACGCATAGAACGAGAAGGCTTCAATCCACGCAAAGGCGGTCTCGGTCGAACCGTGCAGGTGGGCAGACTCGTTCAGTCATTCTAAGCCAGACGGCATCGATCCACCTCTATTTTATTCAATACACTCCCCACTTCCTTGTCTTCTCCGCTCATGGTACGTGTTGTGAAGGTCTTGCTTGGGCCCTACTTAGATCCGCCTCCATCTAACCTCCATATCTGATTTCTCGTCTTGTGAGTTTGTCTTGAAGCCGCAACAAGATTTGGTGGAAGATGCAGTGGTGGCCATCTTGAGGAACGAGAATGAAGGAGAAGACACATGAAGACACCGTGCGCCCCTACACTAGATCATTGATGCGTGCCGGTCACAGAGGGTTGGCTCGCACATGACTTGATCCGCTCTTTGTTCGGCTCATACTCCTAGTTGCTTCTCTAGCGGCTGAAAGACATGAATTGCGTACACCATCTTCACGGGGTCCTGTCGAACTCTTTGATGACTCCAAAGTGGAGAGGATGCTAGCCTTCTCCACCACCCTCTAGCCTCCTTTGCCGAGAGATGAGGACACTGGCGCCTCCACACCAACCCCGGGACCATAGCCGGATGGTGCCCCCCTCCCCCCCCCCGCCGCCAGTGGCCACGGGCTCATCGACGCTATCAAGGGTGGAAGACGAGACCTTTGTCATCATTGAGGATGTCCTAGAAGGCGAAGATGAGGACGACATTGTGTGCGCCCTCGACCACGACACTTTCCTCGTCAACTCGTCCGCACAATCTCCAACCCCATCGTCCACCCTGTCTCCCCATGCCGCACCTTTCCATCTGGAAGGCCGCATGGTGGGGCGCTCCAAGGCTTGTCACTGGGCAGACGTCGAACTCTTTGATGACTCCAAAGTGGAGAGGATGCTAGTCTTCTCCACCACCCCCTACCTGGATGCTGTTCTTCACGAGTCGTGGCCTACGATTTCCCTACCACACTCCCGTCCTCTGTAGGGGCATCATGGTATGGTAGCAGGTTAGCAGGATGCTAGGCGGAGATGGGAAGACACAGACGGTCACACCCACAGCTGGTGGCGCGCTAGTAGCTCAGGTGTCATGGGCGAGTCTATGCCTCAACGCCGAGAGGGGTGGCGAGACATACTCCACCGATAGGAGACGCGAGCCACGACCGCCTTGACCACACCATGGGGGCATGCCATCTAGGGCCAGCCGATGTGCCATAGGCCACTGAGGCGCAACCCAGTCTATTTGTTCGGCAAGTGCCTCAATTTCCTTTCCTCCGCACCGGGTGACCACCTCTAAGCTACCCCTGATGATTTCTACGGTGCACGGGGCTTCATCACATTGCACGTGACTGCAACCAGCCAAGGCGCGCGAGCACCACACCCGAGCCTCAGGTCACTCTGCTTGACCGGAACCTCGGGCCCCTCGACTTTAGGCTTGGACGCAAGAGGTTTGGTGGGCTCTGACGAGGCTGTGCTAGACGTGAATGGGCACTGCAATGGATAGCGATGGTACCATCGATGACGACACCCACAACGGCGGCAGAGGTTCCATGCATAATCGTTCGGCCAGTGTGGACCCTACGATGCTGAAGGGCATCAATAATAACAGCCAGGTCGGTCGCGGTGAGCCGATCGGCGCACTGATCCTCGTTGAGCTCGGCCCGCTCATGCTAACAACATTCATGGATGCCACAGTTGTTCGTGGCTTAGCGGAGGACCCAATGCTGGTGGAGCTCACTACATCGCTCAGTGGTGCTCAGGCTGTCCTGAGACCTCCACTATTCTCCGAGATGGAGGACGAGGTCCCGGTGATGTTCACCGGTGTTTGCACACAGGCTTTGTGACATCAGATGCTATAGGCACCCCCGGTGTCGCCTCAGCTGGGCTAGTCACAGGCCACACCTAAGCAACTGGTTTTTTATGATCCCTCAGGCGAAATCATGCCCACGGAGGGTGAGGCGGACTCTTCCGCCCGACGAATGATAGATCCGCCTCCGTTATCGCTAGTACGGGAGTAGTTGTCGGTGCCCCACGAATGACGCCCTCGCCACGCGAAGCTGCTCGCCGTCTCACTCGGTTCGTTGAGGAGGTGCAGCACCAACGAACCCCACCTTTGATTGCCAGCCCCCCAAAGCAGGTTATGCCGACCAAGCAGCATCCCGTGCCGAAAAGGTGTACTCGGATTGTCGCTCAGCCATTGTCGCACATGCCAATATCCAGGCGAGGTACTACTCAACACGAGGATGGGCATCACGCCGCCTACGAGACCATGTTCTCCAGCTCCCAAAAGTTTACGTGACGCTATTCTCAGTGGGAGCTTGACGTCAAGCCAGATTGAAGCTCTAGATGCGTGTTTCCTGGACACTAAACACTAGGCCGTCGAAATCTCCTCTCGGATCTCGGAGAGGACTCGCATGGCGCCGCTTCGTCGTAGGTTGCAGCGCCACTCCTTGTCGATTGTTGTTCTTTATGTAATATCAAACCGGCCAACGGCTGTGAGACCTCTGTTTGCGCTTGTCATAAGCGTATCGTTTATATGTTTTTACTCTTCTTAATACAATGATACAGAGAAAAAAATTCTGTTGCACTAGATTATTTTATTAGGGACTTTGAGTCCTATAGAGGGACAACTAGGGTTGTGAGGGAGCAATAATCACTTGTATTCTTTTGGAGTTGTGCTTATAGCATTTGCAATTGATTTTGGTTTGATATATAGAGACATGCACCTTTTTAATCTAGTAAATCTAGTTGTGCTCACAAGACAAGGGTCTCCTGTTAAATCCGGAGTCTCGGCGTGTGCTCAAGTCTTGAGATCTAAAGGATGCTCAAAAAAAGTCTTGAGATCTAAATATTACCTTCTGATGGTGATTTCTAGAAGCATGATCTCTCTAATTCATGGATAAGTATTGCATGAGGAGTGCATGCACTAAAAGATTACCTGATTTGAAGAGTTGGTGATGGTACTCGGATTAACATGTGGTTGAATCATTGGATACCACACGGTGTCACTAGAAGACCCACTACTCCAAGAGGGCATACATTCTTGAGCATCTCTAATAATTTATCAAATAAGGCTGTCATCCTTGAAAATTTGGCAAAACAAAAAAATTCACTCTTCAACAGATTAGCATATCAACTTGATATTTTTAGCAACTTGTCATCTTACACCTCCGCACACGCATATTTGTGCGCGCATATCCACCGCGCATCGCCGGCTCGCGCGCCGCAGCTTCACTTCCCACGCGTGTGAGGAAACTTCCTCGTCTCCTTCCAGCGCCGATATCTCGGTCCTTGAGGTCAGCTCTATCACCAACACCCGGCCTCCGTCGTCCTCGTAATCAGACCGCACGCCCGGTCTCCGTCATCGCGATCACTTCCATCGCCAAAGCCCGTCTCTGTCCTCCTGATCAACGTCCGGTCTAGTGTTGAGGTACCTACGGTGATCCTGCTGCTGTTGCGCTCTCGTGGCCGGCAAATCATCCAAGCGGGACAAAGATGCAGCTGTTCTGTACGATATCATTGGACCTGGACGTGGTCTACCACTAAAAAACTATGATCTATGTGCATGATCCTGTAGCTTGATGGGACAATGAAGATTACCGCCGAAGTGCTTCTGGATTAGATAGGTATATCCTGTCGCTGCTTGTCTGGTGCAGTTGACAGAGAAGATTGCTCATGTTTCATGTTTGATTACTCCCTTCGTTCTAAATTATAAATCGTTTTAATTTTTTTGGTGTATATATGTCTAGACGTATAACAAAATGTATGTAACAAAAAAGTCAAAGCAATGACTTATAACTTAGAACAGGGGGATTAGTATAGTACTTGAATGAAACACAAATTGATTGACGACGGGAGGGACGACCGTGGTGGCGGTGTCGTTCACTCTACACGAGGAGGAGAAACAACGCGACTTAATAGATCGTGGTGCCTTCAATTGGTCCCGTAGGAGTTTGTGGATCTCTTTTTTAATTTTACCAAGTCTAAATAAAAAGCTCTTGGAGATAGAGTTTATTTTAAACTTAACATATATTTTAGGGAGTTATCAAATCATAAGATTTGCCAAGTGAATTTTGGCAAACTTTTAAAGATGCATGACCCGATACTGGTGAATGGGATGTTTATTTTTGATAAATGAAATGTTCTAGGAGGAAGATGTGGAACACATTTTCTCTATCGTGCTAAAATATGGCATGCAAGATAATTTGGTGTGCCACTTTGACTCCAAAGGCAGTTTCTCTATACTTCATATTTGCGTACCATGTTTTTTTTCGTGAATACGCATGAGTGTGCGTATCTTTGTATTAGGATAGTATAGAATGTATATACAAGAATACCGAGATCGGCAATACACAAGTATGTAGACTACATGATGGAAATTAACATCCTTTCTACCATCGTCATGTGCAGCGCTAGCTTTGCTGTGCCAAACTCCTTAGGCCTTGAGCACCCGCTTCGATCCAGCAGTCTGCCTTCATCTTGATCAGCTTGTTTAACAGACAAAAAAGAACAAAACAAGAAGAAGATAGTCCGATGAATCCAATGTGAAATCTAATCATTTTTGTAATTTCAAATGGAAGGAAATTTAGAACCTTGATTGTCTACCAATGGTGAAACATCTTTTTTTGGAGACTTACACATAATAGTCTTCGCCTACATATATATGAATATCCAGTGTCGAGGAATGGAAATTGATACAAAATGTCCAGTATGTTGGCATTGAAATTAAAAAGAGGGGGGGGGGGGGGGGGTTCGGCTCCTATGTTTGGTTGAACAGAACTCTGAAAAACATTTTTTTTCAAAATTCTTTCTTTAGATGATGACAGAATCTCTTCTGATTAGTATTCTATGGCCATGGTGGGATGGACAAAATAAGGCAAATACAAGGGATAAGATGCTTTCCACTGAGGAGATAATATGCAAAGTGTTGACGCCGAATCCCGTCTGTGCCAACACTTTAGCAGGCCTTGGACGTCTAAAGAGGTTGCTTGATCAACCTACAATGCAGTGTAACCGTCTCAACCGATGTAGAGACCGATAGGGCCGATGTAGAGCTCGTTGATGGTTGAAAACACTCATAAACCATCTCCAGAAGGATCCGTCAGGAGGAAACAAGTGTAGGATCTCTCAGGACCAGCAAGAACACCTAGGATGCCAATGAATCTTGTGGAGAGAAGCAGCGGACAACATGTAGAGGGGTTGAGAGAGAATTAGGGAAAAAGAGAAGATAATTATGTTTTTTTGTTCAATTGATAGGATGGGATCAATCGGTAGTGATCCTCTCGTATATATAGAGGGTGTTGGTCTTATCCTAGTAGTCTGGTCTTATCCTATTAGTCCAGATCGTGATCTCCAAGTCCCTAACTCATAAAACTTACCAAAATACGATTTTGAAATAAATCGATTCGGAGTACAGGTTTGAGTCAGCTAAGCCTCAGCTAGGCCTCCAGTCGGTGTGGTGACCCAGCTAAGCCGACTGGAGGGGGTGATCCGGCCTAGCCGGCTAGGCCAACCAGCTTAGCCGACTGGACAGGCTTGCTCGCGGCTCGCCATCTTCCCTCGTGATTGCTCACTCCTTTGGGGACACCACTTGACCTCCACTATGCCCAAGGTATCTACGCGCTGGAGAAGTCAAACAAGAAACTCCAAAATGAAAATAGTCTAGACTCCACCACCAATGGAGTATGGACATCCTAAAGATTAATTTCAAATTTTCAATTGGGGCTTATTTACAGGAAGAGAGGAAATGTGCGTCGGCTTTCATTGTGAGGGATCACGAAGGATCAATGGGGGATGATCAATGTTGTGCAGTATGCTTTAAGTGCAGAGATCCATGGATGCCTTGTAGCTCTAACTGCAGTAGTGGATCAAGGTATTATGTCTCATATTCTCCTAGAAACAGACAACAATTCTAGTACATATTCTCCAGTCCAATGCCTATGATTTCTCATTTTCTTGTATTCTTATCAGAGAAGCCAAATTTCTTATTTCCCTGAATTTTGTCAGAGATGTGGTGCATGCTTACTCGTGTTGGTTTAAGTTGGGTCCCAGATCAATCCCATGTTTGGATTGACTCAAGTGAACCCCTAAGAAGGCACTAAAATGAGTGGCCCGTATCGAAAAGATCCTGATCTCTTGTTGCAGTTGCTTCAACATCATCATCATCCAGGTTTTTCTATGAGATCTGTCTACATCTTTACTGATAATGTGTGAGCTTGTATCATGCTCGCAGTATCCTTTCAAACATATGAGGGCTGCTACGAGTAGGGTATCAAATTCTTACACATTCATTATGCATACATGTGTGTTTCTTATGTTAACATATAGCAATGCTTTACCACAATTGATGATGACGATGATTTAATTAGTTAAGTAGTTTAAATATGTTTATAGTATGAAATGCATGTAACCTAGCTAACTTACCAAATAACCCTAAAAGTATGTTGGGGGTTGTTTATTTAATCATTTTTACATGAGCACTTGATAATGTGGAACACATGAAAATTTATGTGTGAGACATGTATTTTAGTTTTGAACCGAAGGCAGGCTGAAATTTTGGTTTGCTTCAAAAGACAATCTCAAATTTCAAGAAAAACTTTGAAAATCCAGCACTTGATTTTCCCAAAGTTCTAGAATAAGTAATAACCACGCATCAATGTATAGAGCTCTATTTAAACAAATGTTATATAACACTTTACAAGCTTTTGAAACCAAAGTTGTAGAATGGACTTGTAACTTAAGTTTGGCCAAGGTCATGTTGAAAAATAAACATCTTTTTGGTCAGGTTCTATGCACCTAAAGTTGGCATGAAATCATCGTCGATCGTCTTCCAACAGGTCATACTGACAGTCAGTAACCCACTGACATTAACTTTTCTTCAAGTTTTACAAGTAAACTTTGCTAATTAATGAAAATAGAAGTTAAAGACAATTCTTTGAAATCAACAAAAAGGTGAACATGATCAAGTTTACACACGTTGTAACTACAAAAATTGAGCACAATCTTAGCCAAATAACACTAAATCAGGATATGGTGTTTCATGCCGAAACAACTTATTTTCCCAAACTTGAGCCCTTGCATCTATTTTTACCTATGAATTTGATCACCATATATATGGTTAAAGCCCTTTGTACCCTCTACAAATCTTAGTTAAACCTATCAATGCGATTTCACATTAAAGTTGAAAAAAAAAACATCAAAGAACAGAGTGAATTCAGATTGGAGCACATGAACTTTGTTCAATCCGAAACCAGTATAATGCACCAAGGTTCATCGACCTTGATAATTTTTAGACCTTTGATCAATCAACCTTAGTGTCTATAAGACCTGTAGCTCTACATACCAGGTTCAAATTTTAGTAAGCCAAGGGAGGTTAACAACACAAACACATACATGACAGATTCAGATACCATCATATTGCCATGACCCAGACCTAGTAGACAAATAAATACTACTTGATACAAGAACACCTACAGCTAGAATCAGCTAATCAAGCGCACAGCTTCATGCATGTGCAGTTTCACAGACCAGGTGTGAACTCCACACCTGTCCCTGGTAGCCAGCTTTGCCCGTCCACGAAACTCGCAACTGTGAAGTTGGTTGCTTCAACCGCAGTGATGAGATGGAAACCTGGCCAGTTTACCCTGCCTTTCACATCTGAACTAGGTCCAGAGTTATTGAACTCTCCATAGAAGGGTGTATCAAGACCCAGCATAGAGCTGTTCCAAGGCAGGTAGCCCCGGCGGTCAACCACGGAATCTATGAAGCACTTGATGAAGACAATACGGGAGTAGGGGCCCCAGGGGCGTCCAAGGTACGTCTCCACAGCCTTCTCGCGTAGAAGTGGCTCACCGGTGATGTTACAGAACTGGAATACAAATCCAGAAGCCCTGCTCGCCTTGTAGCGTCCTTGTGCTGTTATAACATTCTGCTGACCTGGGTAAGGAATGCGCGCTACCAGCAAGCAGCTCTGGAAGACAGCAGTCGCATCTCCAAATATGAAATCAACTGTGCCTGAGATCATGCAGTCATGGTAGAACTGGTAGTTGTCCTGAGCATAAAGTGTGTCTTGGTGGGCTTCCAAAGACACTCTGTACACCACAGACCTGGCCGAGTGGGACCGAAGAGCCAGCGCTTGTTGCTTCGTAGAGCCAGCGGTGTTCTGGATGGTCAAGTCGTGCGCTATGAAGCCAGGGCCATCCACACCTATATGCATGGAAATTGTTAATTAGTACTAGTGAGGATTGATGAAATTATACTTATAGAAGATCCAACAAAAAAGTAACCTAGCTCGCTCATAACTATTTTCAAACCAGGATACCCCCATTTCCATTAACATGGAAATCAATACAGTTGCAGAGTTCAGAGCAGCGAAAGACAAAGATACTGAAGCACCTGTTTAAGGTGAGAACCAACACTTCTAATAGAGAGGAGAACTACAAGCCTAATCCATTACCATCCAAGCAAACAACAGCATCAGAAAAGAATAATGTAGGAGATGATATTCTATATGTAAGTATATTGTGATTATAAGGCAATAATATATACTCCTAAGAACACCTCTGTTCATAATATATAGTACTACTAGAAAGCAGTACATGGAGTTCTGGCATTGTGAAATCAGTTTCAGTGAAGTTGGATACAATGTGGCTAATAAGAAAAAGTGGCAGTTACACATAGTGAAACACTATTGATAAGTGGGGAGCAGAAAAGTTACTATAATCCTTAGTTGACTGGGGTAAGAAAGGGCAATGTATACTGTGTACAGTATGATATGTAATTAAGCAAAGTAACCTGGAATTACAATGACTTTTAGGCTTCTAAGTGTGACAATAACGTGCTTCCGAAACCAAATGGACAGGACATAATCTTCTTCATACACTGCACATAAATGAATATATGATAGAAAGTGTGTTACGTCTACATAGAACTAAATAGTTGACAGTTCTTGCTTTGCATTAAGGTATATGTATTCTTTCATAGTAGCTAATATTTCCCAATGAACATAGAAAAGTTCTAAGGAACACAAAAACTTCATGTATTATGTAAATCAAATTAAGAAAGGAATACAAGCATGGCTCAGCAACGAGACTTTCCTTAAATAGACAATCGGAGATGTATGAAAGAGTAGAGATTTATGCAAAATTAGTAGCTGTCACTATTAAAATTAGTAGAATGAGAATGTCCGCAAATCAGTCTTATCCTCTTTTTATGCAGTCTCGCACTGCCAGGGGGAAACTAAGGTAACATTGTAAATCATATATAAACTGCAACGGTTTCATCTATCAAATGCAAGAGGCAAGGTAACCAAATAAGGGAAGCATGGGTAGTGTATACCAGCAGGTTGAACAGATAAGCACCATGGCACAAATTGCCTAGAAGGTGAATGGAATTAAGCAGGATAAATTATCACGATGTGGTTCGAAGCTTCATCAAGTAATTAATTAATGCCAATTATAAACATTCATTGAATTAGTTCTGACATAAGAGCTTGAAATTATGCAATGGAATTTGAGAATGCCAAGTACATGGTTTCACGAAGAGAAAATAGGTAATTCATATGGAAGAAAGATTCCCAGAATATGAAGTATCTTATTTTCCTACTTGATTAAGATGTGTTTATTTCAGTTAAAATAAGCTGTAGAATCTCTTTAAAGTTTCATGCTTACAGACTGAGGATATTTTTTAATGCAACTGACATCACCATTGTAATTTTGAGCCCATAGCCTATACTTTCTTGTGCTTTGTGGAAAATAGGCTGCACCTGAAAGTTATAGCTCAATGAATGACAAAAGGTCAAGTAGAAATGATAGATTACCACCTGATCTAGGGAGTGCAGTGTCAATTGCTATCTTTCTGTAATGTATGGCCTGTATTTTCTATTACTCACAAAAACACTCTCCTATGGTGCATAAAGCGATGATCTCAAGTTGCCAGATTTTGCCGCGAGCAAAGAAGAAAATGTAGATGGATAAGCAATTGCCTCACTTTGGTTATCTTCAGGAATACAACAAAAGGGATTTTTTTATGCTCATGCACACCAAATCTGACATTATATCTATATATATCAATTGAGCAAGTATTTATCTATGTAGTTCTCTGTAGCATTCACTGTATAGGTATCCCTGGGCCTATATGTCAATTTGCATTCGATTGTGCTTATCGTTCAAAAGTATCTAGTACCCTATCTCTGAAGGTGTGAAGTTAGTGCAATGGAACACATATGCCTGCACTGACTAAAGCACTATTGCATTGCTTAGGCAGGGCAGAAGGTTTGTGCAAAGGAAAATAAATGCACATGAAAAGGGCGATGATCACTCACTAAAGAAGGCAACTATCATATGCTAGCAATGGAACCAACACTGACCATTTTCATATGTGAATGCCCAGATAATATAAACCTCCAAAAGAGGTCGGCAAATGGTGCTTGTGGGACTGAAATTCTGTGAATCCAACAGAACCTGTGATGTTACTCTCAGGTTGCACTTTTAGTGTTTTTAGTTCGGTGGTGAATCGATGATGGTGGAAGAAAATTGTGCTTATGGATAAAAGATTTGATTCTGACATTGATATATCAAAGTAGGATCAGCATTATATTAGTTATCTCATGTACTGCCTCTAGCCAGAATCAAACTTTACTTTGGACAGCAATGAGGCCCTAAAGACACAACTTTGACTATTAATTTGTTTGATAACATATATTTACAAAAAGAAAAACACAAAGATATAGAAATAGAAGTGATGGCTTGTTGATTGATCTATCAATGTGCAATCTCAAATAGCAAACAGAGTGCTGTTTTTATCTAGGCAGCACATCTTACAAAAGCTTGAAAATGCTTTTTGCCCAAACATATCAAATCCAAGATTAAAGATACTGAAGGGACATGTACCAGAACTGCTCCATATCGGAGATGGCGGGGAAGGAATCGAAGAGGGGCAACTCGGCATGCGTATGTGGATGCTAGATGGATATGCCAAGGTGATTGCTGCGATATCATCGGAATACAGCTCTGAATGAGCCAAGATGCGGCACTGCGTGCCTTCTGTCTTGAGGGAGGCATTTCGTCGAGCAGTTGCTGGCCGTCGACGGCTCCTCCAACTGTTGGGCACCGGCCGGTGTGGTCTGAAGTGCGACCGAGGAACTAACCGTCGGGGCGCCGGCCGGTGTGCTCTGCGGCGCAACCGACGAAACAATCGTTGCGGCGCCGGCCCGTGTTTTGGTCCAGGGTTCGTACCTAGAGACCTACACCTACTAGAGATGAGAAGTTCTACTGAACAACTATGGACACGCGCCTGTTTGTCCGCAAGCACAAGCAGTGAACCCAAAGGAAGGGAAGCGGTAGCGGTACAGCTGAAGACAATTTAACTGGGCCACATGGGTCGACCAAGAGAAGCAAAAGGGAACCAAGGCCCAATCCACGATGTCCCAGCGAAGGATAGAAGATTTTTATTTTTTGATGAAACAAGAATAGAAAACTTTTCATGTCCAAAAAAAAAAAAAGAACAGAAGACTTTTAGGCCTAGGAAGGACTTTGTGTGTTCTGCTTCCTGTAGACGACAGGCAGGAACCGGTAACGGCGCCGACCGGCGGGCTTGCCGGCGGTGAGACTGGTGGTGAGCGGCAGAGTTGTACTAACGTATCCTACTGTACCTATCTGTACACTACTTACACAGTTATTAAACTCTAGAGAAGAGAGTTTCAAAAAAAAAAAAAAAACAGAGCAGAGGCAAACATCAGGGCATCAGGGCCAAACATCACATCAGGGCATCAGGGCTCAGGCCGAAGCGGACGGAGAACAGCGGACAGAACCAGAACCAGAACCAAATTCAGGGCCAGTTGGGCCGCTACACAGTCACACCTTAACAGCGGCCCAGACTGCCTCTAATTAATCACATGCGTTTGTAAAAGCACGACACAAGATGATTCTAAAAAAGAACACGTACAAGATCGATTATCTACTTATTTACGTACCGACGGTGGCCGTGTCAGGCATGGAGTATCCGTCGTCGTACGCCCGGCTGCCGGTGATGACCGTGACACCGGCGCCGTCGCCGAACAGGGTCAGATTCCAGAGGTCGTCGGGGACGCGCACGATCTCCTCGTAGACCCCTCCGGCAACTCGGATGACGTGTCTGGTCATGCTCCCTCGAGGTGCTGCGTCGACGGCTGAGCTGATCGTCGAGAAGTGGCCGCTGCCGTCCTTGGCGACGACGGCAGCTTCTCCCTCGGCCTGTCCCAGCTGCAGAGCAACCTCTACCCACTTCGGTGCAGCAGCCGACGACTCCTGCAAATGCATCAGTTTAGCACGTGATCGAGCATATGAAAGACGACGTACCGGACTGCATCTACCTGGGGCGTGAGGAAGAGGGCGATGATGATGATGATGATGAACTTGAGCGGCATTGCTGCCATGGTGGTTTCTTGTGTGTACTTCTCTGCTTACACACGCTATACCGTGTAAACGTACTAGTAGCATATATGTAGACAGTAGAGTTCCACACAAAGTTTGGCCGGCCGGGCAACTGACGAGCAAGAATAGCACGACTAAAAATGTTGGAATATTCTCCCCTAGTGCCACCCTTGCTATATAAATCAGCAGTGTAGAGATATGAGCCGAGAGGAAGAGAATAGAAAGAGAAAAGAGAAAATGGAGAGGGTAGGGGGGTAAAGTCGTTTACGATGATGGAGGGAGTAGGGGTATAGAGCGAGAGAGAGTATCAAGATTCAAACAGAAGCATGTTTCCATTGCTGCGGAAACAAAAGAAGGTGGCCACGGTTATTTGAGGTTGACGTACGGCTACAGTGCATGAGCTCTGCTGGTACTACTTATCTTACTCTATGAACTAAGCGTGTGGCGTGCATGTTGCTACCAGGAGCATTCGAGGAGAACGGACATATCCTCGGTCTTATGACGATTTTTTATTTGTATTTTAATTTAATTGTGTTTTAGTAAGTAAAGTAGCTTTTTTTAAGATTGAATAAGTAAAGTAACTCTGTTAATTCATTAAGGCTATGTTTATTCCATGTATCAATGGTCAATTATGAGTAGAAGATTTTCTATACTCATAAAACTAGAAAAGAAAACCCCTCAATAAAACTAGAAAAGAAAAAATAAAAAGGAAGTTTGGAAAAAGTAAAAGATATTGGAACTTGTGTTCTTTGCAACGATTCCTGTAAAGAAACGGTGGATCACTTGTTCTTACATTGCCAATTTTATCAGGACCCGCTGGAGCTTTGTCGGTCTTTTTGTGCCAATTTTTGCTGACCTTTTAAGTGCTTGAGCACTTGAAATCCTAGACAATGTGCCATTTTTTGTGGAAACTATTATCCTGATGTGCTCAAGTGCTTGCACCGTAAGAAACGTTAAGTTACACGCACTAATCAATTCAACTTAAAAGTTTAAGTGATTAGAAAGAGGTGGACAATGTATTTATACACATTTCAACAAGAAAGACCCTCATGTTCATAGAAGGCTGCTTCGAGAATATTACAGGTTTATCTACAAATAAGTCTTCGGCTTGGCTATTCTCCTCGTGAAGTAGAGGCACTTCGCTTGTATTTCTTACTGTCTGGAGTAGCCTGTGTAACCTGTCTGCCTTGTTTTCTTTATTTCCCTTCTTTGTCTCTTGAGGACTTTCTGGTTTTCTTCTCTCTCTCTCACACACACATACACACACCTCTTCCTTAGCTTTCTGGACTTGTATTGGTTTGTTTTGTTTTAGTTAATGCATTTCAATAGGGACTGGCCCTCTCGATCGGTCCCTCCTGTTGCCTTATTAGAAAATCAACAATGCATAGCGTCATAGCAGAACGACGTCGCGTGTAATAAGATTTCTTTAACCACCTCCCATTAGCGCCCCTTTGATGTCACGTATCCTTCGTCTTGTATTGTTGATTTCACCCCTCTCCCTTGCTTGGGCTACGTTGATCGACTTCATTCGACGGCCGGTGAGCAGGTTTGTGCAGCTGGTTTCATGCCTAAAAGAAACGGTATGAATTTCCATCGTCAAGGGACACACAGTCTGTCGCTCTCTTGGATCCGAGCTATAGCAGCGCCGGTGGAAGGTCGCAGTCAGCCAAAAATTCTGCTACCCTTGTCAAACAAAAAAAAAAAAAACCTGCTACGAATATGGTTTGCTACGATTTCGCTCCGAATATATGGTTTGTCTTTCAGTCCAGTATACCTGTGGTGTGCTAGGTCGGTCCGCGTGTTATTGTCATTGATCACCAATTCGTCTTGTCTTATGCTAACTCCGTTCTATTTTATAATACGGCATGGTCTCGTAAAATAACACTTTGATCATTAATTTATTCTATATCATATTATTTAGGAAGAAGGCTACATAATCCCGCTACTTCACCCATGAACTATGAAATCGGATTTTCTATCCACTGAACTATTCAAAACACGTTAATTAACCTACTAGACGGTTTTGATCGGCGGTTTGGCTACGGTGACGGTAGTTTTGTCTTTTTATTTATTTTTACTGAATATTTAAAAAAATCATAATAAATTATAAAAAAATTATAAAATAGAAAAATCTAATTTTGTTGGACTCCGCATGATTAGATCTACATGGTGAGCATATAATATGATATGCTTCAGTACAAAGTTTGTTCTAATTAATTAATAAAATTATAGATCTAATTCTACAGAAAAAACTTTGTACATATGTATACCATATTATATGTTTACTGTGTAGATCTAATCAAGTGAAGTCTAACAAAATTAGATTATCCATTTTACAGATTTTGTGTGATTTTCTAATATGTTTCAAAGTTTAACAAAATAAATAAAAAAGACAAAACCGTTGTATAGAACTACCTAGGGGTTATTTGATCGGTTTTGATAGTTCAGGGATAGAAAATCCGGTTTCATAGTTCACGAGGTAAAATAGTCCACACTTAATAGTTCATGGGGTTATGTAGACTTTTTTCTATTATTTATGTTTATAAAATTATGATTATTGGATAGAAATTTGCTTAAACAATCGTGTCTCCACGCTGGTTTAGAGTTTATTTAAATCTTGATATACATGTGCGCTTTATAAAACGGAACGGAGGTAACAATACTCGCATTTTCTAAGCGATCTCTGCTGCTTACCACGGTAATTCAGCCTTACCATACGGCCTTTTTTCTTTTTACTTGACTTGATTCCGGTAATTCAGCCTTTACCATACGGCTTTTTGTTTACTTGACCTTATTCCTCCTAAACACGCGCTACGTCACCTCCATGGGGATCTTTATAACAGACGAGCCATGGTGGGGATCTTTAACAGACGAGCCATGGTGACTGAATACTCCCGAATAGCTACTCCGGTACCATTCGCTTTCTGGCTGTGGCAGTGCAGCCCGTATATAGCAACAGTCCACTGCATCCCGATTTGGCATCGTAAAGGGCGTAGCCAGTACCGTAGGCTTCCGCACTGCAGGGTCTGAGAAAGGAAAAATAGCTAACAGCCTTTCTCGTACAAATGTGTAGAGGCTAGGGTTTAAACCCTAGACCTCTTGGTCACAAGCGGTAAAGCTTTACCGTTTGCACCAGGGCCGTCCTTCATCTGGCATCGTGTGCAAAAAAAAAAAAAGTATGCAAGTATAGCAACACTAACAAACAAACAAATTGTGTAACAATGCATGTATAGCTAGCTATATGAAACTACATGAAACAAATTGTGTAACAGAGGTCTAATAGAACCCATATTATACACACAAAAGAATCAATACACAGTGTCCGACCATGGTTTCATTAGCAAGGTCCTAGAAATACTTCGTGGTGTATCACTGTTCTTCAAGGACGTCCAAGCAACAAGTCATTGGATGCTGCATGGTATTCTAACTTTCTATATAGAACACACAAGAATAATGTACGAAGTTGCAATAACGTCACACTTTCCCAGCTATGACTCCAACTACAACGCTGCTGACCTGTGTGAAGTAAACAAAACAAAGCTAATCAAACGATGGTTCAATCAACAATGCAAAATATGCAACTCAGTAGGTCAAAAAGAACTTACAAGTTTTCCCTTATCATCAACTGTCATAGGGTTCTCAACAACAACAGTTACATTCTGAGGTTGAGATTTAGGCTGCAGGATGAAAACAAAAAGGTTATACATCACTCCACATTTCAAGAATGAATAGTTAAACCATTGAATTTCATTGATAAGGACTTACAGCAGAAGTAGATGAGCCACTATGTGAAGACTCATTTGATGTTGGCCTCACAGATGGAGTGGGTGTCACAGTATTTACCTGGAATTCAGAACAAAGGTCAGTGAACTCTGCATAATACACTGATTTCATTTGCATGGCAAGTAGGCAAAGAAGGAGGCTTGACATACTCCAGTAGTTGTGACATAATTGCATATGGCACATTTTACTGAAGGTGCACCATATGGATACATCAAAGTTGTCCGGCACTGGCCACAGTTCACATGAGCTATATTATTCACTGCACAAAAGAGAAATTTCTCATCATAAGGGATACCCACACAAAGGACATGCAACCTAAGCTCCATGCCCAACAATTTTTTTTTTTTTGGAAAAGAAAAGTGGCAGGAGCTCTGCCTTGAATTAAAGGAAAGAAAGAAAACACATTTGACGCCTCAGCAGGCTACAAAACATCCCCAGACGCTTAAAAGGGAAATGCCACAAAAAAGCAGAACAAGCTACACACACAGGCCCATAATTACAGGTTTAA
>CM041628.1:32276717-32292838 GCA_023333625.1 Bothriochloa decipiens
GTTTGCTCGATTCTGCCTGGGCTTTCTGCATGAGCCTACTACAGTTGGCAAGATTTGAATCCATTTTTGGCTGCTTTAAAGCTTCAAACTTAGGAGCGTACATGTATATGTTTTTTATGCGATCCGATGATACAATCTCTTTCAAGCATATATCTGTCTTTTACTGGCTTGTCATAAAAATATTGTTATAAATTAATGTCATGATCTATTATGTGCCAGGCATGCCATAGATTTTTATCGTGACTTCTCGGATTCAACACTAGAGCCAAGTTCACTTTTGTTGCTTCCTTGATATCAATATAATTACATATAGATATAGGAAAAATAAATAGAGATAAAATATCTGATGAACCGTGAGTTTTCTTTCTATATATACTTGTGGGCGCTAGTATCTTTGTACATATCCTATTCCTTAGACATTCTTGATGAACATGCAGGCGGTTCGCTCTATGATACCAGAAGGATCCAGACATATGAGCCTGCTAGCTTTCGGCCAGTCATCATCAACCGAAGATGAACAAGTCTATGATGAGCAGTAACGGCACACGAGGTTCCAAGGATGAACACCTGTGAAGCCGTCAAGCACCACAATTCTGGGATTGTCTTAGAGATAACAAGAAAGATGAGGGGTAATCAACCAATGTGCAGTCGTGTGGGCGCTTTTGGAGGGGAGTTTAACTGATGTGTTGTACGCGTGCCACCAAAAAAGGACGTACCCAGTGCCGTAGGCTCCCACACTGCGGGGTCTGGGGAAGGGAAAATAGCCAACAACCATCCCTGCACAAATGTGCACAAACGCGTGCCACCACTGAGAATGATTTAATTTGTGTGGGTATTTAGTGTAGTAACAAAGGAACTGATATTTCCAGTTAATGAAGCTAATTTTTATCTGCACATCTGTCAACTGTTTAACAATTTCGGGTGAGTTGTGAAAGTGAAGTTTGGTGTCAACCTGACTTGATAATGGTACCATAAGATCTGTGGAGGGCAGGTTTGTAATGGTACAATGAGCTGTGAACTCCTCTCCAACAAAGGAAAATATCTGGTGCAAATGCTTTGCCTTGTGAACCTTTTTTTATGTGTGTGTGTGCGCGCGCGTTTTTGGAAAAGCCGTCGTTAAGAGCATGCCTGGCACCTGCTCCATGCTAATGCGAAATTTAAACGAGTGGCACTTGCAGGCTGGGTGGCGAACATTGCGTTGGGTGTGCTGCTAATGTGCGTAAATGGGTTGTGGCCCAGCACAAAAGGTGGGCTCGGCCAGCTATGGCGGCCTGTGATGCAATTGCGGACCTTCGGGGCGTGTGAGTCCACCATGGCTTTTGCGATTAAGCTGACAGTGGAGTTACTTCTCAAAATAAATAAAGTTTTAAAACCGTATCATCATGCGAAGTTCGTTGTTTCCTTACACATGTAAACAACTTTACATATATAGATAGATAGATGAATAACTACTAGTTCATCATACAAACAAGTTCTTCAGCGACTCAGAATCAGATACTTCGCAGAGATGTCAGTCTCTCCAGATCGTCAACTTCAGCAGAGGATTCGGGTGATGCCGCCACGTTCCTTGCAGGAGCCGCAGCATTACTGCAGAAAACCACGATTTGCTCAGAAAACATAGGCAACATATGCACTTATGCAGAGCCAATGGACAGACCTAAATTTAAATGGCATGTTGTCAGTTGAAAAATCATTTGCATACCTTGCGTGGCTGGCTGTTAGTTGCTCCGATGCACCCCGAGAAAGCTACATTTAGGCATTTAGCCGAAAGCAAATGGTAAGTCAGAATTAAGACTCGCTTAGTATCTGCACGACAGACAACTGCCATGTGTTGAAAGCATACCTGAGAAGCCACATCGACGCCAATCTCGTCAAGGACCTGCATACCCGACATAGCCAGTTTACCATGGATGAAATTTTCATGATCTGGTGGAAATCAAAGCAGAATTCTTACAACGTGGTTCTGAGAACTTTCGTTTACTTGGTTTGTAAGCTCCTCGGTTTCCTCCTCCGCCTATCTTTGTCAAGTGTTTCATCAATGGCATCAGACATCATCTCAAGCTGAATAGAAACTGCCATTTCAATGTGAGGCGGTTATAAGCATACCAACAACATATGCATGCCTTGGAAAAGCACAACTACTACATACTCTATTCATTCTTTAGCAGAAGGGTCTAACATAAGCATTCATTTCAGGAGCAGGGCAACCATACCTAAATAGGTGTTCATGGTTGGTTGGTATCGCTGCGTGGGTCTACCAGATTCAGTAATAAGGACGGCGAGCTATGAAATCGTCATTAGGTATCACAAGCTTATTCCCCTCAGGTAGATCTGCAAACAATCTGCCATCAATAACTTCATAATTGGTGGTGAGTTCCACTTCTTCACCCATTGGAGGGAACACAAACAGTTTCCCATCAACCACTCTGAAATCAGCGTAGACCTGCCTCAGAAAGCTACCATCACTTTTCCAAGGAACACATGAGTTGCCAGCCTTCTTTGCAAGCATAGCTTCATGTTCATACCCATCCAGGTTAGCGCACCTCTTCATTAGCTTTCCATCAGCGTATCTGCTCAATTTGAAGGGCAGATTACTATTCTTGGTTCGGTGTTTACGCAGCACCTTGTACTTGAATTCATTGAAACAGCTCTGCATCTCATCTTGGTCACGCTTCTGGTTAAAAGCTTTACACCAGCGCTCATACAGGGCCCACAGGGCTTCATCTGATTTAAGGTCCTCTTCCTGTACCACGAACTCCACCCTATCCTTGCGTTTGCGGTTCCAGAACTCTATGAACGAAGAAAGGGAAAAAAAAGAAGTATTGGGTCAAAATGCAGGTTAATTCACAGGGTCCAGTACACTAGTAAAATTCCTGCCAACGAATTCATCAAGATGGGTTCAAAGGAGCAAAGGCGTCAGTGTAGTAACACAGTGGATTCTCGCATGCTAGAAAATGTTAAATCGCCTGGTCTTGCTGAACAATGGTTAAAAAAAAGTTTCGGAGTGGGCAAGTCCCTCCCCGTACCCAGCCTATGATGCACGAGGGTGCCAAACTGCCAACACCTACTGCTGTTCTAGCCTGCCGTTCTAGCCGCTATCTGCTGCTCTAGCCTGCCGTTCTAGCCGCTATCTGAAGAGAGAGATGTCGGATTTACCTTTCAAGTACTGCGGGGGGAAGGATGCTGTCACGATCACGAGGGGATTGAGACTAGGGTTGCGGATTCGAGACTGGGTTGGGGAAGAAGATAAAGTAAGAACAGAGGATTAGGGAGGGAATTCGAGTTCAGGTTCTGTTATTCGATAACCGCATATGTTCGTTACGTCGGCTTATATGCCGTCCACACCACGTCAACTGGGCTGAGCTCCTACAATCCTACCAGGCCAAGCCCATCAGGCACTCACACAATAACCAATCGCGAGTTTAAACGTCTTCTTCCTTCCAGCGACTGCTCTAGCCACTTGATGTCTTCTCCGCGACCAACGACTGTGACAGAACCTCCTAAATCATATGGCTCACACGCATGATTATTATCTAAACAGACTCTAAATAACCATGACTGTGTTCCATACAATTTAAAAAGTTTGTCGGATAAATTTCGAATCATCCACGATTCTCCGAGCAGGATCAATCATTGTAGAGAGACATTGCAGTATTACAACAGTTGATATAAATAATATACAGCGGAGTAAAACAGCGAAAGACTTACAATAACATAAGTTTACAGACTTCTGAGTTTAAATATTTACAACAATAGATTTAGGTTATACATACCATAATAGTAGTAGAGTAACAGTATATTACAATACTAAACAAAAGCTCTGCCCAAGAGCTAAACTTCTTTACTCGTCGTCGCTTTCCTCGACGACTGTCATGCAGCAGGAGGCAAAACATTCCTGCCCATGAGGCTCACCTGCAACAAGGGTTCAGCAAACCCTGAGTACCACAGTACTCAACAAAACTGACCCGACGAAAGAGAAGGGTGGAGAATCAAGAAATGCAGGCTAGAGGGACAAAGTGAGGTCTGTAGAAGATAAGAAATTTTGCAGAAAAGCTTTACAAAAAGAAAAGTTTCTTGGGCTAGCTTCCATTATCAACCAACTTCAGTATTGATCCTTAATTTTTGTTCAAGTTGTTACTACGATGATGATCAGTGATCGAGTCTTCTTCTCCGAGAAGCAACGGCGATTCGAATCCATTTTCATACCCAGCTGGGACCTAGGTCACTGGAAGTACCGGAGACTTTAACTCCGATGCACCCCAGGTAACCGATATACCGGGATAACAACCGCAGCCGTATATCACCACATGGCACCCATGAGCTCTGCGGCCCAGCGTACCGAGATACATGGGAACTTAAACCCCACAGTAAAACACACTATGACACAGATGGAATTTTCTGGCCCCACGCTAGGTCACTCCATAATATACACGGCTCCAACCATCCGTATACCACTTCATGCATGTGGATTTTCTAATTTCTCGATTATCGACAGGTCACCATCGAACGGGACCTAGGGCATCAACAGACGAGAACACTACAGAGGGACTCCATTCCCAGTGCAAGTTCGCCGTCCGGACTCGATTTATTACTAGTATCAAGATTCCAATAAGAAAACCAATCTCATCTTTTTCATTCTTTTGCCTTGGAATAATTAAATAAATAAGCAGGGCTAAGCATTACTACTTATCTCTTAGAGCAGGTAACAAGGAATAAGGAAATAAGACAGGTAATGCAATTTGTGGGTTTTCATTCAACTCCTATCACTTAATGCAACATATCAGAGCTGAAGCGGTAAAAATTTTATAAATAGAATAGGGTTTGAATGCATCCGGGGCTTGCCTTGATGTTCGGGGTAGACGGGTTTGAATTTTGGATCAACTCCCGATCCTTGAATCTGCTCGTCCTTCGGATCTGGGCGATAATGTTAACTCTCCGTTAACGGGAACTATTCGATAATTAATATGCTTCAACATGATGGAATAGTAAACATGATGCTTGATGAGTGCATGATCAGATTAAGGGCTTGAGTACAACCTTTCTTCACGATAAAGTTGCAAGCTAACAAAATTTCGCTTATATAACTCATTAGGGTTAACTACGCCATTTAAAAGGTTAATTAAACACATAAAATAACGTTGATTAAGCCCTAATGACATGATTAAGGTAAGCGCAAACAATTAATTAAAGTGCCGAAGGTCATTAGGGTTAATGACCCAAGGTCATCAATCAATCCCAAAGTCAAACAAATCCTATAATGATTAAGTTAACTAAAAGGGGTTAATTAATTATTTAAAAGTATTAAATAAAGGCATAAAAATTTAAGTTATCAAATTAAGTCCAAAATTTTATTTTTGAAAGCTCTTAGTCTAATTAGATGGCAAAACAAATTTCAAAATTAAAAGCTAATTATTTTAATTATTAAAAATCATTGAAGGTCCATTTTTCAATTAAAAGGGGTAATTTTAACATATGCAAAAAGTATTCAAATTTGGCATTTCATATTTTTCCTAGGTGGATGACATCATAAAGAACATTCACAAAAATTTTCAGAATTTTTGGAGCTATATATGAATTACTATGAATTTTCAAAGAAAATAGCATTTAAATCATTTTCTGAAAATGGAAAAAGAAAAATCGACACAGTGCTCCCGGGTCAACAGTCGACCCCGCCGGAGTTGACCGGCGATATCTCGCCGACGGCGAGTTCTCCGGCGACCGGACTTGGTCCGTTGGACTCATCTTGGCACGAGGAATCGAACTAGGTAGCTAACGGCGCGGGGAAGTGGCGGCGGCATCCACGCCGGCGGCAATGGCGGCTCGACGGAGCGGCGACCCGATGGCGTCGCTCACCGGAGCGATTTCCGGCGACGGTAAGGCTACGGTTAGACGCAGGGCACTCAGGCAAGCGAGTTTGGCAACTTCATGCGGTCGCTCCATGTCCCTGGCTCAAACGGCAACGCGCACGGCGGAGCGGCATGGCCGTGCCGGCGGCGAGCCACGGTGGCCGGCGGCTACGACAAGCGATTGATGAAATTGATGGCACGGATAGATGCAGGAGCTCACCACGGCGCTGATGCGCACTTTAATGAAGGTCCGGAGTGGTTGGGTTGAGCTGCGGTCGACGGCGGTGATGGCGGCGGCGGCGCTTCGATGGCAAGACGGCGTCACGGCGGCCTCCGACAATGCGCTGCTCAAACCAAGGTGCGCATCAGATGCAAGATGACACGGAGAGCACGATAGCGGGGTCGAAGGTAAAATATATTCACCTCCTGCGGCAGCAAACGGCGGCGATTGCACGGCGGTGCGACTGACCGGCCGTGGAGAAGAAGGCTGCGTGCGGGTGGCTCAAGCGAGGAGAGCAAACACGGACTGGCCCAAAATGACCGTAAGAACGTGGCGGAGCTAATGGCAAGCGCAATCGGACAGAGGTGGAGCGTCGACGACGAATTTCGGCGGCGGAGCGAGGTCGTCGGCGATGGCGGCGGGAGGAAGAAAGGAGAAGAACGGCGTCGGCCGACTGCTATTTATAGCACGGAGCGGTGCTTTGAGTGAGCGACACGACGACGGTGAACCTTCGCGCGTCCGGGAGCGCGCGGGCGGTCGGGAAGGTGCGGCGGTGGTCGGCGGCGCGCGATGAGAAGCCGGCCATGGCTGGCGCCGATAGGGTTAGTTACTATTCGAGTTATTTACAGAAATGCCATTCGTTTTAAAATACAAATTACTCCAAAATTTATATAAGAACATGAAAATCTCCAAAAATATCATTTGCATAACTTTTAAAGAGCTACACTTTTCCTTTAGCTGGTACCCTCAAATTCTGTCTAGATTTTAAAATTTGAATTCAGATTTGAAAAGGGGATAAAACCCTAGAAACAAGCATTTGAAATTACTTTTGATTTTTCAATAAAACTTGAAAATCTTCAAAACTATGAAATGTTGAGCTTGTTAAACCAAACATTTTTCATATACAAAGTTTTCCCAAATTATGCATAATTTTTGAATTATAATTTTAAAAATCAAAAAGGGATAAATGCTGGAAACTGTATTTTCAAATCAATTTAAAATTCCTTTTGGAAACTTGAAAAACTTTATAAACCAACTTTGTAGATCTTGTCAAGATCTACAAACTGTCTTTTTAAAGTACCTCCAAATTCCTTATAGATTTTCAATTAAAGAGAAGGGGGTAAATCTAGGTTTTGAAATAAAGGGTTTTTGGAATGGAATTTAAACTTAATTTGGTTTCTAACTTAATTGGTTGGTTATTAGTGATCACAAACATCATCCAAGGACATTTTTAGGTCATTGACCCAATGACTCCCTTGGTTGACCAAGTTGACTTTTGAAAAACCTCTTATAGCATTTCCTATTTGAATTTAAACTTGAATTGCCAGGCTTAGAAATAAGCTTTGGATTCCAAATTTAATTTCAAATATGGAAATCATTTTTAGAGTTGGACTTAGACTTATACACTATACTTGACACTAGTGTAAACACAGTTTACATCTCAAGTACATAGAGTATAAACTAAGTATTTGCAATGGCATTCGAAAATAGGGTTTTATTATTTCATGTGACCAAACATTCCAGAAACGCAATCAATCTATGAAATATAAACTTGTTTTAGTTAATGCACATTAGGGTTGACTTAAACATGAATGCTTTGCAGTGCATATGATGACATGGCATGTTTTAGTTAATATAACACCAGAGGTGTTACAACGACGCCTTCAGCTTACCCTTGCTTGTCTTGCGCTTCTTGCCAGTCATAGTCAGCATCATGACATTGCCACCCCCTTTGGCAACAGCTTGCCCCCAAGCTGTTGAATAGCGATGCCACATGTCTTGAGGATTTTCCCAGGAGGCCATGGACTCCGGTTACTGTTCCCAAAGCACGAGCACTTGATCACAGAGCGAACCTCCACACATAATCTTCCAAGAACCCAGCACCTGCACTGGAAGAATTGCGACAGATGGATCAGTAGCAACTGTTTACAGATCGTCCAGAACTTCAATGTGGCGTGGAACATGCTTTTTCAGTTGAGACACATGCACAACTAGGTGAATTGCTGCTGAAGGAGGCAACTCCAGCTTGTAAGCCACCGATCCAACTTTAGCCAGGATTTTATAAGGTCCATAGAATCGAAATGAGAGCTTATGATTGCTCCTATAAGCCACTGAGGACTGAATGTGAGGCTGACGCTTCAAGTAAACCAAATCACCCACTGAAAATTCTCTTTCAGATCTATGTTTATCACTCTGATGCTTCATCCTCTGTTGAGCCCTGTTCAACTGCTGCTTAATCAAGTTTGTGAGGAGATTCCTTTCAGTTAGCCAAGACGCCAAATCTGGAACTGTGACAGCCACTGGATCAGTAATGCCCAAATGCCTAGGAGGATGGCCGTACAAAACCTCAAATGGAGTAGTACCCAAAGCTGAATGATAAGACAGTGTTATACCAAAACTGAGATAGAGGCAACCGTTGTGCCAGTCCTTTGGGCAAGAGTGAACTGTACATCGCAAAAATGCCTCCAAACATTGATTGACCCTTTCGGTTTGCCCATCCGTTTGGGGATGATAAGACGAGCTCATAAGCAGCTGAGTGTCAGACAACGCAAACAACTCTTGCCATAAGGTGCTGGTGAACACTCTATCTCGATCAAAGATAATAGCATTAGGCAATCCATGTAACTTGTAAATGTTGGTAAAGAAGCATTGAGCAACCTGTAATGCAGTGTAAGGATGAGACAAAGGCAAGAAATGAGCATACTTGGAGAATTTATCCACCACCACAAGAATAACATCCCATTTTTGTGATTTGGGCAGACCCTCAATGAAATCCATGCTCAGTGTATGCCAAGCTTGATCAGGTACTGCTAGAGGCTGTAGGAGACCTGGTAACCTGACATGCTCCACCTTTTCCTGTTGACAGATTTGACAGCCCTGGACAAAGCTGAATGCCCACCAATTCCACTTGCATGAAGGGCTTGCAAAATATGTTGCTGAGCCAATTTATTGTTGCCAACCCAGATCTTTCCCTTAAGCTTGATGATGCCATCTTGTAAGGAAAACCCTCTTTCATTAGCACCATGAAGGCTAAGCTCTGTTAGAAGTTGTTTAGTATCAGGATCATCCTCATAACCCTGTTGAAGCCTTTCCAACCAAGCTGGTGTGCTAACAGATATGGCCAACACTGCAGGTGGATCAAAAACCCTTGACAATGCATCCGCAACAGTGTTGGTTGCCCCCTTCTTGTATTGAATTTTGTAAGTAAGATCCATCTGTTTAAGAAGAGCTTTTTGTTGCACTCGAGACACAATCTTTTGATCAGTCAAATGAAATAAGCTTTTGTGGTCAGTTCTGAGTAAAAATTCTTGGCCCTGCAGATATGGCCGCCATTTCTCCACTGCCATAATGATAGCAAGGCACTCTTTTTCATAGGTGGAATAAGCCTGAGTCCTGGAACTGAATGGCTTACTAAGAAATGAAATAGGGTGGCCTTCCTGCATTAACACTACGCCCATCCCCAGATCACTTGCATCAGTCTCAATCACAAATGGTTTATTAAAATCAGGAATTGTCAACACTGGAGCTTCAGTTAAGGCCTTTTTTAACAGAAGGAAAGCATCTTGAGCTACTGGTGTCCATTGAAACTGAACACCTTTATTCAGCAGGTGAGTTAATGGTTTGCTCAGGATGCCATAATGTCTGATAAATCGCCTGTAGTAACCAGTCAAAACCAGGAACCCTCTTAACTGCTTCACAGAAACTGGTACTGGCCAATTTGCTACAGCTTGAATCTTGGATGGCTCTGTGGCAACACCCTGAGCAGAGACAATGTGACCCAAATACTCCAAGGAAGACTTAGCAAACTCACATTTGGATCTCTTCAGTAAGAAATGATTATCCTGCAATATAGAGAAGACCTGAGCCAAATGTTGAACATGCTCTTCCATGATTTTACTATACACCAGGATATCATCCATAAAAATGAGAACACATTTTCTGAGCAGAGGAACAAATATCACATTCATGGCCCCTTGAAAGGTTGCTGGAGCATTGGTGAGCCCAAATGGCATCACCCGAAACTCATACAGTCCGCTATGAGTTTTAAAGGCAGTTTTCATTTCATCGCCTTCCATGATACTATCTGATGATACCCAGATCAACAATCCATCTTGGTAAAGAAAGAAGCCCCAGCAAGTTCATCTAACAACTCATCAACCACTGGAAGAGGATGTTTATTTTTCACAGTGATATTGTTGAGCTGCCTATAATCCACACAAAATCTCCAGGACCCATCCTTTTTCTTCACCAATAGCACAGGGAAGGCAAAAGAACTTGTGCTACGTCTGATAATGACAGATTTCAACATCTCATCAATTTGCCTCTCAATCTCATCTTTCTGCTGAGGGGCATATCTATATGGGCACACATTCACAAGCTGGGCTCCTAAAATCAGGGGAATGGAATGATCAAAAACCCTTTTGGGAGGCAACTCAGTAGGTTCCTGAAAAAGTGAATCATGCTGCTACAGTAAGGCCTGAATTGCCTGAGGAAGAACAGAGTGCTCTACAGTCAGCCGAGAATCAGATTCTGGTACAAGAGCTAATGTCAAGACACCTTCAGTTTCAGAGTCTTGAATAGGCAGCACATGTTGCAGCTCTAACATGTGAGTGATGGCCCCTTTCTTCAACAACCCTTTCAGCTTGTACCCAGGCACTTGAGAACATTTGGTGACATCATCCTTAATCCCATGCAACAAAATTCTCTTCCTCTGGTGAGTAAACTTGACCAACTTCTTCTTCCAATGGAACCACATGGGACCCTGCTGTTCTAACCAGTCAGCCCCAAGGATCATGTCATAGCCCTTGAAGGACAAAACCCTAGTGTCAAACTCAAATGAATGCCCTTGTATTTGCCATTGTAACTTTGGGACCATAGAATCTGATATCATCTGACTACCATCAGCTGCCATAAGAGATATAGTCTGACACTGATGAGGCTGCAGCTGTAGCTTAGAAGCCAATTCTATGGTAATGAAAGTGCCAGAACTACCAGAGTCCACCAGGATCAGGATTTGCTGTTTGCTAATGTTACCCAGGAACCTGAGGGTTCTGCTTTTCTTAGAGGGTTGTGATGTTGGTTGTACTGACATTACGGTATGGCCTGCTGCTGGTTCAGCATCTTCTTCACAAGACTCATAATCAGGGTCTATGTCAGCCTGAACAGCATCTAACACCTCCTGCATGATATGAATGGGAACATGAGTAGGGCATTTGTGACCCTTGAACCACATATCCCCACACACATAACAGAGATTATTGGCTCTTCTGTAGGCCTTGAGATTAGCCAATTTATCTTCTGATTCACCAGCCTTCATCTCATCTTTCTTATGGAAGACCTTGCCTCTGTCCCCATGCCCTTTGGCCAGAAACTTGTCAGCTCGATGAGGGGTCTTGGACTTCAACATTTCCACTTCTAGCTCTTGCAAGGAAGCCAACTCACTAGCCACTTAAACTGTCTTTGGTCTGTGAAGAGCCAAGGTGCTCTAATCTCTTCCTTCAATCCTCCCATGAACTGAGTGACAAAAAATGTATCATCATAGGAAGGGTTATATAACAGTAAGCTATGAGATAGTTCCTCAAACTTAGTCTGATACTCCTGCACTGAACCAGTTTGTTTCAGAGCATCAAACTGCCTCAATTGTAAAGGATACTGATCCTTATCATACTTCTCAAAAACTACCTTCACTAAATCCTCCCAGTTCTGAATACGACCCCTGCGTTCCTCAGTTTAAAGCCATACCGAGGCAGGAGCAACAAAATTCAGGGTAGCAAACCGGGTTTTCAGAAATGGAACCACAGAGTAAATCTCAAAATAATGCTCGCACTGCTCCCTCCACCAATGCGGGTTTGTACCATCAAACTTCGGAAACTCCATCTTAGGAACATGTTGGTGACGCCCTCCCAGTTCATGCTCAGGCACAAACACCTCGTGGGCATGCACATTTGCATCACACAGAGGAGGATTGGGTATCGAACCTGCGGCCGGATTCGGCAGGGGTCCGAGGACGCTACCAACCTCATCACGGTGAAGAGCAGACGATGCGGTATCATCCCGCGCCCCTGAGGCCGCTGGCGCCACCTGCGCGTTGGCGTTCGGATCCGCTTGCTTCGCCGTCGCGTTGGGTTGTTGAGGCCGAGGCGGAGCAGTTGGCTGCTCCAAGCGGAGGAGCCGCGCGTGGTTGTCGTCAGCCTTAAGCAAAATGTTCCCCATGGACTCATCCACAGCACCCCGCCATGAGGTGAGGTCGCTAAGCTCATCGAGCGCCTTCTTCATCATCAGCCGGAACCCATCAAATTGCTTCGCCAAATCTGAGATGTTCGTCACCATCTCCTGCTGCAGCTTGGTAGCCTTCTTCGCCGGCGCCAGCCCGACAGAATCGACCACCGGATTGCAGGAGCTGATACCAAAATGTCACGATCACGAGGAGATTGAGACTAGGGTTGCGGATTCGAGACTGGATTGGGGAAGAAGATAAAGGAAGAACATAGGATTAGTGAGGGAATTCGAGTTCAGGTTCTGTTGTTCGATAACCGCACAGGTTCGTTACATCGGCTTATATGCCGTCCACACCACACCAACTGGGCCGAGACCCTGCAATCCTACCAGGCCAAGCCCATCAGGCACTCATACAATAACCAATTCGCAAGTTTAAACGTCTTCTTTCCTCCAGCGGCCGCTCTAGCCACTTGATGTCTTCTCCGCAACCAACGACGCCTTCAGCTTACCCTTGCTTGTCTTGCCTTCTTGCCAGTCATGGTCAGCATCATGACAGATGCGTCCACGGCGGGGGAAGGTGCCGCCAGGGCATCGGGAGTTGGTGCAGCATAGGAACGGCCTGGAGCATGGGATGCGGCCGCCACCGCCTCCGAAGGGAGGGCCGCCTATTCGGCCAAGAGGGTGAGGCGAGTTGTGGCCGCGGGCGGCATGGGCGATCCGCAGGAGCAGGGAGGTGCGGGCGGCACGGGCGATCTGCACGAGTATGGAAGCTTTCGAGGGCATGATGAAAGATGATCTGGGTGGTGGCGAGCAGCGTTGGCGTCCTGTTGGGTATCAGTGTCTGCGCATATATCGACCGGGCTGCTGATGAGCATAAATGGGTTGTGGCCCAGCCCAAAGGGTGGGCTCGGCCAGCTATGGCGGCCTGTGACACAATTGCAGACCTTCGCTTTTCTTAAAATAATAAAAAGAAAGACCTTCGTATGATGACTATACTTCTCAGTTCCTAAAGAAAGAAAGAAAGAAAGAAAGGAATATTACTATACTTCCCAAAATAAATAGAACATTAGGTAGGTTCTTAAACCGTATCATCATGTGCAGCTCGCTGTTTCCTTACAGATATAAACAACTTTACATATATAGATAGATGAATAATTACTAGTATTACAAACAAGTTCTTTCTTCAGCAACTCAGACTCAGATACGGCGCAGAGATGCCAGTCGCCTCTCCAGATCATCAACTTCAGCAGAGGATTCGGGTGGTGCAGCCGCCGCGTTCCTTGCAGGAGCCGCCGCATTACTGCAGAAACCACAATTTTTGCTCAGAAAGCAAAGGCAACATGCAGAAACAGAGGGCAGACGGCAGACGTAAATTTAAATGTCATGGTGTTATCAGTTGAAAATTCATTTGCATACCGTGCGTGGCTGTTATCGACTTTCTTGTTAGTTGCTCCGATGCGCCCTTTAGGAGCCGAAGAAAGCTACATTTTGCCAAAAGCACACAGTAAGTCAGAATCAAGATTCACTCAGTATCTGCACAACAAACAACTGCCATGAGTTGAAAGCATACCTGAGAAGCCACATCGACGCCAATCTCATCGAGGACCTGCATACCATGGATGAAATTTCTGTGATCTGGTGGAGATCAAAACAGAATTCCTTACAAGGGGTATTCTGACAACTTTAGTTACCTGGTTTGTAAGCTCTTCTGTTTCCTCCTCTGCCTCATCTTTGTCAAGTGTTTCATCAATGGCATCTGACATCATCTCAAGCTGCATGGAAACAGACATTTCAATGTGAGACAGCTATAAGCTTGTAACAACATTCTTTTGATGCAACAGTCCTAGACTGATTTTGAATTCTGATCCCTCAGAAAAGATTAACAACTTGATATCACATTTCATAGTTTAGCACACCAGCAAGCTGCAAATATTGTAAATGACATGAAGAAGACTATTTGTAGGACGCTAAGAGGTGCGAGCATGTGGATGGTAATTGTTCTATGTAAGGGATACAAGCTTGAAAATTTTGAAATGTGCGAGACATATCAGTCAAGACTCAAGACTCAGGATCGAAACCCAATACACAGTTTGTTCGAGAAACCCAATACACAGTGTTCAACTTCAATACGTCTTATAATGACAGTGCTCTAATTGATTCATGTCTATAGCACTAAGCTAGTAAATAAGTGGCATGCAGGAATTATATGACAAGTTCCAACTTTGAACTTTGAAGTAAAATAAACAAGCCAGCACAGTGACAATGTTATTACCGTCATGTCCAACTGTGTTGATTGTTTCTGGAATTCTTTCATGACCTTTATCTGTTTCGCCGGTTCCATTTGCTGAAATGTGCAGCGAAATATACAAGTCACTTAGAAGATAATCCAAAAAGTGTTCACAAGAAAAAAAATTCTTAAGAGGATGTGTTGATACCGAATAACAGCTAACATGGCTGTCTTCCATCTTACCTTATTCATTGCTGCCATTGCTTTGCTTGCACCTTTCATTCCAGCAGAGATTGAAGTGCCGGCATACATTGCCTGAATAAAGAATGGATGTGCTAATCACAAGTTAGTTTTGTCCATAATCAGAACAGAATAAAAAAAAAATCAAAAAATCAAACAGGAAGGTGGCCATGCCTGTGTGTGAGTAGCTACTCCACGAATCTGTGCTCGTGTGCCTTGCAAATTGAGGATTTGTTGTCTCAGCCTGACAAGTTGCCGAGCTAATATTTTGGTTGCAGCCTTGAGAAATCCAGATAATCTATCATCAGAACATAGGCCGAAGAGAATTGGGGACCACAGATCTCACTCAACTTACTAATAGACTCACCTCATTTCCAGTCTTGGCAGTCTTCTTTATCTCTGCGACCAGCTTTTTCTCCTGCATAATTACAACTATGAAATTACCAACAGCAGATAATACAATTTGCACATACATAGGTCACATGGCCACCTGCTGGGCCCATAAGTTGCCATACCAGGCTGTGGCTTCTACTTCTAGCAAGGGAAGTCATAGAGGTGAATTAACAATATAAAAATATCAAAGGTAGCTCCATGTACCCTCTAAACAGATAAACATATTTGCTAGAGTAGGGGAAGTTAAGAAATAAACTAATAACAAAGAGTTGCCCAAGTCAGCTATAATGTATCACACTCCTCTATACAGAGAGCACTCAGACCTCGCACCACATGAGGAGGCTAGCTAGGGGCACAAGGATGTTGGGCTTCTGCTTCTAAATTTTGGCTAGAGCTTGGTAACCATTGTAGTATGTTAGACCACAGATATCGGCAAGAACACAGGATACTGTACTAAAAATTGCATATTCAAATAACAGACAATGGTGGATTAATACGCCCACGTCATGACTCCACTCAAATTGTAGTTATATGAAAATGTTTCAAGCAGCATACTGCATACCTCCATTTGCAGGGAACCAATCTCTCGCTCAACTCCTAAAATATGTAAAACAGGGAGTTGGTGTCAGAAAATTAGTACACGGTTGTGAATTATGTAACCTGATTTGAAACTGATGGGCTACTATAATTTCTGAACTTTATAACAAAAGAAACTATCATATACCTACTGATTTACCAAATTTATGACATTTTGTTGATGTGATTGAGTATAACAAAGATCCAGACATCCAGTAGTAAGTGTGGTAGCAATTACTGGATTTTTTAGCATCAGCGCAAAGCAATATGAAATGAAGGCTAAAAGTGCTGCTGCCTAAGCTCCATTCGTTAAAATTGATGGGCTACTGTAATTTGGTATGCCAAATCTGTAACAATGGTAGTTATGAAACATCCACCTATATCTCAGATTCATGAACAT
>CM041628.1:32293238-32342011 GCA_023333625.1 Bothriochloa decipiens
AGCTGTCTCATGCTGGACTCAGCACACCGACATGCCCGGCCGGCGAACGGATCCGACGACAGACGCCGCCAAGAGCATCGAGTCCGACCAGCAGCAACAGCGCTTCTGCCGCAGCTCCACCAGCGCCTCTCATGGTGGGTACTCGTGCCACTGCCAAGACGTGTTCCCTTGGAACCCCTACGTCGCCGACAGGTATACTGAGCCAGACCAATGAGCGATGTGTACAGCTTTCAGTGTCGTACTTGTAGAGATGCCCACAAGGCAGAAGCCAATAGTCTTCAGTTCAACTTGCTAATGATTCAGGACAAGGCTCTGTAAGATATACTAGACCGTCAAGTAATTTCAGAATTCAGAGGGTATGGAAGAAGCAAGGGAACTTGCATAGCTGGCATCGACATGCTTGAACTTGAAGAAGCAAGGGATGGCTTCAGCATAGCTGTGCTCGATAATTTCATGGCGGCACACGGTCCACGGTGTGATTTTTGTAGCAGCCCGTGTGGCGGCCGATCGATCGCGACTCGCGATCGAGGCGTGACGCGAACGCAGCGCTCCCCGCTGCTTATGACGAGCACCGACGATGGAGCCATATGGAGGACGTGGAACTTGAATATATAGTTGCTGGCTCGCGCGGTCGCGCCTAGCTAATGACTGAAGACTGAAACTCCGGCGAGACTGGCAGAACAGGCCGGCGACCTCGGCATCATCATTACTGGCCTACTGCTGACGCTTTCCGGCACACCATCTTCGATATACGATTTACCCAGCCCGAGTGCTGCTACCTGATACAGAGAAAAACATTATACTAGGGGCAAGCGAACAGGGCGGGATCTCTCTTCAGTGAGCATTGATGTATATATATGATACAATACCAGAAGCTAACTTTCTTCAAAAAAAAAATACCAGAAGCTAATAATAAGGCCCTAACACTTTTTAATGAATTTTGATTTCGTGAAGTCATATGCATCTAGTCTAGCACACAATAATTATCGGCTTATATTAGTGTGCGCGCAGCCCCCAACGTTTGGTCAGTCGTCGTAGTAGTTTATTCAGATATACTCTTGCTTACGTCCAAGGATCGCTCATGAGGACACCTGGCCAAGACAAGGAGCCGCTAGGCACTACCAGTACAAAGGCCAGCTTGCCCGGCGCGCGGAGGCGGAACCAACAGGACATGCCCCGGTCGCGACAACAACAATACAGGATAAAGCACACGCATATTCTCGTTGGTTGGGTGTGTGCGTAGTAGCGGTATGATATATGATGTAATGATCATGCACACTTGTATATTCTCGGATCTCTTTGTGATTGTCTCACGCGGGGACACCGTCCCCACAACCGGAGGAGGCATGTCCAAGTGCATTGACCGCCGCCGCGCGCTATAGCTTTAGCTGAGCTGTGCTCCTTGGCGGGAGCACTGGAGCAGGACACGCGTCTGCTCACCGCCGAAAGCAAAGTGGCCGGATGAGACGAACGCACTCACGCAGGTTCAGCACAAATTCAGTTAGCATATATATCCACAGATTTTGTAGATGGGTTTATTAGCATCACATTTGTGTTTTGTTATCATAGCTTTTTTGAACATTTTATTATCTAATAGTGTGGACTTCTTTTTAGGAATAGTGTGGACTTTTTTTAGGGGAATGGTGTGGACTTGTGCGGTGATAAGTTTGAGAGATAGTATTTGCTAAACAGGTAACAGTGGATCAAATACCCCTTCTCAAAAATGTTTGGATCATGGCCAAGCAAGTTCACAGATGATCGCGATAATGTCATTTATCAATGTTTGTTTAATTTTTGTTATTTTTGTGCTTCCATCCTCAAATGTAATGGATATGTGTTTGTCCTAAGTGAAACTATTCTAAATTTAACTAAGGTTATGAAGATGAGTACTAACATTACAACATCATATATGTTATTGTTTAAAAAAAAATCTCTTTCCGTGGTTTGACTTAGAGCTAAATTTACACAAACAAACATTGACGAAAGGTAGCACATACTCTCTCCGTCCTAAAAAGAAGGACGTTATGGGATGCGTGATGGCCAAAATTTCATAACTTTTACTAGGTTTGTAGAAAATACGTGTAATATTTTTATTTTCAAATAAATTTGTTTAAAAACTAGACTTAAAGATGATATTAATTATTTAGCATAAATATCTATATATTTTAATATATAATTGCTGTATTTTGAATATATTGACTTCTCAAAAAGCGAGAATGCCATTTATTTTGGGACAGAGGGAGTATGTCTGGATTTGATACAGTGGAATTTAACCACATGGTTTGAGTCTCCCAAGTCAATGGTTTTGGTGCTGCTAGGTAAACATCGACAATCCGTGTGTTTTAATCATGGTTTGAAGATGGCTTATTGTAGGAAAGGTTGCAATATAAAGGATCATTGCAGTTTCTAAATTTACCTTTACGTTGTCTCATCCCAGGCATAGAAACAAATTATGCACACATCTTCACCATATCCACCCTCTATTCAGGGCCATGTACATGAGTTTGGGGCTTGAGAGTGAAATGTAAATTACGCCCTCCAACAGTGCATGCGATTGGTGTGGGAGGGGGGCACATGCCCTTAAGGTTGAAAATAACTTTCCCATTAGGACGGTCACCTTTTTGTGCATAAGGACTGCGGACATGCACTACACACATTGTCTTTTGCCCTCCACCTGGACCAATCAGCAATTCGTCAAGGAGGTGGCAAAAGACCTCTCACAAGCCAAGGACGTACATGGCGCTGAGTTCTTTCTTCCTGTCTATTTATTTGGTTCTTAATTTTTGCTCATATTATATATATAGATGGATGTTCAAATACCATTGTTACCAACTGTTTTTTCCCAATGTAGTCCCTCTATATACCATGGTATTTCGTTTGTCTTGACTGATCCTAGATACAAATTAATGCTGACATAAGACCACTTATTAGCAGTGGGTTCGTAGATGGCTAAAGCAATTTATAGCCAGTGTATTTACTATGAATTGCTCCTGCAGATAAAAGACAGTGCCAGCATCTCCCATGTACTGAATTCATATTACAATTTACTATGAATTGCTCCTGCAGATAAAAGCCGCTGCGTAACCATGAACAAAATCTGGAACAGATTCGGGAATGCCAAGGTACCAAAACCAATGGTCTTGGCAGTTAGAATCTACGACTCTGCTTTGCTCCTACACAGCCTCCGGGATCACTGCAACTTGTACCGTATTCGTACGGTTATACCTTGATGTCTCCGCTCCTCACGTGCGCAAACCACGTGAACGGTGAGTGGCACAGGTCCAGCCTCCAGCGCCGACGCCCTGCAGGGACACAGCGCCCACCTCGGCGACGACGTGGACTCACCCAGCACATGCACAACACAAACGCGCCCCCCAAAGCCCCAAACCCATGGACGTGCGCCATTAACTGTGGATATGCTGAATGCTGCAGCCTGCAAGCGCCAGCGCACGCGCCGATGAAGTGGAGCTCAGTCTGATCATTGCCGATGCTCGCGGGCGTGGTGGACAAGCTCAGCTACGAGATATTCTCCTTGCTCGAGAGCAAGTTCCTCTTCGGCGCTGGCGCCGGCGCTGGTACGCCGGCCAGAGCGTTTCTTGACGGCGGACGCGTGCGGGTGCTGTCCATCGACGGCTGCGGCGGCGCGGGCGGCGCCGAGGACGCTCTCCTGGCGGCCGCGGCGCTCGCGAGGCTCGAGGCCGGGCTGCGGGACCACACCGGCGACCCTGACGCGCGCGTGGCCGACTTCTTCGACGTGGCCGCGGGCGCCGGCGCGGGGGCCGTGCTGACCGCGATGCTGTTCCTCAGGGGCCCCGACGGGCGGCAGCGGTACACGGCGCAGGAGGCGCTCGCGCTCGTAGCCGGCAGCGTCGGGAGCAAGGACTGGTGTGGCGGCCGGCGCGGGCGGTGGGCTAAGCTGTTCCACCGCGGGAACCGTAGCAGCGGGGACAGGCTGTTCCGCCGGGTGTTCGGAGATGCCACGCTCAGGGACACCGTTGCGCCGTTACTGGTGCCCTGCTACGACCTCGCCACGGCCGCGCCCTTCGTGTTCTCGCGCGCCGACGCCGTGGAAAGCGACAGCTTCGACTTCCGGCTCCGCGACATCTGCGCCGCGACCTGTGCTGCCGACCGTGGCGTGCTCGCCGACGTGAGGTCCGTCGATGGCCTAACGGCCCTCGCCGCGGCGTCCGCGGGCGTGGCGGCCATGGGCAACCCGGCCGCCGCCGCCGTCACGCACGTGCTGCACAACAAGCTGGAGTTCCCGCTCGCTGCCACCGTCGAGCACATCCTCGTCTTCTCCATCGGCACCGGCTCGTCCACCACCGTCTCGAACACGCCAGTGTCGCCTGCACGCTCAGCATCGCCGCGGGAGCTGGCACGCATTACCGCTGAGGGTGTCGTGGACATGGTGGACGAATCAGTGGCCATGGCGTTCGGGGACGCGTGCGGAAGCAACTACGTCTGTATCCAGGCCGGCAGGAAGGCGTCGGCGCCTCTTCACGCGGAGACGGCGGCCGCTACCGCAGAGGCGATGCTGGCGCAGCGGAAAGTGGAATCGGTGTTGTTCCGCGGGCGGAGGCTGTCGGAGCGGACGAACGCTGAGAAAGTGGACGCTCTGGTGACCGATCTTGTCAAGTAGCAGGAGCGGCGGCGGAGCAGCCCGTTCCCGAACGTGGCCATCAAGCAGGTTGCTACGCCGCGGCTGTCCTCGGCGACCACCGCATCTTCAGGCACCACGACGGCGCGGACAACGTCGTCGTCGATGCCGTCGCCGGCGTCGTGGGATTCTTGCTGGTAGTCGAGTTAATTTTTAGGCCGTGACATGATGAGAGTATCTAGTGTACATGCATGCAGCTGAGTTTGGAAATGAATTTTATCATGACAACTCACTGAGCACAACTGGTTGGTCTAGTAAAATCAATGGAATGGCCTCTTTGTTACTCCATCTGTCTCAAATTGTAGTTTATTTGATTTTTTTTATTTCAAGTTTGACCATCCTATTTTATTTAAAATATTATTTTTTTTGCTGTGACTTGTTTTATTATCAAAAGACCTTCGAGAATGACCTAAAGTTAACAAATTTTGCTTAATTTTTTTAAATAAGACGAATGGTCAAACTTAAGACAAAAAAATAAAACGAACCATAATTTAAGACAGACTAGTACACCAGATCTGTAGCTCATCGAATCAATAAAATGGATATTAGGTTTTTTATCCACCCCTACAATGGAGAGAGCTGTAGCCCGTAGGTGCAAGGAACAGAACGCATCCTCGGAGCAGGAGGAAGAAGGACATGCATAAATGATATTTCCCTTGGATTCTTTCTCCCCCCAAATCTGAAAAAGATACTATTATCATCACTACGGTGTCCAGCAAACAACAACAATTTCATAATTATGCATGGCATTTTATTTCTTTTGTCGCAGCAACATTTCTCTAATAATACAACTACAATGAACAAGCTTGACAAAAAGGTCCTGTCCCAAAAATGCGCGAAAGCGGGGCTGTAACAAACTCTTTCACTTAAATACAAAGATACGCAAGTTTTTTGCGTATTCGAGAAAAAAAAGCCCTGTCCGAATTGAAGTTCAACTACAAGAAATTATAGTAAATGTGGTCTTATCTTCCCCAAGGAAGCAAACTCTTGCTCGCCCCAAAAGGCCAAAACACATTAGTTTCTATATCACAAATTCCAGCCAAACAAATTATGCCGTATGAACCTCAAAACGCAAGTTTCTTGTACCAAATGGACGAGACATGTAGAAAGAAACAATACAGTATATCCATGCAATGCTCGAAGGAACTAACTCTGGGAAACGCAACAAGCAATCTAGCAAATTCAGTGCACATAACCAACTGTTCATAGAACCAAAACACAAGCTTTTCAGTGCACATAATCCAACTACCTGATCATACCACCAAAACACAAGCTTCTTTCTTAGAAGCACAGCTTGCCATCAAAATAGTTGAACATATATGAAGGATACTTTTTTTTTTGAGGGGATATATGAAGGATACTGGATACGACGAGAAAACACAAAGAATGGCTGGGGGGACAAAATATAGTTAGGAAAGATTTGCTGTTACACACCGCCTTTTTTCAGTTCAACGGGGAACAAACTTGGAGAGCAGCTGTTTCAGAACACTGGGGCAGCTAACTGTCAGGTAGTCAAATCCATCTGTTTCCATGACTGCATCCAGAGTCTTGGCCGAGCTTAGGAACACGAAGCATGCTTCCTTGAGCCCATGACAGCTGTGCTTTTCAGCTAATGCCAGAATGGTTGCAGCGGAATCCGTATCGATATACTTGCACAGTTTATCTTCACAGATCAACTTCAGCCTCTCCAGGTTATACCTGTCTGCGGCGACAAGCAGGTGTTGAGCCATTGCGCATTCCTCTCCTTCATCTCTGGCAGGGTGTCCGTGTAAATGAAAGTGAGCAGCGCATCGAACACCTCTGGCTCCATGTCTTGGATGCGTATGGCCTTGGTGGTGGTGCTCTCTTTCATCGGACCAAAGAGCTCCGCTTTGAACACCGGTGAGCAGAGAATGTCTTCCCGCCGACTCGGAATTTGACGTCGGCGCCCTCCTTGCTGCGCAGGAGATCGCCGTAGTGCCGGTGCATGTCGGACGGTGGCACGGCCACTGACGGCGTCCCCACAACTTGGACGTCCTCCATGACGGTCACATCGAACCTGACGGTGAAGGAGTCATCCCTGAGATGCTTGGATTTTTCCAGAGCTTTCCTCTCGATGAACTGTGGGAATCCCCAGCTCCCTTTCTCCGCGAAGTCCACGAATATGCTGACTTTGGAGTAGGACGGCACCGGCTGCCCGTCCTGGTCGAGTATGCTGACAGTGAACTGCGCCTTCACAGCCTTGCCGGGTACTGCACCATGGATAACGAGATACAGTGATATGAAGTCGGCGTTGTCGGCGCCGTTCCCATTCGGGTGGTACACCACGAACCAGGTGTGCCCTCCCAGGCGGAAGTGGCGGGATTCGATGCGCTGGCCCTTGGGGACCTCCTTGGTGCGGGAGTAGGAAGCGATCTTGAGCACGTGGGAGCCGGTCACAGTGCCGGCGACGACGGTGGAGGTGGAGTGCGAGCCGTCGCCGCCCCCAACGTAGCCAGCTGCTGGAGAAGGCGAGGATCCCGGCATGGAGGGCAGCAACGTAGGGCGTGGCGTGGCGTGGCGCGCATCGACCGGCTTGATGGGCGGTGGCGGCGGCGGCGGCGACGGAGGGGAATTGGGAGGGTTTTGCGTTTCTTCTTTTTGATACAGGGTTTTGCGTTTCTATCTTTTTATCAACAGAGAAAACAGTGGGAATGTGGGATCCTGTGGCGTGCGTGCAGATAGGACGGCCACAACTGACTACGAGTGAGAGCAGCGGCAGTCTGAAAGAGAATTTCCAGAGTTTGATCGGCATCAAATATAGTAACACAGAGCAACTCTAAGAGACAATACTACCTGTAACAAGTGCAACACGGATCAGACTTCTCGGCAAAGAAATTGGGCCAATCAGGCCCAAGACAAGGACAACGATGGCACGGGTCATGGCTAACGGTCGCCGCACGCATGCCAGGAGGAGGGGGTGCCGCCTCATCGGCGCTGCCACTCTCGCGATGCCTTCGTCAATTAGTATTTTCTATAATTAGATGGTCTTAAAATAAGAAACAAAATATCCACGGGATTTTTTTAAAAGTTGCTTAGAAAATAAATTAATTTTTTTAAAACTGAATAAGTTTAAGTTAGGAAGACTATAAATACTTGAGAGCTGTAATTGAATTGACAAGCAATAAGAAGGGGTCTTCCCCATCTCCTCCCTGTCTCTCTCACGCAGTCGCCGGCTCCTCCTCCTCCCTGCACGCGAGCCGCCGCCACCCTACCACGCCGTCGACCACTGCCCCGGCCGCCCACGCTGCCGCCCGAGCTCGGCCCTTGATAGCTGGTATCCGGAGACCGATCCAATCCTTCGGAAACCCATGGCCACCACCACCATGACCACCACGACAGAGCTTCTTCAGCAGTTCACATCCAACATCTGCGTCAAGTTCGACAAGATGCACCAACAGCTCGTCAACATCAACACATGTCTCTCGTACATCGAGAAGGGGTGCCCAATGGAGTTGACCTCACCAACGAACTCGAGCATGTCAAGGAGATCCTCACCACCAAGAAGGAGCACGCACAACACGAGGTCATCATCGATCTCCACAGCACCGATCAAGTCCAACACACCAACAACGATGTCACCATTACCAACGTGCCAGCTTGATTTAATCTGGACATCACCATAAACGACCCCGTTACAGAGATACAACAGGTCAGAATCACCATCGACAAAATAATCGTTATCACATCTCTGAAGGAATCCCTCTCAGTGGCCACCACGGAGATCGCCAACGAGGAGTCGAACAAGCTACTCATGGCACCAACAGCAATACAGACCAAGATCAGATCACCGACTATGAACACTCACCAATCAACACCGACTGGGAGGCTCTTACCATCGCCAACAGCATTGGCAACCCCCTATTGCACTTCCCACCAATGATCAACAAGTTCGATCACAAAATCAGCCTCAATTTGGCTTCTACACAATCCCTCGGGATCTTTAGATGGAACCTCCTTGGCCACCGATGGTGACGCTATCAATCGCCTACCTTCTCGGCCAGCCAACTCCAAATAGTCACCAGCACAGCAATTGCCTGCACCAGGAGCACCATTGGCCTCTACCTCACTAGCAACGCCAATGCCACACATACACCAACAACACTACAACAACCTAATCACCATACCATGCTTAACGGCACAACCAACAAATGAACATCCATGGCTGAACTTCCGCGAGATCTACAAAGGGCAAGAAGGCCCCAACGATGAGACAATCAGCCACAACACCATGAATTTCAACCGGCCAATGCTTGACATCCTCAACTTCATGTTCATCATCGACGATGACGTCAACTACCAACACTCATCTCCACAGGACTCGAGGACACCCCCCTTTTCACCTCTGGAAGGGTAGCCGATCACATGCTCGGCTACAGCCCCACTAACTGCTGCAAACCTCAAAAAAACTTCCAGGATGCTAGGTACACTACAGTTTTTTGCTCGCAATTGTTATCCACAATACATGGCAAGAGCAACATCGGACACCTATACCCTAAAATGGTGAACATGAGTGCCATGAAGGACATCATCAACATCAACCACCAGGAGCAGCGCATCAACACCACAATCCCCCCTCCCCCCGACATCATCTCGAGCATACTACGACTGAAACAACGCAGCTTGATGGCCATCCTCGCCGAACCAACTTCTTCCATAAAGCGAGCACTATGCTCAACACCACCATCTCTGCCGCCAGGCTACATGACCTAGGAAAGTCATATTCTCAGCTCTGACATCCTCGACCATATCAACACTATTAACATCATCAACATCACTCTACAACCAGAAATGGCGTACTTCAACCTCGGGACAACTGCCCCACGACCTCTCCTTAACGTGCCATGCAATGACATAGGAACAGGAGCGAACACATGCAAGTACATCTACTTTAGCTTCAACTACACCAGCAACATGTAGTGCTACTTCAGGTGTATGCTGCTTCACACAAGGAAGCACACCATCCTCGTCGGCCCCATCAATAGTCGCTTGACCGATTAACTAGAGGCCATCTCGCCAGGAGTGCTCCCCCGATCTCCCCTGACGATATCAAGGACTGACTCCAATTTTGTTATGAGGGCGCGCCGAGCGGAGAAGGGGGAGTCCTATAACAAGTGCAACACGAACCATACTCTTCAGAAAAAAAAAATTGGGCCAACTCGGGCCCAAGACGAGGACAACATGCCACGAGCCGTGGCTAACGGGTGCCGCACGTGCCCGGAGGAGGGGGCTCCGCCGCCCCTCTTTGTCGTCGCCACTCTGGCGATGTCTTATCAATAAGCATTTCTATAATTAGATGGTGTTAAAATAAGAAAGAGAATATCTGTAGGATTTCTCAAGAGTTGCTTAGAAAAATAAGTTAGGTTAGGAATGCTATAAATACTTGAGAGTTGTAATTGAATTGGTAAGCAATAAAGAAGAGGTCTTCCCCGTCCGTCTGCTCCCTGTCTCTCTCACGCCGCCGCCCCCTCCTCCCTGCACGCGCGCGCCGCCGCACGCCGCCGGCCACCGCCCCGATCGCCCGCGCCGCTGCCCGGGCTCGACCCTTGATACTATCTTTGTTGTTTAGGGTATTTTTAAAATTTGTCTTGCAAAATTTAAGCTCCAACAACTTTGCTATCTTGTTTTGTAAAATAGCAAGCCAGTTATTCCTGAAATCTCGTATGCTAAATATGCCTTGCATGTGCCGCTCGCCATCTAGCCTTGTCATACTAGAAAGGTTGTTGGAGTTTTGTGTTTTGTACAAAATTTTGTATCTTAGAGGTTGGTTAAATTATAGGTTTAGCCATCTATTTTTAATATTTCTTTTGGAGTTGCTCTAACATGGTATCGATGAAAAGAGAGATGATAAAAGTTTTAAGAGAATAGAGATAGTTTCATAGAGATGAAACTCTTCGTTGTGTTGAAAACTGAACCACTGAAAACTGAACCATAAAAACGCATTGAGACACCCAAGGAGTAACCTACAAGTATCTTCTACTGTTTAATATATATATATATATATATATATATATAAGTATGTATTTCTCTTTATAGTTTACGTACTGGTCAAACTTTACTAAACTATTATGAGGATAGTTTAAGTACCATAAATACTAATATTGTTTTATGTATATTTGGTTAAATTTGAGTACTTTTAGCTTCACGGGACGAGAACGAAAGTTTTAAAAGGTCCCCCCGGGGGGGGGGGGGGGGGGATGGGGATGAGGGATTACGAACTATATCTATCTATCTTTCCTAAAAAATGGATAAAGTATACCCCTTTTGCAGTGTTTATTTTCCTTATTTTGGCGCTTTCATATTCAAATGTGTCTACACAACCCAAACGGCCAGATGGCAGATGCCCAAAGCCCCAAAAGGCCAAACCCATGGACGTGCGCCGTTAACTGTGGATATGCTGCAGCCTGCAAGCGCACGCGCCGATGAAGTGGAGCTCAATCTGATCAATGCAGATGCGCGCGGGCCGGCCCCGGCCGTGAAAGCAGCGAGATCCGCCACTGGCCCTCACACGATCGCCGCACGTTCGCCGCTGACCCGCCGATGGGTGCCAGAGTAGTTCGTGGCGCAGCGAGGCGACCCGTCTCCAGACTCCAGCGGAGCGTTGGGCGTTCGGTTGCAACGTTTCCAGCCACCTTCGCTTCAAGGCTCAGACGGGTCAAGACTCAGGACACGGCGCAGGAGGCGCTCGCGTTCGTCGCCGGCAGCGTCGGGATGAAGAACTGGTGTGGCGGCCGGCGCGGGCGGTGGGCGAGGCTGTTCCGCCGCAGCGCCAGTAGCGGCGGTGGGGACCGGCTGTTCCGTCGGGTGTTCGGCGACGCGACGCGACGCTCAGGGATACCGTGGCCTGCTCCTCGTGCCCTGCTACGACCTCGCCACGGCCGCGCCCTTCGTGTTCTCGCGCGCCGACGCCGTGGAGAGCGACAGCTTCGACTTCCGCCTCCGCGACGTCTGCGCCGCGACCTGCGCCGACGACCGTGGCGCGCTCGCCGACGTGAGGTCCGTTGACGGCCTCACGGTCATCGCCGCGGCGAGCGCGGGCGTGGCGGCCAGGGGCAACCCCGCCGCCGCCGCCGGCGTCACGCACGTGCTGCACAACAAGCTGGAGTTCCGGCTCGCCACCAGGCACCAGCGTCGAGGACATCCTCGTCTTCTCCATCGGCACCGGCTCATCCACCACCGTCTCTAGCTGGCCGCCGAACACGCCCATACGCGCACCATCACCGCGCGAGCTGGCACGCGTCACCGCCGAAGGTATGGCGGACATGGTGGACGAATCAGTGGCCATGGCGTTCAAGGACACGTGTGGAAGCAACTATACGTCCGTATCCAGGCCGGCAGGAAACCGGCGCCTCTCCACGGCGGCTGCCACCGCAGAGGCGATGCTGGCGCAGCGGAACGTGGAATCGGTGCTATTCCGAGGGCGGAGGCTGTCGGAGCGGACGAACGCCGAGAAAGTGGACACGCTGGTGGCGGAGCTGGTCAAGGAGCAGGAGCGGCGGAGGCCGGAGGAGCAGCCCGTTCCCTAACGTGGCCACCAAGCAGGTTGCTACGCCGCGGCTGTCGTCGGCGACCACTGCATTGTCGGGCACCACAACGGCGCGGACAGCGTCATCGATGCCGTCGCTGGCGTCGTGTGATTCTCGCCGATAATCGAGTGAAGTTAGGCCGTCACAAGACAAGATGAGATTATCCAGTGTACATACATGCAACTGAGTTTGGAACTGAATTTTATCATGACAATTCACTGAGCAGTGAGCACAATAGTTCTAGGAGTACATCACATCTGCTGCTCATCATACGCCTGTTTACGACTTAAATTAGCTATAGTACATGGTTAATAGATTGACTGATTTTTTTAGTTAGATCCTCAAGTAGTTGGTAGCCAACTAGCTAGCCGACTATAGCTAATTTGAATGAATTTTTAGCTCCAACAAGTAACTAGCCATCTTGTTTATTTGCATTGCTGGGCCTCTCTTTGCTTACCAGGAGGCCTAGAAATTTGCTGACCATTGTGGTTCCTGGAGATAAATTAAATAGCAGAATGGGCATGGTTCAGGTAATAACAAGAGCAAATTTATCGTGGTACTCACCGTCAATCCACCTTACTACTGTTGCTCTACATCTTGACATGTTGTGTTAGGAAAAATACCCAAACATATTGTTATCAGGGGGTAGTCCATCATCGTATTCACTTCACAGTAACCCGAACAAATTTGTTAAAGAAAACGATGGGGGTTATACATTGAACCTGAGATAAGTGGAAGAGCCATATGTTGGAACCTTTCAATTTCAGCTGATCGCCATTTGAATGAAACATCAACAGTTTGTAGTCAATGTCAACATTTTCTACCTCCTTCCCTCAACTGTCAAGTGAAACAATTGCCTACTTCAAACCAGAAATATCGTGATCCTTGTGTTTTTCAAAGGCATGATGTTATACCAACCAACACATCAATGGCACAACACAGCTGACCATGAGTTTTCAAATGCCTTGCTCTTTAATTGATGTATAACCAGAATGCACTTCCCACTTCTGCAATTTGCAATGTGCAAAAACAGCAAGAAAAGGCATGGACACAATAATTCTGGCACCTGTAGCCTTTAAGTGCCAATAAATAGTTTAACTCCTAAACTAAAATGGGTAAACAAGTTCTTGTATGCAAGAAAGAAAAAACAATTAACAAATAATCAGTAGAACAGAGGAAGCTAGAGCATTATAACGTTTTTCTTCTGTACATGGTAAACTTCCTAACATTGTGCTGCCACCTGAATTTGCAAATCCCTGCTGTAGATTTCAGATAAAGGAAGAAACTTAAGCTACATGTGATGCACAAGGCAAGAGAAAAAAAAAAGATATATATGTGATCTTTCTCAAGTAAGCAAACTCTTGGTCGCCCCGAAAGGCCAAAACACATTAGTTTCACAAATTCCAGCCAAACAGATTTATGCTATACGTAACGCAAGTTTCTTCTGCCAAATGGAAGATAGTGAAAGAAAGAAACAACACAGTATATCCATGCAATGCTCTCAGGAACTCCATGGGAAACATAACATGCAATCTAGCAATTTCAGTGCACATAACCAGATAAACTAACTGTTCATAGCACCAAGCTTCTTTCTCAGAAACGAAGCCTGCCACCAAAATAGTTCTACATAACGGATACAATGAGAAAACATACAATGGCTGGGATACCTTGCATCCTCTTGGGTAAGACTCCATATAGTTAGGACTTAGGAAAGACTTGGTGTTACATACCGCCACTTTTCAGTTCAACGGGGACCAAATTTGGAGAGCAGCTGTTTCAGAACATTGGGGCAACTAACTGTCAGGTAGTCAAATCCATTTTCCATGACTGCATCCAGAGTCTTCGATGAGCTTAGGAACGCAAAGCATGCATCCTTAAGCTCATGACAGTTGTGCTTTGCAGCCAATGCTAGGATGGTCGCAGCGGAGCCCGTATCGATATACTTGAACAGCATGTCTTCACAGATCAACTTCAGCCTCTCCAGGTTGTACCTGTCCGCGGCAACAAGCAGATGCTGAGCCATGGCACATTCCTCTCCTTCCTTGGTCTCTGGCAGGGTGTCCGTGTAAATGAAGGTGAGCAGCGCATCGAACACCTCTGGCTCCATGTCCTCGATGATAATGGCGTTCTTGCTTGTGCTCTCCTTCATCGGGCCATAGAGCTCCGCTTTGAACACCGGCGACCGCGTCGAGAGAACAAGCCGGTGAGCAGAGAATGTCTTCCTGCCGACTTGGAATTTGACGTCGGCGCCCTCCTTGCTGCGCAGGAGATCACCGTAGTGCCGGTGCATGCCAGATGGCGGCACGACCACCGACAGCGTTCCCACGGTTTGGATGTCCCCCAAGATGGTCAGATCGAACCTGACGGTGAAGGAGTCATCCCTGAGATGCTCGGATTTCTCCAGAACTTTCCTCTCGATGAACTTTGGATACCCCCAGGTCCCTTTCACCGCGAAGTCTACGAATTCGGTGGGTTTGGAGTAGAACGGCACCGGCTGCCCGTCCTTGTCGAGTAAGCTGATGCATACCTTCGCCTTCACAGGCTTGCCAGGTACTGCACCGTGGAGAGCGAGATACATCGAAATGAAATCGACGCTGCCGGCGTCGTTCCCATTGGGGTGATAGACCACGAACCAGGTGTGCCCTCCCAGGCGGAAGCGGTGGGATTTGATGCGGTGGCCATTGGGGACCTCCTTGGTGCGGGAGTAGGACACTATCTTGAGCACGTGGGAGCCGGTCACAGCGCCGGCGACGATGGCGGAGGTGGAGTGCGAGCCGTCGCCGCGCCCAATGTAGCCAGCGGCTGGAGAGGGCTGTTGGTTTTGCTCTGCTCATTGCAAGTGATCCGTTTTGAGCTTTTGGTCATTTGAATGGGTTTTCTCTGGCTTTGTATTGGTGTTGATAATGCACTCATCAAGGAGGAGATTGTGAACACATGGTTTTTACATAACCATTGTGGAGCACCCTTGTGGTTGTGATGAGCGATTATCAATATGCCAACACTTTGATGTGTGGTTGGTTCAGTGGTTCTTTTAATCCCCTGGTACAGGGTTATGTATCAAAACGGTGTCTCTTGGCTTCGTGATGTACAGGTGTGGAGTCCAGAGGCGGTGGCAGCGGTCGGGAGAAGGTCAAGTAGGGCGTGCCGTGCTGACGGACCGGTTGCGGTGAAGGGCGGACACGAGGCTTGGACCGAGGGACCAGACGGCCGGGTGGCCAGCCGTGGTAGCTGACATTTGGGACATCGACGAGAGCAAGTGTACACGGCAGGGGACGCGTACGAGCTACGCTACTCGCGGACGGTTTGGTGGTTTGCCCTCAAAACCATCGGAGACAGTTTGGTGGTTTGGCCTCAAAACCATCGGCGGGGGATGCGTACGCGGTACGATACTCATGAGCGGTTTGGTGGTTTGTCCTCAAAACCATCGGCGGCAGGTTTCACGGGTTTGGGCCTCAAAACTCAGGCGGAGGTCCCGATGTGGACGGACGGCACGTGGCTGCATCAGGGAGATTGCTTCGGAACGAGGCTACCGGTGAGGAGGCGCGGTGGTCGTCGGATCAGGAAAACTCGAGTTGGACCATAATGCCCCTGGCTAGGTGGTTCTCTCTTAGAATGTCTAGGGGTAGAAGTGAAATTGTGTAATAAGGCTATAAATAAGAGGGACTGCCTCCACTCAGTCTCACCTCTCTCATTCCAGTGTTAGGGTTTTCCAGTCTCTAGTCTTTCAGAGGGTGAGAGGTCCACTGCAAGACTTTTGTAGTGATTTGTTTGTGGGAAGAGCACCCCTCTAGTGTGCTCATGCCCTCTGGGCATTTATCTTTGTGTGAATCTCGTGATGAATTTGTGTTCTTGTTGTTCTTGAGTTGTTCATCCTGAGTTCTTTTTCCCCCTCCAATTTCGTGGTCGGATTTCTTCGATTTTGCACCGTTTGAGTCTATTTTTCTTGCATTGATTCAAGCTATGACGTGAGAGGATCAATCCCACCAAAGGGTTTGAGCTAATTCCTCACGAGCAAGCAGATCGGGACGATTTTGTGTTCATGGCAAGTTCTTGACGAGTCTTCACCTCTTTCTTGATTTCTCTTGATTCGTGTCAAATTGGTCCATGACCTTTTAGAGACAGCTTCCCTATTTCCTTGTGACCCTACGGTTAAAATTTCGTGGCAATCGGAGTTGATTTGACCAAGAAATCAAATTTTCCTTTATCCGGGTGATTTCTACGTGATTATGTTCGTGCTGATTTTGGTACTACCGGTGCTACTACTGGTGTTACTTCTGGTAGTATAATTTTACCGCGTGATTCTCTTCGGTACTACCATTTTGAACTACAGGTACTACTGGCACCTCACCGGTACTATCGGTAGTAACATTGGTACTACCGGTTGGTGCGTTCCGATCACGTTCTGGCTCTGAAGTTTGGTCCGGTACCTCACCGGTACTACCGGTAGTAACACCAGTACTACCGGTAGTGCATTTTTGAGCAGTCAAGGGCACGTTTGACTTGGGATAAAAATATTCCCCAGAACTTTCGGTCACTGTCGGTACTACCGGTTGGTCTTCTTATACTACCGGTAGTACACCCGAGACGCTGGTTTTTGATCATTGCTTGTTCGTTTGGTCTCCAATTCGCTTCCGGTTCATTGTGTTGGTTTTGTGGTGTCTTGCTATGTTCTTAGTGAACATCCACCCTCTCAATAGGGTCGTGGACATCGTGGTTTGTGTATTGCTACTTGGGTTGTTTGCCGAGCCGAGGACCTAAAGTTTTGAAAGAAATTTGAGGCTCTCATTCACCCCCCCTCTGGTCGCCGTATCTGGTCCTTCAGCGAGGATCCCATGGCGGGCAGCAACGTAGGGCGTGGTGCGCCTGGATCGGCTGGGTGGGCGGCGGCGATGGCGGCGCGGAGGGGAATTGGGGGAATGGGAGAGGGTTTTGTGCTTCTACCTTTTTTCCTTTTGCATTCATGAACCGAGAAAACACTGGGATCCTGTGGCGTGCGTGCAGATCGGACGGCCACAACTGACCAGGTGGCTAACTTGGAAATGGTGGGGTTGTGCATCATCAATACTGGTATTATGTGTGACTGCCTGTTAGTAAAATGGATTTGGAAAATTTATGAGCAACCTGATGCCCTCTGATTTAAAATCCTTCAAGCCAAGTATATGAAGACTTGTGATTTCTTTCATTCAAAGAGCAAAGGGAGCTCTCAGTTTTGGCAGGGTCTCCATAAGATCAAGCACTTATTCAAGTGGGGGACATTTTTCAAAATAGGAGATGGGGCTAACTGTTTGTTTTGGCCAGATTGTTGGCTGAGGGATGTCCCTCTTAAAATTGCTTATGAGAACTTATATAAGATGGTGAGAGATACTAACTGTTGTGTTAAGGATTGCTGTAATGGGGGATGAAAGGGTTATAGAGTTTACAAGATCTTTATCTCCTTCTAAACTTTTTTTTTTTTGAGAATCATCTCCTTCTATAAACTAATAAGCTGGAACACACTGCTGGGGAACTGAACTCTGTACAGAATAAGAGTGACTCCGTTGTTTGGGCTCTAGATAAGGAAGGGGTCTTCACCACAAATCATGTACAGGTTCTAAGCAATAGAGGTTTTCCTAATAGAATGGCAGGGATCACCTGGAAATGTAACATGCCAGCTAAGATCAAGTTCTTTCATTGGCAGGTGTTTAATATTAAGGTACAAGCGCGGGTTAGTTTGGTTAAATGGGGTTGAAAGGGGGATGGGAAATGTTGCTTGCGTGGGTGTCGGGAATCTATTGATCATTTGTTTTTTCATTGTGTTTTAGCCCAATTTTGTGGAAGGCTATTGGGGAGATTTTCAGTTTGGACCACATTCCTGAGAACTTGAAAGATTTTTTAAGGGGGGACCTATGCCTAAATGGTTGATTATGTTTATCTTTTTTGGATTTGCTTGGGCTTTGTGGACCACAAGAAATAAAATGGCCATTGAGAAGATATACCCAAAAACTCCTTCTCATGTAATATACCTTGCTATATCATTCCTGCAGAAATGGGCGATTCTACTGAAGGAGAAGGACAGAGATTTTTTTGAGCAGGTCAAGGAGGTTATCTGGAAGTGGATGCAGGACTTTAATCCTAAACCAGTGGCGTTTACTGATGTTGTCAAATTTTAATCATGTAATAAGCTAAAGCTCAAAGTTTCTCTTGATTAGGCCTGCTCTTTCTGTTTCTTTCATTGTATTTCAGCTTAAACTGGTATCCCCAGTCCTATATCCACTTTCTCTCTTAAAAGCTGAGACTTTGTCTCTTTTCAAAAAAAAAAAACGAGTAAGGAGTAATCTGCGAGTATCTTCTACTATTATTACTATCCGAATAAGTATTATTTCGCTATAGTTTGGGTCAAACTTTTCCAAATTTAGCTTGATTTTGAAAATGATATTTTTATTTTTTTAGAAAAAATAATTATAAAAATAGATTCAACATTATACAACATAGATAGTAATATTATTTTATTTATATATTTGGTTAAATTTGATTATGTTTGACTTTTTGGGATGAGAACTAAAGTTTAAAAGATCTAGAGGGAGTAAGATCTATATCTATCTCTATTTATAAATTTATTAGTAGTCCTTATATTATGTCATTCATTATACAACTAAGTTAAATTAATACTCCCTTCATTTTAAATTATAGTTCATTTGACTTTTTTTTATCATCACTTTGATCACTCGTCTTATTCAAAAAAAATATACAAATATGGTTAAATTTAAGTCATCTTTAAGATCTTTTGTTAGTAAAGAAAGCCACAACAAAAGAAATGATATTTGACATAAATTTTTGAATAAGATGAGTGATCAAACTTGGGGGTCAAAAAAAATCAAACGAAGTATAATTTGAAACAGACTAGTATTATATTATATTAACTGGTCTTATCTCTTTGTAATGTTTGGATCCATTTCTCTAAACTTTAGCAAGTGGCCTAAAGTTTAAATTTTAATCCACCGTGTTTTAGACCTGAAAAGTCAAGTTAGCTAAAGTACTCTAAAGCTCGAATCCAAATATGCTCGGGCTTTCCACAATACATTTAGATCCTTCTTTCTCTATCCCAGAGATTGCCGAAAGTCTCGCTTGTGGCTTTTATGTGGATTCTGGAAGTTGTATACATATAAACTAGGAGAATGTGCCGCGCGTAGCTACGACGATTTTAGATAATTTTTTTAAAAACTAGACTATTTATATTTATAGTTATATGAATGAAATTATTATAAATTAATTTTGGTGAATAGTTTGATATATTGATGTAGACAAATTAAATGTAAGTTATACGAAAGATAGCTATCATAATTACATGTTGATGTGGATAATTAAATACAAGTTATGCGAAGAGATAGCTATCATAATTATATGTGCTAGTTGATTATAATTGTAAGTTTTATGGTGAATTGTGATGTGGATAGCTTGCATGTTGAGAAAAATTCCTAATGGGTTTTATCTATATAAGAGATATAGATACTTGAGAAAATGATGATTACGGTTGGATTAGTTAATCTTTTAACAAACACAGATTGATGCAAAGCTAGATCATAGAGGCAGCTTGGAGATTGTAAAAGGTGGACTCGTTTAGATCGGGTAGAGCCTTTAAAGGCTCATGGGTCCCAAAAAAAGAAGACTACGTCAATAAGCACCGGCACAATATTATGGAACTACAAAATCATCATAGAAGTAGTAGACAATGCCAATCATCAATCAAAGACCACAAGAGTGAACGAGTCTTTATATTACTGCCATTTGACTAATTTGTGCAAATTTGAAAACTATCCATTGAAGCAAGTTTTACGCACTAAATTTGGCTATAGTCAAGTTTCGTAAAATTTGATTGATGTCCCAGTCAAATATGCCTATCATTTCTGGACAGAGATTAGCGTGACGGAGGAAGCTAGATGTATAGGGAAAGGGAATTCAAAAAAATCGTGAATCATATATATATTTCGTTATGATTAGATGGATATATATTGGTTTGTTAGTTTTGATACATAATCGTCGTATGTAACGAAAAGCCATTCGATCATGGATCATACACCCCGACCATTGGAGCAAGGAGGAAGGGAATTATCATGCATGCATGTCGTCCGAGGCCCGCGACAGAACGCAGTGAACTCCGTCCAACATATCAGTATCACCCTATGATAAGCTCGGATGGGAGTAGTTAGGGAACATCGAACTTGCGTGCGCTGCCACAGAGTGACAGAACCCCTACCGTGCTATTCGTAGGGGAGGCTCCGTCACCAGCGCCCCTATAATTGACGAGATTATATAAGTGCTATGGTCAGTTTTTTTTTTTCTCGAGCCACTTACTCTTCCACATATAAAAAGAGTTGGGAGGCCTTGGGCTCCTCTCGAAAATTACTCTACTAAGGGTGAGAGGTTTTCTTCTCAAATCCTTTGGTGGAGAGCTTGTAGAAGATAAGAAAATAACATTGCAATCCTTAAATTAAAGTTTTTACGGTTAGTTAGTGAGTAATTTGAGTTTTGCTTTTGTGTCTCTTTCTTGGTGTTTGAGCTTTGTATGGAATAAATTAGTTAACGTGGCGTGTAGCGCGAGATGCCATGTGGCGCGTGCAAGTGCCGACGGACTGGTGGGTACCGTACCGGTGGTAGGTGTTGTAGAGCTGTGGCCGCGCCGGCCGGCCGGCCGCTGGCTGAGCTGTGGGCATGTGCAGCTTGGCAAGCCGGCCGGCAGGAGCAGGAGTAGTAGGACACGTGTTCGCCGGGGCCGAATAGGACTCCCAGTTCGTTGCACGTCGTCGTGCGTGCATGCGTATGTGGCCGTTCCCACCGGCGACCGCGACCCGTGCGCGCGTTAGTCAAACCATAGTTGCTGCGGTGCTAACTATAGGTGTCTTTGGGTCCATTTGTTTTAGCTCCAGCTCGTTCTGATTCTACTGATTATTCACTATTCCTCTCTTACTATTCATCACCTGATTCAACTGATTGATCTGATTCTGAAACTAAAACAAACGCACCCTTTGTCGATCTGCGCCTCCAGCTGTGCGTGGAATCTTGGGACGGAAGCATGCATGCACCAGCAGCTGCACACAGCCGCGCGCGGCAACAACTCGACAGCAAGCTACGCATATTTCCGCCTCTGCTTGTCAAGTGTCATCTCCTCTCTCAACAAGATACCAAACGGGCACGTACGGCACATACAGTATATAATTCTTGCCAACGCTTTTGCTGTCTGATGGTGCTATCTTATCTTATCTTATCCGTTATCCCGAGGAAATGATAATTCAGAATTACAAACATTATATATACCACACGCGCCTATAAATTAACCATGATCTTCAGATGGGGCTTTGCTATGGTGAACCGTCGATCTCAATAAAATTACCCCATATTACCTCCTAAGAGGTAATAGATTCATAAGGAAAATATATTTCTATTAGATCTACGACTACGCATGCAAGATATGACATCTCTAACACGTCCAGTTTTCTTAGAAAAAAAATGCATACAGCTGTGGGTGCACACTTCACACATGTGCAACTGTATTTTTATTTATTTGTTTTATATAACACGACAATTTGCAGTTAAGACTAATAATACATATAGTTTTTTTTGTATTTGTCCTATTATATTTTTTTTACTTCAGAATATTGTGCGGCTATTTCATGGCAGGCATACAAATTTCTGACTTTTGTAACGTGATAGGTCCAATTTAATTTTACCATAACATATTTTGATGAAAATGACTTGTCCACATTTTTGCTTAGAAAATTGGTAATTACATGCGGCACAAAAAAAAAAAAAGGAAGATGGTCTACAACATGCGGCACCAAACAAGGAAGGATACGCCTGAGATTTTAGGAATTCTTTTCTATATTATGAGTACTAGCTAATTAAATTCTTTCATTTGTTTTTGAAAAATCAAGGGCTGTGATCTTTTTGAGATCTTACCTCCTAGGAGGTAAGAAATGTACCGTAGCAAAGCCCCTTCAGATGTATGCCCGCCCACCTCAGCATTTCCATGTTAAGATGTGAATTAATAACTCAATCCCTTAGCCTAGCTAAACAAACAAGGTAACACTAAACGACCAAATATATATTGACAGCCTGAAAATGGATCGATCAAAGCTTCATCGTGGTTAGGCATCATAACCCTCGTTCCCGCCGGTTTCCTTACCGGTGGTTGTAACTATATATGCTGACACAGTGACACAGAAAGTGGCAATGTAGGCTGCCTGTCATCAGCCTGTGTACCGCTAGCCGTACGTGTAACAAGCCGCTGCGATAAAAAATATAAAATAGCTCATGCCATCTGTACGGCTGGCTGTACCAACTCTTAATCTTTATCATGCTATTTATCTGGCCAGTGCTACTGCGTGCGGCTAGGTGGCAATGACAAGACAATCGACAACAAAGGGAGAACATGCGCGTGTGCGACCATTTGTTTGTTACTTTGACGAAAGCCCGTGGAAAGAGCGCATAGGTGGAACACGACAAAGTACATATCAAACGGTATAGGATGTGTTTAGTTCCCCGAATTTTGAAAGAAAATATCACATCGTGTCACCTCAGCGTACTGTAGTATTTCATTTGTATTTGATAAAAATTGTCCAAACTTTGAGTAACTAGACTCAAAATGTTCGTCTCGTAAAGTACAACAAAACTGTGTAATTAGTTTTTAATTTTATCTACATTTAATACTCCATGCATGTGCCGGCAATTTGATGTGACGGGTGATAGGAATTCTGCATAGTAAATTTTAGGGTGATTTCATGGGATCTAAACACAGCCATAGCTTCAACCGGGGATGACTCCAAAGTTTTAAATTTCTTCGTTCTTTCTTTATTATATTAATCTTTAATCTCTTATATGAAGCATTAAATATAGATAAAAAATAACTAATTATATAGTTTAATCATAAATCATGAATAAATCTTTTAAGCCTAGTTAGTCTATAATTAGATAATAATTACCAAATACAAACGAAAGTACTACGGTGTCAGAGTTAAAAAAACGAGGCCTGGTTACCATAGTTGTGTCTTAGCACCGGAGAAATCGCTTTTTTCTTTTTTCTGAGGAACTAAATTAAAAGAGAATCTATTACACCTCCTAGCCTCCTACAGTGAATACATTCTGCATAGCAGCGTACAACACACTACTAGAACCCGTGCTATATTTTCATCACGTGTGTAATTAAAGCACATCCACATTGAAGCTCCAGATCCAACGCCGACGTACACGTACGGCCTCCGCAGTCCGTTGTCCGCTGTCCGCACCAGGGATAAGCACGCAGCAAGACCGAGCGTGGACGTAGTACAGTACTTGAAGTCTTGAACGACGATTCATCCACAAGTGCCAGCGCACGCGATCGCCGCAGGTCCGCCGCTGTCTCGCCAGCTCGGGAGTCGGGACATCACCCCGAGTCCCCGTCGCCGTCGCCGTCGGTGACCCTGCCCCACCGCGCGATGACAAGGCGGTCCCGCGCTCATTGATAATAACTCCGTCGATGACTGGTGGCCCCATCAAAGCCGGGGGTACGGCCGCGCCGCACTGGGCACTCGGACAGGAAACTTCCCGGCGGGTGCGTGCGCACGGCCACCAATCAGCGGCGAAGTGTCGGATGCTTCCCCACTTGGCCCCTTCTTCACGTGCCAGCGATCGCGTAGTCGATCACAGCTCCGACGGCCGTGATATGTCCGTACGCTAGCTGTCCGGCCTCACCCGCCGCAGCCACGTTTGCGCTTGCGCCCGGTGGCGGTGCTACCCGGTGGCCAGTGCCAGTCGCCTTAAATGACTCGTGTTGCAGCAGACTGGGACGCATCGGCATACGGCATCCAATCATTCTCTCCTGAGCTCCAATCAATCTCGCTACACAAGCTCTCCTTCGTGCTGCTTGCTCCTCGGCCATCGATGGAGGCCTACGCAGCAACGGCGTCGCCACCCGCGGCAACAGCCATGCCCATTGACAAGCTGAGCCACCAGCTCTTCTCCCTGCTCGAAAGCAGGTTCCTCGGCGGCGGGTGGTGCCCGTCCGGTCCCGGGACGCCGGCGCGGGCGCTCCTCGACGGCGCCGGCCGCGTGCGGGTGCTGGCCATCGACGGCTGCGGCGGCGCGGGTGGCGCCGAGGACGCGCTCCTGGCCGCCGCGGCGCTCGCGAGCCTCGAGGCCAGGCTGCGCGACTGCACGGGGGACCCCGACGCGCGCGTCGCGGAATTCTTCGACGTGGCCGCGGGTGCCGGCGCGGGGGGCGTTCTCGCCGCGATGCTGCTCCTGAGGGGCGCCGACGGACGGCCGCGGTACTCGGCGCAGGAGGCGTTCGCGTTCGTCGCCGGGGGCGTCGGGAGGAAGGACTGGTGCGGCCTGGGCGGGCGCGGTGGGTGGGCGAAGCTCTTCCGCGGCTCTCGGGGCGGCGACCGCGTGCTCCGTCGCGTGTTCGGCGACGCGACGCTGAAGGACACCGTGGCGCCGCTCCTTGTGCCGTGCTACGACCTCGGCACGGCCGCGCCCTTCGTGTTCTCGCGCGCCGACGCCGTCGAGAGCGACAGCTTCGACTTCCGCCTCCGCGACGTGTGCGCCGCCACCAGCGCCGCGGGCGGCGCGCTCGAGAGCGTGAGGTCGGTCGACGGTGCCACGGCCATCGCCGGGGCGTCCGGGGGAGTGGCGGGCATGGGCAACCCGGCCGCGGCGGCCATCACGCACGTGCTCCACAACAAGCAGGAGTTCCCCCTCGCCACCAGCATCGAGGACCTCCTCGTGCTCTCCATCGGCGCCGGTGCCTCCTCGGCCACCGTATCCGTGTGCGACGGGTCGAGAACGCCCATGCCCACGCGTTCTCCGTCGCCGCGGGAGCTGGCGCGCGTGACCGCCGAGGGCGTCGCGGACATGGTGGACGAGTCGGTGGCCATGGCGTTCGGGCACGCTTGCGGAAGCAACTACGTGCGCATCCAGGCCGGCAAGGCGCCGGCACCGCTCCACGCGGCCACCGCGTCCGCTGCCGCGTCAGCGATGCTCGCGCAGCGGAACGTGGAGTCGGTGCTGTTCCGTGGGCGGAGGCTGTCGGAGCGGACCAACGCCGAGAAGGTGGACGCTCTGGCCGCGGAGCTGGTCAAGGAGCAGGAGAGGCGGCGGCGCAGCCCGCTTCCGAACGTGGCCATCAAACAGGTCGGGACGCCGCGCCTGTCGTCCGCGACCACCGCATCGTCGGGCACTGCGACGGCCAGGACAGCGTCGACGATGCCGTCGCCGGCGTCGTGGGAGTCACGCAGATAGATGGATTGATTTTTTAGGACGTAAATTAACTTGCTTCTCGCAAAAAAAATAAGTAAATTAACGTGATGAGGACGATCTTGTTTTGTGTACATGCCTCGTATATGCAATGCAAGGCTAGGAGTGGGGTGTGTTATTTTTGTTCTTTGCAAGGAGGAGGAGGCGCGCACACACGTGCGGGTCGTTCGGAAATGAAATTCCTTTAACGTGAATTCGCGGGGCACGGCTGTCTTAATCCGAGATATCCATTTTCAGGAATGTGCTTTTGTAAGGAGGATGGTATCATAACAAAGCCAAATGTCAATGGCGGAAGGCAATAACCCTATTTTGAACAGCTAGATATTGTAAAGAGGATGTATAGATTGTGTTATAATCAGATGAGCTGTTCTCACATGCTATCAGATTACGTCAGGCAGAGATTATATGGATTAAAAGTTGCTGCCAGGAACTTGCCTCTTCGGGTAGGTAGTTCACTCAAGCGATGCTATGAATAACACTTGAAGAGAGAACAGTATAGTACTAGTTTCTGAAGTTACCATGCCACTGAATTATGATTCAAAAATGGAAAAATGTTTTTCTAGATTTATGCTAAAAGAATGATGGACGACAATTTTGGTTTTATGAACACGCGCGCGCACGGGCACGGATGACCGGATGGGGTCACCATTGGCGCAGTGTGGAGAGTGGACGGACGTCGGTGGGCGCGGCGCGGGCCATTTTTTTTTTTTCTTTGGCGCCGCGTGATTAGCGCGGCGAGGCTCGATCTGGCGAATCGGCTGGGCGCAACGCGCGTGTCCTGCCGCGGCTGCCGGCGCCAACCAGCAGGAGCTAGCGCCACGCATCAGCTAGCTAGCAGCGGCGACCACGGACGACGGCGGACCACACTTCGACGCCGCGCACTTGGGGAGGTGCCACCGCGGTGTCGCTTTGTGCACGTAGTCCGCGTGCATGATTACATGTTCCCCAACTCCGATCCAATGATCACACGGTACCCGGATATGTCGGAGCATTCTCGTCGCTCGGCTGAGCCTGAGCCGAGCTCAAATGATTCCAGTGCGTCCTGTGCCAAAAAAAAAAAAAAGGATTCTAGTGCGTGCATAGGGTGATCGCCAGCCATGATTTCCCACTCATAGCTAGCATGATCAGCCCCATGCTATATGCTGGTCAAACCAGTGCTTCATTATTCGTGTCCCTTCACATTCCTTGGCTTAATTAATTGGGTGTCTCGGTGATGTGGTAAGTGCCTAGTCATGCATTTCGCCGCCATGTGATACTAGTACTTTGCTCCTCTATCTCTATCCATCCATAAACTTATTCTCGCACACGTACTACCATTTTTTTTCTGGTAAAATGGCCTAATGTCATGTCGTAGTAGTTGGAGGGCCCAATTTGGTAAAAAGGTTCGAGAGAAGAAACAGTATATATAGCCTGTAAATTATGTATGATCTAAATTACTATTTGTCTGCGTTTTGGAAAATCATGGGTCGCGTTTATGCTCAAGAAAACCAAGAATGTATGCCATTAGGCACCAGTAGCGGCTGGAGTTGATGTAAATTAAGCATTCGTACGGAAAGCCATATACATTGCTGAGGTTAGCTGACTCCTACATCTACTCAGCTGGAGCCATCGCGTTAGCAAAGGCCTTTTTGGTTCAAAATTTTCAAAACGCGCGCGCACGGGCACAGAACAGATGGCCGGATGAGTCCATTGGTGTGGTGGAGGTGGACCCGGACGGACGACGCTGGGTGCGGTGCAGGTGCAGCGCGGGCCATATACTCCTTTGGCCCGTGATTTGCGCCGCGAGGCTCTGCCGAACCAGTTGGGCAACGCCCGCTCAGCTTGCGGCGGCGACCACACCTCGTCCGCACTTGGAGGCGCCACCGCGCGCCGGCGTGACCACGAGACCATCAACCAACTAGCCGAGTCCACTGCTGTGTCGCTTTGTGCAGTGTCCGCATGTCCCCCAACTCCGATCCAATCATCACAGTATCACACCGCACCCGGGATATGCCGGTGCATTCTTGTTGCCGGCCTGAGCTGAGCTCCAATGATTCTAGTGGGTGGCTGCCATGATTTCCCACTCATGGCCAGCATGATCGGCCTCATGCTAGTCAAACTAGCTCCGTGTCCGTTAATTATTTTGGCTTAAATTAAAAATTCCTGTCTCCGTCAACCAGATAATTGCGTTATTTCACCATGTGCCAAGTAATTTTCTCCTATATATAGCCCTACCCCTCCATTAACTTATTCTCACACACGTACCAATGTTTGAAAAGAAAAAGCTGAAGTCAGAGAAGTTTGTCATGAAATTCTGAACAATTGAAAAGGGCAGAATCCACATTCTAGCGTCATCTTCGAGTTTGATCCTCTTCGTAGTCTTCCACATCGTTCCTCTCAAACAAATGCAAAGCTTTACCTGATAACATATTTTTTGAAAGCAGAGACTACGCAAACACATTCCGAACCATCATTTGTTTGCAGTTAATACTGAAATGCACGCACGTACTACACGCCAAACGCTTGGTCGGTTGTTGGACAGAATATGAGCATAACAAATTGCCTCCCGCTTCAACTTTAAGGGAGAGGAAAATGTCGCGGGATCAATTACAAGAAAATCGTTGGTACAAATTTAACACAGCTGACATAACCTACGGTTAGATGCATTTGTCACGCTAGCAAACAGCAGAAGGTAATGATGCCATTTGAACTGTAGCCATTGTCGCTTGACATCCAACATGGCATGTCCCAGTTTGTTAGTATATCGACAACGAGCGCATGCATTTTTTTTTAGAAAAAAAAAAAAACATTAACAGCACTGGTGCTTTCTTCACTTGTAGAAGTCGAAGTCTGTCTCGGGCTTCTTTACATTGGTTCGGTAGCCTTTCTCAAAGTCCTTGGGCAGGATCACGTACCGATTTTTCCTGACGGCATGCATGCCAGCTTCTTGACATATAGCAGCAATCTGAAAGGAGATATGTCCACGAGTATTATTATTAAAATAAAGGGTCAAAAGAACAGTATAACTTGTAAATTGTATCTACGTCTACAAGAAAAGGAGAAATGTATGGTCAGAAGGCAAAGCAAAACAGCCATCTGACTTTTTTTACCCTCAGCCCAAAAGATGAAAAGAGAATAAGCTAATTTGCAAAGAGGGCTATCTAATTAGTAATTACTATACGGTACAAGCAATTTGTTTTTTGAGAAAAACCACCATGTAATTTAGTGCATAACCCACTATACTATTTTAGTAACCTCGTATGTATCAAATACCCATTTTATGCATCATCTTGAGCATACAAGTGTAGTTCTCTGGAATATCCTCATTTTATAACTAGTACCCTTGTTTTACATAATGCAAATTCAAAACAATGTGGCGATTTGAAGCTGAATAACAAGCACAGCACAATACAGAGATGACAAGACTTGTAGATCCTTTTAATAAAGATATATAAATCTCTTGGTTGTTAACTTCAAAACTCTGCCAGAACTAAAATCCAGTGCAATAATGAGCAGGTAATATCTGTCATTCCAAATGATATTAACCTATGATATTTTCTCAGTAACCCATGTTTGCTAACTTGCTAGGTGGACAGTAGGGACATCACAAAACAATTATAACTACTAAAATGCCTCATCCTAATTAGAGACAGCCAGACAGGTAAATACAGATGAAGCCGGTTAACCAATAGAACAAATCATTGGACTGCGTGCTTCACAATCAAGGTAACCAGAGAACTCAACAAGAAGCATGAATGTCGTTCCCATTAAAGATCACACAAGCGTTCAAGTTTGCAGTGTGTGGAGATAAAATTCTAAAGTCACATTATAAAGTGCATTAGCCTACACAGCAGATTACTTGTAAGAGGTGCTTTTTTTCTTTTATGAAATAACATACAACTAATGACCCAATGCATACAGTATCCCAGTAGTTTAAGTGCGAATTATTTGATATAATAATTATACTGAATCCCCATAAGGGAAGTAGACTTACATCAGCAGCACTGATCTTATCCGGTCTGCTAACATAATCTTCCAAATCAACCTCATCACTCAAATTCATCTTCGCAGTGCAGACCTGAATTGAAACAGCAGCCGCCGAGCAGTTGACAAAAAATATGATCCCAGGGACAAATAGGAAAAATAAAAACATATAAAAAAGAAAACAATTTAGTTTGCACTGATCACAAATCCTTGACAGACCATATGACAATTGAGCATGTGCATCTGTGCAGACCAAGGTGGTATGCAGTATGACATGGTTCAAAACTTTAATTAATTACCAAATAAAGAAATTTGCGTAGCTCAATAGCTATTTGTACAAGATGAAAAGGAGATTAATTGCCTGAAGCAATCCATCAAAGTTTTATCATATTAAACAAAAAAAAACTACCAGGCATGCAACATATTATACATTACTTCAGTAAATTAATATGCAAACTGTGTTACTTCACAAGAACGAAATGATGCCTATCAGTTAGTTCGCACAAAAAGACAACTTACTTGGAACACAAGCCTCTTCTGCCGCCGATCAGGAAGAGGGAATTCAATTTTCCTGTCTACCTGGACGCAACAGAGCAGGATCTAGAGTATCTGCCCTATTAGTTGCCATTATAACCTTCACATTCACTGTTTGATCAAATCCATCCATCTGCAATAAACACAGGCAGATTTTTTTTATAACAAAAACCAGTAACCCTCCAGCATCTAAGAATTTCCAACCTAGCAATCTGCCAGAGTTAACTTTCCAAGACCTCAGTTTTCATCTCCACTATAATATGAAACTTCTCAAAGCGTTAGACGGACAAACTCACCCCCTGTCCCAAGTTTCAAACCAACGCAGCCCACTAATCTCTACAGCACATCTCCACGGCCCACTAATCTCCAATCTCCAAATCCAAATTTTGAAAGCCCCACGCCCCTGCCATCACGGGACAGAAATCACGGAGAAAGGAAAACGAATATATCACTCCGTGCAACTGCCGCTGCCGTCTCCTCGGTGTCCGGCGCTGCCCTCATCTCATCCGTGCTCGACGTGTGCTACTCCGTCGCCATCGCCGTCGAGGTCGAACGCGAACACGGCGTCGTCCCAGTCCGGGTTCTCACCGCCGCCGTCGGCGTCCGGCTGCATCTTCTCCCGGCGGCCGCCGAGGGACACCGCGGCGTAGAACGGCGGCCTCTGGGAACGGGTCGAAGGCCGGACTCCCAACTCGACGCCGGGCTCCTGACTCCGCAGATCCTGCGTGGCCGCTCCATCTCCACGCTGGACTAGATCGAGGAGGCGATGACCACCAACGCTGCGCAGACGACGGCAGCAGCGGTAGCGCCATCACGCGATCCAGGCGAGGCCGCGAGTGGCGGACACCGGCGCCCCGCCGGCAACCTGACGTGCCCGTCCATCATGTTCGCGGCAGCCGTGATCTAGGCGGCGCCATCTTCCCCGGTGGAGGCTGTCCAGGCGCATCGCTTCATCTGTGTACCGGAGTATACATCACCGTGGGTTGCCGTCATGATCGAGTACATCCTTCTCCTCCCAGATGGCCACGATCGAGTACATCCATGGCGTGGAAAGGGGCACGCCGCCGGCACAGCGCTACGCGGTGCTGTCCGACCACCACCAGATCAGGTACGCAACCGTCGAGAAGTTCCTCTGGGAGATCAGGGACGAGAACCCCTTCAGGTTCACGCCGCGACAGGTCGCTGGGCTTCACGCGGTGTTACTCCACCCGCCTCGGCGCCGACGGCTTCGGCACCATGTTCGCTCCCCAACGACCTTACCGTGTTGGTGAGGGTCTTCCACACCAGCCTCGAGACCCTCAACCAGAAGACCGAGGAGGCACGTCGCTGGATCCCTGCCGTCGACGGCGGCCGACTAGGGCGACCCCGTGACATGGCACTACACGTCCAGGAGATCGCTCAGTTGGAGACTCTTCAGATCCAACTCTGCTCTGAGTTCGTATGTTCTGAATCTGGCCGCTATGTTCTAAATTCATGTTGTTTCGGTCTTCATTGTTCTTCGATCTGCTAAACGGTTGTCTGCTGATGGCTCGATGCTGCTGCTAACTGCTTGCCTGCTGATGCCGTGTTCAGTCAACCGGGAACCGGCCGACGAACTCAGCTGGCCGCCCACAACTATTGCAGGCAGACAGGGGCAGACAGGGGCGCTCGCGGCAGACAGGGGCCCTGGTGATTTTAAAAATATAAATTATCTGTTACAAATATTTTTAATAAAGTGTGCGTGTCTACTATAATCCTAAAGTTGCTAATAAACAAACATTAAATATCAAATATTTATGTTTCTCTAATTCTTTGGTCTCAATTTCTTTTCAGAGTTGTCCTATATATGAGGATCTGTTTAAGGCACATGGACAACCCTGGTTCATAACCTATCTATGCAGTCATCACAGGACTATAGATTTTAAATATCTTGTTAGTTTTCTGTGAACTATCAATGTAATTTCAAATTATTGCAGCTGAAAGCTACATGAAAGTAATGGATCTTAACGGTACTGGAGAACTGAAAGCCAGTAACAAGGCAACCGGTTGTTAAACTTTTATTTGCATTGATCTGGTGTTGCAGCTATTATTTATATCTTAATAGACCACTGTATATGAATGCAGGAAAAGCAGTGGTTTCTCCATAGGTGCATCCATTTACAGCGGACTAACTAGGTATGAATTCATATAGTTGCGTCAACAAACACACATACACTTGGATTGATGAGGCAAATGAAGTATGGATTGAAAATGTGTGAAATTTATTTTACATCAACTCTCTATAATTATAGGCAATAACCAACATGGAAGATGGCAAGCTCTCATTGGACAAGTTGCAGAGAACAGGATCTCTACTTGGGCACATTTAGTAAGTAGCAGAGATGTCAAGCACTTCCATTCTGTAGGTGACTACATACATTCTTGTCCACTTGTTCATAACATAAATATAGATTCATTTAATTTGTCCAAAATCAGCTTGTGCAATGCTGTTGTTTTGACATTTGCTCTATAGCATGCATAGGGTGCTTTGAGTCCACTACTGGCTAGGCTGTGCTTATATTTTTTTGATCATGTTGTTCCCTATATGTATTTTCTTGAGCTGATGATCTTTTTTTGTGAAATCGGTGATAATCCTGTGCAAAATCTTTCATGAATCTTAATCTTAAATGCAAGGTTGCTATCTTAGATAAATTTTGTAAAAGTTAAACTATGCAAAAAAAAGTAATAATTGTTTTTATGAGCGTTCCTAAAATAAAACCGTAGCGTTAGCACGGGCATTATACTAGTTTTTATAATATTATAGTTTCTACTCCTCTCAGAACACAAAATAACTTTGCATGTAAGGGTGAAGATAGGGCTTCACAATTTCAATTCCAAAATAGAACCTTTTCTTATGTTTCTTGGTTTAAAGAAAGTTTCGCTTGAAATACAAGGTTTTTTGTGTAACATAAAATTGCAAATCTAATATAATTTCCAGGAAAACCACAATGATCCAAAAGTCAGCTTTACCTGATTAAGTAGCTCCATCAGAATGCGCTGAACTTCTCGGTCAGCACCTGTCTGAGCATCAAAACGTGCAGTGGCTATAGCATCAACCTCGTCAATAAATATGATTGCAGGGGCATTCTCCTTCGCCAAACGGAATACATCCCGAACCATTCGAGGACCCTGAAAAGGAATTCAAAGATTAGGCACCAGGAACAGAACCTAATCTGGAAAACCCCAAAAGTACAAATGGTACATATTCTTATGGAATCCATAAGAACCTAATATCACAGAAAGTTAAGCAAGCGATGTCATTTGTGCCACTAGAAGGTAGTTTCTATGCAAAATGTAAAGCCACATAACCAGTTTTAGTCATATGCATCACAAAAGATGCATTTCATGGAAAATGTAAAGACAATATACAAATGAAAAGGTAGTTATTTGAACTATTCACAGGTATACCATAGTTAGACATTTTTTTCTTCTCGAACTATGCAGGAGAGCTGTGTCATTTCATTAAGAAGAAGAATAAATAAATGCAAAAGGGAGAGAAGAAACCCTTCAAGGTACCCCCATGGGGTTTAGGCAAAATGACACTTTGGAAAATGAACTAGCGGAACGCGACCAGTAGGCTCAAACAACTAAATACCTAGTTACCAGACCAGCGACCTAGCAGGAACTCATGTAAAGTCAAGGCTCCCGCCAAACACCACAGATTACACTCATTGGCACATATTAAAACAGCACCGCTATGCTAGTGCTAGGCATAGTTACATGTCATGTAATCCAAACAGAAGTATATTTTATCCCCAAGCATAAGCAGTATTCAATAAACACATATATATGGCTTTTACCACAAAGCATTCAGCACTAGAACATAAACAAACATACAAACATGTAGAATGTCTCACAACTACGAATGGAAGGGATTGTTGTGTGTAATTTGGCAACAAATTGCAAGGGCACCAATTCTCAGTAAAATTTCCCCAACTTACCTCACCCAAGTACTTCTGCACGAACTCTGAACCAACTACTCTGATAAAAGAAGCAGTTGTGTGATGTGCCACAGCTTTGGCAAGCATGGTCTTGCCAGTACCTGGAGGACCATACAGAAGCACACCTCTTGGTGGATCAATACCAATCTGCCTGTACAACTCGTGATGTGTCAAGGGTAACTCGACAGCTTCCCTGATTTCTTGCTTTTGAATATCGCATCCACCAATATCCTGAACACACATAAAAAAAGCAGCAAAACATTATATATTTTATATTCACTGTAAGAAAAACTGCTAAAATAGGCAACAAATATGCTGCGGTTTTTATTTCAGTCAGAATGCCCAAGGGTAATAAACTGCAAAATCTAACAAAATTTAATAGCTCCCATGAGTCCATGACTAATTTGAAACTCTGTTGTATGTAACTGAAATTTAAGTTTTAATAGTTTGTACTTCTACCAAAGCAATTCTTATCCATGTCATAAACATCTGCATTCAGTATGGCCATAATGCAGCAAGGCAGCGTAATATTGTCAACGAAGCATCTATGTAGCATATAAAATAAGTGAGAATCCTACTGCAACTGTTATATTTCAACTACAAATCAAAGCAGCTGAATTAATTCACAATACATCTAAAATCCGAAACAAACAATAAAGCTGCCTAAGATGGACAGCACACATCAAACCAATCAGGGCACGTTTGAGACGAGAGCAATTACAGCAGGAACTCACACTGTAGGTGACGTTGGGCTTCTCCGACGAGCCGAGCAGCGAAATGCTGGAGTCGGCCTCGGGCGGCAGCACGTCGACGAGCGCGTGGGAGTGTCGGTGCAGCGCGACTGACGCCGAGGGCTTGAGCAGCTCCCGGCCGACGGTGCTGAGCACCCGCACGTAGAAGCTGCCGCTGGAGGTGGTCGGCGCCACGATGCCGTGGTCGGCGTCGACCATCTCCATGAACTGGCCGATCTCGAGCGGCGTCGCCCGGCACCGCTTCACCTCCTCCGCGCCGCGCAGCTCCTCGCGCGTGAGGTTCCTGAGCTCGTCCTTGACGCAGTCCTCCTGGATCTCGAGGATCTCAACGTGGCGCTGCAGCGACTTGGTTTGGCAGTAGAGGTCGCCGTCGTGGCCCTCGGTGGGCGCCGCGGCGGCCGGGTAGAACGGCGGCGCCGCCAACGGGAAGGCCGCGCCGAGAGGGATCGGGGCGACGGCGGTGGCCGCCATCGCGCGCGGATGGGGCGAGGGTTAGGGCTCCTGCTGTATCCCGTGTTCCCGACGCCGCTCGTGCGATCGCCGCCGGTGGTACCTACGGATTTCGTTCGTATCGTGAGTCCAGAGAGCGAGGGTGGAGGGGGACACAGAGTAAGGATTTTATTTCAGGAGATTTCGGAGTTTTACGCCCCGTTCGTTTGGTCGTTTCTGGCTAGCTGGTTCTGACTGTTGCTGATTTTTTGTGAGAAAAAAATACTGTTGAACGGCTGGCTAATCTGACTGATAAGTTCAAACGAACGTGCTGTTAGTTCGTCACCAACTTGTTTTGCAAGAAGGGTAGCGCAATTACGCTTAAAAAAACCTAAAAGGACTCGGATGGGCCACTGAAATCGCCTAGTTTTCGCTCAGACGTTACGAGGCCCAAGAGGTACCAAGCCCCGCCCAGTTGCCTGAAGGTGTCGCAGGTTTCAGCCACAAAAAAAATAAAAAAAAGCTAGACACGCGTGCTGCCGCTGCTTCTGTCAAAATTTGTAAAACCTTCAATGTAATGTAACTCTGAGATCAAGTAACTTTTGCCAGAGGAGAGAGGCAAGAAAACACACACACAGAGACAGAGAGAGAGAGAGAGAGAGTTGGAATCCTATGCAGGACAGCTGACAGAGCTGAGGACTGAGGTGCACACCTCTACACGTGCACGTGCTACAAATGAAACAGAGTAAATGCAAAGCAAAAAGAAAGTAGAAAGTTAAAACAAAAAATATCTTTAACATAATTGTTACTCTTATAGCTAACTCGATATATCAACCCTACATCGACAAATGCATATGACTATTCGGTATTCAAATTTAAGTGGTTATACTAATCATGCCTCCAGATAAATGGCATGATAACATATGCAATTATCAACTGAGTATATCATCAGCAATGCTGTAACATAATGTACCTTGTGTAATTGCTTCGGGGAGAGGAGAGATTTTTTTTGTTATTGTTTCAGGGAATACTTGGATGCTGCCATGCTGTTGCATCAAGACACGTTCGTGTATGAAAATGAGTTCATTTTCAAACTTGTGGTCCACACGTCGGTGGCCCATTATCCAAGATAACACACACGCCACTGCTCTACCCTTGTTAGTGACATGCATTTGAAAACAAAAAAACAAAAAACAAAAAAAACTCGTCATCCCGCCACGGCCTAATTAACTCAACTATCGGCGAGAATCCCACGACGCCGGCGACGGCATCGTCGACGCGGTTCTTGCCGTCGCGGTGCCGGACGACGTCGTGGTCGCCGACGACAGCCGCGGCGTGCCCACCTGCTTGATGGCCACATTCGGAAGCGGGCTGCGCCGCCGCCGCTTCTGCTCCTTGACCAGCTCCGCGGCCAGCGCGTCCACCTTCTCTGCGTTCGTCCGCTCAGACAGTCTCCGCCCTCGGAACAGCACCGACTCGACGTTCCGCTGCGCAAGCATCGCTGACGCGGCCGCGGATGCCGTCGTCGCGTGGAGCGGCGCCGGCGCCTTGCCGGCCTGGACGCGCACGTAGTTGCTTCCGCACGCGAGCCCGAACGCCATGGCCACTGACTCGTCCACCATGTCTGCGACGCCCTCGGCGGTCATGCGCGCCAGCTCCAGCGGCGACGGAGAACGCGTGGGCAAGGGCGTGCGCGACCCGTCGCACACACCGACGGCGGCCACCGAGGCACCGGCGCCGATGGAGAGCACGAGGAGGTCCTCGACGCCGCTGGCGAGCAGGAACTCCTGCTTGTTGTGGAGCACGTGCGTGATGGCGGCCGCGGCCGGGTTGCCCATGGCCGCCACTCCGCCGGACGCCGCAGCGATGGCCGTGAGACCATCCACCGACCTGACTAGCGCAGCAGCCGTGGAGCAGGTGGCGGCACACACGTCGCGGAGGCGGAAGTCGAAGCTGTCGCTCTCGACGGCGTCAGCGCGCGAGAAGACGAACGGCGCGGCCGTGGCGAGGTCGTAGCACGGCACGAGGAGCGGCGCCACGGTGTCCCTGAGCGTCGCGTCGCCGAACACGCGGCGGAACGACCGGTCGTCCCCGGCCCTCGAGCCACGGAACAGCTTCGTCCACCGCCCTCGCCGACATCCCCAGCCGCCCTTCGCGCCCACGCTCCCTGCCACGAACGCGAGCGCGTCGTCGGCCGTGTACCTTGGCCGGCCATCGGCGCCCCTCAGGAACAGCATCGCCGCGAGCATCCCGCCCGCGCCGGCGCCCGCCGCGAGGTCGAAGAAGTCGGCGACGCGCGCGTCGGGGTCGCCCGTGTGGTCCCGCAGCCCGGCCTCGAGCCTCGCGAGCGCGGCGGCGGCCAGGAGCGCGTCCTCGGCGCCGCCCGCGCCGTAGCCGTCGATCGCCAGCACCCGCACGCGCCCGCCGTCAAGAAGCGCCCGCGCCGGCGTGCCGGGGACGGAGGACAGGCACCCGGCGCCGGCGCCGAAGAGGAACTTGCTCTCGAGCAGGGAGAAGATCTCGTAGCTGAGCTTGTCCACGCTCATAGCTTTCGTTGGCGGAGACGCCATTGCCGCGTACGCTTCCATCTCAAGCAGCCAAGCTGCAAAGCCAAAGGCTTAGAGTAGGGTGGGAACACGTCGAGCTTGGCTGGCAGATTAATTGGAGCTCGAGATAGCTCGTGATGTGTAAGAGAGTGATACTGCGACTGCTGTTGCGATCGACGCGTCCTAGTCCATTCTACCTCGCGCCCTTTTATAATGGCGGGAGCAGGCAGGCTATTGCTCCGTCCCTCCAGCAACCAGCATGACGTGGCCGCGGCGCGCACGCTCTCCCGTGAAGGTCTGCGCGTTCCGGACAGGACAGCTAGCGTACGGTACGGTACGCGTCCTGGCCGTCAGGACTCAGGAGCCTGGCCTGGATCGGCGGGTGGCACGGACGGGAAAGTGGCAGGAAGCGGCGGACGCTGTGCTCCGCTGGATCGGATCGCATTTGTTTGCATGGGTGGGCACCAGGGCAAGTGGGCATGGGTGCCGCCGTGCGTGCGTGGCCTGGCCTCGCTCGCCGCTCGCACGCACGGACGGACGGACGCACCCGACGACGAAGCTTCCGCTTCGCAGTCCACAGCACAGAGCCGCGCGCGGCGCGCACACGTGGCCCTGGCGCCACGCTGTCGGCCGGGGCTCCGGCTGTCATGGAGAGACGGAGCACCCGGCGGCATGCCGACGCTCCCTGGATGGCGAGACAGTGGCTGACCCGTCCGGCGTCCGCGATCGCTCGAGGGCCCTCGCCCTTCCTTGAGCATTGAGCGGGGTCTCTGCTCTGCTCTGTGCTCTCTCATGCATCCTGGCGTGGCGTCCGTACAAGCCGCGATTGATGGAATAATGGGGCGGCTGTCCTTGCTGTCGATGGAGCGCACGTCGCGGCGGCCCCGCCGTGCGCTGTCGCTGGCGTCGCGCTCGCGGGCGAAGGGAGGCCGTCGGCGCTGGATCTGGAGATCACTGTTCACGTGGTTTCGACACGTGAGGAAACCAGTGGCAAGTGCAGCGGGGCTTGTTGTACCTCATGTGCAGATATGCTCGTACTCTCGTGGAGTTTTCAGTGTACGGAGCAGAGGTGTTAGATTCTCTCGTGTCCTCTCGTGTGCATCTTCATGCGGTTCAGTTCGATCTTGCCTTCTAGATTGGCGGCAAAGATGTACGGAGAGAGATAAAAAGACGGTAACACCTGGACTCCATCGGCGCAAGAATATTTATTTCACAAAAATTTGTAGGGTTTTCTAGTCATATCGTGGCCTACAAAAGAACACTCTGACTTGGTATGAGAACGTCAATCGTGGCCAAACCTGGCAGCAAGGTACTGTATGTGCTGGATTCACCATGAATTTCTTCAATCAAATTCTGAAGAGTCTCAGAGAGGAGAAACGATTTCACAGGCCCTGATTCAAGACGAGTTGGAATAGTCATTCATTGCATTTTATGTGGGTGGATCTCTCTCTCTCTCTGTCTCTCTTCTCTCTGCATACTGCATGGCCGCCCTCCTGCCGACACTGCATTGCATTGGATGCCTGCTCTTCCGCCTCCCTTTCATGCGATTTCGCCAACAAGGAAAAACATAAGGAAACAGACGGCGCACACACGCAAACGCCTCCAACATGAACAAGCTTTTGTATAAGCTAAGCGAGTTTGCGACGGCTAGCAGTTTGTTTGTTTTTTTTTGAATGAAAAGAAAAGGTTTTGAACACAAACAGCTACCTCCTCCGTTCTAAATTATAAGTTACTTTAATTTTTTTAGTACATCCATTTTGCTATACATCCAGTATAATAATATGTCTAGATACATTCTAAAATAAATGAACAAAAAAATTAAAGAGACTTATAATTTAAAACGGAGGAGTAACAGTTTATCATCGTGCCCATTCCACTCAAGAGTGCCGAGTAGGGGTAGCTTAATTAGCTATGCTAGGTAGCCGGTTCTCTCTCAAGCCTCTAAAGTCGAAATAATTGAAGGAAATAAAAAAAAGGGACCTTGTAAAGGCGGTCAGCATGCAGTCAGCTTGTGCCGTGGCTAACTTACAAGCTTTTCGTGCGCACGTATATCTGTGTTGTTTATTTAAGCTCGTCAAAATAGCTTATCTCTTTATCTTGTCGGAACTGTTCACACGTTTGCGTACACATGTTTCGTGGTATAATGACATGTTACGTGCGGAATAATACTATACTGTACACATATATATCGTGCAAGTTGAATGGTCAACCACTACTACACCAAGTCTCGCTAATTACGCGTGTTACATGTGTTACACTAGTTTGTGTTTGTGATGTGGATTCGTATGTTTTGAAATTCTCAACATATCAAACCGATAAATACGACATGACTTTGATAAAATCATTATTTTTTTTTCTTTTTTTAAAGATCTCCTTGAGGACCTTTTAGAGAGGGGTGGAGGGGACCTGATCTGGAGAAGGCCTTTTGAGCAGCAAGAATTCCAATCGCGGCGAGACAATTTCTCACAACTAAACTTCCTCCGAACTGGCGACATGGATTGGATACATTAGCACTCATCTCTCTCCCCATGCAAATGCACGGCCATCACAATGCGACAGGATCTTGAAGGGATTAGCAGGACGTAATAATCTCAAAATGACGAATCCAAAAAAAAACAGTACATATGAAGCATAATCAGGCAATCAGCTAACGCTTGAAATATAATGCACGCATGTATACGTCGACGGCCAACCGTTCGAATCAGCCGGACAGAAATGGTTGGCATAATTGACACACCCGCTACGAAATGTGTCTACGAGGTGGTGAGCAAGCGCTTGAGAAGGTCGGAAGAGAATCGTTAGTACAAAATCAGCAATCAGTTGCTGACCCATGTAACCTCCTGTTGTTGGGTATGTCAGACTAGTAGCCGGCAGCAAGCATATATGCCCGTTTGGAACGAAGACATTGTCGCGTACCACTATATGATTCCGACATGATACGATCCTATGACCCCGGGATCATCGATGCAAATGGCAAGCAGTGATCTACAGTCCTCTACTACTTGACACGCCATGCCTAAAAAAACATCTTGCTTGATCTCGACCAATCCGCCACTAGACATCGATATTCCTAGCCCCCGGCATATACCAAATTTAAGACATGGCAACTGCGACGAACAGATCTAGTCAATCGGCATATGTATAACGACGCTTAAGGTTCGACTAATAACATACAAAGAGTAGAAGAAACGGCCAACCCGTCCAGCAAAAAGTTACGACCACGGATGCAACCTACAGCCAACTCACTCAGTTAAGATTCTTGGCCAACACTGGCCAGAAGAAGGGTTCCGATCTAGGAGCACCAACAGTCGATGGAGTTAAGATTCCTTTTGCGTTGTGGAGCTTCAAGATGTCTTTGCCGGTTCATCACTTATTGGTAGATCATCTTCGTCATGGTAGATGTTCTCAGCCATCTGCCATATCTGGAGGATGTTGTCTTCAGCGACACTAGCAACCACCCAGTCCTCGCAGGGGTTCCAGGAGAAATCAGAGATCTTGCTGGTATGGCCTCCATGGATGAACATTAGCTCTGGAGGGCCATCTTCTGCATCCTCTGGTGTTTGTTCTTGATCAATCCTGTGATATAACAACAAAGCAAAGAACAATAGTTAATCTGAACCAAATTGTGTTAATTGTACTTCAACAATAAGTGATGTAGGGAGTTCAAGGACAACACAGAAAAAATTGAAGGAAAAAAATGCATCACTTTGGCCATCGTAAGAACTAGTAACGTCCAGAAGATACAACGCACCAGTGGAAAAGAAAACTATGGGTAATAACATATGAGAATATCCTGAATGTTTGTACTGCTTACCTGCTTAGGTCCCAGATCATGAGTCTTCTGCCCAGACAACAGGATGCAAGTATAGTTTCATTCTTTGGACTCCATCCAACTTGAAAAACTTCCTCTCTGATTACAAAAGGTGTTGAAACATGAATGTTAAACTAGAAATATAACATCCATAGAAACATTCAATACTTCAGAAAGGTTTTTAGGCCGTTAAAACAAACAGTAGCTATGAACAAAAACAGTGAAAACGTACTTGTGACAGTCAAAGGTGTGCAGAGATGTATCAATCTTCCTGAGATCAAATAATTTGACAGTCTTGTCAGTAGAACCAGTTGCAACAACCCATTCGTTGAACGGGTTGAAAGCCAGGCAGTTCACCTATAAATAAATAAGCAAGCATCAATAAACAAGAATCTTGTCATTGATCTTTCAAGAACCACGAACTTAGAGCAAGGTTCAATAAAGTCCTACCGCCACTGGCTTTCAGATGCACTGATGGGTTCTGATCTTACTACCCTAAAATTTAGAAGACCTTCAACACCAAATTGTTTTCATTTACCTATAGTTTGTACACCCAAAGAAATCAGGACCAAGGTTTCCTATACCCTGAATTTTCAGAGTTAATGAACAGTTTGGAGGGTGTTAACTGAAGGCAGAGATACTGTAGTCTGGCTGGTAAACAAATCGCTGAGATACTCAACCAAATCTTTATACAATCTAGAAACTACTCGTTGATTGTTTGGAAGTGCCCCATTCCTTTGAAAGTCAAAAATTTTGTGTGGATGGCGGCGTATGACAGAATTCAATGTGGGGTTCGACTGAAAAAGAGACAGTGGTCAAGGGCTGAAAAATGCCTCATGTGTGATGCCTTAGAAACCTCAGAACACATTCTTTTTCAATGTCCCATTGCGATCTTCCTGTGGGCTTACTTTCGAGACCGGCTGGGTTGGGATTCCTCTCCAACCAGCTGTGCTACGATGTTTGCTGAGATAGGAGAAAAATGTAGAGGTAAGAGGCAGGTGGTGACAATGTTCTTATGTGCAGGAGCGATGTCGACTATCTGGAAGACCCGGAACAATGTGGTCTTCAACAAGAAGATGGTGGGCGCCCCGGCAACTCTCATCTACAAGACGGTGTCTCTACTGAAGACCTGGAACCCACTGCTGAAGACAAAGTTGAAGCCCATGGCAGAGGAGACGATCCAGCTGCTAGCTACAAATGCCGATGTCTGAAGAACAAGCTGCGTCCTAATCGTAGTCCTTTGAGTAATTCTGTTTTTTGTCTTGGTACTTTCTGGTTAGCCCTCTGTAGGCAGGTGCTAAGTTTCTAGAGCTAAGAACCTGATGTTTGCTCAGTCTTGTAAAGCTGGTAGCCCCAGCATAAACTCGCTGTATCCTCCGTTGCGCTTTCTATAGAAGCCGGGCAATGCCTTTAAGTACAGCCATAGTAGAAGCATATCGTTCCCAAACAATTTGGCTTATATAAAGACAAATATAAACCTAAAATTTTTTAGTGTTTAATACAAACCACCAATATGACATCAGATCCGGAGAACCAAAGTAAAGATGTTGAAGCATGTGTTCCATTTGACCAAAAAAAAGAAAAGAAGAAAAGAAGGGGTGTAACAAAATGATAGAATGTATGATCAACCAAACAATCCTTCAAGATCAATAATGACAGGAGTAAATCGTTTTGAAAAAACTAGTTCAAATTGCATACAGTGCTTCTTCATTTAAGGACAGTCAGATCCTCACTTCATGGAAGAAACGAAATCTTAAAATTTTGTAACCATGTTATAAAATGTATTTTTTAGTAGCAAATAATATCAGTATTTCTAATGGCAATTAAAAGCTCACAACAGTCACTTTACCTCGCCCTGGTGTGCCACCACTGATTGAACAGGCTTAGTAGGAGCGGGAGACCGCAGGTCCCAAATCAAAAGATGATGATCATCACCAACTGAGCCAAATAAGTATTCATGCCTCAAGTGCCAAGCAACATCTTCAACGACACCATCATGATGCTTGCCAAGAGTAAAATCAAAGTATTAGTATTATTAAATAAACAGCATTCGTATTTCTATGAAGCTTGCATCACTGTGGATAAGAAACAACAGATGAGAGATTACAAAATCACTAGATTGCAAAATAGAGTCTCCAGGTTTCAGCGACAGAAACAGATAGTTTTTCTACTCATACTCATCAGAGAAAGAACGTTTAGTTTTCCAATCTGCTATTTAGCAAGAATACATTATGTCATAATTAATTATAAGAACAAATCAGCATACAAGAGAAACTGTATTAGTTCCACTAATTTTCTTATTAATCCAAGTATGACTATCATGCACCTTCAAAGAAATGATCCAGAGTTCTAAAATAATCATTAGAATGTTAGAGAATGAAGAATGCTTTAAACAATGTTCTACATGAAACTTTTTCTTATAAAAAATGTTCTACATGAAGCTCCAAACATTAACACAAAAAAAGAAGCAGGCACATGAGCCATACCTTAAAAATCTGCAGGGCATCAAGACTTTTGTTTTTACTATTTGCTTTAATGTCCCACAAGCAAATTTGAGCATCATCAGACCCACTTAACAAATGACCCTCTTTAAAAATACTCCATGATAAGCCATATCCTTCAGAATTATGTCCCTTCAGCCTTAAATCAGGGTTGCATGCACCATCTAGTGGAGGCTTAGATGGGTGCTTGCTATAGTCGAAGACATATACTTCAGCACTAACTGTCTTGGTAGCAATTATAAATGAATTTTGGGGCATATAGCGAGCTCGATTGACCTCTCCATCATGATTTATCTGCTGAACAATTTGCACCTACAAAAAGGGAGGGAAAATGTGTTCTAAAAATTGTCTCCAAACAGAAAAGAGACACTTGTAAACATTAAAGACCTCATCAAGGCAGCAATAAAAATGAGGAAGTAACTGTTTGCTATGAATTAAAGGGGTAAATGAAAGAATAGAACATTCTCATACCCAAAATAGGTTCATTACACTGGACTGACAACAAAATCAAGAGAACACTCTCATACGCAAAAGAGGTTCGTTACATTGGACTGTCAACAAAATCAAGAGAACATTCTCATACCCAATACTTCATTAGATTGATATGGCAACAAAATCAAGAGCTCCATGAAATATAAGAAAAGTAAACATGAGCATACAACAGGATGATGAAACAGTCAAATATGTAAACTGATTGTTCCATAACATAGCAAGAGTTTTTAAAACCCTTGCAGTACCACCTACAGAAAATCATGCACCAAGAACCACCTAAAAATGGCAACTTAGCACACAAGCAATTAAATAACCAATCAAAAGTTCTCTCAAAATGGCACATCATCAATGGAAATTAGTCATTAAATATTCCAAAACATGGCATTCCTTTGTGCAAAGACAATCCAAGGCAACAGGATGTGCATATCACCCCAAGGGTAAAGGTATTCATGCAAGCTCCCAGCATGTAAGCCATCTGTAGCAACTAGAAATAGCATCACAATAAAAATCACCATAGATAGAAGTGATAACCTCACTGCAATTGTGGCACTATACAGTTAGAACTGTTCTGTGGTACGAATTCAACCAAACAAACAGATGCCAGCTCAGCAGCGAATTGCACAATTACTCTTCAAGAGTTATACATAGCAAAATCCAAATATTGGCATAAAATGGCTTTATTTTGAGAGGGGAATAGTTCATCCAGAAAAAAAATGCAGCCTCCATATTGGAAGTTGCAATTATAGAAAAACAAATACATCAACCATACCCCAAGCATGCACAACCCAACAGTAAAATGCAAAAAAGAGAGGATAAACTAAGCAAGTCTGAGGCTCAAGACTTCATCTTGAACATGTAAGAAATAAAATCCTGGCCTCAAAAAGAGGGAGCAAAAACCTAGGCTTCTACATTCACATAAAAGCACAGCTATCTGGAAGGCTAAAGGTTAATTTGCACAGAAAAAAACTTCCTAAATCTTAGTTTTCTACAAGAAAGGAAGAATGTCTCTGCTTCACCAGTTGTTCTCAAGAAAGAAGAGGAACAAGATGATCCTTAACAGGAGATGCTACCACTGAATTGCCAAATTAAGGTTCTAAAACAACTAAGGACACATATAGTACTTTTGTAGGGCATAGCTCAGCACATTGGTAGTAACAAGGAAAAACAAATAATGGCACCAGTTTCACATGTAACAACAAAAGATATTTTAACCATAAAACAGAAATGGTCCACTCCACCTGTACAACAAACACTAATCAACAACCCACATGTTTATTTACAAAGCAAGCTATAGAAAGTTCCTTGACACACAACACTACCATCAAAAACAACATGCTGAAATAAATGAACTGAGATCATAATTAAGGTGCATATGAAGCCAGCTACTGCAACGACTCCTGGATCCAACCAAGCACCATGGTCGCAAGAAATAAGTTCCTAATTCTGCCTACGGGAGCCGTTGCAGAGCAAATCAACACAAATCCCTCCTGTTTTGTTATATAAATTGCAGGTGCCGCCCCCCACATCTGAGCCAAAACCACACCCGATTACCAAACTAGTAACACAGAAAGCATACAGCCCTGATGAACACGCGGATCGAGAAGGGACTAAATTCCCGGATCGAGAAGGAACTAAATTCCACCACGGGTCAGCACAGGACATCACTCAATAGTATCAGTTCACGCCAGAGAGATCGAGTAAAACACAAAGAAAGTTTATGGGAAGAGCAAGGGCGGAAAGCCCACCTTGCTGGAGGCAGAGCCAAAGCCCGCGATGTCGGCATGGTCACCTTCATACTGGCACGCATCGACCTCAGCATCATCGAGTGGCAGCTGGACCTGCGCGAGCATGAGGTAGTTGGGCTCGTTGTTGTTGGTGTAAGTGCCAAGGATCATCTTCTGGATGGCATGGTCCTTCCCTGGTGGCTCGGTGCCATCGGGGAGCCACTGCACGGTGAGAGAGGGCCACTCAAGCGCATGGGTGATGACGAGGTCGTAGAGGAAGGGTGTGTTCTTCTTCCACATCTTGTACTCCTCGTTGATTATGCGTGCCTCCACCTCGGTGCTGAACTCCTCATCCGCCTCCCCGCCGCCGGTCTTCGGCAGCGTCGGTTCGCCGGCGCACGGGCTAGGGTCGGTGCGGAACTCCGCCTCGTCCGCCTCCTCGCTGATGGCCTTCGGCATCGTCGGTTCGCCGGCGCGCGGGCTAGGGTTAGGGTTTGGGAGCGGAGGGGATTTGGGTTGGTGAGGATGACGAAATGACATTTATTTTGAGGGGTGGGGGTGGCGGTGGGGGGAGGTGGGGGTGGTAGGGGAGGTGGACAGGTCATCCAGTAAAAAATGCAGCCTCCACATTGGAAGTTGCAATTGTAGAAAAAAATATACATCAACCATGCCCAAGCACGCACAACCCAACAATAAAATGCAAAAAAGAGACGATAAACTAAGCAAGCCCGAGGCTCAAGACTTCACCGTGAACATGTAAGAAATAAAATCCTGCTTCAAAAAGAGGGAGCAAAAGCCTAGGCTTCTACATTCACAAAAGCACAAATATCTTGAAGGCTAACGGTTAATTTGCAAAGAAAAAACTTCCTAAATCTTAGCTTTCCACAAGAAAGGAAGACTTGTCTCTGCTTGACCAGTTGTTCTCAAGAAAGACGAGGAATAAGATGATCCTTAACTGGAGATGCCACCACTGAATTGCCAAATTAAGGTGCTAAAACAACTAAGGACGCATATAGTACTTTTGTAGGGCATAGTTCAGCACATTGGTAGTAGCAAGGATAATCAAATAATAAGTAACTAGTACGATAAAATGCCAATAATTACACGAATACACAATAGCACGAGTTTCAAATGTAACAACAAACAAGTTTCAAAAAACATTATCAGAAATCGTTTAATCTAGTTTAAACGCTGAACGGAGGCCCAAGGTTGCGTTTAGGGGGTAGACGCTCAATTAGACCTTGGCCGCGCCTAGACGCTCGTTTACACACGCTGCATCGATTAATCAGCGTGTGGGTGGGAAGAGGGAACGAATCTGCGCGCGCAGGAAAGAAGCGCGGCCCGGCGCCTACCTCGCGCCTCCCGCCTCGTTGCTCCTTGCTGCTGTTGGTAGGACCAGGAATCGACAATGCAGAGGGTGGTGCAGGCACAGCCCCTCGCTCATACTCTCCGGGTGCTTCTAGTTGTGTTATTACTATGGATTTTGCTCTCAACATCACGAAAATTAAAAAAAAAACATTTAATCACGTTTAATCTACGTTTACTCTTCCTAGGTGGCGGCGCTAAACCATAGGGTAGGGTTCACCTAGCGTCTAGCGTTCTTTTGAACCTTGACAACAAAAGATCTTTTAACCATCAAACAGAAATGGTCCAGCCTACCTGTACAATAAACACTAATCAACAACCCGCATGTTTATTTACATAGCAAACTAATAGAAAGTCTCTCAACACAGGACTCTACCATCGAAAACAACATGACCAAATAAATGAGACCATAATTAAGGCAACTTTTGAACCCGGCAACTGCAATGACTCCTGATCCCACCAAGCATCATGGTCGCAAGAATAAGTTACCTAATCGTGTGCGGTAGTAAGCATCCTTGGCTGGAGTCTAAAGGAGCAATTACGGGGCAAATCGACACAATTATATAAATTGCAGACACCCGCCCCCACATAGGAGCCAAACACACCCGATTACCAAACTATTAACACAGAAACTGTAACACCCTGACGAACACTCGGATCAAGAAGGAACTAAGTTCCACAACGGCACGGCACGGCACGGGACATCACTCAACAGCATCAGTTCAGGCAATCAGGCCAGAGAGATCGAGTAAAACGCAGAGGAGAGTTTACGGGGAAGGGCGGGGGCGGGAAGTCCACCTTGCCGGAGGCGGCGCCGAACCCCCCGATGTCGGCTTGGTCGTCGTCGTAGTGGCGCGCGTCGGCCTCGGCGTCGTCGAGGGGCAGCTGCACCTGCGCGAGCATGAGGTAGTTGGGCTCGTTGTCGGAGGTGTGCGTGCCGAGGATCATCTTCTGGACGGAGTGATCCTTCCCCGGCGGCTCGACGCGGTCGGGGAGCCACTGCGCGGTGAGGGAGGGCCATTCGAGCGCGTGGGTGATGACGAGGTCGTAGAGGAAGGGGGTGTTCTTCTTCCAGATCTTGTACTCCTCGTTGACGAGGCGCTCCTCCACCTCGGCGCGGAACTCGTCCTCGTCCGCCGCCCCGCCGCCGGCCTTCGGCATCGTCGGCTCGCCGGCGCGCGGGCTAGGGCTAGGGCTTGGGTTTGGGAGCGGATGGGGTTTGGGTTGGTG
>CM041628.1:32343876-32417542 GCA_023333625.1 Bothriochloa decipiens
TGGGGGGGGGTGTCGTCTGCTCGTGCGCAGGGTCTGTTTTGCAAAATAAACAACATACAGACGGGGCTTACAACCGCGCTGTACATGCCCTTAGGGCACGTACAACGGGCCGTCGAGTGCTGTCTGCGTCTCATAGTTTTTGCACAAAACATCCTGATCGGGTGAGGAGACGGTGTCCCTGTCGTCTCGTGAGGCGACGGCAGGGGTCTAGGTGCGGCCTCCTCTGAACTTGCCGCTGCCCTCGCCGACTCATTCGTGTCCGCCTCCGACCCGTCCGCCGCCGCTCTCGACGATCCGGCAAGGTGGCAAGGCTGCAAGGCAGCGCGTTGCGTAGCCGCGCCGTCCTCCGCCATGGTCTGGTTCGTTCCGCCCTGCAGATCACGATCTGAGTACAACTTCCTGCACCAACGAGTTCTACAGGCATCGATCTTGTTGTTGTGTACCCCAAGATCGGGTGGTTATTACGATATATGAATTATTATTCTTTCCATCCATGTCACCTTGCCGTTTTTCTATCGAAAATTAAAAAAGAGAAATACATCTAGAATACAATTATTATATAAGTACCCTATACAGGCAACTGAACCATCCATTTCTTGTATATTTGATTTATGGTGAAGACGTATGTTAATTTTGATTTATGACATACTATATTACATTGTATCTAGTATATATGTTTTATTTTGAATGATTGTTCTCTGTCAATTAGTAACACAATGATATATAAGAATGATATTCATAATTGATCATGTCTACATGTAATTGCATTAAATGTTTTATAGACAGCCGCTGTCTATTCATAATTTTAATTAGCTGTCTATGGGTTGTACCAGCTATCTATTTAGACGTATATGTTATAAATTTCAAAACATATGAATAACACTCGTCTCACTGTTGTACATGCCCTTACAAAGTGTAGAAGCACTCAATTGCACGCGTTATGGCAAACAAGGAGCTAGTGACACATTTACCTAGGTAAAGAAAAAGCTAATTTCTAACTACAGATACAGAACGAGGATGTTAGCTTGCGATAGGAGATGTACAACATCAAATTTCTCTTATCTTTATTGGCTTTTTACGCGAGGCTAACCATACTATTAGCCTGTGTTGGCGTGCCTTACAATAGAGTTCAAAATACGAGGTCGACATGCAGGAACAGCTATCAGCCATGAAAACCTTCGACTAGTTTACTTGCCGTCTGTCTGAACTTTCCCTTCAACCGGGTACATGTTGCTGAGGGCAGGTGAACTCTGGTGAACATGTACGTACTCCTGTCCTAGACAACAAAATAATAGACACATCTATCATTTGTTAAGCAGATTTTTTTAGAAAAAAAGAATATATATTAATATCCTAGCTTCTACTTCAATTAATGCATATAGTTGTTCCTTATTATAAAATTATCTTATTAAATTGTCTTTTGTTAATATTACTCCCTTGTACAAGTACCATAAAAAGACTTTGATTTTTAGAGGTAGTTTATTAAGTTTTCATATTAAAATGTTATATGGTAAAGCTTTGTATCCTAACAAGGCTCTGTACATGAATTTAACTTAAAATAATCCATTCTGATGTAGCCCCCCATACAAAGCGATCTCTTCGGTTTGCTATTTGTACATCTACGACCATAGCAACCACCTCATGCCATGCTCGTAGATTGGCACCTACCAAGGATCTCCGAAAGGCTACATTTAACGATGTCATAGAGTGCAAGAAATAGCGATTTTAGCGGACGCGGTGCTATCCACGCATCCTCCTAAAATCGCACTTGAGAGCCATCACCTAGTTCTAACTTGCCTACTGATAGGAACTCGTCCTTGACCTTTACAAGGCCAGTCCAAAATTAAGAATCCCCAGGCATATGTTGAACCTTTGTTACAGTCTTGTTTTTTAGATATTTATTCCTAAGTAGTTGTTGCCAAACTCATCTTCATTGAGCAACTTGAAAAGCCATTTGCTTAGGAGATATTTATTTTGAATATCTAAGTTTAAGACACCCAACCCTCCTTGGTCTCTTGGTGTGCAAACTACCTCCCATTTAGTTAAGCAGACTTAGCGTGGGATTATATGTGTCACATCCAAGTATGAAGTATCGAAGCAAATCACTGATGACGATTGTTGAGTAAACGTTCTTGCTTCATAAATAATCAAAGATTTGTCAATAGGGTATGCTCTTATTTGTCGTAAATTAGGGTCCCTCCCGGTTGGGACTGCTCTTATTGTGATCGCGGAGAGAGAGAACAGAAAAAGAGAGCAGACGGACACAAAAAAAGATGCTGAACAGAAAAAGGGAAGGGGGCGGCGGAAACAAACGGCAAACTGCGGAGAAATTAACATACACTCACTCGAATAAGGATCGATTCGGACCAGAGTCCTGGGCCGTTCTGCCATACATACACCCCGCATAAATATAGCGGCCACCTTCTATAGAAGCGCATATCAACGGACTACAAAAGTCAGGCGTCAATTGATATAAAGGAATAGGAGTTGTGATGTGACTTCCTATTCGTTGCGTTGATTCGTGCTACCGCCCTCATCAGATTTGCTCATTTGTACTCGTTGATTGCACACACAAAACGCGACGGACCATGTCGCCGTCACGCACAGGCCGCCTGTTGCCGCCGCCGAAAGCGACGCCGCCGGCGTGCACGCTTCCTTATGACCTTATTTCCTTGACGTTGGCACGGAGGAAATGCGCAGAATTAACAAGAAGGGAGGCTTCCCGTACGAGGTCGACATCGAGGCGCGGTTATCAGCCATGAAAATCTTCGACTAGTTTAGTTAGTTGCTGAACCTTACTTGTAACCGGGTACTACATTTGATGAGGGCATCTGAATTGTGCAATTTCCTCTTTTTTGTACTAATATGCCTAAGTAGTATGTGTGATGTATACTGCCCACGAACAAGTTATGAACTGAAAATGCATTTCGCTGATGGCTGCTCAACAAGTCTTGCAGCAGATGATGTTCAGTTTATATCTTACTGCCAAATTACAGCACACTACTAATTAATTCTGATACAAGGTAGGACTGAATGACTAAGACGAGAATCAGAATACCGACGATTAGATCCTTAATTAGCACTGAACCCAAGCGTGGCTGCCTACTAATTTCCCTCGCTTCCTTCACATTTTCTTCCCAACTTTCCTTTATTTGGGGCTTCTTTGCTGCCTCCATGCACTGGGAATCTGAAAACGCTTGCTGAGCCTCCTGCCTTGATGCATAACTAGCGTGAAGGTTGTTTGGATAACTAGAAACCTGGGAATGACACTCCAGAGCACGAAATAGAACTTCATGGTTCACACTGCGCAGAGATCAACACAGATGAAGATATTTCACACTACCACATCTAACCAAAACACCAATGCCGCTAAATTTTACAGTAGTTCTCTTCGTTCCACAAAAAAAGTTCCCGTGACATTTGAACCATTGTTTTAGTTTTTTAGTTCTCTCCGCGCCATTGTCATCCAAACTCCATAACACGTCTATTAAGTAGAGGACAAAAAAGGACCATCATGGCATTGGTTCGTAATGCCATTGCCGATCCCATAATCAGCATGGAGCAGGGCAGCTGGCCACGTGTACGTGCTGGGGCATTGCCATCGGCAATCGCCTGATAGTGGCTCCACAGAAGTTGCGGCACCCGCACACCCAAAACGATGCCTATTGTGGACGTACCATGTAATTCTAAAAAATAAAAAGACGTGCCATAACAGAATTCCTCCCGGCTTTTGCATGATTGAGCCCACGATTTATATCAGAGTATATAATAGCGTAAAGATCAAGTTTCAGCCATCATATGCCATATATATTTCCTATATAGATTCGTTGTTTCGTGCCACCCTCCTCAGATTTGCTCATTTGCATAGATTCATCTGATTGCACGCGAAAGACGCGACGGGCCATGGCGCCGTCACGCACAGACCAGCTGTTGCCGCGGCAAGAGGCGACGACGCCGGCGTGCAGGCTTCCTTATGACCTTGTCCTCGGCATATTTTCGCGGTCAGACGTCGTCACGGTCGTCCGCTCCGCCGCGACGTGCAAGCCCCTCCGCCGCGACATCCTCAGCCCGGCCTTCATCCGCCGCGTCTGCCAGCACGGCGGGCCAACCGGCCCCGTCGTGTCCCCGTTCCTCGTCGGCTACCTCCGCGTCCCAAGCAAGGCGGGCGGGAAGAAGAGGGCGTCCCCCGGCTTCTCCCTGGTGCACCCGGCGACGCCCGCCGCGACGTCCTTCTCCGAGGAACGCCTGGCGCCGTTCCTGTCACGCAGAGCCATGCCGACCTCGGTAGACGACACGTGCCCCTGACGTCGCGGAACGGCCTCTTCGTTCTCCGCCGCGGGTGGTCGGACATCTACGTGTACGACCCGATGACCGGCAACCGGGTGTGCCTCCCCCGTCTGCCGGCAACTGGGATGTATTACCCGGACGGGTACGACGGGGGTTTACTACATGTACGTCCTGCTCACAGCGACGTCCTTCTCCGAGGAACACCTGTCGCCGTTCTTGTCCCGTAGAGCCGAAGCCAACCTCGGTAGACGTCACGTTCCCCTGACGTCGCGGAACGGCCTCGTCGTGCTCCGCCGCGGGTGGTCGGACATCTGCGTGTACGATCCCATGACCGGCGACCGGGCGTACCTCCCGCGTCCGCTGGACGTTGACATGTTTTGCCGGGCGCAGGTATGAGGTTGCATGTTCGTCCTGCTCACCGCTGCGGAACGGCGTCGGCTGCTCCTTCCTTCTCCTCGCCACGAATTCGAGGGTTACCCGCATCCAGACCGTGTCGTCACACGACGCCGACGGCGCATCGGGGGCGGTCATCAGCGTGGATCAACCTGATCGCTTTCGCTTTCGCCCGTGGGAGGTCAATGTCCCGCCACCACACAGCTGTGCCGTCGTCCTGAATGGCTTGATCCACTGGCTAATGTGCAGAGGCCCTTTTGATCATGTGGACTTGCACATCCGCACCTACGATGTCCCTCGCCATGGCGCGTGCGCGGCGACGACGGCAGGGTCGATTGAGGTCCCGAAGGCCTGCCTGCCGGACCGCCACTGCAAGTCTGATCTCCACCTGACGTCGTCGCCGGAAGGGAGGCTGAGCTTGCTCGTCGCCGACAGGTTCACCATATCGGTCTGGCTGCTGTCCGGCAGCACCGATTGGGCACGGCAGTCTGTGTTCGACACGGAGGAGATCGTCTGGTCCGTGTCGCCCCATCATGAGCTGCCGCAGTCGGACAGCAGGCCTAGCAAGGTGGACTTCGTGTCAGCTGGGTTGAGGAGCGGAGCTGTCTTGCTACGGCCCTTCATGAGCTGGGATTTCCTGAATGACAATGGTGAAAAGGGGCTCCTCCTCCTCGACGGCGGCACGGAGGAGATGCGCAGAGTTAACAAGGAGGAAGGCTTCCCCTACGAGGTCGACATGCAGGCACCGCTATCAGCTATGAAAATCTTCTACTAATTTAATTTTGTACGTGTTGCTGATGAGGGTAGGTGGTGAACATGTACGTGCTACTAGTCCTAGACTGCAAAATAATAGACGCATCTATCATTTGTTCAGTAGGCTTAACGCGTGATTATGTGTGTCACATCCAAGTATCGAAGCAAATCACTGATGACGATTATCGAGGAAACGTTAATCAAGATCTCCTTTGTCGTAAATCAAGATTTGTCAGGCTATGCTGTTATTTGTTGAAAGTTAAGGTCCCTCCCGGGTAGGAGAGCTCTTCTTAGCTCCGGTTCCTGAAGCTAGTCATTGTAACATGAGATGAGGTAATAGCGGATAGACTGACTAAATATGTACACCTTATTGTGAATCGCAGAATAGTACTATACAGGACAGCTCATTTGCCAAGGAAGTTTGGGGCTAAATAAAGCAATGGTTCAATCTATCCGTGTTCTATCCGGGTTGGACTCAGTAAATGTCACAGGTTCGGGTGGAGATGTCGACGCAAGATTGACAGGAACCAAAGGAGAGAAGTGGATTGCATCACTTATATAATTATTAATGATTTTTCACTGGCAACAAATCAGCGAATAGTACTTTTCACCTTGATTTTTTAGCAAAACAAATATGGCTGAAATAGAAGATTTTCCACAACAGTTATATTAATCCAATACTAGTCGCTTTCCTTCCTCGCGTCGCCCCGGGCTCGGGCGGCCGCCAGCCCTAGCGCCGCAGCCCCACCTCCCGGCGACCATCCCGGCCGCCGTCGCCGCCCCTGGCGTGCGGCGGCGGCGGCGGCCAGCAACGGCCCGAAAAACGGCAGCCGCCATGTCTCCCTCCTTCCCTTCCCTACACCCCCACCCCTGCTCCTCCACCGTCATCTTCATGAGTTCCTCCGGCGAGTTGACTGCCCAGCGGGCCGCATCCACCCACTGGTAGCCGCACCTCACTGATCTGCGACGCCATTCTCTACTTCACTTTGGGAAGGCCCGGAGCCGCCACCGGCGGCCCGATCCGCCGCCCAGGGGCCCGATCCACCGGCTAGGCCTGGATCTACCAGAGTTAACAAGGAGGAAGGCTTCCCGTACGAGGTCGACATGGAGGCACGACTATCAGCTATGAAAATCTTCCGCTAGTTTAATTAGTTGCCGTTTGTCTGAACGACTGAACCTTCCCTCCAACCGGGTATATGTTGACGAGGGAAGGTAGTGTACATTTTTTTCAATAAGAGGCCATCACCCCATTTCCATTTATGATAAACAAAAATACATGAATTTGGGCCAACTATGGGTCAAGAGGACGACGACGACAACATGGGCCGTGACTAGGGCGCCGCCACGCCAACCTTCCGTTAATAAAATATTTCTATAATTAGGGGATGTAAAATAAAGAAAAAAATATCTGCAAGAATTCTCTAAAATTGCTTACAGTCTAAACTAGGTCAATTAGGCTATAAATACTCCCCGTAGGGGTAATTCCCTCTACATCTCTCCCACTCCTCTCCCTGCTCCTGCCGCCGCCGCCCCTCTCCCCCACAGGGGTGAAGCCACAAAGTTTCTTAGTGACTACCAATCTTTAGCCCTTTATAGGCACCCCCACAGCCCAATAGCAGGCACCCCCACCAGGCTTCGAAGCCCACGACACACTTCATTCAGCCCTTGACGCATCAGGTTTCTGACTCATTGACTCGTGACTCCTCTTTCTCGGTGCGACGACTGCACAAGCGCAAGACGCATCGCCTGCCCTTCCTCGCCAAGTCATCAGTCACCGCTTCGCCTGCCCTTTGTCAGTTCGTCGCTTGCCCTTCCATGTTCTACGAGCGGCTGCCGCCGGCTGCCCTTCGTCAGTTCACTAACATTTTCACCAAAACCACTTTGCCGTTACCAAAAATTGAATTTTGATGTTTAAAATTGAGGGTTAGCTCTACTATATGTTTGAATAACACAAAAGTCATTATAGTCTTGATAAAGATGGGCACCCTCCGTCCATTTGCTCTAGCTTCGCCAGTGCCCCCCGCACATGCGCGCCAGCGCCGCCCCCCTCCACCACGCCGCCACCCTTCCTCCAGGCCACGACCACGGCTGCCATGTGCCCCCCTTGTGCACGACCTGTTATACCGTGCCATTGTCGTCCAAACTCCATAACACGTCTACCATTAAGTAGAGGACAAAAGGAGCATTATGGCCTTGTTTCATAATGCCATTGCCGATCCCATAATCAGCATGGAGCAGAGCCACGAAACAGAAACAGGGCAGATGATTAAGGTGAGTGCCGTGGACTCTGCACCACGTATACGCGCTGGGGCTCATTGCCATCGGCAATCGGCTGATGGTATCCCCACAGAAGTTGCGGCACCCACACACCCGGTTGTCGGTGTACCGTGTAATAATTCTGAAAAAATCCATGTCCTAACAATTCCTCTTCTTATGCATTGATCGAGCCAGATTTATTAATAATAACAAACGTAAAGACCAAGTTTCAGCCATCAGATGCCATATATATCCTATTATATATTCGTTGATTCCTACCACCCTCCTCGGATTAACTCGTTTGCATAGATTCATCTGATTGCACGCAAGGCAAGACGCGACGGGCAATGGCGCCGTCACGCACAGACCATCTGTTGCCGCCGCCAGAGGCGCCGACGCCGGCGTGCACGCTTCCTTATGACCTTGTCCTCGAGATAGTTGCGCGATCGGACGTTGTCACTGTCGTCCGCTCCGCCGCGACGTGCAAGCACCTCCGCCGCGACATCCTCAGCCCGGCCTTCATCCGCCGCGTCTGCCAGCACGGCGGGCCAAACGGCGCCGTCGTGCCTCGGCTCCTCGTCGGTTACCTCCGCGTCCCCAACAAGAACCGCGTGAAGAAGTGGGCGTCCGCCTGCTTCTCCCTGGTGCACCCGTCGACGCCCGCCGTGACGACCTTCTCCGAGGAGCACCTGGCGCCGTTCCTGTCCCGTAGAGCCGACGCCGACCTCAGTAGACGACACGTTCCCCTGACGTCGCGGAACGGCCTCGTCGTGCTCCGCCGCGGGTGATCGGACATCTGCGTCTACGACCCCATGACCGGCGGCCACCGGGCACACCTGCCGCATCGGCCGGACATCGGGAGACATCACGGGGGTTGGTACGGGTTTGCCTACACGTACGTCCTGCTCACCGCTGGGGACGGCATCGGTTGCTCCTTCGTCCTCCTAGCCACGGATTTGAGCGTTTCGTGCATCCAGACAGTGTCGTCAAACGCCGCCGACCGGACATGGGGGCCTGTCATCAGCGTGGGTGAACGTGATCTTCGTCATCGCCGCTTCCAGCCACACAGCTGTGCCGTCGTCCTCAACGGCTTGATCCACTGGCTAATGAGCAGAGGCTATTATGATGTGGAGATCCACATCCGCACCTACGAGGTCCCTCGCCGTGGCACCCGCGCGGCGACGACGACAGGGCTGATCGAGGTCCTGAAGGCCTGCCTGCCGGAACGCTGTGAAAATTCTGATGTCCACCTGACGACGTCGCCAGACGGGAAGCTGAGCTTGCTCGTCGCCGACAGGTTCACCATATCAATTTGGCTGCTGTCCGGTAGCACCGGTTGTTGGGCACGGCAGTCTATGATCGACACGGAGGCGATCGTCCGGTCCGTGTCGCCCCATCATGAGCTGCCGCAGTCGGACGGCAGGCCTAGCAAGGTGGACTTCGTGAGGTCATTAGCTGGGTTGAGGAGCGGAGTAGTCATGCTACGGCCCTTCATGAGCTGGGATTTCCTGAATGACAAGGGTGAAAAGGGGCTCCTCCTCCTCACGTTGGCACAGAGGAGATGCGCAGAGTTAACAAGGAGGAAGGCTTCCCGCATGAGGTCGACATGGAGACACGGCTATCAGCTATGAAAATCTTCCGCTAGTTTAATTCACTACTACAACATTGATTTTTAAGGGCGGGTCCAGGGCATTGGGAAGTGCGGTTTGCCCAACCGCCCTTGCCAGGGTTGCTTTTACAAATCACCCACTGTAATGGCGATTACAAATACTATTTGTAGGGGCGGTAGGGTCACCAACCCCCCTTACAAATGTCATTACTTGTTGAGCGGACTGAACCTTCACTCCAACGACTGATCCTTCCCTCCAACCGCGTACATGTTGCGAGGGCAGGTAGTGAACATGTACCGTTGTACGTCCTACTCCTATCAGACAACAAAATAATAGACACATTTGTTAGGGTCTGTCCAGGGGTCGCCCAAGTTATTGGGTTACCCGTGTCACTCGATTTTCCCTCACTCGTCTTCTTCCTCCCGCCGCCAGCGACTTCTCTGCCTTGACGCCCTCGTTGCCGATCACCGCCCCGCCGCGAGCGGTAGGGCTCGCCGGAGCTCCGGCAACCCTACCACCCGTGACGACCGTCCTCTTCTTTTCACTCCCCCGCCCTACGCCCGCCGCCGCCATGGCTCCCTTCGCCCCCGCCGACTGGCCATACCTAGCCGGCCATCCTGCCCCGCCTGGCTCGGTGACGCCACCGCCAAAACCCTAATCTCAGGGGACGGCGGCGGAACTCTAATCTCGCTGGAGCTGGGGAAGAAGACCGTGCACGGGGAGCCGGGGATGAAGAAGGTAGCAGCAGGAGGAATCGAGCGCTCACTCGAGTGAGCTTTAGATTAACCACATTTGTTATAAGCAGACTTACAAGTGAAATTGGCAATCAAAGTTACTCTTGCTTTGCTAGAGAGGGCGAGACGAGCGGAGCGACGCGAGCATATGCCTGTACTTACATGCATTCAATTCAAGGGCTCTCCTTATAACGCTGAATTGAGGAGTTTTATAAAAAAATGCTGAATTGAGCAAGTTAGATGGTCTCCGGTATTTGACCCCACTACCAATGGAAGAGAACGTGATTGGTATATGTAACTAGCTAGGTCTGTCTGATAATGTTTCAATCGAGATGGTATCATCATAGATAGGTGTTCACCAATTCACCAATTCACCAACGGTCACAAAAGGTGATCGATGGAAATATAAATTTTCGAGTAAAATGCATGTCCGCCCTAAAGTTATTACTAATCGTGCCAATGTGCCATATATATGAGATTAAATCAATAAGACTTGAGTTAATCTATCTACCTAGCATGTTGATTAGACAACTACAATTGCATGGACATATGAGGCCTGCATATTAATCTCATTTCCACTCCTCTTTCAGCCTGTGGCCTCCCATTCCACATGTCAGTGACATGTCATCGTGCAATCAGCGTGTCATGCTGGCGGATTAACTCAAATGACGGTGACTTCTGACGTGACAGGATTAGTAAGTTCAAAATTTTAGATGTGCAATTTTAAGGCTTGAATCTAGATGACACTCCAAGCCAATATAAGGATTGGCGGTGCGCCCCTTTGCTCCAAAATATGAATCAAATGAACAGGAGATGCAATATAAGTAAATTTTTTTTTCTTTGGGGATAGGTGTCGTGGGCTTCCAATATATGCTTATAGTCTTATGTAAATATTTCTTTTAGACCAATGACTATTGGTTCTGTTTTATAGAAAGCACAAAACTGAGTGTGCTAGAGAAATTAACTTGCATTTGTATATAGCGTTGAAAAGGTGCCCAAGCACACCCGTATGATAACGGGAAAAGGAGAAATCATAATAAACTAAGACTTCAGGTTTTTTTTTCAAATACGCAAAAGATTTATGCACCATTGTTGTAATTAATAAGAAGAGTTTAATTATACAAACGACACACTTCTAACAAGCACCATCGGAGGTCTTATAGCCAGACCATCCTAATAAACAATTCCAACCTTTGATATTACATAAAAGGTCTATAACCGAGTTAAGAGTAGTGCTGCAACCTACGGAGTTGGAGACCTCTGCTACTGGTAGCACGATCCTACTCCGGTGTCCGAGAAACGTTGGTCGTAGGGAATAACTCGTCCAGAGCTTCAATTTGACTCAACGTAAGTTCCCTTTGAGAATGGCGTTGTAGGGTCCCTTGAATGCAAAAGAAACTATATAGTGCTGCCATGGGTGTGATGTCCATCCTCTTGTTGAGTAATGCCTTGCCCCATTTAGAGGTTGGTATGTGCAACAACGATTGAGTAGTAATATGCCTACTCCTGATTGGCAGAGGGCGCTTTGTTACCGTATTCTACCTTGGAGACTAGCGATCAATGGCGACCTTCTCTTGCACGACACCTTAGAGAACCTTGCCTTCGAGGTTGCGTCGATGCCACATCGCCAGTGCTGTATGGGCCCATCATGATCTCATCTTCGACCTCGAGTTGTCCCAACCGAGGCAGCATAAGCTGTGGCGGATCCTGCATGACTGCACCTGCAACAATGGGGTAGAGAGCAGTCGTCATCGGAAAGCGAGTATCCATCAATGATGCTTCAATCTCCTGAGATCGAGGTGGCCTCTTGAGTAGGTTGGCACTCGGGCGTTGGTCCTCTCGCCCATCGGCTCATGATGAGCGAGGTGGTGAGCTCCTTTCGCATCAGGTCAATTGAGCCGACCCAGGCGGCTAAGCGGGTGGCCCCGTGCTCATGTACAACGCCATTTTACACACCCTAAAATTTGCATAATTTTAAAATAGTCAAAAATGATTTGATTTGCACTTTTGGTGAATATTTAACCTAGGCAAAATAATAATTTTTAGGAAATTAAAATCAAACCTAGGTCAAGAAGCATGTTGTGCATTCATGCTGGTGCATATTTTATTCTGTGATGCCTCGATTTGGTTGCATTTGAATTGGATTTCAAAATCCATTTGAAAATGCATTTGAAAAATGGTTTGAATAAAAGAAAAGGAGTTCTTTTCCCTCCTCCTCCCTTCTCTCCATCCGGCCCGAACAACCCACCGCGGCCTGCCCCTCCTTTTCCCCACGTCGGCCCGAAGGCCTGTTGCAGCAGTCGCCCGGCCATCTTCTTGGGCCGAGAGGCCTCAGCCCAGCAAGCCGACCGCCGCGTCCGCGCGCGCGTGTCGCCTTCTTCATCATGGGCCGCCAGGCCGGCCCAGTCGGTCGCCGTCTGTGCTGCGCTCTCCCTCCCGCTCTCTGCCGCCAACAGGTGGGTTCACCGAGTCGCCTTCCACCTCATGTCCGAGTAGGACACTGCCGCGCGCCGGAGTCCGCGTCTGCCCCAACTCCGCGTCGCTCCGTCGTGTATCCCAAGCCACCCGAACCTTTAAATAGCGAGCCCAAACCACCGCTTCACCTCACCCCGAACCCTAGCGCCACGGTTGACCTAGCCCGAGCCGCTGTCGCCAAACCCTAACTCGCTGCCGCCACTCGAGCTTCGAATTCACCGTCGACATCGGGTATTTATCGCCAAAAGCCGCAGCTATAGCTCAAGCTCGACCTCGTGATCAAGTTGGTGCTGTCAATTTGGATCAATTGAGCTCACCCGGTGTCAATTGCTGTGCACAGATTGCCGCCGTCCGCCGCCGCCTGCCATTAGCTCGCCACCGACCGCCTCAAGCTCCATCTTGTGCTCTAGTAAGACCACCTTGAGCCCCTGTGTCATTTGATGCTAGTTTCCAGTTGAGTCGAGGTCTGTAGCACTCGGTTTGAGTACGTCGGCGAGCTCGCCTCCGCCGTCATCGGTCACCGGTCAGTCTTAGCTTGCCCGAGTCGTCATCTTTGTGCTCAGAGTGACCGCAAGGATCTTCTGAGTCGTTTGGTCCAAGTCTTGAGTCCAGCGGAGGTCTATAGCGTTAGATCCATGTTCTCCGGCGAAGTTCCCTCACCGCCGGCGAAGTCTGCCGCCGTGTCGGTCGTCGTCTCTGGCGTGGTCATCACCCCGAGCTGATTTGGACCGTCCATCTCGGATGCAACGGCCCACGGTCGCCCGTACCCCTTCGGGTTGGCAATTTTGCTGAAAACCCCTAGCTTTCTATCTATTCTTTTAAGAGTCCTTGGCGTGTTCAGCAGAATACGTTTTCTTCTCTGGAAAGCGTAGTTTCTCGTCTTATAGATTCCAGATACGCTTTGTCTTCTGGAAGGCGTATTTTTCCTATAACAGAATCCCGAATACGTTTTCTCCACGGGAACACGTATTTTTCCTTTTCAGATTTAAAATACATTTTCATCTATTTACAATTTTGCCATTATTTTTAAATGCTTGTAACTTCCTCGTTTTAGCTCCGAGTCGGTCCGTTCAAGTTGTGTTGGGTTTGTAATTCCATGATCTATTTGTTAGTATCATTATTATATTTATTTTCAACTTTTGAAAATTAAGTTTTATTTTAAATTAATTATTTTGTAATAGGAAGTCTTATAAAATCCATAACTGTCACGTTACAGCTCCGTTTTCAGTTATCTTTACGTCTGTGTGATCGTAGCAATATGTAGAATTGTTTTATCAACTCTTTTCAATCTATTTTGTGATTTGGTGTACTACTCTAATTTAAGTCTTTTGTTTACTCGTGTATGATTGCCCGATACTTATGTGTTGCTGATTGTTGATCGATCTAGAGAGTGAGTCGTTCGTTGAAGATCAAGAGTTCTTCGACATTTAGAATCAGTAGGGTCTTCTGAAAAACTTTGATCAAGGCAAGTATAATTAGGACCATCCTTGTTACCTATTCACTATTCACTAAAATCATATGCATGTGTCTCTTTGCTACCTTGTTAGGATTACCTAGCTTTGATTACCTGTTTACCTTGATAACTGGGGACGATGCATATGGGTAGTTTCTGCTAGTGCTCTATAACCATGATCAAGTAACCTGATTAACGACTATGCAACTAATAAAAAGATGGTTTTCAATAAGGTTCATACTGTAAGTGATCATCCGGGACTTAACGTGCAGCTGTGAGGGCTATATGGCTCTGGCTCTAGTCATTCATAGGACCTTTTCTAGTGAGTTAGAGGATCTGCGAGTTGAGTATAGGGCTGCCTCTTTATTATGTGTTATAACTGGAATGTGCCATATTGGGAGAGGGGTTTTCTATATTCAATAACCTTGCGGCCCTAATTTGTTAGACGAACCTATGAAAGGCTTTATAGTGAACCCTGTCGGATTTCCTTGGTAGAGAGCTAAGAGGTCGACGGGCCTCGGGCGAAAGGGCAAATCACTACTCACAATGAAAGTGTACACCTCTGTGCAGAGTTAAACAGATATATCGTCCGTGCCCATGGTTAGGGCGGCCAAGGGATTCTTATGGAACCAATGGATCATCCACTTAAATTGTGCTACATGTTAAAGATGTTTTTCATTATATTCATAATCATGTTTATCTGATCATGTGGTTAGGGGTTTACTACTACCTTGATGCTAATTGCTAAAACTCGACATACACTAAAAGCTAATCATAGTTAAACCGTGTCAACTTTCATTGAGCCTCATCAACCCTTGCTATGCTTGCTAAGTACGTTTGTACTTACATTTATTTTATTTTCTTTATTTGGAAAAATCCCGGATGTGTAACAGATCAAGATTGGATTGAGAGTTATCGGCACGACTACTAGCTTGAGTTAACCAGTTGACTTGTCACTGTGGTGGAGCCATCATCTGGAGATATTATAGTTATGTCTTATTTTTGTTAAAGACAATATTATTATGCTATTTGTGCGCTATGTAATAAACTCTGATTTGATACTATTTATAATTTGTTAACTTATGTGTGCGACATTCTAGGGCGCATGTAAGGTTTTATATATCTTATTTTAGTCCTTTAAAATGAGATATGACAGATTTGGTATCAGAGCCAGGTTGACGGTAGGACGCAAGCCTAGTTAGGATGGTCATTTTTAGCTCTCTTTTCTTCGCTAGATTCTTGCTTACTATCTTGGTCTTGTCATTTTCTAATTATTTATGTCATTCTTATCTTATTCTATTATAAAAATATTAATTCTAACTTAACTTGGTCTAATGCTAAAGATGCGTACCCGTCAGACTGCCCACATGAGCACTGGAGGTTCTATTCCACCCCGAGTGGTGGTGTATGAGCCAATGGAGCCCAAGAATGAAGGAGCATGAGACTGGAATATTGAGGATGATGAAGATGAATGGACCGCACTACCTGCACCACAGGCGCCAATTCTTCAACCATCACCTACGCCCGAGCTTGAAGAAGAAGAAGAACCTATGGATGATGTCCAAGAAGAAGAAGTGGAGATTCTGGAGCCTGTGGAAGAGGAGCATGATGTCATTGACCTCAGTAGTGATGATGAAATGGAAGCTGCTGAAGGTGAAGAGGAAGCCCCCTCAATGCAGTGGACTACGGAGTGTCGTACCTTATGGGAATACCATTCCATAGCGCATAGCCGTCTGGTGGAGGTGCTGAACCAATATTATGCTGATTGGAGACCTGCAATACAATACGCCTGCAAGGAGTACACTCATCCTCTTGCAACAACTTACTGGAAGACCCGTGTGAACATCTACTCTGAAAATGAGGGTCCAGGAGTTTACAAGCTAGAGAGGGTTCATTATCACTTAGGACATCGCCCTACCATGGAGAGCAGTATTGATGATGCCGCATTTCAGGCATGGATGAGTCTTCGAGGAGCTCGCCGTGAGCCAATGCTGCATGATCAGTACCGTTATCTCCCTTATGATGATCCTACTAAGGAAAATGAATGGGCAATGGTGATTCCTTTAGAACTTGACCCAGCTCACCGTTCTACCGCACACTTTGGCTATGACCTGATGGAAAGGGTTAGAACCTTAGAAGCTATGCTCTACCAGCAAGGGAAGGACTACCAGAAGCTGCAGATGGCGCATGATGACCTTAGAGCCTCTATTGGAGAACCGAAGATTTATAAGAAGCATGAACTTCTATTTCGTCACTAAGTGTAGGAGACCATTTATGTAATCGTCGTTAGTATCGTTAGTCATGTCTAGTCGAGTCTTTTGGTTGCAAGTGAACCTTGGCGTGCTAGTTGAGTTGTTTTTATGCTTTTGAGTGATTTGGATCTTTGTAATGAGTGCTGGACCTTTTTGGGCTTGTCCACAATGTTCCTAAACTGAACATATTAGAGTTTTGGGGTCTTTAATAAAGTTGAGTTAATCAGTCTCGAATCTGTCTTGTGCTGCAATTCTGGAGCAGTCTGCAATGTTTCAGTTATACCATGAGTTTTGCTACTGTAAATTTGGTAAAATTTTAATGGAAATAACTAAACTCCAATATCTTTCAACCCCACAAGAATCACCCTTAGATCTTTCCTGGTCTGTGAGCTACAACCTTTCAAAGTCAGTGTTGCTGCACAGTCTCGAAATCTGAAACAGTTTCTATAGTATGTTGTTGTTGACCTATGTAACGACTGAAACTGGTGAAACAATACAAAAGAAAGTTGTAGATAACTTCCTAAGCTTTTCAACCATATAAAGTTTGCCTAAATTGGACATCTGAAACTCTGATTATGATTATTTTACTAGACTGCGGGAACTGTAACTCGCCCAGAAATTTTTAGAATTATTATAGAGCTGATGGTATTGAAGTTTTGGTTGTTCTAAGGGTTCCCTTGTATCAATTGGTGCAGATGTCTAGAAGAGGTAATAGGAACGTCGGTGGAAACAATCCCCCACCAGTCAACCAGGAGGAATTCATGGCCACACAAGCTCAGATGATGCAAGCTTTGACCTAGTTGGCACAAACTATGCAAGCTGGAGGTGTACCACACGCGCCGCCTGCACGGGATAAGCGTAGAGAGTTCTTGCAGGGTAAACCTCCCGTGTTTTCCCATTCCATAGAGCCTCTGGAAGCTGATGATTAGATCTGTGTTGTGGAGAAACAACTGAACCTTGCTCAGTGCAATGATGGGGAAAAGGTGCTCTATGCGTCTGGACAATTGCAAGGTGCCGCGCAAACATGGTGGGAGTCTTATCAAGCTGCACATCCTGCCAATGCTCCTGCTATTACTTGGGCAGATTTTGTTCGAGATTTCAAGGCGCATCATATCCCTGAAGGTATTATTGTGCAGAAGCAAGAGGAATTTCTATCTCTCAGAATGGGCAACATGACTGTGAGTGAGTATCACAACAGGTTCAATGAGCTTGCTCGTTATGCTCCCAATGAGGTGCGGGAAGACGCTGACAAGAGGCGTCATTTTCTCAATGGGATTTACTATGAGCTTAGATTGCAGTTGGCTGGACAGAAGCATGCAAGTATTCCAGGAGCTGGTGAATAGCGCTATTGTGCTTGACAATATGCGACGGGACAAGGACAGGAAGAGGAGGATGGAAGGACAAGGATCTAGAAGCAACAATCATTTTTGTCCTAACTATCAAGGTTATCAGCAGAGGTTTTAAGGGCCAGTTAGCTAGTGGAACTATTCTTCCAACCCACCACGTCCTCAGTATCCCAGAACCATCAGAACCACCCACAGAACCCACAACAGAATGGAAGTCCTTGCACGCCGCAACAGCAGAATAACCAGAACTCACGTCTCACCACACCCAATAGCATACCCTTGAGAAACGACACCCCTAGTACTCCCAATAGGTGCTATGCTTGTGGTGAGGTGGGGCATTATGCTAGCAGCTGCCCCAAAAGGTCGAATCAATAGACTCCACAGAGGCAAAGTGGCAACGGAAGATCTTATGCTACCTATGGAAGGTGAACCACGTGTCTATCGGGACTGCAAAGGAAGCTACAGCACAGGAGGCGCCAGAAATCATGCTGGGTATGTTTAGCATTAACTCTATCTCTGCTACTATTCTTTTTGATTCTGGAACTTCACACTCTTTCATATCACAAGCATTTGTTAAAGCACATAGTATACCCCTACTTGCCTTGAAAGAATCCATGCTAGTGAACTCACCGGGAGGAGGAATACCAGCTTCTTATTATTGCCCCTCAGTTAGTATCACTTTAAGGGGGGTAGAATTCACTGCTAATTTGACTGTGTTGAGTGCATCTGGTATCGATGTGATTTTGGGTTTGGACTGGATGAAGCAACACAATGTGGTGATTCAGTGCAAAGAGAAAGTGATAGTTCTGACAACACCAAAAGGGAACAGAATCAGTGTTGATGTGGCAGTGCAAGCACCACCCACAGCTATAGTGAATCTGCTAGATGAAGATGACGAGGTTGACAAGGAACGTGTCGTGGAAGAGTTTCCTGATGTTTTTCCTGATGAATTGCCAGGTATGCCACCTGATCATGATATTGAGTTTATTATTGAGTTATTACCTGGTACTGCACCCATAGCAAAACGTCCATATAGAATGGGGGTAAATGAATTAGAAGAACTTAAGGAACAACTAAAGGAGTTGCAGGAGAAAGGTTTCATACGCCCTAGCTCATCTCCATGGGGTGCTCCTGTGATCTTTGTGGAGAAGAAGGATGGCACGCAGCGGATGTGTGTTGATTACCGCTCTTTGAATGAAGTTACCATTAAGAACAAGTACCCGTTGCCAAGAATTGATGACTTGTTTGATCAGTTACGAGGTGTCTGTGTGTTTTCCAAGATTGATCTACATTTGGGTTATCATCAGTTGAAAATTCGGAACTCAGATATTTCGAAGACAACTTTCACCATGAGGTATGGATTGTATGAGTATACAGTTATGTCCTTTGGACTGACCAATGCGCCTGCTTACTTCATGTACCTGATGAACAAAGTGTTTATGGAGTACCTTGATAAGTTCATAGTGTTCATTGATGACATATTGGTATTCTCTAAGACCAAAGAGGAACATGCTGAACATCTCAGGTTGGTGTTACAGAAACTCCGGGAACACAAGTTGTATGCTAAGAAGAGCAAGTGCGAGTTTTGGTTGAGTGAAGTGTCTTTCTTAGGCCATGTTGTTTCTAATGGAGGTATAGCAGTGGATCCTAAGAAGGTGAAGGATGTTCTAGACTGGAAACCACCCACTGATGTCGGAGAGATTCATAGTTTTCTTGGTTTGGCTGGTTACTATAGAAGGTTTATTGAAGGTTTCTCCAAGCTTGCTAAGCCTATGACAGCATTGTTGGAGAAGAACGTCAAGTTCGTATGGACCGATAAGTGCCAAGCTAGCTTCAAAGAGTTGAAGAAGAGACTGACTACAGCTCCTGTGTTGACACTACCAGATCTGAGCAAGAAGTTCTCTATTTATTGCGATGCGTCACGACAAGGTTTGGGATGCGTTCTTATGCAAGAAGGGAAGGTTGTGTCATATGCATCCAGGCAACTGCGGAAGCATGAGTTAAATTATCCTACTCGTGACTTAGAGTTAGCAGTAGTGGTTCATGCCTTGAAGATCTGGAGACACTATTTGATTGGTCACAAGTGTGATGTGTATACTGATCATAAAAGTTTGAAATATATCTTCACTCGGTCAGATTTGAACTTGAGGCAACGCCAATGGCTGGAGTTGATCAAGGATTATGATTTTGAGATGTTTTATCATCCTGGGAAAGCAAATGTTGTGGCTGATGCACTTAGCAGGAAGAGATATGCTAGTGGGGTTCAAGCCCTGACCGTGTCCAAGGAGTTGTGTGTTGAGTTCCAATGTTTGAACCTTGGAGTTGTTCTTAATACCGTGGAGATCGAGGTCACTCCTACCCTAGAGCAGGAAATATGCAAGGGACAGTTAGAGGATGAGAAACTGAAAGAGATAGCGGGAAATGTAGTGATCGGAAAGGCACCTGGTTTTAGTATTGACGAGGAGGGTACATTGTGGTTCGGTAAGAGGATCTGTGTACTAGATATAAAGGCTATTCGAGAGATGATTGCAAGAGAGGCCCATGAGTCTGCTTATTCCATTCATCCCGGAAGTACGAAGATGTATTTGGACATCAAGGAAAGGTATTGGTGGTATGGGTTAAAAAGAGATGTAGCTGCGTTCGTTGCCATATGTGATACGTGTCAACGAGTGAAGGCAGAACATCAAAGGCTAGCAGGATTGTTACAACCAATGAAAGTACCTGAATGGAAGTGGGATGAGGTTGGTATGGACTTTATAGTGGGATTGCCGCGTACCAAGAATGGCTATGACTCTGTATGGGTGATAGTTGATCGTTAGACTAAGGTTGCACATTTTTTACCTATCAAGACTACGTATGATGGGCCAAAGTTAGCAGAATTATATATGGAAAGAATTGTGTGTTTGCATGATGTGCCGAAGAAGATTGTGTCTGATAGAGGTTCACAGTTCACTTCTCACTTCTGGAAGCAAATACACACTGCGTTAGGGACTCTGTTGAATTTCAGTACTGCTTATCATCCTCAGACCAATGGTCAGACTGAGAGGATCAATCAGATTTTAGAGGATATGTTGAGGGCTTGTGCATTGCAGAAAGGAACTAGTTGGGATAAGAGTTTGCCTTATCCCGAGTTTTCATACAACAACAGTTATCAACAGAGTCTCAAGATGGCACCGTTTGAAGCCTTGTATGGGCGAAAGTGTAGAACTCCATTGTTCTGGAATCAAACTAGGGAAACACAATAGTTTGGTCCCGAGTCACTTAGAGAGGCAGAAGAACAAGTCAGAATGATCAGAGACAATCTGAGGATAGCACAATCTCGCAAGAAGAGTTATGCGGATACTCGAAGGAGAGAGCTTATCTTCGAGGTGGACGATTATGTCTACTTGAAAGTGTCACCTATGAGAGGTGTGCGAAGATTCAACATGAAGGGGAAATTAGCACCCAGATATGTTGGTCCATTCAAGATTATTGCAAGGCGGGGTGAAGTGGCTTATCAACTAGAGTTGCCTGAAAAGTTAGCTGGTGTGCATGATGTGTTTCATGTGTCGCAACTTACGAAGTGTTTGCGTGTACCAAAAATAGAGCAGATACCTTTAGAAGAGCTTATAGTAAAGGATGATCTTACTTATGAAGCATATCCGGTTAAGATCTTGGAAATAGCCGAACGGGTCACCAGGAGTAGGATTATCAAGATGTGCAAAATTCAGTGGAATCGGTATTCGGAAGCTGAGGCAACTTGGAAAAGAGAAGAGGATTTGAGAGAAACATACCTGAGATTCTTTGAGTAAGCAGCACAATCTCGAGGACAAGATTCTCTTAAGGGGGGTAGAATTGTCACACCCTAAAATTTGCATAATTTTCAAATAGTCAAAAATGATTTGATTTGCACTTTTGGTGAATATTTAACCTAGGAAAAATAATAATTTTTAGGAAATTAAAATCAAACCTAGGTCAAGAAGCATGTTGTGCATTCATGCTAGTGCATATTTTATTCTGTGATGCCTGGATTTGATTGCATTTGAATTGGATTTCAAAATTCATTTGAAAATGCATTTGAAAAATGGTTTGAATAAAAGAAAAGGAGTTCTTTTCCCTCCTCTCTCCCTTCTCTCCATCCGGCCCGAACAGCCCATCGCGGCCTGCCCCTCATTTTCCCCACGTCGGCCCGAAGGCCTGTTGCAGCAGTCGCCCGGCCATCTTCTTGGGCCGAGAGGCCTCAGCCCAGCAAGCCGACCGCCGCGTCCGCGCGCGCGTGTCGCCTTCTTCATCATGGGCCGCCAGGCCGGCCCAGTCGGTCGCCGTCCGTGCTGCGCTCTCCCTCCCGCTCTCTGCCGCCGACAGGTGGGGTTCACCGAGTCGCCTTCCACCTCATGTCCAAGTAGGACACTGCCGCGCGCCGGAGTCCGCGTCCACCCCGACTCCGCGTTGCTCTGCCGTGTATACCAAGCCACCCGGACCTTTAAATAGCGAGCCCGAACCGCCGCTTCACCTCACCCCAAACCCTAGCACCACGGTTGACCTAGCCCGAGCCGCCGCCACCAAACCCTAACCCACCGCCGCCACTCGAGCTTCGAATTCACCGTCGACGTCGGGTATTTATCGCCAAAAGTCGCAGCTATAGCTCAAGCTCGACCTCGTGATCAAGTTAGTGCTGTCAATTTGGATCAATTGAGCTCACCCAGTGTCAATTGCTATGCACAGATTGCCATCCGCCATCGCCCGCCATTACCTCACCACCGACCACCTCAAGCTCCATCTTCTGCTCTGGTAAGACCACCTTGAGCCCCTGTGTTGTTTGATGCCAGTTTCCAGTTGAGTCGAGGTCTGTAGCACTCGGTTTGAGTACGCCGGCGAGCTCGCCTCCGCCGTCGTCGGTCACCGGTCGGTCTTAGCTTGGCCGAGTTGTCATCTTCATGCTCAGAGTGACCGCAAGGATCTTCTGAGTCGTTTGGTCCAAGTCTTGAGTCCAGCCGAGGTCTATAGCGTTAGATCCATATTCTCCAGCGAAGTTTCCTCACCGCCGGCGAAGTCTGCCGCCGTGTCGGTCGTCGTCTCCGGCGTGGTCATCACCCCGAGCTGATCTGGACCGTCCATCTCGGATGCAACGGCCCACGGTCGCCCGTACCCCTTCGGGTTGGCAATTTTTCCGAAAACCCCGGCTTTCTGTCTATTCTTTTAAGAGTCCTTGGCGTGTTCAGCAGAATACGTTTTCTTCTCTGGAAAGCGTAGTTTCTCGTCTTATAGATTTCAGATACGCTTTGTCTTCTGGAAGGCGTATTTTTCCTATAACAGAATCCCGAATACGTTTTCTCCACGGGAACACGTATTTTTCCTTTTGAGATTCAAAATATGTTTTCATCTATTTACAGTTGTGCCATTATTTTCAAATGCTTGTAACTTCCTCATTTTAGCTCCGATTCGGTCCGTTCAAGTTGCGTTGGGTTTGTAATTTCATGATCTATTTGTTAGTATTATTATTATATTTATTTTCAACTTTTAAAAATTAAGTTTTATTTTAAATTAATTATTTTGTAATAGGAAGTCTTGTAAAATCCATAACTTTCACGTTACAGCTCCGTTTTCAGTGATCTTTACGTCTGTGTGATTGTAGCAATGTGTAGAATAGTTTTATCAACTCTTCTTAATCTATTTTATGATTTGGTATACTGCTCTAATTTAAGTCTTTTGTTTACTCGTGTATGATTGCCCGATGCTTATGTGTCGTTGATTGTTGATCGATCTAGAGAGTGAATCGTTCGTTGAAGATCAAGAGTTCTTCGACATTCAGGATCAGCAGGGTCTTCAGGAAAACTTTGATCAAGGCAAGTATAATTAGAACCATCCTTGTTACCTATTCACTATTCACTAAAATCATATGCATGTGTCTCTTTGCTACCTTGTTAGGATTACCTAGCTTTGATTACCTGTTTACCTTGATAACTGGGGACGATGCATATGGGTAGTTTCTGCTAGTGCTCTATAACCATGATCAAGTAACCTGATTAATGACTATGCAACTAATAAAAAGATGGTTTTCAATAAGGTTCATACTGTAAGTGATCATCCGGGACTTAACGTGCAGCTGTGAGGGCTATATGGCTCTGGCTCTAGTCATTCATAGGACCTTTTCTAGTGAGTTAGAGTATCTGCGAGTTGAGTATAGGGCTACCTCTTCATTATGTGTTATAACTGGGATGTGCCATATTGGAAGAGGGGTTTTCTATATTCAATAACCCTGCAGCCCTAATTTGTTAGACGAACCTATGAAAGGCTTTATAGTGAACCCTGTCGGCTTTTCTTGGTAGAGAGCTAAGAGGTCGACGGGCCTCGGGCGAAAGGGCAAATCACTACTCACAGTGAAAGTGTACACCTCTGTACAGAGTTAAACTGATATATCGTCCGTGCCCACGGTTAGGGCGGCCAAGGGATTCTTATAGAACAAATGGATCATCAACTCAAATTGTGCTACATGTTAAAGATGTTTTTCATTATATTCGTAATCATGTTTATCTGATCATGTGGTTAGGGGTTTACTACTACCTTGATGCTAATTGCTAAAACTCGACATACACTAAAAGCTAATCATAGTTAAACCGTGTCAACTTTTATTGAGCCTCATCAACCTTTGCTATGCTTGCTAAGTACGTTTATACTTACACTTATTTTATTTTCTTTATTTGAAAAAATTCCGGATAGGTAATAGATCAAGATTGGATTGAGAGTTATCGGCACCACTACTAGCTTGAGTTAACCGGTTGACTTGTCCCTGTGGTGGAGCCATCATCTGGAGATATTATAGTTATGTCTTATTTTTGTTAAAGACAATATTATTATGATATTTGTATGCTATGTAATAAACTCTGATTTGATACTATTTATAATTTGTCAACTTATGTATGCGACATTCTGGGACGCATGTAAGATTGTATATATCTTATTTTAGTCCTTTAAAATAAGATATGCCACCATTGCTAGCAGATCTGGCTGGGAAAATTAACGTGCCGAAGAGGAAATAGTGGCATTGGCAGTAGATCAAAGAGCTGAGGGTTCTTTTTGTTATAGAAACATGTTGTCATCGATTAGGATATTTTCCCTCTCCGTCTCTCATGATTAACTTAAGAGTTTTAGTAAGAGTCCACGTACAAACGGATTAGGATTAGAATTCTTTCTTCTTCTTTCCTTTTAGATAGAGTCCGTATGTTTTATAATACTTTCATTAGCAAAAAGTTGTTATAAAGAAAACTTGCAAAATATTAGGAAACGTAGCTCCCAAGTGCACGTGTAATAATAGAATTCCTCACAGGAGCCCACGATTTGTATTGGATACAAGAGTATACAATATACATTAACGTAAAGAGCAAGTTTCGCCATCAGAGATGGCACCGTTGATTCGTGCCACCCTAATCAGATTGGCTCATTTGCATAGATTCATCTGATTGCACGCAAGACCCGACGCGCCATGGTGCCATCACGCACAGACCGGCCTTTGCCGCCGCCGGAGATGACGACGCTGGCGTGCACGCTTCCTTATGACCTCCTCCTCGAGATAGTTGCGCGATCGGACGTCGTCACGGTCGTCCGCTCCGCCGCGACGTGCAAGCCCCTCCGCCGCGACATACTCAGCCCGGCCTTCATCCGTCGCGTGTGCCAGCACGGGCGAAACGGCACCGCCGTCGTGCCCCCGTTCCTCGTCGGCTACCTCCGCGTCCCAAGCAAGGCGGGCGGGAAGAAGCGGGCGTCCCCCGGCCTCTCCCTGGTGCACCCGGCGACGCTCGCCGCGACGTCCTTCTCCGAGGAACACCTGGCGCCGTTCCTGTCACGCAGAGCCACCGCCGACCTCGGTAGACGACACGTGCCCCTGACGTCGCGGAACGGCCTCGTCGTTCTCCGCCGCAGGTGGTCGGACATCTGCGTCTACGACCCCATGACCGGCAACCGGGCGTACCTCCCCCGTCCGCTGGGCATCGGGATGTCTGACCCGTACGGGTACGGGGTTTACTACACGTACGTCCTGCTCACCGCGGCCGACGGCATCGGCTGCTCCTTCCTTCTCCTCGCCACGAATTCGAGCGTTTCCAAAATCCAGACCGTGTCGTCAGACGACGCCGACGGCACATGGGGACCGCTCATCAGGGTGGATGAACTTGATCGTCATCGCCGCTTTCGCTATGTCCAGCCACGCAGCTGTGCCGTGGTCCTCGATGGCTTGATCCACTGGCTAATGTGCAAAGGCGGCTATGCGAGACTCTTCTACATCCTGACCTACGATGTCCCTCGACATGGCACACGCGCCGCGACGACGACAGGGTCGATCGAGATCCCGAAGGCCTGCCTGCCGGACCGCTGCGAAAGGTCTGAAGTCCACCTGACGAAGTCGCCGGACGGGAGGCTGAGCTTGCTCATCGCCGACAGGTTCGACATATCGATCTGGCTGCTGTCCGGCAGCACCGATTGGGCACGGCACTCTGTGATCGACACGGAGGTGATCGTCCGGTCCATGTCGCCTCATGGTGACCTGCCGCAGTCGGACAGCAGGCCTAGCAAGGTGGACTTCGTGAGGTCATTAGCTGGGTTAAGGAGCGGAGCAGTCATGCTACGGCCCTTCATGAGCTGGGATTTCCTGAATGACAAGGGTGAAAAGGGGCTCCTCCTCCTCGACGTCGGCACAATCTGAAACCGTGGCAATGGACTAACCAAGGGAATGTGGAGGATTGGTTCCTTTCCAGTGTCCATGGTGAACGAAGGAAATAAAATGGCACACTCCCTAGCAATCTTAACCACTTGGTGCCTCTGGAAGCAACGGAACGCATCAGTTTTCAGAAACTCCATATGCTCAGAGGTTCAGGTCTTCAACTTGATTAGGGATAAATGTTCACTTTGGGGGCAGGAGCATCATCCTTAAGACAGCTCACGGTTGTGTCTAATTTAGGGAGTAATTAGTTAAGTTTTCTTGGCCATCCGTAGCGGTCTGCTGCAGGTGGAAGCGCTCCTCGCGCAAATGTTGTAAACTCTGCTATCTTCTTATTAATACTAGTATAATACCCATGCTAACGCTACGGTGACATTTGGTAATGCAAATCACACAAAAAGATGTTTACCTACACAATTCTTAGCTTCAGAAGATCTGGACCCAAAATTATTACGGGGCACACATCTCTTTGCCAAAGAGAGCTTTATTATCACTGATTCAACAATATGATTACAAAACAAGACTCTTCACACAAAACTAAAAACAACACAGCCTTTGACATGATACATTGGCCAAACATGCAAGTTTATGCACAACTTCATTTTGCCCCACTCCGAACTTCTCAAATCTTGCACGTGTCAACAAGGAGCGATCTGGTTGTACTTGCAAGTGTCAACAAAACTCACGAGCTGTTAGACTCGAGCATGCTACAGCCTATGTTTCTCATTCTACCGAATCCCCTCCAAGCATGCTACAACTTATGCTTCATCAACATCACTACAATATTACAACATTATTTAGTTATACATACATGCATGTACATATGATACTGCCAACAACACCATGGATGCGCCAAACAAGATAAAAGGTAAAATATGTTTAGTGTAAGTTACTTTGTTTACACTCCATAATTGTAGAAATGAAAATTCCCAGATTCCATTTTAAACACTAACAAGTTATCCAATCACACACTTCGGTGATCTAATCATTAATTGATATCATTATCAGAAAATATTAATTGATATCTCCACTAAAAATCAATCTACCAACAAGAGTCTAGTCCATCTACCAACAGGAGTTAGTCCAATAAAAATATGGTTAATTGATATGCACAAGGTGGTTCAGGTACCATCAGATAGATGAAACTACAAACTACCTTCTTTCTTCGATGTCTTGTCCTGGCAGCTTCATGGTTTTGGGCCAGACGGTGGAGTTTAGAAGTCATCAGATGATCACTTCAGTGAATGTGTAGAAGTCTGTAACAACAAAGTGTGTCCTCCTTGAGCCCCGGCTTGATAATGAGGCGATGCTCCCCTACGGCAACCATATCGGCGTCCAGTGTGCTCCTGGACCGGTCGCTGGCTTCCCGAGCATGGAGACCGACCCTCTGAGGCACACGTGGGGGCCTTTTATCCACTTAGTCTGCAGCAAAGGAAGCCAACTGGTACGGTAGATGGTTCTGCTTAGCCTGCAGCATCGTGGATGTAAAAAATGCCTTTGATCCACTGGCTGCCTGAATGTCTACTGAAGTTTGTTTAGAAAATATATTTATATATTTTTAGAGGATACAGAAGCTTTTCAAGGTTATCAACAAATGTGCATAATAATTTTGAGCAATCCAAGCGATGACTACAAAAGCTATTTGGAAATATCAAACAATGTGCATGATAGATACTTGTTTTCTCAAAGATCATAAGACGTATAAGATGTATATGAAGCATGAACTAAAAATGACCATAGCGCTAAAAGCTAATTTCATGGGAAAGTAGAGGCAGACACCCATGGAAAAAGAAGTAGAACGTCATCCTTGTTCACATAGTTGGAAATAAACACGTATGTATTCATAGGGAGAATAAGCAAGCTGCAAGTCATACTTTCCATAACTCAGTGCCAAGGGCACCAAGATGAACACAGAGATCATCTAAATATGTTGTACAAAAGTAACTACTTTGTATCGTTTCTCATATCTATGTACCTGCAAAGATTTTTCATTTTTCCAGTCATGTCAAATTTCATCTCCACGATAATTGAATATTCTGTCTCAAGGACATCATTGTAGCTACTAATACACTTTTATTATATATTAGTTAATGCAGAAATATGCATCCGGCGCACTCATAGAACTCGTATACGTCTGGACATGGATGGAGCAATGGACGCCGGCCATGAGATCGCTGATTTCAACAACCAGTCAAGAGAACCGAACGTGGTTTCAATCTACAGGACCATCCATGCACGACAGTTTGCATATGCATGTACTGATATATCACACACGCAATGCCATTTATCCACCCGCCTGCAATCAAGAGGACAAACGCATCTGCAAGGAGTTCGAGGGAGGCAGAGGTGAACGCGGCATCAGACCCTGGCGTACCGCCATGGGATACGCCTCGACTTCGATCGGCGACGCACCACGATGGCAATAGCCCGGATTAGGCCGGCGTATCAAACCCAGGAGTAACCCTGGTCTGGGAGGAGTAACCCCGGTCTGGGCGGCACCCCAGTACAGAGGACGGCCACGAGGGCGGCGCCGTCGCCGGTCTGGGCGGCGTTGGCTAGATCAATGTGGTACGACGTTGAAGTAGGGTTTCCTCACCTGGTGTCCGGCAGCGGGATCACCGCACGCTGATCCTGTAGGAGGCCGGTTGGATCAAGGAGTCTGGCGAGATCGTCACTCGCGGGCAGCGGCGGGATCAGCACGGAGTCCGGCAGGCGTCTGGTCGTGGAGGGGTCGATGGCTGGGGCAGGCCGGCGCCGTTTGCCGGGCCGCGGCGCGACCCAGCGGCGTGCCGCAGCGGTGGCTGCAGGCAGCACCACACGTCGCTGGAAGAGGAAGGGAGCCGGAGATTGTGGCGGCAGGCGGGGTGATTCAAATTTGATTTGAACCATGGAGATTGACATAGGTGTGGGTCGGTTATGGAGGGTCGGATGGGCCGGATTAGTGGGCTACGGTGGAGGTGGCTGCGGTGGGAGGTGAGTTTATCCAGTCTAACCCTTAGAAAAGTTTTCAATTATAGTGTAGATAATGTTATTATATAATGTCGGAAACCGGATCTTTAAAAAAAAACAATTCAGTGATGATTCAGTAGATTCAGTGAATGTTCTTGCTCCATGAATAATCAAGATTTGTCGGGCTATGCTCTCTTCTTAACATATCTTTCACAGATAAAAATAACAAACCGTGGACAATTTTTTGATGCGGTAATTTTTTTTCCGTCTGCCTACCACCGCCCGTGCGAAACAAAACTTACCGCGCTGACAAGTGAGACCCGATGTTGTGTACCCCTCACCTCCGATCACGTTCATGCGACCATCGGTTCATCCCATCCGCCAATCCCGCTTCCTCCCCTCGCCATGCGCTCACCCCACGCCGCCGCCTCTCCCAGACAGCCTCCCCTCGCCCACGCAGCACTCGCGCCATCGACCTCGCCATTTGCGGCTGTGAGGACCCCATCCCCGATCTGTGGCTGACTCTGGAACACCGAGAAGACCGCAACACAGTTCCGCCGCCTCGCCGAGAAGAAGGACCCGTGCCGTCGTCCTCGCTCCGATCTGCGTCCTCACCAAGCCCCGATCCATGGATGTCGCCACCGCGTCGTCGTCATCCTCCGTGCTTGCACCAGCACCTCACTAAGTCGGACGCCTCCGGAGACCCCAATGCGCCACGACTGCCACATCGACACTGTCGCCATCTTGCACGCTCGGGATCTCTCCCTGCCTTGCACAGAGGGAAGGACCACCAGGTGTGCCAAACCATTCTCTTCTCTTCCTGCTGTGCGACAGCCAAACCCTCTTAAGCTAATAATTGACTATTTGTATTTGGATCTGATCTAATTACTTGTGTGTACGCATATTATGCCTGCTAACTTTGATCGATTTCAAGATTATCATCTTACAGCACTGAAAGTTTCCCAATCAAGAAAATTTGCTTGCCTGCTGATTTCAGAACTTGGCACTATAGGCATGCTGATGTTGAAATTGGCTACATATTCAGATAGACAAGCTTAAGCCCTACGTGCAATCACAACTGCTGGTCTTTTTTTCTTTTTTCTTTTTCCTTTTTTGTGATGGACTGATGGCTCTGTGTTTCTTTGCAGAGAAACATCTGTGAAGAATGAGAAGAGTCGAAGAAGTTGATTGAGATCTCAGGTATCTGAAGTATCTCTGAATCTCTTCTTCTCTAGATCGAGAGCATGCTAATTGCAATCTAAACCAAATGGTGTGGTTGAGCAATGCCTTCACTAGCTAGGACCAGCTCGGCCTACTGCAGTTGCAATCTTGTTAATTGTTATATATTTTCATTTGTTAGTGACATGTTCTTATCCTCTTTTAGGTATTTCATGATTCAAAAAAAATATTATCAAACTATGAATCCCTACATGAGAGCAGTGGCGGAGCTTGGGGTAAAATGAAGGGGGGGCTAATCGTGAACATGTATGAAAAAAAAAAAGATGATATCACATCAAAATGCTATAGCATGATGATGATTGACTGTGCCAACAAGCCAGTAAGCATGTAATCTCGTGCACTAGTGATGGCTCACAATTAGCCATACATTGGTGGTCTTCAGCTGAAGCAAGCAATACTATAATAATGCATGCACTCTATGCACAATCTAAAAATAGCAAGCCGATGTATTGGTGCTGGCAGAGAGAAGGGGGGGCAGCCGCCCAGGTTCGCCTCCACGTAGCTCCGCCTGTGCATGAGAGAACAGTTGTCTTTGGCCTTCAACTTTGGGCTGTGATTGGGATCGCTGTTGGAACGTCCCTCTTGGGTATTCTTCTCAATTTTCTCGTATGCCTTACTATTCAAAATTGTATGAAGAGGTCGCACAAACCACTCAATGACTATCGAATGGCCCAGATACATCCAGCTTACAAAGATATCAAGGAAGTGGAGATGGCGGACCAATTACTAGCCAATGATTTTGTTGTACATGATCGGTGTGTGTTTCGCCCTTGCCGCTTTTGCCTGCTCACCTGCTTGTCATGTTCTATCGCAGAGGGTATCAGGGATTCAGGGCTTGTGAACTTCATACTCAGATTGTATTTGCGAAGTATGGCATAAAGGTTGACAGGGATGACGCCCACCATGTATGCACTGAAATGACCTCAAGGTAATATGGTACAAGTTTTAATTCCTTCCTAATGCTGATTCTTAGAGTTATGTTTCATAAACTCTATTTTGTTTGTTTAAGACACAGTTAGTTGGCCATGTCAATACTAACTGCTAACGAGTACAATATTTACAGCTTTGTTTTCAACTGAATTTGAGCTTAGGGAAAAAATAGAGCACTAGAATTTTGATAAATTGCACTGAACATGTGTCCCATTATTTGTGTGGTTTTCGTTAAGCACATTCCTATATATGTTATGTTATTAAATAAATTATATTGTGCTTTAACTATCCTCTTTTGAACAAAAAATGCATGGATCATGCTTCTTACTGTTACTACATCGTTTGTTTGATATGATATCGTAAGCAAGGCATTTCAGCTCTTAATAAATACTCTATGTTTGTTCTTTGAATAATTGAATAATATTTGGAAAGCGTTCCTATTAACTGAATGTGTGTGTGACCTTCTAACTGAATTTGTGTGTGCCCTTCTAACTGAATGTATGTCTCATCTTACAGTAATTGCAGCTTCATATATGTAGGTCCATCTCTGTTTTAAAGTTCTTTTTGCCAGAGTGCGGCATGGCCATGCACAATCTTATTTAGCCTATGCAGAGTCAAAAATTGAGTGTAAGTAATTTTATCCATTTGCCTGAAACAGCACCTCTCATTCCTGTTTATAGACAGTTGACTGTTTTTAAGTTCTTTTTGCCAGAGTGCGGCATGGCTATGCACAATCTTATTTAGGCTATGCAGAGTCAAAAACTGAGTGTAAGCAATTTTATCCATTTGCCTGAAACTGCACCTTTCTCATTCCTGTTTATAGACAGTTGAATCAGATCTACAAATTAACCTTCCCATTAAACTCTACTGTTATTAATTGTTTCATCTGAAGTTGATAATATGGAAAATTTTACAGCCCATGGTAAAAGATGGTATGATATGAATAACAAAAGAAAAAAAAAATACATCAATATGCACTAAGGCTCTTGTTGTTTCTTACAGCCAGCAAGCACAAGCACTTAGCTTAGGTTCTGAACTTTGTCATTTGCAACAGCAAGCTTAAGCAGTTGTCTTAGGAAGATCTTTGATGTGCACGAATTCGTCTCTTCTTTAGTTCTTTTAGGTTTCAAGTAATTTCCTTTATTTTATTTGTCAGTTAGTTTCACTTGCCTAAGCTGTATTGGTAGTTCAGTACCAGTCCAGAGTATGTTTGCTTCATCGCAAGTCCCTGTTGATTTGAGCAATTTCAAGTCCTTCAGGTTCATGCATTCATAAGCCTAAGATGTGTTCATGCATTCAGTGCTCTTCTTTGTCTCTTGCCACACACCCTGTACAATATATAGTTTTACTGAATTTGTGGTACTGGTATCCTTAACTGTCAAATGTTTTCTTAGAAAGTTCTCCCTCTTTGCCATAGGATGAGAACATGCATACATAAGGGATGCCAGTGAATTGTCGTGGATAAATTTATTTTTGCTTGAGTAAACTATATTGTTGCTATCGTTATGGCTACAATTCAGAAAAAAAATGGTATGCCAAAAACATATAGCATTGTATGCTCGACGGGCGGCAATCCTTTGTTGATTCACTCAGCTAAACTTAGATCCTTCTAATTTTTTGTGGCAGGAGCTCTGTTCATGTCAACACTCAATACTTTGGCAAATATTTGACAGGAAAAAGGAGTGCTCATCTTGCCATTCTTCTAATTGGATGCTCTACCATGCTTGCCTGAAAGTTAGGTACGACGAAGGTAACTAGACTTGCTTAGTTCCTCAACGCTGAAATGGCTTTGTTCTTGGTGGATTTTATTGGCCTGCTTAAACTTTGAGATTCGGTAGCAAAGATGTTGTTCTTGCTGTTACTAATAGCTGTCTGATAAACATATCTGCTCTTTTTTTCACTTTCTTTGCTATTGCAACAGCAAGGAGCAAGGATACAGGCCCATGGACAGGCTGAAGCGACAAGCTTTCTGATGACGGCTGGTTTTGGCACGCGTTCACTTCTCAGTAGTCTGATGTTTCAGAGAACAGTCTCAATGGCCTTCTGTTTATTGTAACTGCATTTTGTTTAGGGACAGAGCATGGTGCACATGTACAGCCCATTTATTTTCTGAATTTGAACGTAAACACAATGCTGCTGCTTCCTGAGTGGAATTAATGAGAATTGTCACTTCTGCCTGCTGGGGTGAGTAGGAACATTGTTTTTTTTGGCAAGAAATAACTTCATTGGTATGCTATCTCTCTTCTTTCTGTCCACTAGCTTTGTTATGATGAGAGGCCGGGAGGATGGTCTATCTCGAAAGTGCATGCATAACTGCATTCATGAAGCAGAGAAAAGGATGAGACAATTGATCCATTCTTCTATCTATAATAAATGAAGTTTGTGAGCATGTGACGCCGCTCGCCTGCACGCTGTTAATTTCTCAAATTTAGTTTTCTTATTCAATGTCAATTTAACATATTTAATTTCACCGTATTATTCTCTTAATATTGTGCGACCTATGTGTTGTAGCACAAAATTTAATTACCCCGTAGCAACACACGGGCACACTACCCAGTATTATTATATTATTATAGATGTGTACCAAAATAGATTAATTAAAAAAAATCAAAGTGACTTATGATTTGAATTAAGAGAGTATGAAAGTTTATATGCCAACAAAGTTTTTCGCTAGCATCATTTGATTTAAATAATAACATTATTTATTAAGAAAAGCTATCCTTGGCATGCCAGGATGGCAGGACCCATGGGCCATAAGTTCCAGACAACCTTTTTCCTACTATAACATGCTTCAGTAACCCAAAAAATACTAAGGAATATTGCCAAAGCCATTACTTATGTTGTAACACACCGTTACCACGTGAAACAGTTTACTCATTAAATTGTCAAATATGTATGCATGATCCCAAAATAGCAACAGGTGTCCGCTGGCGTTAATCGCAGAGAACTTTAAATTCCCTTTGATCAAATGCAGCAATGGAAAACAAGGCTAGCTTAAGCGCCATGATGAACATTCGTTTAACTGTGAGGTCTATACATGGATCCATGTGAAATTTTAGTGAGCAGCTGGAAAATATTTCCCAGAGAGACAAAAGGCAGAGTAATAAGGGCAGCACATGTCAGCACATTGCCCTGATCTAACCCACGATTGGTAGTAAAAAAACGTAAAGAGCAAGTTTCAGCCATCAGATTCGTTGCTTAGTACCACCACCCCCCTAATCAGATTTGCATCTATTCATCATCTGCATAGATTCGTCGTCTGATTGTTGCACACAAGACGCGACGGGCCATGGCGCCGTCACGCACACGCACAGTCCGCCTGCTGCCGCCGCAGGAAGCTACGACGCCGGCGTCGGCGTTCGCGCTTCCTTATGATCTTGTCCTCGAGATAGTTGCACGGTCGGACGTCGTCACGGTCGTCCGCTCCGCCGCGACGTGCAAGCTCCTCCGCCGCGACATCCTCAGCCCGGCCTTCGTCCGCCGCGTCTGCCAGCACGGGCCAAACGGCGGCGGCGTGCCCCCGTTCCTTGTCGGCTACCTCCGCATCGACAACAAGGCGGGATGGGAGAGGGCATTCTTCTCCCTGGTGCCCCCGGCGACGCCCTCCACGACGTTCTTCTCCCAGGACCACCTGGCGCCGTTCCTGTCCCGCAGAGCCCCGGGCGCCAACGGTCTCGGTAAACGATACAGGCCTCTGACGTCGCGGAACGGACTCGTCGTGCTCCGCCGCGAGTTTTCGGGCATCTGCGTGTACGACCCCATGACCGGAAACCAGGTCTACCTCCCCCATGCGCCGAGCATCGATCGGAAGGGTTACCGGGATCTCAGTACGGGGTTTACTACACGTACTTCCAGCTCACGGCTGCGGACGGCATCGGCTGCTCCTTCCTTGTCGTCGCCACGGATTCGAGCGTTTCCCGCATCCAGGCCGCGTGGTCAGACTCAGAGGCCGCCGACGGCACACGGGGATGGGGGCCGGTCATCAGCGTGGCCGAACCTGATCGTTATCATCGTGGCGTTTACTGTGGCCACAGCTGTGCCGTCGTCCTGGATGGCTTGATCCACTGGCTAATGTGCATAGGCTATGCGAGCCCCCCCGAACATCTACATCCCCACCTACGACGTCCCTCGACATGGCAAGCTCGCGGCGACGACGACAGGGTCGATCGAGGTCCCCAAGGACTGCCTGCCGGACCGCTGCGAAAGTTCTGATCTCCACCTGACGACGTCGCCGGACAGGAGGCTGAGCTTGCTCGTCGCCGACAGGTTCACCATATCAGTGTGGCTGCTGGCCGGATCCGGCAGCACCGGTCGTTGGGCACGGCGGTCTGTGATCGACACGGAACCCATCGTGCGGTCCGCGTCGCTGTCTGAGTGGCGTAGCAAGGTGGACTTCGTGGGCTCGTTAGCTGGGGTGAGGAGCGGAGCAGTCTTGCTACGGCCCTTCATGAGCAGGGATTTCCTGATGAATGACAAGGGTAAAAAGGGGCTCCTCCTGGTTGACCTTGGCACGGAGGAGATGCGCAGAGTTAACAAGCAAAAAGGCTTCCCGTACGAGGTCGACATGGAGGCAGCTATCAGCCATGAAAATCTTCGACTAGTATACTTGCTATCTGTCTGAGCCGAGCATGACATGACTGCCGGAGGTTCTCTATAGTGATTACTGAAGCACTTCAGGTTACGGCCTGGTCTCCAAAGAGGCGCTTACGGTAGAACTATCATCCCTCCCCTACACCAGAAATAGCTACACAAGGTGCGCACCACGTTAGATATTGAAGCGATCTAACTCAACTCTTGTCAATTGTTGGACTTCGGTTTTTTGAATAAGATAAAACCACAGAAACATAATTTCTTCTTTCAGCTGATAAGAATTGAGTGACTCAAAAGAGGAGGCAGAGGACAACAGGGAAGAAGAGGAATAGAACAGAGGATGTATGGCTCTTAAAAGATTTGCCAAGATGCGACATTAACAACACAACAAAGATGCCGATCTATTAAGCCCAGTTCTAATACACAGAGTTACAACTGTATTAGCCGAAGCACAGGCCACTCAAAAACTAGAATTTTCTGCAGCAGGTATATGCTTCTGGCCTCGAGAGGAATTAAACAACTCTTAGGTATGCCTACATATCTCGTCACAAATATGCTGAGTTTTGATGTTAGGCCAACTAATCCACAGGACTTTCAAGGTCTGGTCTCTGGTCCATCGTCTTTGACATTGCACCATCAGGGAAAGCGTCTGGGTACGTAGCTGCTAACCTTGTTTTCATCCCTCTACAGGGGAAAAAGGGTATAGTTAGCTGGAATCTATCTTAGACCTAGGAGTAGACACTAAATGCAAATTCAGAGATAAGAAAACGTGAGCATAAGGACACGATACAGCAGGAAAATTAATATAAGAGATGGGGACAGCAATTAAAATTTAGAAACAGGATGGTACCTTAGCTTTGTGAAAATATGGTCAAGATCAGCCTTCATGGACTTGAGAAGGCGAGTTTTACTAGCAAAATCACTAGACACTTCTGCAAAGCATTGTTCAGAATACTCATTAAAATGAGTGAGAACTGCATTGCTATCTTGCAATCGCCCCAGTCTGCGTAGTAAAGGGAAATCACAATTCAGCTGATCATAACTAGAAGTGTAAAGGAAGGCAAAAATTACTGCAACTTCCATCGCCACACAATTGATGTCAATCACTCAAGCAACTAGTGTTCCTCATATTTCTTACAAAAAAAATTGCATGACATCCTTCATGCCTCATTAGCTAATTTGCTTGGATAAGAAACATTTTCAAAAAAAAGTTAACAAATGTAATAATTATTATGGAAACTGTAATAGACTAATACTTACATAAGGTGGGGAAGCTCACATACATGCAGACCTTTTGCATGGCAGCATAGACTAAACAGTATGACCCGGTATAGCACTGAATAAATTCAAAATTCTAATTGATTCATAAGATGACAGATAAGCTGGTGTGCAACACTAAACATGTGTGTCAAGTTAGTAATCGATTCTAATCGACCTCCTATGATAACTCATCTTGGGGTAGGCAAGTTAGTCTAAAATCAGAGCATATCTCGTGGAAAAAAAAACTGCAAAACTTAACATGTGTCTCAAAAGGTGGGCAGCATTTTCCACAAGTGCCGGGTAGCATTTAGCCATTTAGCTTTTTACTGAATGTCTGAATATCTTTTTTTTTTGAAAACTTCTGAGGTCTGAATTCTGAATATCTGTAGTATCCATTACAGAATAGACAATTTTGGAGATATTTGTATTCTTCCTATTACAGTAATCGTGAATATTTTATGTACCACAATCTCAATTTAATGGATGCTAGTGATTCCAAAGAAGATTCTGCTTACATGAAGATAATGAAGCAGCATTAGGAGCATAAATCCTTCACCAAGTACTTTTGGCCCACCATACCGGTGGCATTGCATATATGTCATAAAGAGTTAAAGACATTGTTTATGTCGAAACATGGAACTACCCAATAACAGCAAGAATAACAAGGTATTTAAGTCCCCTAACTCTTAAACTTGCAATAAAAAAACGTGCAGTCACATTTCATTTGCAATAGAAGATTAAAGAGTACATAGAGTGCTAGAAAATGCTGTTCTGCTAAAGTATCAAGTCTTCTCTATTTCTTAGAGATAGTAGGTGCCTAGGTGGTACATTCTTCCATTGCAAAAGGAAAAGTTATACAACAGCTACATCCATTTAGTTATGTACATTTAAGGATTGTAATTAATAGTAAGGTTTAGAAACAGCCAAACTCTATACATGTTGGAATCTTGGGCTGTTTGCAACAAGAAGCTGAGTTTGAGGATTGTAATTAATAGTAAGGTTTAGAAACAGCCAAAGTCTATACATGTTGGAATCTTGGGCTGTTTGCAAAAAAGAAGCTAAATTTGCAGGTGTCGACTACTATTAAGCGGTACTCCAGCCAGTGAATCATCAGAAAACTTCAAGTTTTCTTAAGATAAAAATATTAAAAAATATATCAAGTGATAACAGGAGCTTGTAGATCAAATGGCTCTCTTAATTATAGTAGTAGATAGGATCTCCAGAATTTCTAAACAGATTTTGACAACCTGATATCGACAAAACCTTCACAGAATGCACATCCAGTTTGGAAGTCAAGTTCCATCCATAGTTAAGTTGGATTCTGATATGCCAGCACAAGACAAGGCATAGCTTTTCCTCTGTAAGCTCTTGTCAGTCAAAGCAAATACTAGTTCAGGATTTGATAGGATCAGCTTACTTCTATTTCTAAGTAAAGATAGTGATACAAATGAAGGTCTTTAACATACATGTCTTAACAATAATACAATTTAGAACATCTTGTAACTAATAAAGAGAAGGAAAACTACACTAATGCAACCTTAACTAACTGTAATACTATAAAAGTTTTGGGATCATAACCATAGGCAGTTTCCTTTTTCTTTGAAACATGATCATAGAATTCATCATGCTATCATATTTGGTAAATACATTTATGACATGCAAATATTAGCATCTGCTCTTATGATGTATGTAATGCAATTTTTGAAATATTCAACTGAATTTCTAAATTTGAGTGCACTTGTTCACACCAATTTTAAATAAACTGAACATTATAAATGATACAATTCCATTTTCATATGATTTAACCACTGGAAGGTGCCATCTCTGAACTATAATAGTATTTAGAGCATCTTGTGATTAGTACAAAGAAGGCAATCTAAACTAACGCAAGTTTCTCCCAGGACGGGTAGCACATGTCAGCATTACACTTTCGATGATGATGATGAATCATCAGGCATGGACAGATTACTAATTTGCTATAGGTGGTTGATTGGTGAATTATTAATCTGAACGAGCACTGAACCTACAGCCCCAGAACGGTCTAAATCTGTCAAGTGAAATACCCAAAAATATCTCAATTAGCACGCTAAGCACACAGCAAATGAACTCCCCAGCAGTAAGACTGATGAATCAGAACATCTGAACCATTTAGGGCTCGACGGGATGGGGGAGTTGGAAGGAAGGGGATGGGCGAGCTCACATGAGGTGCTGCGTCTGCCTGATGGAGGCGACGTCATCGGGGTCGACGAGCGACCTGAACCGCTCCGCCTCCCCCTCCGCGGCTGCCGAGGGGGCGGGCTCCGGCAGCGGCTTTTCCATGGCTTCACCGCCTCCGGCGTCCCTGTAGCTCCCACCGCGGCAGTGAATTCCCCTCCGCTCCGGCCTCCGGGTCCGGGTCGAAGCGCTGCCACCTGTGAGCCGGAGCGTCCTCGTAGTTGCTGCTTCCCTTGGGCCAAAACGGGTTTCTGTTTCTGGATGGTGGGACTGAGAGTCCAGCCTATCTACCAACCAGCCGCTGGGCTTGCAAAGTGGCCCATTGGTAACATTGGTCGGCCCATGGAAATTAATAGGCTCCTTCCGTTTTTTTTTAATTACAGTAGTATACAACACAAGCCCTCATTACACACACTTATTGTCAACAATGGTGTGTTCACAGGCTTCATCCATTTTTGTTGCCATTAGAAATAGGATATTGTTAAAGCTATGGAGCATAACATGGAGCAAAAGGTACATTTGCATCAATGCAGTGCCACGGTTCCATTGGAATCAATGAATGTGCATCTTCCACTTAAAAAAGAGTGTCATTCTAGCGTTTGTCCATATTGATAGTTCCTCTATTCCAAATTAAAGGACATTTCACTTTTGTAGATGTGTAGTTATATGCCCTTAGACCTAGGGCCTATTTAGCTGAGCTCCAGCTCAAAGCTCTATATGCGAATATGGTGTTTGTTTAATAAAATAAAATATCTTAAACTTGTAATTTTAATCTAAAAGAAGAACAAGTGACTCAACAAAAGACCCTTGATCAGCCCACAACTCCAACTCTACATATTCCTGAGCCAAAGATGATTAGCTCTAGCTCTATGAATTTGTTGAACTGCACTAAATATGGTCCTAGATATAATAAATTCAATATATTTAGAAAAGTTAAAAATATTTTATAATTTGAAACCGAAGAAGTAGTCGTAACTAGAATAACACTGTTTTTAGGACATGGTGCACGGAGTACTATGTAAGATTGGGGACCTAAAAGTAGTTTTGTCGCCTACGGTAGATGCATATCCGTGGTGACACAGAATATAGATGTTTTTCCTTGTCAGGCATAAGAAAAAAAGTATCTCAACATGAGAAGATCGAAGAAGAATAAATTCATTTGATTTCGCTGCTGTTTTCATTTGATTTGCATCCGTATATGAACAAAAATACGGAGCAAGTGTCACGTGCTGCACTCAAATGACATCGCTGCAAGTACGTTCGAGTAGAAGTACTCCAAACGGTTAATTCCAGCCAACAGAGAATCAATGCACCCGTACTCCTAGCAGCGGTAGCAGCAGCAGCGCGCGACCTGCCGGCGCGGTCGCCGGCACGCCGCCGCCGGGACATATCAAATCGCACGTTCACGAGCGTCGTCGCGCTGGTCACATCAAACCAAGGCATGTGCGAAATTACGAAAATGCCCTTGAAAGCTGTCAGCGCACTCCACGGGAATCCTCGAGAATGGGTTGAGCGTCCATTTTCTTTTTTTAATAAGAGAAATGGTTCTATGGCTACTCAAAATGAGTGGACGAGAATAGTTACAATGATGTTTCTTTTTATTTTATTAATTTAGGTCTATCGGAACACATTATTTTCGAAAAAAATTTAAAATGGGCTTAAACTCAACGGAGGGAGTACAGCATGTACGATAGTTCGCTGGCACGCTGCAGTCTGCACTCTGCAGAGGCACGCAACCATTGTGCCATCATCGGTTAGGCTCTTAATTTAATTTTAGTATTTGTCATTATGTAAAAAAATCTCCATCACATTAAAAATTAGCATATGCATAGGGTACTAAATATAGATGAAATCAAAATTAATTATACAGTTTTATTATACTTTACGAGACGAACATTTTAAACCTAATTAGTTAAAGTTTGGATAATTTTTATTAAATACAAATAAAAAACTACGGTACGTATTTATGATAAAATATTAACTTTGTCAACCCCAACTTAAGGATCCACAGGACAGTACTACTGTGCAGTACCTGCTGCGAGTTAACCTATCCTATCCAGTGCGAGCTGTGCTGCTGTGCGCTGCCCGCCCTGCATCTTGCATTGTAGAGCTGCGTCTCCAGCACCGACGGAGGCTAGTGGAGGCGAAGCTGGGCACCGGCCCCCCCTTCGTCCACACTCTGTCCACTAAAACTCTGAATCACGTCTATGCTACATCAAATGGTTATGCTAGATGTAAGCTAATACTCTCAAAATTATACACTTGTAGCTTAACTGTCCCTGCTTTGTTTGGCTCCGAGCTCCATCGCTGGTCTCCAGTGTTGCAATTGACTAGTACTACCACTGTACGAGGCCACTAGTATACGCCCGAGCTACGAGACCGTGACGGAATGGGCGAATGGCAGCTGCTTGGTCATTGTGCTTGTGCCGAGAGGCTAGGCGGCGTCGTGTTCGGTGTTGTGCTTCCGGTTCCGGCACCCGGCGGCACGGCATCCCCCGCCACGTACGTCCAACATACAAGGTGCAGACGTGCTGTTGTACCGTACGTGACAGGCTTCCTCTCGTCAGCCGCATCCGCGTGCACGTCGAATCCGACGCGATGCCTCGTCTGTCATCGCCGGCCGCGCCGCAGAGACGCAGAGCCGGCCCGATGGAGGAAGAAGCGAGCACCCGCGTTGTTGCTGTGCTGGCCCGGGCCACCATCGGGACGGCGGGCTTCGCGGCTTCGCCGCCCGCCGAGTGCCGCGTGCGCTGCTGCCATGCGCCGGCGCCGCTCCCGGATTTATTCCCGACCGGCGTATCTCGGGGCCGGCCCTGCTCGATCTCTGTCACGGCACAGCACCGCACAGCCATGCATGACCATACCCAAGGGAGAGCAGAGCAGTAAACACGAGAGTAGGGAGAGCAGAGCAGTAAACACGAGAGTAGTAGGCGGGGAGAGGAGAACACAGAACAGGACAGGACAGGACACAGGAGGGAGTGAATGCGAGGGAACAGTGAAAGCTGGCCCCGGCGGCGGCAGACAAAACGGAGGGAAGATCTGCCATCGACAAGACGCGGCTTGTCTGCCCGTGCCCTGCGCCACTGCTCATCTGCCGCCTCGCGTGCCACGCCGAGGCCGCGGTCCCGGCCGTGTGCCTGCGCTGCAGCTGCCGCGTACAAACCGGACAGCCGCTCAGCTATTTGCCTACTCAGGCGCGTGCTACGGATAACTCGCCGAAGACCCTCCAACCTCTGGTCCCACGGCAACGGACCCGGCCACCCCCCGCGTCCGTACTGACCAGTAGAGGAGTACTATGCCGATCCCGTGACCCCGTCTCGCACGCGGCTATTTTGGCAACTTCCCTCCCACCATGTTTCGATGCCCTACGAATTTTGGAAATCTGGATCCTAGAATCCTATATGGGCATTCTAAAAAATCTGGATTCTGGATTTTAAAATTCTATACGTATTTTGTTCTTTGATTCTAACATGAGATTATACATGGTCGAAGGAGTCCATAACCATAGTAGTACGCTTGGTGTTTGCATCAACTAGTAACTCAGACTAGGGATAAACTCGTAATTGCTCCATCCATTATCTCTTTTAGCCAGATTGGTGTAGATTCTCATATACTTGTAATCCACTCCTCCGGTTTCAAATTATAAGTTATTTTAGTATCTCAAGTTTGATCAAAATTATAAAGAGAATTACAGAGATCTATGACATCAAATAGACATACTGTGACAATTGAAATTAATAGAGAATCTAATGATACTTATTTTTTATCATAAATATTATTATTATTACATAAATTTATCAAATTTGAGATGCTCTGACTTATAATTTGGGATGGAGGATAGCTGAAGATTTTGTAATCTAGGATTGAATCTACCCTGTTTGATGTGATTTTACGAATTTTCCCTATATTCTATAATCTAACCAATTCAAACAGGCCCTAAAACTCACTCTCTAGATTATTATTTAGGGAGCATTTGAATATAATCTCTCTATATATCTTTCCATCCTCTAACTACTTCTATATATCTTGTAATTAACTTGCTTCATGTTCTTTACCAACTCCTATGTATGTCAAACCTTGCAAAGGCATGCCACACGCTAGTCGTGATTGTTAGGATGTTGCCTACCTTTTAATGCCAACAACTGAACCTATTTGGATCCACCAACTCTTTGGTAAAATTTAGTTGAGTTTACCTATTTTATAACCTAGCTAAAGTTCAGGTGAGTCTATTAGCTGAAGGATCCAACACCACGGCTTCGGAGGGGGATCACTGTTGCATGAAAAAAAAAAACCGAGCGTTCTAGGATAGTGTATGCCATGACGGGTTGCCACTGCCATTGCTGTTAATGGCAAAGTAAGGAAGACGGCTGGTGATGTCCCCAAGGTCGAAGGCGCTTTCCACGGCGGGTTGGCGCTGCCAATGTCGTTAATTAATGGCAAAAGGAAGACAACTGATGATGTCCCCAAGGCCGCTGGTGCATGCCACGGCGGGTCGGTGCTCCCATTGCCGTTAAGAGCAGGTTAATAATACAACCAGCTAGTTATATGAAAACATACAACCAATCTATCAGCTCACTCGTATAATAGTTAATCGTCTTGTAGCCTACTTGTCTGCCTCACAGAACTTCTGGGTTCTTGTGCATATAACCCGCTTTTCTTCTCTTTCCTCTCCTCTCAGCCTACTTACAGTCCAATATATACTTGCTCTAAATGGTAAAAGGAAGACAGTGATGTTGCCTGGAGGCTGTGGCATAACAGTGCACGCTTCCGCTGGCGCAGACCGAGATTAGCAATTGAGGTGAGAGTATACTATCGAGCAAGCACGCAACCCCAACCTCGCATGTAAACCCGCCACCTCATTGTATATTTTCTTCCTTGTTTTTGATAATCTCATGTTGCCGGATCTACTTTAGGTCCTCGTGGTTTACAATTGCTTCTGCCATGACTTGTGGTCTTGTGGATGTCTACGTCACCGAGATACTCCTCACTCCTTTCCTCACATTGATCATTCTCCCGCTTCTGTTCACCGTGAAGAAGAGGCATGCGAATGTGGATGGTGGTATTCACGAGCTGTGCCGAGCCAGCGCTTCCAATGCGTCCAAGCCTTCTGGTGAGATCAAGATGATAGGCCCTCCAATGTGATCACGCCCTCTGGCGAGATGAAGATGATGTGAACCCCATTACTTATGTACTTCTTCCGTTTTAGAAAACATGCAACTATAGGTTGTGTGCCAATTAAAATAGCACACGTTTGACCAAGTTTCTAGCGAATATTATTCATATTTATGGCTTTAAATTAATTTATTGTAAAAACATATTTTACAATTAATCTAGTAATATTTATTTGATGTTGTAACTATTTATAGTTTTTTATCTATAATTAGTCAAACTTGGTGGACTAAGACAAGAAACATGGTAGAATTGTATGTTTTCTAGAACAGATGGGGTATAATGTATTGTACGGGACTGTACATGTCCTCTATCAAATAAAATAAAAATTACTTGTATATTATGTATATTTAAGATGTGTGTTTGTATGGGTTGCACGATGAGTCCTGTTTGTTTTTAATATGAGGTTAAATATACTCGGTTATAATATGGTTTTATATTTTAATTCTTGTATTTATCCCTCAACTGAAAGTCAATCAAGAAAGCATTAACTGCAAATGGGCCTATGGTCTAGTTGTTGAACCTCTCACCTCACAATCTCTTGTCCAAGTTGTACCTGATCAAAAAAGCATGACAAAATTTAGGGTATATGTGCGCGAAGGCTAGAGCCTCTTACCTTCAGATCTCTTCAAATTATACCCGATCAATAGGGTATATACATACATAGAGAAAATTATAGGGGTGCATTTATCTTAGGGAACTTACAATATATACTCTATTATAGAGTCTAAACCTATTTATTACCTCGGACATTGTGAATTTAGAGTCTAAATAAGACTTGGAGTCTTGGTTTTATCTCTTTCTCTTCATAAATATAGTGCCATATCAGTAAAATAATATAAATAATAAAGTAATAAATAGTATTGAACTCTTAGCATTGTGAGTGAACTTATTGTTTGGGTGTACCTATGAAATATGATAGAAAATTAGCCATTTCTACTGTTTTTTTAAAAAAAATTCTTGTGGCGCCCCACGCGCGTGCTTCCCGCGTAATAAAGACTAAAGCCTCCCACCTCCCAATCTGTATACGTGTCATCGAACTTATTTTCCACTTATAGTACATCACACCAGTCGCACCGAGACACGTATAGCGAATTCCATGTCAGGGGTGGAACAAACCCAACCACAAACGCTTCCATCCATCCATTCCTTGGATCGATCCAAATCGCATCACTGAAATCACCGACCGCCCACGTAACACCTTCGACAGCGCCGCGGTCCGCGGATGCGAGAATCCTCTTGCCAAAACGCGGCGAGTTTGGCGACACGACCGACGCCAGCGCACGCGGAACCGGCGACCGGGTCCGGGGGAATAGGTTAGGCGGCCCGTCACTGTCGTCAGGTGCCCTCAGCCATAGCTTTCTCCACTCCTATCCATCGCCAGCTCAGGTAGCCACGCACCTGACCTAACCCAAAACACCAGTTGGGTTGCGAGTCTAACCACCAGAGCAGAGCGGCCGCCATCCAGGACCCCACTTCATGTATCACACTTGACTTGCCCAAACCCCTCCGCTGTACGAGGTCGGCAAGCGGCCACATCATGTATCACACTTGCCCAAACCCCCAATCAGGCAAAAGAAGCAACGAATTCAGCAGCAGAGACAGACGCAATGGTCCAACCAATTTTCAGGGGAAAATGCAGCAAACCAGGGTCCATCACAGGATAGCATAGCAAGCAAAGACGAACAACTACAAAGCTGTTTGTTCCACGGGAGAGGTGCGTCATAGGTTGCCTGGACATAGGCAAAAGCGACGGTACATGGATACAGACAGAGTTCAAATAACAGCTGCAAATGCTAGACGACTGACTGACTGGCTCCTACTAGGGGCCGGCTGGTTCTCAAACGAAGGACCAGTTCACGAACATGAAGGCGAGGCAGTGCGGGGTGTCGTCGTCGCTCAGGACCTTCCACGCCACCGCCTGCTCGTACGACACCGGCCGCCCCATGCTCGACGCGCACACGCCACCGGGGAGGTACGCGAAGCCCTGGAGTGGACACAGATCCATGGTGTCAGTGGCATTTCAGAGACAGTTGGCATTGGTAGAACCTAATAGGAGCTTGCAAGGAACAGAGATTACTGCATACCTGCTGCATAATCTTCGGGTACTCGGTGCAGAGCGCCTTCCTGCCATCATCGTCGAGGATCTTCTCAAGGGAGATGTCCTGGAGAGCAATCAGCGTCGTCTCCAGCATGTCGAGGCCGGCTTGGTTGGCGAAGGTGAACACAGGAGCAGCCTGAATTCATGGTTTCACGAAACTTAACATCAACCAGATAACACAATGCCATGTTACGAATTGGCGAAACAATAAAAAACGACCACTTACCTTAAGGGAACAGCACATGATCGAGTCCGAGTGTTGCCACAGTGCTTTCAAGGAAGCATCAGTGCATTGGGTGTCTGTGCGAAGGAGTTCAGCTCCAGTATGAAACCTGAAATTTAAACACGGTCAGAGATTACTAACTACATTGCACAATTGCACAATTGAACAGAGTACAATATGATTCAGACTGGATAATTGATAGGTCAGCCATTGCTGCCACCTCTCTAAATATTTCTCAAAAATGCTAACCGGATTCAGGAAAGAAAAGAGTTTCACCTGTAGCTCCTGCCGATCCACCTTGCAAGCGTGTGCGCCTCAGGAGATCCTGGAGTTTGCTTCATTTCAAGCTGTCCACCAAGACGGGAAGGAGCTATTGCCATGGCCACCCTCTGCACTGATGCCACCACAGTCCTGACGTACTGCCTGGCCATTGCTGTGACGCTTTCCCGTAGGTGATTCTCAAATGAGAACTGGAAAGCAATGGTCAGCACTGATCTTGTGTTGCAGGTGCTGGAGGCATCACTTGATGCGCGAGTAGTCCCACCAGATCCAACCTCAAGAGTAGATGCTAGGTCAAGTGTCCGTGTGCCTGATGGTGGATCCTGCCAGTTCAATGTTACCAATGCATTGTTAGTTTAAGCCATCACAAAGAGTAATACTACAAGCACAAAACCAGTCGTACTAACCGTCTTTGCATCCAGTGGAATGACACGGAAGCCTGAGGGTAGCAGTGGTGCATCATCAGCAAAAGATTCATCGATGGGTGCAAAGACAAGCTGTGCACATGCACCAGCTGCATTTTCATCCACGCCACTGCACAACTGCCAAAGAATATACATGATGTGAGGCTGATGCAACAACACAATATGAAAAGAAGACAAAGTGAAAATGCTATCTGATCGTATACCTGCAGAAGATACATATCTCGTGACAGAACAACTTCATCATGGCAGAGGCTGTGTCCCTCAAGCCTAATAACCTCCAAGAACTGCAACCAAAAGTCAGTTTGATGAAAAATGATCAGTCAATCAATGGTCTAAGGAATTTATTAAATTTAAATTAGCTAGAAATTACCTCTTCATGCTCTAAGGTGTGTGCAAGCGGCAGAATAACCTGGCTGCCCATAAATCCACTAGCGCGCAAGCCAGGAACTGCATATGGGCTAGCCCTCAGAGCAGCGGCAGAATAAGCATCAACACCAGGATCAGCCCATTCGGAGCGATGCTCCCTCAGAAATCGTACTAGTAGGGCAGGTGGCACATTCTACATTGACACAAAGACGTAACATCTTTGTTATAATCAGGTTATATAACATCAAACACAAGTGCATAACTGCAGCTAAAACTGGATGGATAAGAGTACAAACCTGAAGCAGCATTGATGCCTTAGCACACAGGATACCACCTCCAATCACAGTAAACAGCTGGGAGGAGTTGACATGAGAACCAATAAGTTTGTTTGGAGAAGAGTTAATAGCAATAGTAACATCCTCAGCACCGTCACTGCTCATCAGTGACCAACCATCATCTGGAAACCCATTGACAGCATCATTGAAACCCCTGTAAATTACATTAAGGAAGTTAGAAGTGCCATGTGTATGGGTCCTGACGGTAAATTAAAACAGCACAAATGCTAATGAGAACACATGAACACAGCCACAAACCTGCTAAGCCTCTGGCTAAATGTTCTCAAGACTGCTGGCTGGCGGCCCCCTCCATAGGGCATTTCCCCACTAGATTCATGTGCAATTTGCCTAATGTGACGCAGTGCCTGCATCACAGAAATAAGAAATCATGACTCGGTCATACATACATCAGTGGCAATAGTACTTAATACCAATGAACTAGTGAGAAAGCAAACATACAGCAATAGTTGTTTTCTGTGCAAGAATCTTGGGAGATTCATAAAGTGGTCTAAGGACCTCAGGCACACTCCAAGCCTACAAGAAGGTAAGATTGATAAGATGCAAGCACAAAAGTTTTTATTAAAGTCTAGAGATCTGGTTGAAGTGTCCAAATTGGACAGGACAATATTGATTCCACTTACATCTAAATCAACATGATCCACAATGTGAATCATGGAGCCACCTCCCTCACAAGGTCGAATCAAATACCCACTAGGAAGCACTTCAGCTCTGACAAAATTTGGAGTGTTGGGTCCTGATGGGCCTCCAGTCGATTGTGTCAATGATCTCTCACAGATCTACAGAACAAGACAAGAAACAACAGTTACCAACTGTAAGCACAATAGATATCCTGAGGGCAATCAAGTAGCACCTAACATAAGCATACAAAGTTGCAGCACAGCTGTTTGATCCAAAAAGAACAAGCAAACAGAATTGACAAGACTAACATAAATGACAATATCATAGCAACAAAAAAAAAAAGAAGCATTACCACAAGACTGCCATCCTCAAGACCGCTAGTGTAACGGAGAGTCCAAAAGTCGCGCGGTGCCGCCAAAGTTGTCGGTGCGTAAGTCTAAAGAATGTGACGAAAGTAACGGTCATGTTAACAGGCAACAAGGAGGACAATGATTCAAGAATGTGAAAAGCACTATAACTTGTATGACGATGCTTACCTGCATGTAGATAAGCTCGATAGTTCCACCGTTACCCGTAGGGATAACATGGAGGATATCCACGCACCGGCAGTCGCGGTACCAAGAAGGGCGATCCTTGAGGATCTCCGCGACCTATGGAGTAGTCAATTAGGGAATGTCTGCTGAATGGAAACATAAAGCTATGTGATGATGCAGAATGAACAAACAAACACACCTTTGTGGGCTCAAGGCTCACTAGGCCGCAAGCTCGGGCTGCTACGCCACTACAATTGTGCGAAACAGCGATGATTCCAATGGAATCCGGACCAGGCTGTAAAGGAATTCATGCTTTAAGCAATTAGCCAAAACACAAATGAAGTAGGCAACACATGGCACAATTCTTTCTTTTTTTGTCACAACAAGTATATTACCTTCATCCCAACCATTTGCACCCAATCGACAGCAGTTCCTGTCGCTTTCGACAGGAACTCTGCCAAGGTCTCCTCAGCGATAGCTAGTAGACTGCCATAATGAAAAAGAAGTCCATCAGATTTACAAGCATGCAAGCACAAAAGCGGTCTAAGAAATGTTAGGGGCTGAAATTACCCAGCTGGGTTATTCGCGTCCCGTTGAGGACACGGGGCTGCTGGGTTTTGCTGTTGGTGGTGCTGACCACTTGTGACCACAGACTCACAGCTCGTGTCTGTGGTCGCAGCAGAAGGCTGCAAACATCATTAACACACAGTATTAGACGTAGAAGCATGCAGCAAGGTGCGCATCAAAAGTTACACACATTCACTAGTTCTACATGATACTTAGTAGCATTCAGCTAATTTATCTAGAAAAATACAAGAAAGATGTTCTGATGAATGAGCAAAGGAGATGGATCTCACATTGTGGAGCTGCGTTCGCATGTACCCATTCTCGTAGACGAGTCGGGAGACCTGCTTCTGCAGCCTGTCATTCTCCTCCATCAACAGCTTGTTCATCGCAGTCAGCTTCCGGTTCACAGTCTGCAGGCGCGAGGCCTCCTTCCGCTGCTTCTCGCGGCACCTACCAATGATGAATGGCAAGAATCATCAGAATCCCAGTCACATCGCACAGGAGTTGCAGATGTCACTTGCATATGAAGAAACCAAGACAACTCGTGACTCGCAGTATTCAACTGTAATTGCTCATGCTAAACATCGTATTCCAGCTACAAGACCGTGCCACAGCACAAGCAAGCAGTGGCTCACACTAACTCAGGCGTGTTAATTGGTTGCCCAACTGAAAATGATGTTTTCCCCACTACCCTTTAAATCTGCTCCTTAACGTGAACATTGTGACAGCCACTGGATATTTAATTAGATCCATTTATTTATCGAAGGACGATGGCACATACGAGGGACAAAAGCTTTCTTCTCACAAATGCTAAGCAAAGGTCGCTACATGCGGAGAAAACAATAGTAGCACATGCGAGCAGCAAAAGACGCATCCATTAGGCCTAACCGCGACACAGACCGGGAAAAAAAACCAGCAAAGAAAATTCGTAGTCCTATAGGCTACAGCGCAGTACTCGATGTCGAGTTCCAGCTAAAAACCTGAGAAAATATGGACCGACCTCAAAACTCATTTTTTTTTAAAAAAAAACACACATATCATAGAAACTGATGACTCCAAACAAGAACAGAGGAAGGGAGGGCAGCCAGTCCAATGCAAGAGGCAGAAAGTAACATCCTTGAAATCTAAAAGTCTAAACCAGAACTTTAGTACCAAAACCATTTCCCCCTCTTCTCTTTGTACTCAAGACGATTTCGATTGCTTACTTACACGGAAGGAAAAAAAAACATCCGAAAGAACATGCGGCTAACAAGAAAGCTCGTTTTTTTCATTAACAATAAATTAACCGAACCCAAGAAATCAAGAAACTCGAGAGAGATTTCAGCAGCAGGAGCGCATAATTCGGTCAACAAATAAGCGGGTACATGATGAACAGAGACGAGACGATGGATGGAGAGGGACAGAGGCTCGGGGTTCCGGCGACGCAACGCAACGCACCTGCGGTTCTGGAACCAGACCTTGATCTGCTTGGGCTCGATGTTGCTGAGTATGGGGCACTCCCTGATGAGCTGCTGCCTGCGCAGCGAGCTGGGCTTGGGGCACTCGCTGTAGACCCGCTCGAGCGCCTCCACCTGCTCGGGGGTGTAGCGCACGTACTTGCCCGTGTCCACCTGCGGCGCCCCACCGCCGCCAGGCGACGCCCGGTCCTTGTTGCCGCCCCCGACCACCACCATCGCCATCTAGCGGCTAGAACCGCCGCGGCGCTGCCCAAGGAAGAGGAGGAGGTACTGGGACTGTCGTCGTCGCGGGGAGAGGGATGGAGAAGACGGAGAGCCACGGCCACGGGCGGCGCCAAGTCATAGCCTCCGGGCGAGAGCGCAGCCGCCCGACGACATGGTGGTGGAGAGATGGAGTGGCTGGCGGTGGTGCGGCGGGGGGTCGTTGTTGCTTGCTTGCCGAGGCGCAGGCGCGGCCCGCGGGGAAGGTGAGGAGGGGGGAGCGCAAGGGAAAGGGAAAGCTAGCGGCGAGACGGGGATGGGTTCCAATGGGAGAAGAGACGAGTGGGTGCTGGTTTAATAGTAGCGGCAAATGCTCAGCTCAGCTCAGCTCAGCTGGGGTAGGGGGGAAAGATACATACGGATGGTCTTTTCAAATAATGCACTGGTATTTTCTTTTTTCCTCTTTATATTTGTCTTGTTTCTGAAATTCATCAGCTTCTTTTTCTTTTTGTACGGTTACAAGGTGACAGATGTAAAACGTATCTCTAATATTTCTTTTTTCTGTTATAAAGCCCTAGTCTTCTAGAAAATTTGGTAACCTTTGAACATACTAGCATTAGGATTAGATGTACATAGAGTTTAAGGTTCACAGATAAGGCAAACATAGAGACCTTGGTGCTGGTTTATAGGAAGCTAGCATGGTGGCTTGAAGTCCACTTACTATAGAGTAGAGCAAAAAGAACCTTTATTGGTTTTTTCTATCCCATGGCACAATAAACACATGTAGGTGAAGCTAGAGCATTAAGAAGCTCCAACAAGTGTCTTAGTTTTCATGCAATAAAAACAAACTTGCAATTCTTATGTTTTCATGGCTCTGCCTTTGGGAAAACGAATAGTAGGTAGAATAAAATTACGTACTGTAGGAATATATGATAAGGTTTATTGGAGATGCTAAGTAGCTTAATATATAGGGAGCTTATAGATAGGGAGAAGCTCCTCCATGTCTCTATCAAGTTAGGTTGTTTAGATCTCATGAACATTATAGCCCGGGATCATCATGCAAGACAAAAAAAGAGAAAAGAGAGATGATAGGAAGAGCAAAGTTTAAGTTGAAAAAAATCCGCAATAAAGACAATGAGTGCATCAAGATAGATAAATTATCCACGGGCCCTTTTTGATGAACATTTGGAAAAAAAACATATATATATATATATATATATATATATATAAGGCCTCATGTATTGCAAGCAGGAGGTGTGTCATCTTGGCTCGTATAAGACCGGCCACAATGTGTGTATTGGCCGGTGCCAAAACCCTCTCTCTCTTCTTTCGGCACCGGTACCACAAAAACTGATGCATTATAGGCTTATTATAGCCAGTAAAATGAAAATGTAAACATCGTGGACCCAAATGTAGGGGCCCAGGCAAGTCCGACGCGTCGTGTGTGTGGTTGCGAAATTGGGCCTTGTTTAGTGTATCCTTAAATGTTATAATTTTTGCGCTCTCCCTGTCACATCAATCTTTAGATGTATACATAGAGCATTAAATGTAGATAAAAAATAATTAATTATACAGTTTAGTTGTAAATCACGAAGTAAATTTTTAATCCTAGTTAGACCATAATTAAATAATATTTATTAAATACAAACAAAATGCTACAGTTCTGAATTTTTTCATCCTTTTAAAACTAAACAAGGCCTTGGTCGGACAAATATTCTCTCCTTTGGAGGATGTCTATTTTGTTATGTTTTTGGCTTGGGGAGGTGTGTCCGGTGGTGGCGCTGCGTGCCTTTGATGGCAGGCACATGCCCGTGGCAGGAAGGCAGAGGAGCATGCTCGTTCATGCTTATGGGCTTATTTGATGCCGCCCTGGCTTGGCCATGTCTGTCAAGCAAATTATCTCAGCTCAAGACACTCAAAATCTAATGCTTGAGAATGCTGTCTGGCGACGAAGTTGTCTGGAAGGCAGCATCCAAACAGCCCCATGGCGCGGGTAAATACGGTGGCCAGGGACGCGGAGCACGACCCCACGGTGCCGGCCTTTTGGAGGTGAGAACCGTGAGCCGGCGAGCGGCAACGGCACACGCACACGCACACGCACAACGCACGCATTTGTCGACAACCACGTGACAACCAATAGAATTACGGCTAATCTCTTGAAACAGAAGCGCATGCCAATTTCTGTAAATAGGTTACGAACCTTATTTAGCTGCTAAGCAGCAATAATTTTAACTAATAACAAGGCTATCAAATGATTTGACAGCCTTATTATTAATTAAAATAATATAAACATTGACACATCAGCAGAGACGGTTAGCCCAAACCTCTTTGCTGATGTGTCAATCTTATTGTAACAACTTAAAATTTTATTATAATTTTTTTGTTTCTGAATTTGTTGGGCTTTAAATTGCCGGATAATCCTAATATAAACTCAGATAATCTAGTCTTAATTATTGGATAACACACGATGTGTACACGCTGCTTGGCATCATGTTTATACCATGATAAGCGGTCATTTGCATGGTAAGCCCGTTTAAACTGTCGGCATTGCTCTTACCTCCTATTAGTCATATGTGTAAATTGAAAATGGATGGTTCGGTGAGGAGACAGTAGGAATGGATCTGTGATGGAGTCATAGAGGAACAAGTGATGTGTGAGTGTGAGAGGTTCTCTCCTACAACCAGTAAACTGGAGATAAATAAATAACTGGAGATAAATAAATAAGCCTGTTTAAGCTGTCAGCAATGCTCTTGCCTCCTGTTAGTCGTCTCTAATCTCTAAATTGAAGAGGTGGTTAAGAATGAGTAAATGGGCTGCTGGCCGTGGCAGATAATATCCCGTGAGCGTGAGAGGAGACGACGGCCAATGCAAGAACATGAGAGAGCAGCCAGCCTACAGTGGTCGGAGCACGGGAATACTGAATGTAAGCAGGCTTTAGACTGTACAAACTGCTCATATATACTGTATACTGACCCGGTCCCCGTGGAATAACGCTGTGTATCTGATACCCCGCCCTCGGCTATCTCTATATCTGTGTGCTTGTGCTTTTTCGACGTAGCAGTACACTGTAACACCAACCGACGAGTCAATGATAATGCGATTCACGGTGTTGTTGAAAATGTTTTCGACTCAAAAGGGACGACGACTGGTTCCCCCATGGTCTGAACAAGAAGCAACAAATTTTTTTTACAACAAACATATATATATATATATATATATATATTAATTAACAGCAAGTAGCTATTAGAAGGGAGAAGCACTCCCATTGTACAGATGCCAGTGCAGCCTTTAAGGAGCACATTGATACATGATCAGAGCGAGTACAAAAGAATACAGGATTGCAAGGAACAGATCCATTGTCTATCAAAGCTTGTCTCGCTAGACTATGAGCTGTAGCATTTGAATTTCTTGGAATCTTGGAGATGGTGCACGATAGTTGAGAGCTGTAGTTTAAAAACAGTTGGGTGAAGTACTTGATCCTCCAGTCTGGTGGCGTAGAGTGATCTGTAGCATTGAAGAAGGCAGCCAACTGTTGATTATCTGTAAGAAATTCTGTTCCCTGGAGATGAAGCAGAGAAGCCAGCTTAGCTGCAAGAGCCATCGCTGCAGCCTCCGCCATAAGAACTGAAGATATATTGGTAACTTTCGCCTGCAGGAAAATGGTTTGTGGTGGGTGCACTTGAGTGTTTAGAATAAATAAACACTCCAAGTCCAGCCGACCTACTGAAATGTTGTGTTGCATCCGGTTGTGTTGCAGCATCTGTATTGCCGATATAGCTGGCTGGCGGCTTACTCTCTATCCGTTTCATAAATAAAACAATGATTTTAACTTTTACAGCTGTTGTTTGATCATTCGTTTTATTTAAATTTTTTATACAAATAATGAAATATATAAATTATTATAAAAATATATATAATTAAGTCATAATAACATAAATAATATATATTAAAACTTTTCAAATAAGATGGATAGTTAAATAAGAATTGTAAAAATTAAAAACGTTCTTTTATTTATAGAACGGAGAGAGCAGTTTGAACGTGTGAACGTTTATCGGAGTCCTGTGCTTGGGCAGACTGCAGAAGGAAGGCTCTTCATCGCGGGGGCGGGCGGCAGCAGAATACGTCCTGTCCTGTGCTTCAGTGCGGGCGGAATAATTTCTGGCGCCGGCCGGAGCGGCGGAGCTGGCCCTGGCCGGGAGGCCGGGATAATTACTCCTACTTACGTTTGCCGCCGGCAAGAAACCAGGGCCAGGCACGAGGCGAGGGACGTTGGACCGCGCTGCGCACCAGCGTTGCCTGCTTTCGCGTCTTCGGTCTTGTTTAGTCACTTCCAATCCAGAATTGGTAATACGTAAAATTTTTATTTTTCGTAACATTAAAATATCGACACATACATAGAGTACTAAATATAGATGAAACCAAAAACTAATTGTACAGTTTAGTTGTACTTTACGAGACGAATATTTTAAATCTAATTAGTCAAAATTTAGATAATTTTTATCGAATACAAACAAAATGATACAGTACGATAATGTGACCAGTTACTGTACAAACTGCCCATTTGGCAGCGAACTAAACATGGCCTTCCATCCATATCCATGATGCTCGATGCTTCCCTTCCGTCACGTTGGCCTTGGCCTATTGCAATTTAATAGGCGAGCAGCAGAGATCGAGCCGCGAGGTCGTTTTATTTCCGTCCTGCACTGCACCTACAACTACAACCTCATCAATTCAACGCCTACGTACCGAGGATGACCATAGATTTGCAGGACACTGTGTCCTTCCAGCGCTAGGCCGCGCCCGTGTTCTTGTACCTTGCGTTGCATTTGTTCCTTTGGCCTTGTTCAGACGAGTGCAAAGTTTTAAAATTTTTCACTCTCTCTCTCACATCAATCTTTAGTCGTTTATATAAAATATTAAATGTAGATAAAAAATTAACTAATTATATAGTTTAGTTATAAATTATGAGACGAATCTTTTAAACCTAGTTAGTTTATAATTAGATAATAATTACCAAATACAAATGAAAGTGCTACAGTATCAGAGTTGAAAAAAATTGAACGAGGCCTTTGGCAGGATGCCCAGTCTAAAACTGATCCTAAACACTAGTAGCAATTTAGTAGATCTTGCGGCTGGACCAGGCCATTATAAACATCACTGCTCATCAGGAATGTACGGACTTGTGGTTGCACCATATAACGAATGGAATTCATCTCGTCATATATATACTCTTATTATCGTACACACCCTAGTTAAACAATAAAAAAACGTTTCCTCCATGATTACTTTTCCTTAAATTATTATTTATTCATATGAAAACAATGCACCATAAAACTTGCCATGTTCTGTATAAAAGTTAATCCTCATGAGTATTTATCATGAGTTTCTCCATGACAAAGGTACAATGGTGAGTGGTGGTAATAGTAGCTCCAAGTAGTGAAGCAATTGCCCTCAAAAAAAAAAAGTAGTGAGGCAATTTTTCTATTTCCCTGTGTCATTGGACCAACCCAAAGCTCGTCAAATTAAACAAATTCAGATCACAAAGAATGAAAATAAAATCAACTAAAGTGGCAAACCATACCTACATCCGTGCTATACATTGTTGGAAGTGTGTCTAGGCTCTTAGTGGATTTTTTGTAGATTGAATGACGATTATAGGACTTATGTAAGCAGCTGTTTAATCCCAAGTATGATTTGTCGTCATTGGGTCCAAATGAAGCAAATGACATGCAATTGAGAAATGAGTCCAAGGTAACTGATAATAAAGTGCGTAAATGACAAGCAGTGATGAAAATAGAAAAAGGTACATGGTTTGATGGAAACCATTTGGTCTCTGATCCAAAGCTCGGTCATATTGTGCAATGTTGAAAGTGTGGTCTCCAGCCGCACGCGGACCGCTTACTTTGCGGACAGGAAGACGAGACCTGCGACCACCTACTCGCATCATGCGTCTTCACAAGGGAGATCTGGTTCCGTATCCTTCGCAGCGCCGGCCTGCAGTAGCTGGCGCTAGAGAGCTCGGCACAGATCGGCGCGTGGTGGCTTAGCGCCAGGACGCGGATCCCGATGGTCTTCCGTCGGGGTTTCAACGCCCTAGTTCTGTTGGTACCTTGAGAGATTTGGAAGGAACGAACCGTAGGACTTTCGATGGGCTGTGCGAGACAACCACGCAGGTGCTGCTCCGGATTCGAGCTGGGGGCAAAGTCTGGACAGCGGCGGGCTTCAGTAAGCTCGCCCCCTGTTTGCAGCGTCGGTACCTGCAGCTCCCCCCCACTTCAGTAGCGAAATCAGTTCTCTAGTTAGTACAACTTTATCAGCTGCACCGTTTAAGCCGGTGATTTGTGTAAAGTTCTAGCTCTCCGCGGTAATCGGCACCTCGCCTTTTACCACGACAAGCCGTGTACCAGAAACTCTTTTTTTCCTTAAAGCAACACGGGCTAATAGCACGTTCTCGAAAAATCGATGAAATTTACAAGCAAGGGCTTGCATGTAGGATGGTCTCACTGATGAAGTTTGCTAGTTTAATTCAAGAATGATGAAAATGGTTTTCATGATGATGAATCCATATTGAAGCTTGAATGGGATCAACATGACCGTTGTTGAGAAGAAGACTCTTGAAAACAATCTAGTTCAAGTAAAAACGACAATGAAAATGAAATAGTTTCCAATGTGGTATTAAAGTTTTTTTTGAAGTATAATGTAGTATTAAAGTTGATTCAAGGTAAGATATGACTTATTGGCTTGGAGACACTAAGCGAAGGTAAAAGAAAAGCCAAGACCTAGAGACCAAAGAACCATGACAGGGGTGAAGAGGAGAGTAAATGCATCGAGTTGAGAACTAAACAAACTATGAAGAGTCATGTTGGATTATGTGGACAAATAACTTTCGGATATAAAGTGTAGACTTGATCAGATGGTGTGAAAAGACCCCAAGTCACTGCTCAAGATGGTTATGCTCATGGCAAGGACAAAGGTGTGTTGGATGGTCTTTAAAACAACCACAATATTTGAAGATGAGGCTCGAGTACAAATTATTTGCATATAGTATTTCAATCTTGAATATGGATATGTTGTACTATTAATACGGAAACAACACTAAGTGCTAGATGAGGCCTATAAGTGATCAAAACAACCAAGTGAGAAGTCCAAGCACTTAGCACAGAAATGAGGGTTAACTGAAAGAAAGTTTGATAAACTGGCTAATTCGGTTTTTTTGGAACCCGTGGAAAAGGTATATACATGCTCATTTATTTGGCATACCATACCACCATCATCAGGAGGTCCAGACAGATCCAGATGCTGGCAATGCATATGCACGCACTTTCAAGCCTGAAAGCGAGCCTTGCTTGTGTGCCCGTGCGCTGCGTGTTTTGCGTTTCCCAGTGCCAGCAGCGCCGATGCAAAAGGGACGTGTCACTAGCCAAAGCCGGCGATGCCGCTCCTGTCCCGCATCGTTAGCTAGCCTGTGCCTGTGCTGCTGTGCACGCCGCGCCGCGCGGTGCCCGCTCGCTCGCTGTGCATCGTCTGCGCGCGCTGGCCGCCGGACACTTTGGACACACGCATGCCATGGCATGGTGCGGCGCCGTGGCCCGTGGCATTGCATGCGTATGCACCGCATGGACGCGCGCGGGTGGTCCAGCCAAAGGCAGCCGCGGTGCGCGTGCCGGCCCAGGCTTTTGCCGCGCCCCCAGCCGACACCGCCCCGGGGCGCGCAGCGCACGCCGAGCCCCGCCACGCCCCGGCCGGCCGGCGGCCGGCCGCCGTCCACCGGCCCCATGCCGCACCATTTCGCGCGGCCTCTTTTACTGTTCTCGGCTCGCCATGCCGTGGCGTGGCAGCGTGAGCTGTGCGAGTGCGACTGCCGGCGACCGGACCGTGCGGTGAATATACCTTGCTCGATCGCTGCTGCTCTGCTGGTGCCGCTGCCCTGCCCAAGGGGAATGTCTCTGCGCCACGCTACCTTCTTCTGTCCCCTGAAGCTCGACGGTTTTGACTTTTAGATTTCATGTTTGATCATCCGTCTTATTTAAAATATTTATGTAAATAATAAAATAAATTAGTCATTATTTAAGTATCTTTATATATAAAAATTTATAATAAAATAAATTATATTTATAAATTTATTTTGAATAAGACGAATGATCGAACAAGATGGTATGAAAAGCAAGGTGACAAATTCAATGGGTAACGGAGGGAGTAGACGATAAAGACCGGGGCCGGCACCGTTGCTCAGTGCCAGCAGCGTAGCGTAGTCTATTGTCACTAGCTCGTCCTTAATTCCTGCGTTTTTTAACTATGCAAATATGCTTGATATATATTCAGCTCGTGTGTGTGCAGGCGCCAGGAAGGAAGAAGCTAGGCGGGGAAGCCGGGGAATATTCAGAGACTTGGCACATCATGGCCCCTTTTCTCTGCTGTCTTAATTGTTCGTTTGCGTTTGGTTTTTGCTGCTTCTTCGTTTCTATATGTTTTTGTATCTATATAGTATACACATATGTGCCACTACATATATACGTGTATGCTGTTTCGACCTTTTCATTCCAGTGACATGTAAAAGAAATAAACTTACTGGTGTCATTAACATGTCTTTTTCAGGCAAATGAAGCCAGCTGAAATAAGGAGACTACCAAGAGAGAGAGAGAGAGAGAGAGAAGAGCCACGCGTGGCAGACAGTAAAAAGGAACGAAGAACACTAAAGCTACCTTTTCCTTCAAAAGAAAAGCCCCCTATCTTTTCATTTGCAGAAACCGTTGTGAGTTGGTGACAGTTGGTCTTTTACATCCAAAAATTCTCAAAGAAAAGGCTCCTGGTTGATCGATCTGTATGTAGTACATGTTGCTTAGAAGCTACACTTGTTTCTAGCTATACACCGCCCACAGAAAAAGAAGCATCAATAATCCAAGGGTATATACACACACGCTACAGGGCCCCAAAAAGATTTTTTTTGTACTTACATGGAGAGAATTAAAGAAAAAATTCACAATCCGAATCCAATGTGACTCAACTTGGACATAAAAAAAAAGGCGCATGCAAAAGGTGTTATCAGCTCATTAAAATTAGAATTAGAACAATAATATGCGTGACAGCTAACTAAAGTGCGCCATTTGGACCGACAAATTTTTCCAAGAACAAATAAACAACAAAAAAGCCTTTTAGGGGGCCTCAAGTGCCATCAGAGAGAGTACTTAATTGGTGGGGCTGGGTGTGTGATATGTTAGTTTTATGAGCACATTGCGTTTGGAGCATGCACTTAGCCCTGGTGTTAGGGGGCAAAGCATGAGCCGGGGGGGCCCGGGGCGAGAGAGAGAGAGGAAAAGCTTGCATCTTTTCCTTGGGCTCTGGTGATGTGCCTTGTGTCCAAAGGGATGCCAATTCCTCCACTAAGACCCACAAATGCAGGCTTTAGCTCATGATCACATATTGTGCCCGGCCGTGGAAAAGAGGACGAAAAGTTTCCGGCGGGAAATTCGTGCGGACGACGAATGAGGATAGGCGTACGTTAAGGAAACACCAGTTAATCCAAGATGAGGTGTTCATGGCTAGCTCACTTTTTTTTTCATTATTTGTCTTTCTGGAACAAGCAGCTATTGATTTGCCTTTTTTTCGTCAACCAAAACTGACTGACACTCGCTATCAGTTTGTCACTATCGAAGATTGCTTAAATCAACCTTGGCTGACCTTGTGTGTCTTTTTTACATTTGCTCTCTCTGAAACATTCTTCAGATAGTCAGATTTAAGATTGTTTCTATAAGACATATATATAAAAAAAATCATTCCATTGTGAATATATTCAACTGTTTTGCTTTTTTTTTTGGGAACAACTGTTTTGTTATTGTCAATGCAAAATTGATGTCATGATGATTATTTCCACAGCAGCTGCCAGCTTATTCACATTATGTTATGCATGGCGCTGACCGGCCACTTCTCGATCAATTGCCTACAAAACTTATCACTTCTGATCCTTGAATACATTCTAGTTGTGCCTATTTATTTGCTTCCTAATTTTGTTTTTATTAGAAGCTATTATGTTTGGGACAAGGGGATTTGGGTATGCTAGATCAATGCTTATGAGGCAACTAGCTTGATACTTCTTCTTGATGGTTAATTACCTATGCATGAAGATATATAATGTTCTACCCAAACCGAAGTATGTATATACGATATGCACAAAACTCTAAAGCAAACTAAATTCCAACTTGAGGTGATTTATCTTGGAATGGTTAACTTCTTCATTAAATAAGTTATCATCATGTTGATCAGCAAAACCATGCCAAATGGGTTTCAGCACAACTACATGATGCTGAATTATTTGAACAATTTTTATACTACTGCTACTCTAGATCTATATGACTATATTGTACCAGAGGTGATGCAAGAAAGCAAACTATTGAAAGGCTAAACACTGCCATGTGTTTCTCAATCAGCAAGTTTCTTGACAAATAAAGAAAGACTCGCAGCAAATCATGCGTCCAGCTTTCGACGCCTTCAAAAGTTGTTGGCGTCGATCATCAGGGCTCAGGAGTCAGGATCAGAGCTCCTACGACAAAATGTTGGCAAGCAAGCATTTTTCTACTAACGATCATCAGTTGTTGCATCACTATCACCCAGCTGACACAGTTGATGCACACAACAACACAAGCAGCAGGGGATGAGAAATTGAGAAGGTTTCTGGGAACGGAAACAGCCGGGTACATCGTCATATCAAGGCCGTAATAATTGAAAGGAAAGCGCATCGTTGCATTCATGCCCGTGTCCTGTTGCTTCAGAACGGCAGGCAGCTGCTAGCGCTCGCGATGGCTGCAGATCTTGCATTGGATTAGCAACTGGGGAATGAATGAATGCTTGCAGGCAGTGTGTAATGCAATTGAGTGCTTGTGCCGGCTCATGGAATGGCAATGACCCTCGTGAGCTATGGCTACTACCTGGCTACCTGCTGCTATTCTAGTAGTAGTAGTGGCCGAGATCTGACGGCAGCAGAGCTTCTTGCTTCACATAATCTAATTGCTGACTGTTGATGCTTTATTTTAATGATGAGGTACTGCAATTAGCAGTTAATCAGTCTGATGTACCGAGTTAATTTGATGGTCCTCACTCCTGACAGCCCAAAAAGTTTGGGTTTGAGTAATTCATGACATGTACATGCCCATTGTTCAGCACTAGTACTAGACTTCATCAGTTCAATTGCATGCTTACCCACTAATTGCTAGTCAAAAGGCGATCAAACGTATAGCCTATAATGGAGTAGTACTTAAGAATTTAGGTGTGCAACATTAGTGTATGAGATAGTCAATACCACAGACTGCATACATGATCAATGAAAAACATGTGGTGGTCCGGCGTGGTCAATATATACCACATTACCACTACTATTTTATATATGTACAATTGGAACTCTTATGCTTAGGTTGTAATATTACTCCTATTACTAAGTCCAGCGGCATATTTGTGGGCTTTTAGGGCATGTTTGTTAATTAATTGTAGGGTTTCATTTGTAGCTGCGAAATCAATTGAGGGAATATATGAAAATGACCGCTTCCCTCCTATCCTATAAAGGGTGACAAGAGATGGGGGCACTTTTCTCGTCCGTGTACTATCTCTCTCATTTTCCATCCCATTCTCTCTTGCTATCTCTCTCATTTCTCATTTCTCATTTCTCATTTCTCATTTCCATACCTCTCCGCAGAATTGCGTCATTTTCACTTTTCTAGGGAATTTGTATTCACTTTTTCCTATCATGTGCAAAAAGGTTGTACGTGACAACAATAGAGGTTATTAATACATCTGCCTGTTATGAGCAACCGCTTTTGAATTCTTAAGATCACCCTTGCACTGGATATCGTTTGCTTTAGGTTCTTTATTATCTCCTTTAAGGGGGGGTTTTAGGATCATGCATTCAGGCTATGTTTCTCCAAAAAACCTTTTTACTCTTGGTCAAGAATATTCTCCTTGAATATTATTTCTGAGCAGTACATATTCTGATTAGTACATATTATTTTCCTCGGTTAGGAATATTCTTCTCTTGAACCTAGAATATTATCTCTCCTTGAATTGGTATGTTTTCTTTTGAACTATCGAGAGAGCGCGCTCACCCTTCGGTACCTAGGGCCGAAGACAGCGGGCGAATAAACCTTCTGTGCGAGCGAACAAGCGAGGGAGCTCACTACGCGAGGGTGTTCTGGGGACGGAGGCGGCTGATTGAAAATTGAGATCGGCGTTGCCGGCCTATTTGTAGGCGGGGCCAGAGGCATGTTGTCGATTGTCGTTGGTGTAAGGATTGCGGCACTAGTGCGGTTAGTGTCCTTTTCAGATTGTTCGGCCGTTGTAGAATAGCAGGTCTCTTTTTTTAGATAAAAAAGGTCTCCTCTTTTTTTTCTCATCAAAATTGTCGTGGCCCTCAGGCCTGCTTCTTTGTTCCTTTTTGATTTAAATAGGAGCAAATATATCCATAATCCTATCTGCTGACTAGATTTTAAACGTACTTAATCATATCTTGTGGGTACATGAAGATTTTAATAAATGTACTTTTTTTGCGATACTTAATCAATAAATGTACTTAATCCTATCTTGTGGATACCTGGAGATCTTAAACGTACTCAATGGTATCAAGCAAGGAGTAAGTGACAATATGTTATTTGAAGGAAATTATGTAAATTAATGAATTGAAAGAGTTTATATATGGCCCTTCATGCAAATATAGTTGTAATATATTGCAAAGAAAACATGGGACCAAAGAGAGTGTGGAAATAAGTGGTGGAGCTAAAGCCGGCCTTAGTCCAAGAGTATATGACTTGCACCATAAGAGACTTCCCGGAACATATGCCTGAAAGCGGATGAAACATTTTTTAATAGACAATTGCAACATACATATATAGTCAATGCAACATCCGAATCCAATTTTGCAACATCTATTTGAAACACTTGCAAGTTGCAACATAGCTCTGTAACATCTAAAACACTTAAAAACATACATTTGCAACATGTGCTTTCAACGCAACCTAGGCGGGCGGCGTGGTGAACTGGCGTAATGGAGGCCGCAGCAGGCGGATGGAGGTGCCTCGTGTGGCGGGCAAGACGAGTTCGGCCAAGCAACGTGGTGGAGGCGACTGCAGCTTGGGAGTGAAGGCGCACAAGGCGGGTGGGACAAGTCTAAGTAAATCCGCAGCACAGTGAAGGCGGCCCGTGAAACGAGTCAGGATGGGCAGGGCGACATAGTGGAAGCAGTCATGGCAAACGGATGGAGACGGTCGCGGCGGGCAGGGTGAATTCGTTGTGGCGGGATTAGTCGTCCAGACCGATAGACGCCCTACAGAGGCATTATTGTTAATTAATTGCATACTTGAATGCTCGTCTTAGCATTAATGTGATGACATTAATATTTTATAACAAAGAATAATATAGTTAATTTATGGGGTCATGTCATGTCTATCTAGTAGAGGTAACACACGATGGCTAGACAGCCCTCGAGTGGATCCAAAGGGTGCTCAGCCCAGCCCCCCTAGCGAACCTGATTTCTTCATTAATCACTGTTACTTAATGTCAAATCACCATTAATATCTAACTATATTCATTGTTTAGCCCCCCCTATCTCCATCCTGGATCCACCACCGTAAATTATAGATTACTACTCCATATATCGAACCAAGTCACGACGGTTTTAAAATATTACGAACAATATAAATAATAAAAAAGTACTAAATTAAAAAAACAAATATATACCACATTAACACTAGGGTGGTCGCCTAGTGTTTGTTACAACCTTTCTATCCTCAAGTTCAATTGGAACTCTTATGCTTATTGTATTTTTCTATTTTATTAAAACTACTTTTTAGGCTATAAACTATATATACTCTAAAATACTATAATCATAAATAATCATTTAAACCTTTGCCAAACAGTCAACTCGGTAGTGATATTTAGAATAGGATATTGACACTATTCTAAAAAGGATATGTATACTTGCTGACTACTATTTACCCCAAAGCAACATAAAGACTATAAATTCATGGTTTGCACTAATTTCTCCTAGTTGTTAATAAGATGTTGATTTTTTTATCAAGAAAATTATTTGTCTAATAAGATTGATTTACTTAAAAATACAATGCTTACATTAATAGTATTAATATAGACATGCCAAACATTTCAATTCAAATGTATAAATTATGTAATGTAAAAATCTACATGTATTATCATGGGTATGAAATAGTTTATCATAGCATTTGTATATGACCTGTTAAGAGTTTTTTTTTTATGATTGCTAGAATATAAAATAAGGCTTTATAACTCATGCATGCATGTGCACTTAATCTGTGTGATGCATGACATATATTTAGTATTAACAGAAGTGGGTAAGATAACACATATATGCATACTTTATGGCTATGTAGTTATTTTTTGTTATAGCATTTGTTGGTAATTTAATTATAGATTTAAGGTGGATATTTAAAATTTTAGAATAATGAAAAAGTAATAATTTAAATGAAAATTTGAGGGGTTAATTAGATTAGATTATTTATAATAATGGTGTGTGGGTAGTTAGAGGAAGATTTATGTGTTACTTTAGACTAAGTTTTATAGTGGCATAGGTGGATAGTTCAGGTACAAAGTTAGAATTAATTTATATTTTTAATTATTGTAGAGGTGATAATTATTTAAAGATCAAAATATACTAAATAGATACTGTGATTAGAATGTACTAAATTGATGACAGATATTTCTAAATTTTGTGGAAATTTCTAGGATTTTTTTCTAGTGAGTCTCTAGGATAAATGTGGAGTAATAATTTTTTAGCATAATGTGGAGAATTCGTTGGGATCTCCGGTTAATAGTATTAAGTTATGTGCTGGTCATTGTTTGCATTGCACCTATGCGTGCTCTTCAATATGTGTTTATAGCTGAGGCCTAGACTTTGGTTATATACATGAACTCTTGAAGAATTCCTTCATATGATATTACAAAGGTCTAGATATACACTAATATTTTAACCTTCAACTTTAGATTTTATTATTTGAAGACAAAGCTTTGTATACACTTGGATACACACTATGGCTAGATATATAGTAGATGAAATATATGTAGATAATACAAAACATATATTATAATTTAAAACAAAGGGAGTATTTTCTTTTTTATTAATAGACATGCGATCACTGCGCCATAAACAATTTGTAGGGACGGCTCCAGCACCTCTATAGGGACGGTTGGCCCAGCCGCCCCCGATAGTGTTCTTACAAATTACGGCACTATGGGGGCGGCTGACCGACCCGCGCCTACAAATACCATTTGTAGGGGCGGCTGGTGTTTCCAGCCGCCCTTACAATTCGCATTTGTAAGGGCGGCTAGTGATCAAGCAGCCCTTACAAATGTTTACTGTAAGGGCGGCTGACAACACCAGCCGCCCCTAAAATGATATTTGTAGGGGCGGTTCAATCTACAACCGCCCCTACAATGTATTTTCCAGAAAAATAAATATTCAATTTCAAATCTGGCCACAGCAATATATATTTTAAATTCATATCTGGCCACAGCAATATATATTTCAAATTCAAATCTGACCACAGGAACATAGGAATATATGTTTCAAAATCAAATCTGACCAGCAGATATATACATCTACAAACACGAGCACATTGTCATAATAAACAAGTTTAAATAGTTCCACAAGTCCAAACCATTCCACAACGCAAGACAAGTGTCCAATTGTCTACAAATTTTGTTTACCACCATAGATTTAGTCCCAAGGCTCACGAAGGTGTTGGTGCATAGGATTATTACCTAAGTCGGAAGTCCTGTCATGGAATTTTATTCTACAATCCACAATCTCATTTATGATGAAGTTGCAAAGGTCGCCGACAAGCTCCAACAGTTCGTCATCCTTGTATGGATCCCTTCGATGGCCAAGGTCTTCTTTGGACTGGAACAAGCTTAGGTCTAGTATTTCATAACATAAGCTAGACTTTCAAACTACCAGCAAATAGGTTTAGACTTACCAGTTCTGGGTGTCTACTGTAGCAAGAACTGTTACTCATGATAGCGCACACGTAATATCCACAATGTAGACTTCTAGGTCTTTGCTTGGGGCTCTGTTTGTTTCACATATGTATATGCTAAGTAAAGATATTGAGAAACCAAAAAATGGACTGTTTTGATACCCAATGTAGTGATATTGACAAAAATGGATTGCACCAATGTAAGTTACATGTACCACACATAGAGTTTGGATACCCAAGTCTTCTTTCCTTTTAGGATCACATCTTCCTTTATGATGATTAACATAGTGCACGAATGCCCTGTGTGAATGAATTTAGCAAATGCAACCGGTTAGTATCTTAATAGTGAAGTTTATAAGTATATATACAAACTTATATAAGATTATGAAGATTGTAGATATGTATATGTCTTGAGAATCGATATGAAGTCATTGTATGACTCTGGCGCATAATCTGCTAAATCATAGACAGTCGCCATGCTTGACTCAACACTAACCATTACTAAAATCCAATGGTTCCTGCATGAATTCAATCGGTGAAGAAACAAATTGGCTCTTTTGCATGGAAGTAAATATATCGAGCAATGCTTTATTTTAAGTATAAGAGTCAAACTTAGCTGAAGTGGTATGGTAACCATATGGCTTTGTTGTGCTGGAGATTCTTCAAATATCGGGCTATTCATGCCGCTACCTTAATGCCTTCTTTATATAGGCTTTGAGCACGAATGGCTTCTTTCTCCTCAAGAGTCTTACCTTTGGCTAGGTTTTCATTGTCTAGTTTCCACAGCTTGGGGCCATTAAACTCTGATGATGTTATAAAATAAGGGTCTATATAACCTGCTTTTTGACTTGGCACTTTCTTCATAATTTATGTTTGCATGCTACAGATCACGACTTGGGTTAGTTACAACAAAATTCAAGACTTCATTTCATTAATATCATATGTAGAGGGCAAGGACTTATAGGCACCACAACCAAACTAGATTGATTTCCATCATTCTGAGGTGAAACCATCTCTGCATATCATCGAATTCAAAGGGTATAACCCCTTCAGGGCCTCCAAATGTGCCTCTAGGGAAGGATGCATGCATGGACAATAGGTCAGTCTCAGCAGCTCGGAAGTACCAATCATGGAACCTTTTCATTCCATGTGGCATACGTTGCATGTATCGGGTTGGTAGGAATGGCTTGCCCCTTTCATATTGTGCCGGGCACTTCTTTGACCACTTGATCTCCTCAATATTTGGATACCGCTTTAATGGCTGGTGGAGTCTGCTAGTGTCGGGTGGCTCAGAGGCACGTGCATAGATTTCTATCACTTTGTTCTTAGGCTTGTCCTTGTCACCATCATGCCACTTGTCAAGCAACGAGACATCTCTCATCCCAACTTAAAGTGTCCTTGTATGATGGAAGGGCACCTTTGGTGTGGCTTCCCATTCAAGGATGCCATCATCTTTTTCATGCCCTTGATCGATCGGAGGAGCGGGACAGGGGTGCGGCATCTCACCATGCCCTTGCTCGGTATGACAAGCTGGAGAACGTTGTGGCATCTCATCATTCACTTGCACGGTATGACGAGCTGGAGAACATTGAGGCACCTCATCATTCCCTTACTTGGTCTAACGAGGTGGAGAACATTGAGGCACCTCATCATTCCCTTGCTCGGTCTGACGAGGTGGAGAAGTATATGCTTTGTCAATCCCGTGGTTGCTAGGAGTCAGGGAAGAATGTGGCATCTCAAACCCATGGCCATCATCGCCATCATTATTCGGAGAGTATACCTCCCCATCCTCAACATCTCCCTCCAGATGTACATGACTTGTAGTTGGCGAAGAAACATTCAATACAATGTCCTTTTTGTGCCAGAGGATGAACTGCTTCTTGACTTCTCCAAGATGATAGAGCCCCTCAGGAGTTGGGTATTCTATCTCCCACGTCATGAACTCGGGCTTCACGGTATGCACCTCGAACCTAGTGTAGTCTTGCAGGATTGGGTTACCATGGCAATTGCCACCCGGAGGATGTGCCACACCCGTTGCCACCTCAATCGTCCTGTTTTGCCTGACCATGAGAACCACCACCACCAGGCAGCAATTAGTTGGCACCCGTATTAGATCAACGGCGGTTGTGTTTGAAGTGGAACCTTGGTTGCTGGGAACATCCGGAGGGCTACCCACTACAGCCAGTTTTCCCGGCGGGCCCATTAGAGTCCTTGGCTTCGCAGACAGACCTTGCTCTGAAAGCACCTTCGCAACTATAGCCACCACTTTTACCTCAAGAATAGCCTCTTTGTCTCTGCCATGTTTCTTGTACATTTGCATGTCATTTTGGAATCCTTTCTTCTAGGTCTTCCGTTTCCCTAGCCCCCTGGTGTGGCCTGTGTGCTCGGGGTTTCCCAAGGCACCGCTCAGCTTGTCCCTCTCTCTAGAAGGAGTGAATATGCCCTTTTTCGTGTCTTCACTTAGTTGCAATATCCTTGACACTGCCTCTTGGGTTTCTGGCTTTTCAAAAACAAGGTCAGATTTACTATCACTCCTCGCATATATCCACTGCTTCAAATATGGCTTCGAATCCTTCATTTTCTTTTTTTGGGATCCTCGAAAGCTTCAGCTGCTTCATCATACTTCCTAAAATGGTCTTGCTTGCCCTGGTAGCCTGCAGGGCCTAGTTTAGGGTGGTGTTTGTTCTTCTTCACCTGCTCACTATTACGGACACTGAGGGCCAATGCTTCTGTTGAAGTCTTCTCAGCCACGAGCTGGTCCCATTGATTCTGAGTTAGGTTGTCATACTTGTGGAAGGGAGTTTTACCCAGCTGGATAAACTTCGTGTTGAGATCATGCCACCAACGTCAGAAGCAATTGCCCATAATCTTATAAACATTTTCTTTTACCAGTTCCTCCTTCCCCTCTGGAAACCTAAAAGTCTTCGCCAGCAATTCATCCATATCTCATGCTTATCGTCCTCATGGACATCATTCCAGTTTTTGATTGCTGGGTTCAACAGATCTCGTACTTTTATCCCACAACAATTATGGAATTTGGCTATGTATGCTTCTGGCTTAAGGATCTCCCCATCTGGCCCGACATCCGTTATCACAAAGCGTACCCCTGCGGCCGGATATTGGTTCTCCTTTCTTTCCCCTCGTTTCCTCTTTGGTTTGGTAGTTGAGGTTGTGTTTGAGCCATGAGACTGTGGAGCAGAGGTGTCAATGTCTGTCTCTGTGGCACAACCCTCTGTCCTCCTTTCCCCTGCTTCATCTTGTCCGGCATAATGTGTCAGACACCGATGTCGTCTTTTCGGGGTTCTAGGAGGGACCTGCATATGCGACAGGTCAAAGCATTAGCAGAGGTAACACAGCCAATGCGCTTGCACAATTTAGAAGCTACAAAGGCTTCATTTGTACCTCGTCGTTCGGGTCAAAATCCTTGTCCAACTCGTCCTATGTTGGCCTCCGTCTGGGTTCTTGTGGGTGAGGATCCTTGGGACTTTCATATCCCGAGGAAGAGCTCTCTTCTTCATCCTCTTCTTCTTCGCCTTCTCTTCCATCTGCTGTGGCAGAACCTCCTAAATCATATGGCCCACATGCATTATTATTGTTTAAATAGACTCCTAATAACCATGAATGTGTTCCATAAGACTTAAAAGGTCTGTCGGGTAAATCCCGAATCATCCACGATTCGCCGAGCAAGATCAATCATTACAAAGAGACATTGTAGTATTACAACAGTTTTATACAAATAAGATACATCAGAATAAAACAGTGAAAGGGTTACAATAATATAAGTTTACAAACCTTTTAGTTTCAAACCTTACAAACCATAAGTTTAATTTGTACAGACCATAATAGTAGTGGAGTAGCGATAGATAACTTTATTACAATACCAGGCGATAAGCTCTGCCCAAGAGCCAAACATCCTACTCGTCGTCACTCTCCGCAACGACTGTCATGCAGCAGGATGCGAAGCACTCCTGCCCATGAGGCTTACCTGCAATAAGGGTTCAACAAACCCTGAGTACAAAGGTACTCAACAAGACTGACCCGACGAAAAAGAGGGGTGAAGATTTAGGAAATGCAGGCTAGAGGGACAAGGTAAGGCTTGCAGGAGATAAGAAATTTTTACAGAAAAGCTTGACAGAAATAAAAGTTGTCTTGCTCTAGCTCAAGATTACCACCTAACTTCATTCTTAAATCTTAAACATCATTCAAGTTGTTACTACGATGATGAACACCGATCGAGTCTTCTTCTCTGAGAAGCAACGGCGATTCGAATCCATTTTCATACCCAGCTGGGACCTAGATCACTAGGATACCAGAGACTTTAACTCTGATGCATACCAGATCACTGATATACCGGGATAACAACCGCAGCCATATATCACCACATGATACACATGAGCACTTCGACCCAGTGTACCGATATACATGGGAACTTAAACCCACAGTATAACACACTATGACATATGTGGGGACTCTGGCCCACTATACATCACTCCATGACATACGTGGGGACTCTGGCCCTCTGTATATCACTTCATGCATGTGGATTTCTAATTTCTCGATATCACCGATTCACCATCGACACGGGACCTAGGGCATCAACAGACGAAAACACTACAGAGGGACTCCTTTTCCAATGCAAGTTAACCGTCCGGACTCGATTTATTAACTATCATCATGATTCCACAAACAAAGCCGTTCTCATCTTTTTCATTCTTTTAGCTTTTGAACACCTAGCTAATTAAGAAGGGCTAAGCATTACTATGCATTTCCCAATTAATAGGTAACAAGGAATATGGGAGTAAAACAGGTAATGCAATTGGTGGTTTATCACTCAACTCCTATTACTTAATGCAACATTTTATAGCTGAAGCGATAAAACTTTTATAAAATAGATTAGGGTTTGAATGCATCCGAGGCTTGCCTTGGTATTCGGGGTAGATGGTCTCGAACTCTGGATCAACACCCAACTCCTGGGTTCTGCTCTTCCTTGGGATCTGGTGTGACAACGTTAAACTCTTCATTAACGGAAGCTACATGATAACATGATACGTCTCAACATGATGGAATAGTAAACATGATGCTCGATGGATGCATGACTAGATTAAGGACTTGAGTACAACTTTTCTTCATGATAAAGTTGCAAGCTAACCAAAACTTACTTACTAAGTTTACTAGGGTTAACTACGTCATTTAATAAGGTTATTAAACACATGAAATAACATTGATTAGACCGTAACGACATGATCCAGGTAAGCGCAAATAATTTATTAAAGTGCCAAAGGTCATTAGGGTTAATGACCCAAGGTCATCAATCAATCCCAAAGTCAAACAACCTTATAATAATTAAACTTAATTAAAAGGGATTAATTAATTATTTAAAAGCATAAAATAAGGCATAAAATTAAAGTTGCCTAATTAAGCTCAAAATTTTATTTTGAAAAGCTCCATTTTTAGAAATAAAAGCCAATTATTTTATTTATTAAAAATCATTGAAGGTGTATTTTTCAATTAAAAGGACTAATTTTAACATATGCAAAAAGTACTCCAATTTGATATTTCATATTTTTTCTATTTAGAGGACACCATAAAGAGCATACATATAAATTTTTAGAATTTTTAGAGCTATACATGAATTACTATGATTTTTCAAAGAAAATAGCATTTAAATTATTTTCTAGAAATAGAAAAAGAAAAAAGAAAATCCTTCTCCGACGTTGACCGGCGGCGGGGCGACCTTGACCGGCGATTACTCGCCGGCGGTGAGGTCTCCGGCGATGAGCTTGGGCTCTACAGACTTAGCACAACAAGACGATGCTTCTGGGCTAGTTAATGAAGCGGCGGACTTAGTGGAGCAGGTTCGCCGGCGGCACGGCGGCGCGGCGGCGCGGTGGCCCGGCGGGAGAGCTCACCAGAGCTTCCTCCGGTGTGGCTAACTCAAGCAACATGACCAGC
>CM041628.1:32423263-32690188 GCA_023333625.1 Bothriochloa decipiens
TTCTCATTACATAAATGTAGTTCACACACATACATAAAGGTAGTCTCACACACATACATAAATGTAGTTCACACACATACATAAATGTAGTCTCACACACATACATAAATGGCAAGTCTCACACACATACATAAACTAGCTCATTTTTTTGCTGTCACAACTTTTGCCTTGCTATTTTTCTGTTGCCATGGCAGTATGTCTTTAGGTATGTTCTTTTCCACAACCTCTATGTTCTTTTCACTAAAGTTAATGTGTTGTTTCCCGGGGACAACCACATGCTTAGTCTTCTTTTTGGGTGGTAGATTACTTTGTGGGTCGGGCATATAGAGAACTTGTGTGACACGTTCCGCGAGCACCCAAGGGTCATCTTGGTAGCCTAGATTATGAAGGTCCATGATTGTCAATCCGATCTCATTGACATGATGTTGCTTGATCCAGCGGCATCGAAACAGGGGCACCTTTATATCTCTTCCATAGTCAAGCTCCCATATATCTTCAATTATACCAAAGAACGGGACCTTTTGCCCCATTGCGTCGACAACCTCTATTCTAACACCGCTGTTTTGGTTCACACTTTTATTATCCTTGGTGCGGGTATAGAATGTGTACCCATTGATGTCATAAGCATCCCAAGATGTCACTTGTCTTGATGGCCCCCTCGCGAACCTACTGATTGTAATAGAATCTAAGGTTTCGCCAGGTGGTATGTTTTGGTCCTTCAACTATGAAGTGAGGCGTTGCTTGTGTTGTTTCATGACCCAATCATCTGAACAACCATTCCTCTCCTCCATAATGATAGCCATGTGTTCATCAATGTATCTTTGCATCAGTTTTGTGCTCTGCAAGACACAGTAATGCGCACGACTGACTTCTTCATAATCACTGTCAATGAATGTTTTTCTACCTACGATGCCCTTCCCACTCAGCCTACCCTTGTGACGAGAATTGGGTATGCCAATCCGTCTTGGTACTTTTAGGTACTCTTGACAGCACTCGCCTCTCTATCATAGAGCCCTCTGGGTATGCTCGATTATGCACGTATCGGCTTAGGACCGACATGTACCGCTCGTATGACCACATTTCATGCAAGTATGAAGGGTCCAATGCCTCTATCTGATGAACAATGTGAATCATGAGATGTTCCATTATATCAAAAAAAAGGAGGAGGTAAACACATCTCTAGTTGGTTCTGGATCTCGACCACGAAATCATGTAGGTCCCTTAGCTCGTCCATACAAAATGACTTCTGTGAGATCTTGGAAAAGAAGTAGCACATCCGGGTGATGGCCATCTTTAGAAACTTTTGCTTTATAGCTCTGATTGCAATTGGTAGGTACACTATGAGCATCATATGACAATCATGAGCCCTGCAGTAGTGAAATGACAAGTCCTTCATCGACACTAGCTTCTTTGGGTTCGCGGAAAACCCAGTTGGCACTTTGAGCTCCCTCACGGATGTTAGAATAGCTCTCCTCTCCTCTAGGTCTAGGTTGTAGGAAGCTGCAGGCAGAGTGTATTTTCCATTCTCATGACGTACCGGGTGAAGTTCTAGCATCACTTTGAGCTACACCATATCGGTCCGTGCTTTTCAGACCATCCTTTGACTCGGGTGTGTCCATCAAGGTAGCGGTGAGACTCTCGAAGACATTCTTCTGCACATGCATAGTATCAATGGCATGGGGGATCTCCAGTTCTGGCCAATATTCTAGGTATTGAAAGAAGATGGATTGCTTCTTGAAAGGTATACCTTCGACGGGAGGTATGCTTCTATCTCTGATCGTTCCATCGAGTTTCCTCTTGCCGTACATAATACATATGTTTTTCACCATTTTGAACACATGTTGTCCATCACGACGTCTCTCTGGAGTAGGTTCATCCTCTGGGATGTAGCCATAGTATCATCCAAACATACTAAGCATCCACTCTTGCCTTTGATCTATCCGGACAAAGCAAACAACATTGGGTGATCATTGATAGTCACAAATATTATCGCCCTTAATGTGAAGTCATCCTGTCTGAACGCATCGTACATCGGCACACCTTCCCTCCATAGTTTCTCGAATTCTTGCATCACAGGCTCAAGGAACACGTCCATATCGATGCTTGGTTGTCGAGGGCCAGAAACAAGAACATTCAAGAAAAGGTACTTTCTCTTCTGACACAAGTGTGTCGGGATGTTGTACATGGTCAAGATCATTGGCCAAGTACTATGATCGCTCATCCTCTCATTGAAGGGATTCATTCCATCGGTGCTCAAGGAAAACCTTGCATTCCTTGGGTCTCGGCTGAAGTCTTTATGGTTCTCATCGAACTTTTTCCATTGACTACCATCGGCCGGGTGTGCAATGTTATCATCATCTTCCTTGTGATCATCATCCCACCATGTCATAAGGGCAGCTTCCTTGGGGTTCAAGAAGATACGCCTCAAACGGTCAGTCACTGGCAAATACCACATTACCAAGGTAGGAACCTTCCAATTCTTTGCATTGTGGCCTAATGGAGTGTCCTCTGGATGTTGAGGTTCTTGTACCGCCTTTTTTGCACCCTTTTTAGTCCTCTTGTTCCCGGTGGAGGCTTCTTCACCACTGTAAAGCTCATTGTTCTTGTATCGGCTGGCCCCATGACGAGGACATTTGTCTAGAGGTACAAACGTCTTACCACAAAAAATAATACAGTGGTTTGGGCATGCATGAATTTTCTCTACACCCATTGTCAGTGGATTTATAACCTTCTTTGCATGGTATGTGTTGGAAGGAACTAGGTTTGGATGTGGCAGCACCCATGATAGGAGACGCAATAGATCATCAAAACTGCAGTCAGACCACCCGTACTTAGCCTTCAGGATTAGTAGCTCAAGCACAAAATGAAGTAGTGTCCAGTGTGTTGGACAACCCTTCTCGACACCATACACAGTCTTCTTCGACGCTGCCTTTACCCTATCCAGATTTTCTAGACCTTTCTTCTGCAATAATATTTCTGGTCCAACGTCCCTAATCAGGTCCTCCAAATTGTCAACATCATCTTCATCCCCCTCATGTGCTCCGCCATCAGTGCCGACACCACCAGAGCATCAGCACCTTGGTTGTTGCCAAAGTGACCACCTTGTTCGTTGCCACGGTCATAGAACATTTCTTCATCAACAGCCCTTGTTCATTGTTGCAGATGAAGCCTCAAGGTTTTAGCATCTTGTTCCTCATCAACAACCATTGTTTCACCATGATGAATCCACACTGTGTAGTCAGGAACAAATCCCCGCATAATCAGATGAGCTTTAATGATGCCCACATCCTCATATGCTATCAAGTTCTTGCAATCTTTGCAGGGGGCAAATAATTGTATCCTTATTATATGTCAACGTTGATGCATGCTTCTGTGCGGCCTCAATAAATTTGTCCACCTTGTCAATGAAACCAGCATCGACCCTTGAGCAACCATACATCCATGAGTTCCTGTACTCCATCTTTTAAAAACAAAAATAAAGAATAATTACTAGAGGATAATTAATTAATTACCTAATAATGCATATAAATATTCAAATATATATATATATATAAATTAAAATATATAATTTCATAGACATCCATTAGCAACAATTATCAATTTAGCAACAAACTTTCATGCCAACCCCATTTCAATTTCATGGAATAAAAAAAAGAAACTCTAAATCTAGAACTAGATGAAACATACATGAAACTAGGTTCAAATTTATAATCAAATCAAGCAAAATCGACCTTTATAGAGTGCAAGCTCATTTCTCTAACTAATTCACACTAGTAGCTTCAAATGTAGGGTCTTATTTGCTCCATACAAAGCTCAAGCATCAATGAAGAGAGAGAAAAGCAAAGCTCAAATTACTCACTAACTAACCGTAAAAACTTCAATTAAAGGGTTGGAATCTCATTTTCTTACCTTCTACAAGCTCTCCACCAAAGGATTTGAGAAGAAAACCTCTCCCCCTTAGTAGAGCAATTTTTGGGAGGAGCCCAAGGCCTCTCAACCTTTTTTTATGCGTGGAAGAGTGAGTGGCTCGAGGAGGAAGAAGCTGGTTGTAGCCTTTGTAGTCTCGTCAACTGTAGGGGCGGCTGGTGATTGAGCCGCCCCTAAAAATGGCACAATAGAGGCGGCTAAAAACACCAGCCGCCCTTATAGTTCTATTTGTAAAGGCGGCTGGTGAACTGGTGTCCGCGCATCTCACTGTAGGGGCGGCTTAATCATAAGCCGTCCCTGCAGTGTCAGGGGTCTCGCTCCCACAAATCGTTTTTTCACGAAGTGGATGTCTGGTGCATTGCTTGTTAAAAGTAACCAAATTGTCAATATGGATTATGGGGTATGCTGTTTCAACTCCTGCGGTATACATAAGGGTTTCTATGAACTATGATTGTTCGTGGATCCTCGGTAGTTATTACTCAATCGAGTTAAGATAACGACCCTAGGTACGTAGATGGAGTCCACGGTTATGGCTCTCGCTCTTTATTGATATTGCTTTTTGGCGGGCAGCTTTTTCTTTTAGGCTAGCTAACAAAAAGGAGAGTCACAGCAAGCTGATGGAGTAGTGGCCTCAAAGTAGGAGAAGCAAAAGGCACTCTCCCTGCCCCTTTGCATGCATCCTTACAAACATAGCCTTTCAAATCTGACCCCAAAAGAGATTTGTCAAGATCGTGTAGCCAAATGGCCACACATTTCAGTGTGCTCAGGCAGTCAGCCTCGGTCGTCAGTGCTCTTCCTTTTACAGTTCACACACACACATACGGAGTACTACAAGAGAGAGAGTCTTGTTAGTAGTAGTTGGTAGCAGTCGTGTCCCAACGTTAACCCCTATAAACCCTAGCATAGCATGCACGAGGAGGACCCTCTCAGTTCCTTTTGCCCTAAAAAAAACAGCTTTCTTGGCATGAGGACTGAGGAGGCACCAACCATCACTTCCCAATAAAAACCCTTTTGTTCCCTCCCCAGCTTGTATCTTTTTCTCTCTTCCATGCATGGGTGACAAATGTGAGTGTTGGCCTGCTGGGCTGTGGCCACCACCACCACCACCCCTCCTCTCACTCACTCTGTCACTCCCTTGGCTCCCAAGCTTGTCGATCACTGTCTTTATGCACTCGCTCAAAAGCTAGTAGGGCGGGCAGAGACGACAGACGATAGTAGTAGATCAAAAGCACCACGTACACTAGCTTTTTAGTATTTCTAAGGTTTGACAAACAAGCACATTATATGTCATGCATGCATATCCATGGTTTTTTGTGATTTTCATATATGTGTACTAGAAAGCTACTCCTATATATATATATATATATATATATATATATATATATATTGCGACGTCTTCGTTATTCTCCTCTCTGATCTACTCTACTCCTATGTGTAATTGTGTATTGCCTTGTCCTTTTGAAAGTTGTTGCATTGGGAAAAACAATCATACGTGCTGGCCGCCCTGCCCTTTTGATGGATGCATGTACTCCTACGAGACACACTCGTATGTCATGTCACCTTTGCTTTACGCACGCAATGGTACGGTGTGTTGCATGCAACAAGGGAACAAAAGCTTGCCACAAGAACGCTGGAGAATATATGGCGAGTCTTATAATTAAAGGGAGCCCAGGTGATAAGACTTGCGACGAGATCCATGTCGTACGTACATAGCTGTTGTCCTAGCTGCATACTGTATACTCCCATGTATGTTACTAATTGCCGGCCAGTACACACAATGCGTGTAAGTGATGAATCATTGCATGTATGTTCGGCATTAAGAAATGAACTTCCATGCAGTGTCAAAAACATCATCATGTTCATGTAGAGCGGTTGTTAAGTTTGCCATGGTGTTTGTGGACGGTGTACCGACTCTCTGTCCCAAAAAAAGAACACAATTTTTGTTGAGTTTATAGTCAAATTTTGTATTAAAAAAATTATCAATATTTACAACACAAAATATGTATAAATAAAAATAATGATAATGCCTACTCCATATTTATTTGGTAGTAGGAATATTTATATCTTTATATAAATTTGATCAAACTTAAAATTATTTGTTCTTCAGTTACGGTGGGAGTAGGCCACCAGAATGCAAGCAGGAGTGCAAACTGTGCAAGAACGTGGCAAGCACAAGAGAGAAAGCATGCAAGCAGTAGCTAGCTAAGGTAGGGCCATGCAAGCAGGCTCGTTCTTTTAACTCGTGCAGAGGGATGGATGCAACAAGCTAGAAAAGAACAAGGATGGCAACCACTGGGAGCACCAATAAGCAATACTCCTAGGCCCTAGTATATATATTATAACAGCACAATTAGTGGCGCATGATGGATCTGCGGCTTGACAGGATAGCGAGAGGTCAATGCTGGTTTGCTACCTTGGTAGGGTTCGTGGCTTCGTGCAGTACTGTATGTAGTAGCGTGCGAGTGTATGTGTGGCCTGCACACCGTACCCTTTGTCGCCGGCCCTGGCCATGGCGGCGTCGTGGCAATGGCATGATGAGGGCTCATGTCACTTTTCTCATGCCTTGTCACCCTTGTCCCTCGTCAAAAGAAAACAAAATACTCCTACGACTGCTAGCTTAGTCTGTGTGGCGTGGCGTGCATGGGGGCCCTGCCGATGTAGTGCAAGCAAAGCATGCTGCCCATTTTGTAGGCGGGCGGGCGCGGCGGCGTCGGCCGGCCACAGTTCCGTCTTGCTACCTTGGCTGGCTGTGGCTGCGTGGCCTGTGGGTATAGGGGATGCCCGGCCCTAGCTAGGTACACGTAGCTAGTAGCGGCGATGTCGCAGCAATACAACGACGCAGAAGGAACGCGTACGCGCGCGCGTGTCGTTGTCGTCTCTCCATACTCCATATATACCCCAGGCGCGCACCGACGCGCGCGGCGGCGGCCGGCCGGGAGAGTACGTAGGCCCGAATTGAAGCAGAGCAGGCCAGCCGGCCGGAGCGGAACTCGCTCTTTGAGTCCCTTTGGTGCAAGCCGGCCGGACAATTAAGCGGCGCGCGTGACACCTTGCGGGCCGGGTCGCGCATGCGCGCACGCGGGCGAGCGGCCGCGCGTGACGCCGCGTGGTGCGCCGCATATGCAGGTCGCAGGTACCACCGGCCGGCAGCCCACTGTGGGTGGACGGGACTAACCACCGTCCACCGACCTAGGTAGATTAATTTGGCGGTTGTTGCTCGATCGCTCCTGCTAGTCCTACTCTAGCTAGTATAGTGTCGCACGTCTCTTGCGTGCATGGGCCAAGACGTCTCTAGCTCGTCGCACATGCATGGACCCCTCACAGATAAAGCCATCCAAGAAATCCCGTTCGTGTCAACGGTGCACCTTGTTTACTATACTAGCTACGTTGACTTTTAACACCTCGAGTATTATTAAGGCACTACCAAACTAGAAACTAGATGTTTTCTATAACTTTTAACACCGATGTGTTACTATAGAAGTAAATGGTTTCTTATATGGAAAACCATGTGTCCACCCGAAAACCAAAATGTTGTATAATTTAAAAAGACATACGGTTGGATGAATAATTGGGTTGGAGGGCGTTGCTAACAGTTCATTAGATAGGTAAACCTAGCCAATGGGACTTATTCTTTTCATACAAAATTAGTCTATGCAACTTTGAATTATGGGATCAAATACCTACACCCAACTAAATTTTAGCTTACTAACAATTTTTAGTTTCAGTTACTCCCACCTCGTGTACAAAGGGATGCAATTATTACTTTTCGGGTGGTCAAAATGGCTTATACACGTTACACGCACAAAGCAGGCCACGGGGCTCACGCGTCAAGCGGTCGCCTGAAATCATGCGGGGATTTCAGTCGCCTGTTGTATAGGAAACGTGAACATCTAAATCCTAGGCAATGTCTACAGCAACGCCCGACGTATTCATTCGTCTTTGCTGGTCGATCAACGGATCCGTCGTCAGATCTGCATGCATCGAGAACGACGGTCGTTGAATGCATGGAGACATAATTGACACGAACGGCTAACTCCCCTTAATAATAATTTGATAATTCGAGCGAGCCATGCATGATTAGGCAGTGCCGGTACGCGAAGGGCGCCGCTTGCAATCGATGATGGTGATCGATCTGGCGATCCAGGTTTGCATAGAAAAGCATGGAAATCCGTAGATACAAAAGAAAAGAAAGACATAGCATAGACACCATAGATAGCTTGCGTGCTACGTAGGGACTAGCTCTTTTTTTTTTTTTTGAGCAAAACGTAGGGACTAGCTTGGGAGGGCATGCTTCACTCATAATTCAGGGGGAGGGCCCAATTATACACGATATTTAGCTTTTGTCTAATTGCATGCATAAACAAACACATGGATTCCTCTAATGAAAGTAGTGCTCTCATGCATTTATTAATTTGCACAAAAAAGTATGTAGTATGATATGTTGATGAGGGCATAGATGATGTGACTGACTAGCTAGCTAGCCATATATTCTCCCATGCATATATATATATATACATATATATGTGTGTGTGTGTGTGTGTGTTCAACGTTCTGACTTGCACATTCCTTTCCTTCCTCCTTTCTGCACGCGCATGCCCCGGTTAGGTCTCCTATGTGAATTGTTTAATTGTGCTGCATAATACTTGCATTGGCCAGTAATTTTTGTATCATATTGCATCTATAACTTGGTAGTATAATAACAAACAAAAGGCACGAAATCAGACTTTGAGAGTCAATCTGAGAGATGGAACTGTCGTCGTCCCTTTCGACTTTCGTATCACCGACAGGCAGCACTCCAGCAGCTGCATCCAGCCCTAAAGTTATGCATCCATCCATACCTATAGTAGTGATCATCGACCTTAATTAGCTTTGTCATCAACATTTGCCCATACATCATAATCGTAGAAACTACTGGTGGTGGTAGTACGAGGCGACATAAAGACTAATGGTTTGATTATGACTTGTCAGAGACGATTTACGACGACATTACATACAGCACAGCATGCGTGTTAAGCTAGCTAGACGAGTCAGTTGTCAGTAAGCAGATGGATAGATAATCACGCACGCATGCTTTGGGTTTGCCTTTCCGTAGGTGCAGTAACTTGCTTGCGAGCAAAGGGAGATGCTAGTGAAGCATGCAGAGACGACAGGGCAGCTGGAGTTGGGCAGGGGAACGTCACATGTGTCTGGTCTTTGGTAAGCACGCGACATTATCATCGCCGGTCGCAGTCTGCAGGTGGATTAACAAGCTAAGACGATGGCTCGTCAGCGTTGGCCATCAAGTAACCTCACCTCACCTCGCTCCGTTCCGATCAGATCCGTCAGCGTTCGGCAACACGGGTCGCTGTTGCGCTCTAGTACTACTGCTCCGACGATGTGTTCTCCTCTCCTGATGGCCGGCCGCTTCTTGGCTCGCTGGAGAATAATCCTATGCCTATATATGCTGACGGACACTGGCCGTCAGGTTCTCGTCCCGTCCTCCAGAGAGGAACGTAGCTTAATTAATCTCCACCCTTGATTCAGTCCGTGACGGCCTTTTGATCAGGCTCGCTCTCGCGATTGCGTCGCAACCCACGCCACGACACGATTTGAGAGAGTCGTGCCGCTCCAATCACCCGAGGAGAGGAAGGGACTGGAGAACATGCTCGCGCGACCGTGTGTTTCCCGAGAAAAGCAGGGGCCCGGGCGTGCCTGCCGCCGAGACGCTGCTGGCCTGTGCTTGCCAATCCATCTCCCATCCATCGGCATCGGGTGCTGACCGAGGACAGACGCGGCCTCGATCTGGTCTGGAGGCGCTGCTCGACCGAACCGCTCCAACGCTATGATTCGCGCACGCCGTGGGCGCCTCGCTGCTTTCGTTTCTCACACACACAAGCAAGCTGGCGTCTGGCGATGCTTTCGAGCGGAACGGAGCAGCCGCGCCGCCGTGGCACGGCCTCCAAATAGACCACCAGCTACCCAATTTCTTTTTTTTTTTTTGTGGGACAGGACTTTTCAGGTGAAGCTGTGTGTGGCCTATAGCCTCTACCGTTTTGCTGTTTGTTTCGCCCGTCAGTCAGTCAGGTTTGGCTTCCGCTTGTGCCGGTGCCCTGCAGCGCTTGCGCCACGAGGAGATCCACATCCAGATCTGAATCCTCTTTATGGATCCATCTATAAACCCCCTCGGAGGCTTATTTCCACCGAATACATGGATCAAGATAAGGTTTCATCAGACAATATGAGGACAAAGGTAACTAATAAGGAGTTAACAGAGTACAATAATCCAACACTGGATGACATACATACCGCGAGGATTATACGGAATAGCAGCCACCGTGATGGTGCCATATACAAGAATACGCGTCTACAGGAAGACTTCTTTGAGGGCGATCTTGCTGACCGTAACGAGACTCGGCTGGAGCCAATGATGTTCACGAAGCCCACAGACGTGTACACGTTTCCCCAACACATGTTCTGTAACACTCTGGTGTTAAGCATGTATAATCACTTGCATTCTTAAGTATAAGCATCTTTATGCATGGCATTAATGAAAAGTTTGATTGTCATTTCATGCATCATGCTTGATTATTCAAATTATGCTTGCCTTTCACATAAATTGAATAAGTGGTATGAGTGTTTGGTGTTTGATGATCTCTAAGGTAACCTAGACATGATTAGGACACCAAATGAATCTAGGTTTATGTTCATGGTTTTGGTTAATTAAGCTTTGTTGTCATGGTTGACCAAGGTGGACCATGAAAGTAGTTTTGTTTGACTGAATTGAAAGTGGTAGCTAGAGTGCTTGCATGTGTGTGCACCCTAAATAAAGTTTGTAGAGAATTTTATAAGGAACAAAAGTTGTTTTTACGACTTTTCATGAAAATGCTTGGAAGGTGTTCAAAAATGTTGAAAAAGGGCAGAATTGGGGGCTGATTTTCCATTTTGTGAATTTTTAAAAGGTATTTTATTTGGATTTTTGTATTTCAAAATCTAGGCAGAATCTGGTAAAACTTCTTTAAGATGAAATGTTATACTCTTCAAAAGCTACATTTCATATATTTTGAGTTTTTGCTAATTCGGCTTAGTTTAAGAGTTATTAAGCAGCAAAGTTTATTTTATATTCATGAAAATAGCTTTTCGGTGACGGTTGTTTCCTGGCCGTCAGGGAAATCCCCGACCAGGAGCGCGCCGTGGCCGCCCGCGGCAGCATGCGTCGGCCGCGTGGCGCCCGGGGTCTGTCGTCCGGAGGAGTTTTTGGCCGCGTGGGCGTCGTCCGAACCCCGCCCGCTCCTTCACTCTCCCCGCGCCCTCACTCTCTCCCTCCTCCCCGCTCATTTTCCCTCTCTGCTCGCCGCCGCGTCGCCCGAGCTTGCCTCACCGCCGTCCAGAAATCCACCGTCGTCAGCCGCGCATCCTCTCGATTGACTCCGCAATCGAACGCGCCCGAGTCCGCTCCACCTTCCTCCACCCTCGCCTCGGCCTGTTGCGTCAAGGTTCGCCCGAATCGCCTCGTCTTCTCCCTGTCCGCCATGGCCGCACCTCGGCTTCACCGTGGTCCCGCCGCTATGGCCATCCTCTCTCGCCATTAGGGTGCACATCAGAAGCGTCGTGGTGGGTAGCTGCTAGGACGATAGTCAATGGCTTCGATTAGGGTTTCGTGGGGTCAGATTTCGTCGAGCCGCCGCTCCGCCGTGCTCGTGCTCCGACCGCCTCAAGCCGCTCCCTCCCATCTTTAGTACCCTTGATCGATGCGCGCTGTTCTCCTCTCTCTTCTCCGCCGGTTGGTGTCGCCGGAGCGCCGCCAGGACGGCCGGCCGAGCGTCGCCGCCGACGAGGACCGTCGGTCTAGAATGAGGGAAAACCTAGGGTTCTTGGTGCAAGATTGCCAGACACAGAGATTTATCTATTAGGGCTCGGTTAGTTTCTGGAATCCTCAGGGTCCCCGGTGTAAAGTGCTTTTTCCTTTTTCTTTTCCAGAAATAATTTTAGATTTCAGTTTAAATTTTAAAAATTCATAACTTGCTCATTTTTCATCCAAATGAGTTGGTTCAACTTGCAGTATTTTTCTTATGAGATGATCTATGCATGAAAAATATGAAATGTGGAATTTGTGAAACTTTTCTGTATAGCTTTATTTATCCCTATTAATTGCTTTTATCTTAGAAAATGCATAAGTAATTCTCTGTTGCTCAGAAAAATGTAAGACCAAGTTTGTTAGTCTTCTTATGTCATGCTCTATCTGTGAAAAATGTTATGACATTATGTCATGTGGAAAGTTTGCTCTGTCTAGTTATGGTGCCTATTTTCATGTGATGATAAATAATTCATAATAAATAATATATAAGGAAATTGTGCATGAAACTTTTTGGAGTGTGTTTTTATGTCAATCTAGAGCTAATTATGTTCTGAAATTTATTGTTTGATATACTTTTATGTACAAAGTATTTTATGCCCCTGGAATTGTGCTGCCTTGTCATTTTTGTGTAGGATAAAGTACTTACTGTTTTGACTTAAAATTTTTATGGTAGTCTTTATTTTGTATGATTAAGCTTCTGTAATTTTTACAGAATTTTCTGAGTAGTCTAAAGTCATGTTGTAGTTATACCCTGATTTCTTTCATTTATAAATAATGCTTTAGAGTTATCATTTCATGTGTGTAAAAATGCTTTTTATGCTATTTGTGATATGTGTGATCTACTATTGGTTTTGGTTCAGTAGAGTATAGTGTGCGAAATAATGGTTGTTTATAATTCCTTATAGTGTGCGAGTATTTTGTAATGCGAGGCCTATTTGGAGAGTTGTCGGTAGAAGAGAATGCAGATGACATATGCTTATCATACATGTTTTCAAATATCATATCATTCATCTTAGTTGAGCATTAATTCACCATCACCATCAGCATTGTATTTATATGTATGCACGGTATTCATACGCACTATGCATCATACAGGATCGTCAGAGCTCGAAACGGTAGTTCCCGGAGCACAAGGAGAGGAAGGCCAGCAGGAAGCTTTGGTTCGGGAAGCAGCAGCAGAAGAGGATCCCAAAGCTGATCTTTCGGAGTGTCCCGACCACCAGCCAAGCTCTTTCCTGAAAGGCAAGCCCCGGAGTATTCTCCCTGTGGTTTGCAAAATATCTAACTTGAGTCCTTTACTTGTTTGTTGCATTAAGTTATAGGCGTTGTTTTATACCGTTGCTGCATTACTTATATTTCTTGCCATTGTTATACTTCAACCCTGTTAGGTTCAGGTACGATTATTTGCTTAGCCCTGCTTAACTAGATCGGTAGAAGTCGGGTGATTTCCTGTCATCCGTGAGTTATAGGTGGTAACTCGGAATGGTTGAATACATTGTTATCTTGGATAACCATGTGGAGATAATAAATCAAGATCGGGCGGGATTGGAGTTGAGAATGAACTGGAGGTTCAATGTGGTTTATCCCATCTGTGTCGAACTAGGACCCCGTCCGTTGTACGTCCTCAAGTCATATTGAATTTATGCCTCACATTTAGCTGGAAGGATAAGTCGTTCCGACCGCGAAGCCTAATTTTGATTTGGGCCAGGAGTCGACCTGCTGTACGCATTGCATTGGTGAAGATGGGGGACCACGGGTTACGGGGTTGTAAGGCCTGGATATAGCATGGTGCGCCCTGCTGGCAGCCGGACGGTGCCCGGATGCGATGGTACCTGTTGATCTCGTGTTTTTTCCGAATTGGATGTCGGTGACCTGTAGCTCACTGTGGCTGGTGAGTGTGGTTTGTGTGAGGAATACCCGCCAGCTGGTTAGTAATCGATTATAATCGCCATCGTTCCTGGACAGTGAACACTTGACTTCAGCAGCGGCATCGTAGTAAGAACTTGAACAAAGAGATGTGATGGTTGAGCTCTCGAGGTGGAAAGATACTCAACCGGAATTGGTTACTTTCTGTTGAATAATTATTACCATGCTTGTTTAGTACAGGTGCTAATGTAGCATGATAAGGATAATCAGATTAAAATACATTGCTAGAAGGTCTTATTAATTGTTTCTTAATGCAAGCTTTTCCGCAATTTAAATGAGTCAGCTATCCTACTTATACAGCCTTGCATACTCCTTGGAGTCACTTTATTTTAGTTTATGACGGGTAAGTCTAGCTGAGTACATCCTCGTACTCAGGGTTTTATTTTCCATGTTTTTGCAGATGGTGAGATGTTTTATGGCTATTGTTAGAACTGTTTCTATCCCGCATTGGGAGATGATTAGACCTTGGGCATGGTCACTCTTCTCGACTTGATGCTTTTGCTGGATGTGGACCAAGGACCTGGCACTGTATTTCAAATGTGTGTGTGTGGTATTTGAACTTAAATCGCTTCCGCTACCTTGAGTCTTTAAACTAGGTTGTAATAACTCTATTTCATACTCCGATGATGTTTTAAACTTGGTGCTTGTGAATGAGTACGCTAAACTATTACGATCTTGGTCGTGCCAGAAAAGTTTGAAATCCTTCGAGATTTCGGTATGACTACCGGGTTTATTAGGTCTCAATCATGTAGTTTGCCGCCCTAATGGTGAATTATGTGCTTGTGCTCTAATAAATTGGTCGGTTCTGTCACATGTTCCAGTTTTTCTCGGTGGTGCTGTCCAAAGGTCCGACCAGCAATGGCGGCTCGATACAACTATACGGGTACATAGCAGCACGGGATGAGAGGGATGGCATGCTTAACTACGTTGTGAATTACAGCAGGGACAACCCCGTCGTCGTGCAGCGGGGTTCTCTGATTGAAATGACGGGGCCGAAGAGAGGTATCGAGATGTGCTCTGTTGTTCTGATAGAATTTGACATGAGGATTAAGAGTGGGGGGATACAAGAGGAGTGTCGGTGTTTTGACCCTCGGAGGGTTAACACCAACGAGTAATATTCGTAATTGCGTGCTCCCTTAATCCGGTGGGTGATGCAAGAAGGACACGGCGATTTATCCTGGTTCGGGCAAAGAAGGCCCTACGTCCAGCAGGGGGAGAATGATTCGTGTTATCTTGCACCGAAGTGCTAGTACAGGGGAAAATACAAGCAGGTGTGAGGAGCGCGTGGTGGAGCTTGGGCGTTCGGACGCCTAGTTCTCAACCTTACGCTGTCTCACGGTGTCGTTCTGTGATCTAAAGACTTAGCGTTTCTATACTCTCGATCCCCCTTTTGGTAGGTCCTGGCGCCTCCTTTTATAGATGAAGGAGGGGCACAGGGGTACATGTATTCCGAGTCCGCATAGCTAATGATGTACGACGTTGAGGCCGATCACGTCGGTGCCGCTGTAGTGATGTACGTCGGTATGGGAGGCCCTGCAGCCGTCGTGTCGGGAGTTGTTGAAGTTTCGCTCGAGGGTTCGTTTGATGAAGTCAAGGGGCGACGGTCGAGGGTCTTGGCTGGAGTCGAGGGGGTCGTGCTGAGGAGGTCGAGCCTTGTCGGATAAGCGGAAAAAGCGGGAAACGTCCTGGTTTATACGTCTCGAGGTGGTGCTGAACGTGGCACAGTGGTCGGCATGGTGCAACAGCGAAGTACGATCCGCAGGATTTCGGGGCTTGGGCGGTAAAAGCCAGATTTGACAGCCACGCCTGCAACTGTTACCGTAACTGTGCCATGCGGTTAGGCGGGAGTAGGTAGATCGCATTGAATGCGCCCGGATTCGCACGAGAGAGTTGGTAAACCGAGGGGTTTACTCCCCTCGAGGGCCGCCTATTCGCCCGAACGAAGTTCCATCTTCGAGGGCAGGCTCGTTCGGCGGGCGAAGTTCCGTCCTCGAGGGGTCGCCCGAATCATTCCCTCGAGTGTACAGTCCCGGTCCGGTCGGTAGCCCCTTGAGCAGGCTTTGGCTTTGGGTCGTCGTTGTCCGTTCGTGGGTCGGTCCGATACGTCTCAGCCTGCGGGCCTTCGTACATTAGCACGGGAGGTCACTGGAGGGTTTGCGTTGCTGATTTTGCTGGGTTTGGTTTGGTAAACCAGGGGTTTGGGGTACCCATTTCTCGGGTATCGACAATAGCCCCTGAGCCCCTGCGCGAGTGATGGCACTCGGGCAGGGGGTCAGGAATTGGAAATGGGACGTGATTCAGATTTTTTCGTGGGGGGCGCACGAGCGACCCCCGCGGGGGTAGCCCCCGAGGCCTCGTTGGAGTCAAAAGACTCCTGTGAGGGCTTTATTTGTGTTTGGTTGAAGGGTGCTTGTCCAGTCGGATACAGGCCTGAACTGGAGTCGCAGCGCTTTACCGAGGGGAGCCCCTAGGGGATTTTTGACCCTCTTTCGTCGAGGGGCGCCAGGCTCAGTCGAGCCTCCGAGCCTCGTGCGGCTGGGGCATTGCCGGCCTCGGCATTCATCTCACGAGTCCTTTCATTCGGACGTGAGGCGAGAAGCATCGGACCACCCCCGATAGGGCGAGCCGCGAAGTTCTCAGTGAGCTGGTAACGGGAAAATCCAAGCGAGAGCCCGTTCCTCGTTCGATGGAGGTCGGCAGGAGGCCCGGAGGCGGTCTCATTAAAGCAAAACACAATGGTCCTACGGATACCGATTCCATTTGATAGGTCTCGGCGGCTCGATGCCTCCCTTCGGGGGGATTCCATAAAGTCCATAGCGTTTCGCCTTGGATGCATCCGAAGGGGTCTCGAGAGTTCGTTCTCGAGCAGGGCCTCGTGTTGGCTCCCCGTTGGTCACCCCTGACTCGGGGCTCGAGGGCGACTGTCGAACCCTGATCATGGGGCCAGCCTTCGCTCCCTCGAGGCTTAGGGCCGGAGCCGATTTCTTTGGTGCTCAAGAGCGGCCGTTGAGCCCTCACTCGAGGACCGGCCTTCGCTCCCTCGAGGCTTTGACGTGGGGCCAGAGCCCTTTCCTTTTTTGGCGCTCAAGGGAGGCCGTTGAGCCCTCACTCAAGGACCGGCCTTCGCTCCCTCGAGGCTTTGACGTGGGGCCAGAGCCCGTTCCTTTTTTGGTGCTCAAGGGCGGCCGTTGAGCCCTCACTCGAGGACCGGCCTTCGCTCCCTCGAGGCTTTGAGGTGGGGCCAGAGCCCATTTTACCTTTCATAGGAAACTCCGTTAGCGAGCAACGGTTCTCTTTTCTTATCGTTGGACGCGCCTTTTGAGGAGAAGGGCTTCAGCAGTGCGATCGTGGCGGGCCCGAGCAACGGCTCTCTGTCAGAGGTGTGACGCGTGCGTCTGGTCGAGGATCGAGGGGGGAACGGTCAGGTAAACACATTAATTGTGGGGAGTTACCTTTTTCCTGCCGCCGGACTCCGCCCGTTGCTCTTCCCGAGTATAAAAACGGAGGGGGACAAGTGTTTGCTCCCACCTTTGCCATCCTTTTGAACTCCTGCTATCCTGCGCGTGTGAGGGTAAAAACTTAGAGCGAGAAGTTGTGATTGGGAACCTTCCTGGTCGTTCGTCTGCCGAGGAGATTCGTGCTGTTGTTGCCGCCGCCGCACCCACCGAGCAGATCCGTGCTGCTGCTACCGCCATGGCCCCCGTCCTCCAGCCTGCCGAGCCCTGGTGCCCGTCGACCGTGACGCGGCAAAGGCTGATCAAGCTGGTGAGGGAAGGACTTCTCTGCCCCGTCACCGATCCGAATTGGCCAGAGTGGATTGCGCCGCCCAGAGACCACCAAGAGCCAAATCCGCCGGAGGGCTACGTGGTGAGCTTCCTCAAGTATCATCAGCATGGGTTCGGTGTGCCCCCGAGCGAGTTCATGCGGGGGTTGACGAACTTCTACGGCGTCGAGCTCAACCATTTCTCTCCCAACGCCATCTCCAACACCGCCATCTTGGGCGCCACATTGGGAGCTATGGCTCCACCTTTACAAGGGGGAGTGGTTCGCCTCCCCGGTGGCGCAAGGAGTAAGGCGAATCGTCAGAGCGGGGTGCCTCAACTTCGCGTTGAAGACCGAGAGGTCGGAGGAGCCACGCGAGTACATCCCCACCGGGTTGACGTCCAACCACTCCCGGTGGGACGAGCAGTGGTTCTACCTTCGCAACGATGGCGGCTACCTCCCGCCGTACACCAGGTGGCTTATTGTCGAGCGTCCATACAACTGGCCGCACGGTGTCACGGGAGATCTTCAGCGTCGACTTCATCCCCTCGTCATCGCGATGAGGACCCTTCGAGAGGCGGGCCTGACGGTGGGTGTGGTGGTCTCGGCCTTCCACAGTCGACGGGTGCTCCCTCTGATGGAGCGCCCGTTGCGGTTTGATGGAGCGCCCGTTGCGGTTGGACGAGATGCTCCCCTCGGCGGCACCTGAGGTTCTCAAGAGGTGCCGGATGTCCGGTGAGAGGCCGTCCGCTGCGGAAGTCATCACGCGGGTAAAGGGGATGGTGGCTGGCTCGTTCAGGGTGGAAGACATCAACCGCCTCCCCATGAGGCCGGAGGAGGGTTGCCTCGACCTGGTGAGTGCCTCGACCCGTGCCTTTCGCGTTTTCCCCCCTCCCTTTCTCTTGTCCCTGTGACTAAACGTCTTTGTGTAGGGGAGAATCGACTACCGGAGATCGAGGCCCCCGCTGAGGGAGGACGCTCCCGATCGTCAGGTAAGACGCTTCACCGCCCAGCAAGAGAAGCAGAGTAAGGACGAGGAGGAGAAGAAGAAAGCTAAGAAGCTCCAGGAGCGCGAAAGACTTGCGAAGCGCCGCGCTGAGCAGAGGCGCGACGGGCTCCCGGAGGAGGAGTCTCCCTCATCCGAGGGAGATGAAGATGATGATGATGACAGTGATGACGTTGAGGGGGTGGAGGGGCGCCTCGACCACATCTTGTCGGGTTCCTCCCATGCTGACCGCCCCTTCGTGCAGGAGGAGGCGGCGGAGCAGCGCGCCCCCCAGCCGGTGGCGTCGACCTCGGAGCGTCGGCATGGAAAAAGGGGGCCGAGGCTTCGCCTCGAGGAGGTTCACCCCCTCACATCGTACTCGAGGCGGGACCCCACCAACTTCGATCCGGGAAACCCGGTCCCGGTCGTCAGCGCGGGCGAAGCAGAGCCGTGCCCAGGAGGCCCCGTCGAAGCAGGGAGGTGCGGCGACCCCACCGACGGCCCCGAGCAGCCTCAGCCCCGGGAAGAGCTTGGCTTCGGGAGGGGTCTCGAAATCTGCTGGCGGTTCGAGGGGGACCCGAAAGGTCTCTATCCCCTTCGGGTAGGTGTCGTTGGTTCATTTTCTTTTCGTTGCGTCTTCCTTGCGCAATTTAATAAACTTTCTGCCGTTCTGCTTCCCATCCAGGCCCAAGCACCAGATCGAGGAGGCGTCTCTCGCGCCGACTAAGCGGCTCAAGATAGATGCAGCTGCGAAGATGGAGGCCCCGGTCACAAGTGTGACATCGAGGCCCTTGGCTCCGTGGGAAGCCAAGTGGTTATCCTCAGCCTTTGGTGCTCTGGCGCGTGGTAGGCTGACGGGTTCCACTCTTGCTGCAGGGTCGAGCGTCTCGGGGTCCGCGGCGGGTGGCAACTCCAAGCTAGAGAGGACGCATGAGGGAGGGAGCACCTCCTTGACGTCATCGCCTGCGGCCCTCGAGCTTGGCCCGGCACCAGGGGGCGGTGCCCCGACGTCGGGAGCTTCCGTTCCTGGCAGGCCGGAGGCTTCGATCCCCGCACCCAAGGTGGGAGCCCCCGAGGGCCACGAGCCGGGAGAGGAGGTAGTCATCGTGGACCTCGAGGGTGAGGAGACCACGGCCCTTCCCCCCTCGACGGGAGAGCGGAGGCCCTGGCCGGTGGGGCTACGCGAGCTCGAGGCCTGGAGGGAGCAGGATCAGGGGGCCCTGCAAGAAGCGGAGCTGCCACGGCCACAGCAGGAGGGGGAGAAGGAGCCGTCGGAGTAGCGGGAGGAGGAGGAAACTGGGGGCCAGCCCCAGCATCAGCAGGCATAGCAGACGCCGCCGGGGGACACAGCGCCGCTGGACCCGCCGGCGCAGCAACCGCCCGAGACGTCGGAGGCGGAGGCGACTTCCGGACTGCCCAAGCAATGGGTGTCCTTGATTACCCTGGACGAGCTACTGGCCGAAGGAGAAATGGCGTCGAAGGCGTCGATGGTCCCTCGGCTGCCGGGGGCGCAACTGGAGGAGGCCTCGGTACCGAACCCGACGAAAGACGTGTCGACGGTGGTCCTGCTGGCGCCACAAGTCGTGGTGTTGGGGGAAGCGACAGCCTCGATGCCTCTGCTACCTCCAAAGGTGCCAGAAGCAGCGTCGGGTCAGCCGCCGCAATCGTCGACGGAGCAGCCAGAGGAGACGGCGGCTTCTGGCGTGTTGAGGAGGTCGACGTTCGACCCCGGGCTGAGGGATGCCCGCGACGCGTCGGAGTTCCACACCCCGGCGGAGTTGGCCGTGAGTTACGGCATCCCGCGCGATGTGGTGGACGAGGTCGAGTCCTTGGCGCGACCCAAGGTCAAGACGGTCCTTCCGCATTGGGGCAAGAAGTGCATCGTACTCCGGGAACTCGGCGACTCCAGTGCTCCGGGGATCAAGATGAATGACCCGGAGGAGGTCAAGTGCTGGGTGGAGGCCGAGCAGTCCCGGGCGTGGCTGCGGCACTTGCTGAAGCTGGGCGTCAAGCTCGCCGAAGGCCTCGACCGGAACCTCGCGGTGAGTCGCTGTGTAGGCCATATGCAGTTTTTTAAAATTCTTTCGTATGAAATGCCTCAACCCTCGACTTCTTGTCCCCAGGAGGCACGGAGGCGTACCTACTCCAAGTCGTACTTCCTCCACGAAATGCACAACAGCCGGGAGGAAGTGCTTCGCCAACTCGAAGCCGGCCGCTCTGCGCAGGGCAGGGTGACCGAGATCGAGGAGGAGCTGAAGCAGACCAGGGAGGAGGCTGCCAAAGCCAAAGAGGAGGCCGCCCGGGCGAAGGAGGACTCCGAGGCCGCTCGAGGGGAAGCCGCCCACCTCAAGGTGGAGCTCAAGTGTGCCAGGGAGGAGGCTGACGCGGCCAAGGCTGAAGCGGGGAGGGCCAAGGGCGAGAGCATCCGAGCCCAGGAGCGCATCGAGCTACTCCTGGGGGAGGCTCAAAGCTCCGTGGAGCGCATCCGATCGCTCGAGGCCAGCTTCGCTGAAGTCTCCACGGCGCGCAACACCGTCTCCGCCTTGGCCCAGGAGGAGAAGAACCGGGCCGCTAGCCTAGAAACCCAGCTCGGGGCGATGAAGGCTACCCTCCAAGAGAAGGAGCAGGCCATTATCCTGGCTAGTGGTGCCCTCGAGACCCTCCGCTGCGAGAAAACGGAGGTGACCCGGGCCTTCAAGGAGGCCTAGAGGGAGCGGGACGAGGCTCGGCGGGAGCGCGACGCCGTGCTGGGGGATCGCAACGCCCTCGAGACTCGCTGTGCTGGTGAGTTCCTTAAAGAGCTTTTGATCTTTTTTCTTCCCGTACGGTTTTGTCTGATTCTTGCTTTGTGTTTCAGGCCTTGCTACCCAAACCGCCGCCAAGGCGCTGCAGGAGAGCCTCGCGACGGAGGCGGCGCTTCTCGGCCGGCTTCGGGTTGCCCTCGATGGGCTCTGCGCCTCCTGGGAGGTCGGGCCTGTCGAGGGTACTGAAGAAAACATCCTGGGTACCGCGCTCGTCGATCGGATCTACTACCTCGATGCCACCCTTCGCGATCGCATGCGGGAGGCGCTTCATACCGACGTGAAGCGGGCGCTAGCAGTGGTCTCCTCCGGCTTCGTCTTTGACACGAACGTGGTGGCCCAAGGCTTTGTTCCTGATATCTCGAAGACCGACGCGGAGAATGAGGAGCGATGCCGAGGGCTCATTAATGACGCCGAGAGGCCGGGGGCAGCGCTGGCGAAGCTGTTCGAGGATGAAGTCCTCCCCCCTGCGGTTGAAGGGTACCTCGTCGAGGAGGGCGGCGACGGAACGGGCCTGTAGGGCAAGGCTGGGCGAAGGTGCCCATGTAATGAATTAGTTTTTTGTAACTTATATTCAATGTGGCTTCAAAAGCCCTTTTTGAACATTAATGCATCTATCGTAATGCGATTTGTCGTTTTACTTTTGAGCCTTTTCTGCTTTCTTTTCACCTAGACTTTGCTTTTTTGACTAAGTTTTCGACGCATGCTCGTATCCCTCGAGGGGGGAGCGAGTGGAGGTTCCGTAGCCCAGAGGCGTAGGAGAGCTCCCGGCTCGACAGCCCTCGACCCTCTAGGGAGTTTGAGGCATTTTCTACTTAGTCGCGAAGCGTATCGAGGCGTGAGAAAGAAGAAGCGCTCGAGTTCTGATCGCCTGACTCTTGCTTTCCGACTGAGCGTTCGACGCAAGCTCGTATCCCTCGAGGGGGAGCGAGCGGAGGTACCATAGCCCGGAGGCGTAGGAGAGCTCTGGCTCGACAGCCCTCGACCCCTAGGGAGTTCGAGACGTTTTTCAACTTAGTTGGGAAGTGAAAGGGAGACGTGCTAAAAAAAAGTCGTTCGTATTTTTAGGAACTTAGGGCCCCCCCGTTAGCCCCCGAGGGAGGCTCGACTCTGGCGAGACAGGGTCGAGGCAACCTCTTGCATGTACAATAACAAGTTTGAACTTATAATCAAAAGTACTCCTTATATTTGTCATGCGAAAATGTACAAAACATGCGAGAATGTACAAGGGCACTGGTGCCCTAAGGGTAGAAATGACGTAGCTGTTCGATATTCCATGCGTTGGTGAGGATTTTGCCTTTGTCATTAGTGAGCTTGTACGTCCCGGGCTTTAGCACCTCAGCTACGGTGTATGGGCCTTCCCATGGTGGGGTCAGCTTGTGACGTCCCTTGTTGCTCTGTCATCGACGTAGGACGAGGTCTCCAACCTGGAAGTCCCTCGGGCGCACGTGCTTATCGTGGTAGCGTCAAAGTTTTTGCTGATACCTCGCGGAGTGAATTAGCGCCATGTCTCGAGCCTCCTCGAGCTGGTCGATGGCGTTTGCGAGGGCTTCTTCGTTGCTTTGCTTGTTGTACTCCTTTAGTCTAGGGGAACCATACTCGAGGTCAGTGGGGAGGACGGCCTCGGACCCATAGACCAAGAAGAATGGGGTAAAGCCCGTGGCTCGACTAGGTGTTGTCCTTAAGCTCCATAGGACCGAAGGCAGCTCCGCGGCCCATTTTTTTCCGTGCTTGCTAAGGCGGTTGAGGATCCTTGGCTTGAGGCCCTGCAAAATCATGCCGTTGGCACGCTCGACCTGGCCGTTAGTTCGAGGATGTGCAACCGCGGACCAATTCACACGGATATGATGGCGGTCGCAGAAATCCAAGAACTTCTTGCCGGTGAACTGTGTGCCATTGTTAGTGATGATGACGTTTGGGACCCCGAAGTGATGGATGATATCGGTGAAGAACTCGACCGCCCGTTCGGAGCGGATGTTGCCGATAGGCCAGGCCTCGATCCATTTGGTAAACTTGTCGATGGCAACGAGCAGGTGCGTGTACCCTTTGGTTGTCCTCTTGAGAGGCCCCACAAGATCGAGCCCCCAGACCACGAACGGCCAGGTGATGGGGATCATTTGTAGGGCGTGAGCTGGGAGGTGCGTCTGCTTGGCGTAAAACTGACACCCTTTGCACGAGCAGACAAGGTTGGTGGCGTCGAAAACGGCGGTCAGCCAGTAGAAACCCTGTTGAAAGGCATTGCCTATGAGGGTCCTTGGTGCTGCATGATGGCCGCAGGCCCCCGAGTGTATGTCCTCGAGGAGCCTCCTGCCTTCCTCGATGGTAATGCAGCGCTGAAGAACGCCTGAGGGGCTTCGCCTGTAGAGTTCCTTGCCGTAACCGTAGATGACGTAGGACTGGGCCCGTCGCGCGATCCGTCGAGCTTCGGTCCGGTCCTCCAGAAGCTCTCCCCGAATGAGGCAGTTGAGTAAAGGGGCTCGCCAATCCGGTGGCTGGCTCGCCAATCCGGTGGCGGGTTCGACAGAGAAGAGGTCTCCTGGATCTCCATAACCTGGGCCCCGGACGAGGGGGCCCCGGTCGAGGTCGTGGGGTGGAGCTTCGAGGGCGTAGTGCAAACCCCCGAGCCCAAATCGAGGGAGGGCTCGAAGAGGTCCCTCGAGAACACGTCCGGAGGGACTGTACCTCGAGTCGATGCGATTTTTGCGAGCTCATCCGTGGCTTCGTTGTATCGTCGAGCGATATGACTAAGCTCGAGGCCGTGGAACTTGTCTTTCAACTTGCGCACTTTATTGCAGTATGCTTCCATCTTGGCGTCATGGTAGCTCGAGGCCTTCATCACTTGGTCGATGATTAGCTGCGAGTCGCCTCGAACGTCAAGGCGTCGGATCCCGAGTTCAAGGGCGATTCGTAATCCAGCGACAAGTGCTTCGTACTCCGTGATGTTGTTAGAAGCGGCAAAGTGGATGCGAATGACGTAGCGCATGTGGACTCCGAGGGGTGAAATGAAGAGCAAGCCCGCGCCTGCTCCTGTCTTCATGAGCGACCCGTCGAAGTACATCGTCCACAGCTCGGCTTGGATTTGGACTGGCGGCAACTGAGTGTCGGTCCACTTGGCGACAAAATCCACCAGCACTTGAGACTTGATGGCCTTCCATGGTGCGTAGGTGATGGTCTCGCCCATTAGCTCGATCGACCACTTGGCAATCCTTCCAGCGGCCTCTCAGTTATGGATGATCTCCCCCAAGGGGAACGAGGATACCACGGTAACCGGGTGGCTGAGGAAATAGTGCTGGAGCTTGCGGCGTGTAAGGACGATGGCGTAGAGCAGCTTCTGCACCTGTGGGTAGCAGATTTTTGTTTTCGAAAGCACTTCGCTGACGAAGTAAACGGGCCGTTGGACGGGCAAGGCGCGCCCTTCCTCCTGCCTCTCCACCACTATGGCCGCGCTGACCACCTGAGTGGTTGCGGCGACATAGAGGAGGAGGGGCTCCGGTGGTTCGGTCGACGTTGCTGGTCGAGGAGGGATGAGAATCAGAGTGGATGTCAGCTTGGCTTTGAGTTCATCGAGGGCCTCCTCGGCCTCCGTGGTCCATGTGAATCACTCGGATTTTTTCAAGAGGCGGTACAGAGGCATGGCCTTCTCCCCTAAACGTGAGATGAAGCGGCTGAGGGCCGCGAGGCAGCCCGTGACCCTCTGCACGCCCTTGAGATCCCGAATCGGCCCCATTCGTGTGATGGCCGCCACCTTCTCGGGGTTGGCCTCGATCCCGCGCTGGGAGACGATGTATCCGAGGAGCATGCCCCGAGGCACTCCGAAGACACACTTCTCGGGGTTGAGTTTTATGTTTTTGGCTCGAAGGCACCCGAATGCGATTTCGAGGTCTCAGATGAGGTTGTCCGCTCTTCTGGACTTGACCACGATGTCATCGACGTAGGCCTCGACCGTGTCGCCTATATGTTCGCCGAAGACGTGTAGCATGCACCGCTGATACGTTGCCCCGGCATTTCGAAGGCCGAAGGGCATGGTGATGTAGCAGTACATGCCAAAAGGTGTGATGAAGGAAGTCGCGAGCTGGTCGGACTCCTTCATCTTGATTTGGTGGTAGCCGGAATAAGCATCGAGGAACGAGAGGGTTTCACATCCCGTGGTAGAGTCAACAATTTGATCAATGCGTGGTAAAGGAAACGGAACTTTGGGACATGCTTTGTTTAAACTCGTATAGTCAATACACATCCGCATCTTTCCACTCTTTTTCTTAATTAACACGGGATTAGCTAACCATTCGGGGTGATGGACCTCCTTGATGAATCCAGCCGTCAAAAGCTTGTGTACCTCCTCGCCGATGATCCTGCGCTTCTCCTCATCGAAGCGGCACAGGCGTTGTTTCACCGGTCTGGACCCGGCCTGGATTTCCAAGGCGTGCTCGATGACTTCCCTTGGTATGCCCGGCATATCCGAAGGGCTTCACGCAAACATATCGGCGTTTGCGCGGAGAAAGTCGATGAGCACGGCTTCCTATTTGTCCTCAAGGTCGGCGCTAATCGTTAGCACCTTCCCGCAGGGGCAGCTCGGGTCGAGGGGGACTTTCTTGGTGTCTTGTGCTGGCTCGAAGTTGCTGGCATGTCGCTTAAGATCTGGCACCTCGTCGACGAGGTGCTCGAGGGTCATGGCTATCATGACATTTTGCTCGACGGCCTCTCCATACTCGACGCATTCGACATCGCAGTCGTATGCGTGCTCGTAGGAGGAGGCGATAGTGATGACGCCTTTGGGTCCTGGCATCTTGAGCTTGAGGTAGGTGTAGTTCGGGATCGCCATGAACTGCGCGTAGCCCGGTCGGCCGATGATGGCGTGATACGTTCCGTGAAACCCGACCACCTCGAAGGTGAGGGTCTCTTTCCTGAAGTTGGCAGGGGTGCCAAAACAGACAGGAAGGTCGATACGGCCGACGGGGAAGGCTTTCTTCCCTGGTACGACGCCATGGAACCCCCCGGCGCTAGGTCGGAGTTGGTACCTTCTGACTCCCAGGAGGTCGAGGGTCTCGAGGTAGATGACGTTCAGGCTGCTGCCGCCATCCATGAGGCCTTCGAGAGGCGGGTGTTGATGATGACTGGGTCGACGACGAGCGGATAGGCCCCGGGGTTGGGGACTCGATCCAAATGGTCATCGTGGTCGAACGTGATGGGCGCGTCAGACCAGTCGAGGTAGTGAGGCATCGCGACACGGACGGAGAAGACCTCTCGACGCTCCCGCTTGCGCTGTCAGGGCGTGAGCTGGGTCGAGAGGCCCCCAAAGATCATGTAGCAGTCATAGACTTCGGGGAATTTTTCGTCTTCCCCTGTCTCCCTCACCGCCGCCTTGGCCTTTTTTGTCGTCACCTTTCTTCACGCCCACTTGCTCGAAGTGCCTTTGAAGCATGTGGCAGTCCTTAAGCTTGTGCCTTGCCCCGCCCTTGTGATAAGGACAGGGCTCCTCGAGCATTTTGTCGAAGATGGCGCCCTCGGGGGGACCTCGAGGTCTTTTGTGTTCGGTTGCCGCGACGAGATCATCTTCTGCAGCCTCACGCTTGCCTTGCTGATGTTTCTTCTTCTTGTTATTTCTCTTCGGCCCTTGGCTCGAGCCTCCGGCGTTGTCGGCTACCGGTGTTTTTCCCTTGTCCTTCCTGTCGCTGAAGAAGGCGCCGACGGCCTCTTCGCCAGCCACGTAGTTGGCGACTACATCCATGAGCTCGTCGACGGTGGCCGGGCGGTTACGCCCTAACTCACGAACTAGGTCCTTGCAGGTTGTACCCACAACAAACACTAGAACGACGTCGAGATCGGAGATGTGGGGTAGTTCAGTGCGGAGCTTGGAGAATCGTCGAGCAAAGTCACGGAGAGACTCCCCTGGTTTCTGCTTGCAGTTGCGCAGTTCCCAGGAATTCTCGGGACGTACGTAGGTACCTTTGAAGTTCCCCTCGAAGACCCAGACAAGGTCGATCCAGCCGCGAATCTGGTCAGGGGGAAGCTCCTCGAGCCACCTACGCGCGGTGTCGGACAGGAACAGGGGAAGGTGACGTATGATGGTGTGATCGTCACGCGCCCCGCCCGCCTGACAAGCCAACCGAAAGTCGGCTAGCCAGAGCTCGGGATTGGTTTCGCCGTTGTATTTGACGATGCTCGTGGGGGGTCAAAACTTGTCAGGCAGCTGGGCGCAGCGGATCTTCCTGCTGAAGACTCGGGGACCCAGTGGCTCCGGGGCCTGTCGGTCTTCGTCGCTGTCGTAACGCCCTCCACGATGGGCGTTGTACCCTCGATCCTCGGCATCCCCGTGCTTGCGTCTGCGGTTCTCGACAACGTCGAGGCGCGCGTCGCGGAGAGCACGGTCGTCGTTGATATGTTCTCGGGCCGGCTTCTTCTTCTGTCAGGGGGTCGCCCCCTGATCGACCGAGCCCTCCCTTTCAGGCCGGGAGGGCTCGACCTGAGGTTCGGAGGCAGCCCCTCGACGCCTCGAGGCTGAGCTCTCGGCTTGCTGAACAGCAGCAACTTGGAGGAGATCCTCGACCTCGCGTTGTATCCGCCGAGCTTGCGAGTTGGATGGCGCGGGCATATTGCGAAGGAGCATAGCCGCCGCAACAATGTTCTGGCTTGCTCGGGGATAACGGTTGGCGGGTTGCTCGGGTGCTCCTGCCTCGATGATCTGCTGGTTGACTTCTTGGGCCCTGGCTCGGGCTCTACCACCGGGCGGTCGCCGCTCTTGCTCGAGGGTCAGCTCGAGTAGGCACAATCGTTCCTGCTCGTCGGCGAGCTTCGCCTGCAACTCCCGAATCTGTGCCAGCTGTGCGTCCTGCTCGCCAGGACGGGGGCACGCTTCTCGGGGTGCGTCTAGTTGTTGGTCCTCTGCTCTGGGGGGAGCGTCTCCCGCCACAGCGGTAGCTGCCGCGGTCGCTGGATCGACGTGTCCTGATCAGAATCGACATCACCATCGATGTGGAGGCACTCGCGGGTAGGATCCCAATGATCGGAGTCAGAGTCGGGGTCGCCACAGCAAAAGACGGGGAATTGCCCCCGCGCCTCCTCCTGCAGCTGCCGTCAGAGCGTGCCGATGGTGTACCTCCGGGGGCCGGGCGCTCTTACGAAGGCCAAGCCCTCGGAGGCCGGTGTGGCAGTCCCCATGTCCGTCATTGCACGGAGAAGGGTACTTGAGCGGTCCTCCAACGTGCTCATGCTGGAGTGGGTCGCTGTCGAGATCGTCATTGTGGGATTGTTGAAGTCGAACGAAGGCCGCCGATGGCGCTCGAACAGCTCGTGCGGGAGCGGGCTCGATCGAGCGGGGGCTTCGTCGCGCTTCCTCAACGTGCATACTGCGAAGGTGGAGTCGGGGTTGTGGTGGGGTCCTGCCGGTTTGCCCTCTACCTCTGAACTCGGGTCAGATGCTCCCTCAACAAGGGGTTCGTCATCTCCGGTCAGGGGCGAGGAGAAAGCAGCGGGAACCCTCCCCGACTTAGGTTGATGGCGATGACGGTGCCGATCGTGCCTCCTTCTGGATGTGGAAGCAAGGTCGTGAGACTGGTGAGCGGCCCCCCAAGAGCGTGGGGGCGTACCGCGACCTCTGTTCGGGTCACTGATTGAGAGCAGGGTCATGTCGTAGCCCTGGCCGAGGGTCATGAACTCCAGGCTCCCAAACCAGATCACCGTAGAGTGCGAAAGTGGTGAAACAAAGTCGCCCATCCGGAAAAATGGCGGGAAATCATTAGTGACACGCGGTTCCCCTACCTGGCGCGCCAACTGTCGGTGTTTTGACCCTCGGGGGGTTAACACCAACGAGTAATATTCGTAATTGCGTGCTCCCTTAATCCGGTGGGTGATGCAAGAAGGACACGGCGATTTATCCTGGTTCGGGCAAAGAAGGCCCTACGTCCAGCGGGGAGAGGATGATTCGTGTTATCTTGCACCGAAGTGCTAGTACAGGGGAAAATACAAGCAGGTGTGAGGAGCGCGTGGTGGAGCTTGGGCGTTCGGATGCCTAGTTCTCAACCTTACGCTGTCTCACGGTGTCGTTCTGTGATCTAAAGACTTAGCGTTTCTATACTCTCGATCCCCCTTTTGGTAGGTCCTGGCGCCTCCTTTTATAGATGAAGGAGGGGCACAGGGGTACATGTATTCCGAGTCCGCATAGCTAATGATGTACGACGTTGAGGCCGATCACGTCGGTGCCGCTGTAGTGATGTACGTCGGTATGGGAGGCCCTGCAGCCGTCGCGTCGGGAGTTGTTGAAGTTCCGCTCGAGGGTTCGTTTGATGAAGTCGAGGGGCGAAGGTCGAGGGTCTTGGCTGGAGTCGAGGGGGTCGTGCTGAGGAGGTCGAGCCTCGCCGGATAAGGCCGAATCCCGGAAAAAGCGGGAAACATCCTGGTTTATACGTCTCGAGGTGGTGCTGAACGGGGCACAGTGGTCGGCATGGTACAACAGCGAAGTACGATCCGCAGGATTTCGGGGCATGGGCGGTAAAAGCCAGATTTGACAGCCACGCCTGCAACTGTTACCGTAACTGTGCCATGCGGTTAGGCGGGGGTAGGTAGATCGCATTGAATGCGCCCGGATTCGCACGAGAGAGTTGGTAAACCGAGGGGTTTACTTCCCTCGAGGGCCGCCTATTCGCCCGAACGAAGTTCCGTCTTCGAGGGCAGGCTCGTTCGGCGGGCGAAGTTCCGTCCTCGAGGGGTCGCCCGAATCATTCCCTCGAGTGTACAGTCCCGGTCCGGTCGGTAGCCCCTCGAGCAGGCTTTGGCTTTGGGTCGTCGTTGTCCGTTCGTGGGTCGGTCCGATACGTCTCAGCCTGCGGGCCTTCGTACGTTAGCGCGGGAGGTCACTGGAGGGTTTGCGTTGCTGATTTTGCGGGGTTTGGTTCGGTAAACCAGGGGTTTGGGGTACCCATTTCTCGGGTATCGACAAGGAGGATGATCTTCAACTGGTTGATGGAGCATTAGTATGCTCAGGCTGCGGTTATGAGCCATGGAAGCCGATTAAACAGCGGATTATTGGCAGTTCTGGTGCTGTTGATTTATCTTCAGTAGTTCTTGCACACGCCGTGGAGGCCACAATAGAGGTGGTTGTTTCAGAAGTACAGAGTTGTCTAGGTTTCTCTCTAAGCTCCTTCCTCGATGGCATGGATGCCTACGAAGAAGTCCAGCTTTTTGATGGCATCATTGCTCAGTCGGGGCCTCTAAGAATTTTCGTGGTTGCTGTCTCGATTTATACAATGATGCTTTTTAAGGTTAAGGTTGGTAATGCTGTCAAAACTACTCGAGATGGATCTGCCAGTCGACAGATCAAGTTTCAACCTAAGCTACATGGATGTACAAGACGACTAATAAATGTACAAGACGACTAATAAGGCTTAAGAAGATTGCTACTATCTCGTTGAAGGTGACTTGGTCTACTGTTTGACTTCCTGGTGGCGCCTTATGTAGTGGTTGGTTGTGCTGTGAATTTTGCGCTGCATATGTGCCTGGGTACTCTACATACTGCTTTTGTGCTCAGATTGGAACTGTTTAGCCTGAAACCTATTTCAGTGAATACTAGGCGATGCTAATGCCTCAACATGTCTTTCACAGCTCCCAGTATTAATTTCGTTATGTCAATTCAAATTTGTTGTCAAGGAAAAAAACACACCTAATCCTTGCTTCACTGCATTTCATTGCTTATACAAACGTCATGCAGCCAAATGAAACTGTATCCCCTACAAGAGGAGAGCGGGAACTAGCTAATAGAAAAAGGAATGCAGCCAGCCAGAACGTCGGGGAACAAAAAAATATATGGATCCTCCTTGTCTCATAAATTAATTCTTTTGTCGCTTCTAAGGCAGTAGAAGTTACAAAATTGCCTCACAAATTCTCTTGCCACACGTAAACAACCTCCGGAGCCCAAAATTCATCTGTAGCACCCTCCTTTTTTTTTTGGAAACTACACCCTCCAAATTTGCATTGCTTGCAGGTATCCATTTAGCTTCTCGAAACGAATTTCCTTGTGGCTTTGTTGCAAAAAGTGCAGGCTGGATGGATGGGTGTTCCACCACAATGCTTGTGTAAATCTTCTACAACACATCTAAGGGGCAAGGCATCAATCATCTACCCTACAAATCATCTTTCTCATCTTTTAGTCGGAATGGGTGAATTGCAACTCCATTTTGGGCCGATCGTACTCGTCCCCATCTTCCAAGGCGAGGCTCCTGATGGAACAGAAATTTAGTGCTGAGCTTGAGATACCAACATTCACTAAGATCAGTGTTGTGGTGCAAAACAGCAAAAGAATGAAAAGAAATTGCATCCTTTCACATGGCTCAGCTTGTAGAGCTTAGCAGAACAAAGAGCTTAAATGCAAAGGATACCTATGTTCATAGGCTCCTAAGAAACAAGTTAACATAAATTACCCATCCCACTCACCATACCATGAGAAGGTCTCAATGAAGTCTACAGAGTATCTGAGCAGTAGTAACAAAGGGAGCATGATATACTGACCTGGCCAACACCAGCAACAATAAAACGTCCAGATTTTGCTATGGCAAGAGAATTAACAAATCCATCCTGGAGTGACAAAGAAACACATATCAGCAACACATAGCAAGGAAAAGTAGAATGGTCGACATTCTTTACATCATTAGAATACCAAATTAAATTGAGCAACAGAATGCATTTTAATAATTAACTGAAGAAAATTATGACAGTTGATCCTGCATGGTATGGATTTGGCACAGAAAATTAGCAGAACATGAAGCAGGTGCAGTCTTGAGTAAATTCCAGACGAAATGTCTGACCTCTCCTTGCGAAAACTTATCACAAATCAAACTAAACAAATTGGTATCCAGACTGGAAACTGGAAAGCACAGGCAGGGGTTCATATATCAGTGCATGGCTCAGAAATTACATTGTGACCCACAATTTGACCTGAAACGATTTCATGGCTCTGACAGTGCTTTCTTTTTTTAATCTTCTACTAAATGAGCGATTCCATGGACTTCCAGGAATACACAGGATGAAAGATTATGACAACAAAGCCAGTATATGTTGGAAAACACATCTGACAGCTTGCAGATTTACCCGAGCCTGATCCCAATGGCTGAAGCAACGAACTGCTTTAACATCCTACCCAACAGAGCTCCAGTAAGCAGATTCTGCACCATCATAAGCTGTGCCAAACAGGGCCTAAGCCTAATAAGGGATGCAAGATACTATGTTGGAGAATATGTATCCCAAATACTCATATTGTCATGAAAAAGCAATGGAGAAAGAAGACATACTCAACATTGTCATGGAAAAGCAGGGGAGAAAGAAGACTACAGAGGTGATAGCGGAAAGTGCTTATGAATTTCTTTCACTAGGTAGGGCTGATTTCTAATGCAGCTGAAAAAGGTTTAAAAATTCTTTAGTAAATGTTTAGTGAGCTACAAATGATTATTTTCAGTAGTGCTCTTTGACATATAAAATATTGTGGACTTGGACTATATCACTGCAGTGGGCAAGCATATCTATTCCAGCATATCTACTCCCAGAAAGTAAGGAATGCCAAAAGTGCTAGTGAACAGAACTGAAGAAGATTGAATAAAAATGTATTTAGTGAAACTTGTATAAGGGGACTCCAAAGCTTGATAAAGTACAATCTACCAATTTGCCAGGTGTTTCTTTGGCAAGTTTTTTAGTTTGGTGTTTCATTGCCATCATCAATTAGTAACATCATCAGCTGCATGGTACCTTTGATCTTTAGTTTAAAATGCTTGTGGGCATTACGGTGAGCAGCAAAGAAAAATCTGTTCAAAAAATTGCAGATACAGAGGAATACAAAACATCAGCCACAAAAAACATATGAACAATACAGTGTTTGTGTGGTGAGTTACTAATAAAGCACCTCCCCGATGAAGAAGGCGCTATCAGCGAAACTCCCAGGGAACATCGATCTTGGCCTCCCATGAATCAGAAGAACAGCTAAACGAGTTAATCTGGGATTATGAAGGCCATGTATGCAAATCAACATTCAGCTTTGAGCACGCAGAGAAGTCAGATACAGAGCAGCAGGCGTGCAGATCAAAGAATATGTGGAGAGCCACATGGGTCCACCTCAAAGCAGATCAAAGAGAGGCAGATAGATAAATTTGACAAGCAGCTCCAAAGAGTCTAGGCCTTGTGTGTATCAGACGAGCACAGATCGATTAAATAGCTTGTCTGGGATTGTCAATGGCCACGCCACACCCAATTGCACTGGAAAGGAACAGCTCTGCTCATTGAAAAAGGAAATCTGAAAGAAAAAGATTTGTTCAAGAACCCTCTGCCATCTCACAATAGGACACGATATAAATGATGGGACAAACCAGACAGGATGCTAAATTTCTCTACACCCGCAACGGAATCCCAAAGGCGATGGCTTCTTTAGCTCCGATGAATTAGAATCACAGCAGCCACGGATTCAAACGCAAAACCAAAAGCACAGGGCTCAGGCTTAAAACAAGAAACAAAGGAAAAAAAACGAAGATCAAAAGATTGATGATGTACGACAGTGGTGGCTGCGACACCATGGCCAGGATTTCAATCCGGTGGTTTAGTGTACTTGATCAAGCACAAAACTTAAGTTCTAAACTTGGGGAATCCAAAACGGAAAATGACACGAATGCCATCTATTGAGTGCTTTTGAAATATATGAGATCAAGTAGGTTGTCATGTATAAATGGATGCTACGGAAGTAAAATAATTAAGGGGAAAATGAGAAAGTGGCACCAAATCTGCATACATGCCTTAAATAAGGCCGGCTTAGCTTGTATAATTGGCTAGATGGAGTAACCATATAAAACTCTATATTTTCCACTCCCTTATTCAAAGATAGTAGACAACCCAAATGAACCATAATATGGACTCCAGCAAATCGCTATACAGTCTAAAGTTCACTAAGGTACCCAATGTATTAAAGAACTAATAGATACAATTAGATCTGTTAAAGAGACAGAATTGACAATACATTGGACATTTGAAGAATGTCTGATTCAGAATTACACTCTACAGACTTCTAACTAATAAACACCTAGAAATAAAAGTCATTGTTTATCTGCAGTCAGCAAAACATATATGCCCCTGGACATTCCAAAGCAACAACTACTTACCTTCTACTCCCTCCATTCACAAATAAATGACATTTTAAGGTTATCTGAAGCCAAACATTTCAAGCATACAAGGTTCATGTTGAAAATTAGTTTACATAATATAGTATACTTTCTCCATGTGTTACAAAAGCGTAGCAAAAACTCGTGGTCAAAAATTGTGTTCTGGAGATCATGTCTGTGTCCAGTTGTCCAGAATATCACTTATCTGTAACTGGAGCAAATATGATCGTCTTAGAAATTACCAAAGGACCTAGACTGATTTAAGAAATTCCATTAATTCATGTCCTTTAATTGAGCACATGTACATGTCAATTCTCAACAATAGATAGCAAGATGAAAAATGCATTGATCTCTTAATCTGTGATGGATATAATATTGAGGACTACACTGAGCAAAATGAATCGAGTAACAAGAGTATCATACCAGTTTCAAATCGAATAATGGCTCGACTCCCTTGGAATCAGGTTTGATAGCCCAGAGACGAACTAAACCATTTCCTGCTCCTGATGCAGCAAGGTCAGAACCTTTTATTGCAGCAACAGTACCAACCCATGACTGGGCTGCGGATGGCCCATTTTCAGGTTTATGTATTCCATTTTCTGCATTGAAACATGAGATATAAAACATTAAGGACTCCACAAATATAAGGTACAGATATAGCAAAACCATGATGCAAAGTAGAGCTAAAACTGAAGACCATCTAGTGAACACAGGAATTAGTTGAATTCACAGGAAAAACACAGGAATAGGGATTTTTCCCGCATTCCAAACATAATGGGGATGTCATCTTACCTTTAGGTGACTCATCATCATTGTCAACTGAATTAAGGTTAGTAAATGATACCGGATGAGCATTTTTTATTATGAGAATAGGCTTTTTCCTCATTATGCTCCAAAGCTCAATGCTTCCATCATCAGATCCAGACAAAAATTCCTTGTCATCAATAAAGCAGCAGCACTCTAAAGATGCGGCAGCAGGAGCACGGAACACTAGCTGTGACTCTTCTGGAATCTGTCCAAGAACATGGAGACTTCAATTGACAGAGTAAACTGCAGTATCTACAACATGAATTCATCACATCCCCTTATTAAATAAACCACAGTCTGCCATTTAGTAGTTAATGGTTTCCTAAATCCTGAATAAAAAAATTTTAAAACTAGTGGTTTGCATCATACACAAACACAAACACAGACACAGACACAGCTTGAAATTACTCCATGTCTATGAAAGCAGTGCCATATATAGTTAATAGTAGAGAATCTACATCACTTCTCATAATCTCAGCATTGAGTACTGATTGGTCTAATTGAAAGCATGTAGTCTCTGAAACCCAAAGAAAAATGGAAGAGGCAGGTCATATAGGATAGCACCAGAGTTGCTGCTGTGGACTAGAGGGCTAAATGGTCTCTCCGAAATGGGTACCATAGTGTTATGGAAACAGATTTTCCATACAAAGCCTAGTGATCCTTTATTAGATAATTTCATCCAGTGATCCTATATAACACGAATCGTATGTACTTAGTTACAACATTACCTTCCAAAGGTGCATCGTACGGTCCCGTGCTACAGTTAGAATCCTGTCTTTACTAAGTGCATCCATTGTCAGGATTTCATTCTGATGCCCATATAAACAGTTCATGTATGTTCTATCCTCTGCATTCCACTGCATTATTGAACGGTCAAAAGAACCAGAGAATAGCTCTGAAGAGTCTGGCGCAAAAGAAAGGCATGATATTGGTCCCCGATGGCCGCTAAATGCCTGCAAACAAATAAATGCATTATTGAACGGAGTTAGGTAGCTCCAGAAGAAGTTCAGCATAACTATTGGCTCACAAAGCATCTCAGCTTAACTATACCTACAGTTTCTCATATTCCAACATTTTTCTTATTATGATTTCTTCAGTTTACATGATAATTGTGGCTCGCTTTGCAAGGTATGTTTTTTTTGTTGTTGTTCAGACTACATGTAACACAGATAATATTCTAACCTGGAAGCATTGGATCTAGTTTTGTTTCACCATATTTAACTTATGATTAGAGCTGGATTATGTATTACTCAATTTCTAAACAATATTGTTGATAGATTTCATAACAAATGTTCAGCATGTAATATATCTAGGAAGAATTATGAACATTGATGAATGATGCTCAAAGTGCATGAAGAATATGGATAGATTTGATCCAACCAACTGCGTTCCAAATATATCTCAAACTTGCAAAGTACAAATCCTAAGTCGGTGCCATACCTGTATGTGCTCCCGTGACCTAACATCCCATAAATGGATATGACGGTCCAAGCCACCGCTCGCCAAGTAACGACCATCAAAACTGGCAGCTAAAGCCAGCACTTGCTTGCTTCTTTTAGCTGATACTGGTGGTTTAGCATGATGTGAAACCAACACATTTTCACTTGGCCATATATACTTCTCACATTTCCCAGTTTCAACATCCCAATGCATAATGATTCCATCTTTTGAAGCTGAAAATCCCTTATCACTATCCTTGGATAAAGCAACAGCAGTAACAGGTTGCCGGTGCTTCACAAGAACCTTAAAGCCATCTTGAGGGCCCGGTGGTAATACCCTGCAACAATTTCACAAAGTTCAGTAATTTGCTCTAGTCCAGACACAAAGTTTCTATGGTCAGCCGTACACATAGAATTTCAATGTTGAACTTAAATAGATATGGCATTCTTTTAATAAGGCTTTTTAGATAGAATGCGTAAAGGATTCAATTTATGACATGACATGGCATTCTTTTAATAAGGCCATCATTGTTATAACACTAGAGACAACCATATTCCATCTCAGATAATTGATTCAATACTGACAATTTCAGCACCTTCCACTTCAATATATTAACCATATGGTCTTCAACTCCAAGCAGTCAAAATGTAGCATCCTTTAGTCCATGTATGCTAGCAAAACATATCCCACCTGGACTAAAACATGACCTGATGCGGCCAACAGCGCCAAAGGAAGGGGTGGAAATGAACCTTAGTCCCCATCATGCTAACTAAATTGCTCATTCTTTGTAAAAATTACGACAAAAAACTTATGTTTGAGGGCACTTTCAAGCATTAAAAACAAACAAATGGTTCAAAAACATTAGCATCTAGGTGGGAAATGAGGCTATTACTCTATGGTTTCCTGGTATATTTTAGTAATTCTCAAAGTATTGAAGTTATTCCTTATCTATAAATCAGCAAAGACCTGCTATAATGCAGGCATCTAGTTTTTCACTTCTCAGGAGTTGCGTAGGAACTGTTTGATTCGAATCAAACAGGAAACCGAAGCGTTTTCCAGCTTCGCTCAGTTATGAGCCCCCTCTTCTGTTCTCCTCAGGACTTGGAACACGACATCCCCACTGCCACTGCCGCATTAACAACTCTCGATGTCCACACCCAGGCTGGCAGCAGCCCACCTCATCAGTCCACCTGCCTCCCACAAGCTTCTGCTTCTTTGTAAACCCGGATGACCCAGTAGCCTGAAAACCCAAAACCCTAACCCCTTCTAGCCACCACTCGACATTGCTGTGCCATCATCTGAAATTTCATAAACCTCAGGAGCCTCATGTATAGGAGTTGTGTAAAATGAATACACAAGTGCCACTTACTGTTTAATAGCAATATAGCATATACAAGCCCAAACCAGCGAATCCTTGGGCCATAAATGGTATTCCTTTTCCTACACAGATTTGCAGCACCCTGTCCGAACCCCAATGGCAAGCTTGCAATGCGCTTCAAGGGGAATTATCCAGTAGCTAAAGAGCAATCTCCACTCCAATCACTACCCTAAACCAAAATTGGTTCTGTTCCTCCATTTGTGAAATTACGAACTGTGGTTACATGCAAACCCCAAATGAATTGCTCAATGGCAGTGGAGCAGGTAAATACACTAAACTCCCACATAATACATCTGACGAACTACCATTCTGGAAGTAACTAGAAGGGAATTTGTTTCTGACCTCGCGGCAATCTCCCTCCGCTTCCTGCCGCTCTCCTCGAGCTGCTTCCTCTGCAGGATCTCCGCCACCCGTCTCCCTCCCGACTCGTCCTCGTCCTCGTCGTCATCCTCCTCCAGCCTCCTCTTAGCGGCCTCAGTGACCTTCCGCAGCAACTCCTTCGCCATCCGCATCTTCTTCTCCCCCGCCGTCTCCTCATCCTCCTCATCCTTGCCGCCCTCGTCACCATCCTCATCAAGCCCACCGCCAAGCGCGGCCACGCCGTCGTCGTCGCTGTCCTCGCTCTCGATGTCCTCGTCGCGTCCCCCGCGGCGGCGCTTGGGCTCGGACTCGAAGAAGGGGTCGTCGTCCCCTCCGCCGCCGCCACGTCGGGAGCCCGGGCGGGGCTTGGGGCGCGAGGCCCGCTTCCGAGGGCGCGGTGCCATGGTTGCTGCTGGGGAGAGCGAGCGCTCACGCTTGGGATAGGATTTCGGTGGAGGGCGACGCGGTGTTTCGCCGCCGCCGGTGGTGAGCGCGAGAGTTTGGGGGAAGCGAGGAAGGAAGCGGCCGGCGGCGGAAAGGCGAGGGTTTAAGGCAGGAGTGGAGTTCGGGACGAGGGCTTAACCGGTCGGCGGCGGAAACCAGGCTTTTGGGCCGGATGCGGATGGGGTTGTGTCTGGGCCGAGCTTCTCCCTGGATGCAAATTGAGCAAACTCATTCAATGAGTTTGTTCCCCTCAAAAAAAAAAAATCAATGAGTTTGTTTGGCTAAGGTCCACTTGATGCTGTGAACAATGTGAAGCAAATTTATCAAAAAAAAAAAATGTGAAGCAAGCCTTATCACGAGATGGTGAAGATGGAGCTCATGACCATATCAAGCAAGTGCTCAACCATGAAAAGAAGATGGTGTGAAAAGCAAGTTTTGAAAGCAAAAGTATATTGATATTGATAGTGTTTTGCTTTTGCTTCGCCAATGTGCAAGAGAGTGCACGGTCAGATCTAGGATAGATAGTCATACGGTAAAGAGGGAGATTTTATGTATTCACGGATGTCCAGTGCCACTAGGTGATGACATTCTTTGCATTTCAATTAGGCCACTATGTGTGTGTGGGGTGGGGGGGGGGGGCGGTTGGGGTGGATGGAGCGTTCTTTCAAAGCAAACTACTCCAAAGTTCTTTCATCCCACGGGGTTATAAAAGAACAAAGTCAGAGTTTTTGCAACTAAGTCACAAGAAAATCTTAAGCTTTGTTCACTGAGTCAAAATTACTAATGTATCCTAAATTCTAGGCAAGTAATTTAGGGTTTCTAGGGAGGTTCCCAAGGCACCATAACACATCTCTTTAATATAACCATCAAAAAATTATAATCTCCAATAGGCCCATTTCGGATCTACTAGTAGTGAACACGGTGTGCAAAAGATAACATACAATTTAAAAATCATAGCCGAGTACTTTAAATATCCAATTATTGACAGTACTTGAATTGATTTCTCGTACACACTTGAGAAACTATGGATTTTGTTCACAAAATAACCTCAATCCGAGACATGCTGATCTTAGGTTTGCCCGAACTTCGTTGGCAACCCATCCATCCGCCAGCATGGTGTGTATGGAAAACAACTTCTCATATACACTGAAAGTTCAAAATTATTTAATGGCAACAGTTTGCCCAATTCTTCGAGTTTAGAGCTATTCAAATGGTACGCAAATACTCTTGTCGCTAATCTTTCGAAGAAGACAATTTCTTTGTAAGGATGAAATGCAAGGATGCGGAATTTTAAAAATGTGTGGCATTCTTCAACTCTATCATCATCAGTGGGTAGAATAACACTATCATCATCATCAGAGTTCCTCTTGGGCTTCTTCTTCGTCTTCGCTCACATCGTCGCTACCTTCGCTCTCGTCGCCGCTACCTTCGCTGTCATCGTCACAGTTCGTATTTGATATGATCCAGGGTCCTCGCTCACAGCTTAGATATGGAGGAAACGCAGGCCCCCGACCACTGTCGTGTCTCAATTTCCAGTCAACTTGATCATCGCTCAATTCGTCAAGGATCCAGACGCACAGGCGGTACTCAGCATAATCAAGTAATAATGCATAGTAAATCCCCTTCTGAGACCTTCCTAGAAGGAAGCCTTTATGTTTATGTTGGAAACCGCTTGGGTTTTTTATTACTCGGTACGAGCTATTTGACAAGGATATCCTGAAAAGGGCTTGCATTATACGTATTGGTCAATGCTGCATATTTTGTTTGGAGATCAAGCTGGACAAGTAAAAAAAAAAAATAAAGTGAGGCAGCACATACAAATATATACCTCATGATGAAGTCAGTTTGGCAGTGAACGTAGAGTGCGCCACGCCAGTATTCAGCTTTCCTTCTGCCCAGTTCAAAGTTTCCATGATCCAGTTGCATGTCAGCGACTGTTCCTGCAGCCTCACCTTGTCGAACAAACGACTTCTCCTCCCATCGCCCCGTCGCGGACGAGGAGACACTGAGAATCCACGGCGACGGTGGCCATTCTGAACTCAAGAGCACCTCGAAGTGCGACGAAACAGCAGGATCAAACGCGAGGTACGCATACTCGATGGTATGCTGATAGCGTCGAGCCGGGCGTTCGGGCAACGTGGCGTAGCCGCGTGTGGCAGGGTTGTACACCCAGTCGTAGAGCAGGAGGAGCCCATTGCAGTAGCCCTCGACGGGACCGCCAGGCATGCCGTAGTCGCCCACGTGGACGGACGGGCGGGCGAAGAGCTCCGCGTAGTCCAGCTCGTTGTAGCTGATGACGAGGCCGGCCAGCGACCGCGGGAGGAGGTCCGTGGCCGCGCGCAGGATGCCGCGGTCGTCGACGAGCGCGCGCCACGGAGTGCAGACGCACCGGGAGACGGCGAGGCTTCGTGGCGGCAGAAGGCGGAGGATGTCTGCGAGCACGTCGTCGGGGAGCAGGCGCGCCAAGTCCACCTGCCGCCGCTCCATCGTCTTCTCACTATATATAATATGTCGTCATCTCCCTTCAATTAATTCTCTTCCTTTCCGGCCCCTTCCGCCGTTCCGTTCCGTGAGCAGAGTACAACGTCAACGCTTCCTTGTCTAGCTCCCCGCTCGTTCTCGTCCCTCTGCGGTCAATCTGATATAGTATGTTCTTGCTCTTATTGTCGCAACCAGGGCGACTTTTAATTAAGGACGCGCGCGCACCGGGGTACATAGGGCTCACGTCGGGGTCCGAATCGATTATATGTATCAATTATCGCGAGTCCGAGTCCGAGTCCGAGTCCAAGGCATCGTCCTCCTGTTCGGCTCATGGTTTCTGCGTCTGAAAAGATACGAGACGGTCGAAATTTTCTCGGGGATGAAAAACGGAAAACCGAAGGGGAACTGATAAGTGAAGCTTAACTTGCGGAGAGCAGCTTTAACGTAGCCACATAAGGCAACTTATTGTTGATGATGAATGCATTCTAATCTTTGCTTGACATAACAGCCAATCGCATCTTGATGAGCACGTACACGGTACACTTTCCTTTTCGACAACGGCTAGCAACAATGGCGGTGGGGCGAACGGGAGTCGCCGGTGCTCAGGGGAGCTAGCGTTGCGGCCGCGGATTCGCGTCTGGGAGTGGTGCGGGCATGCTCTTGCGAGGCCCAACAGAGCAAGCAGCGGGGCGGGCGAATGGTGGTCGACAGAGGGAGATCAACAGCAGAGGAGGGAGACTCCAGGACGGTCGGAGTAGCGGCGTGCTCCTGCGGAGCCGAGTGCGGGTTCTTTCGGCGTGGAAGACGAGCGGAGGAGGGAGGACCGCGGAGCTCGGCCATGCCGACCATGGCGGCGTTGACCGGCGTGGCGAGTGGCTGGCGCAGAGGAGGGGTCGCTGGAGAGTGCGCGGACCTGGCCGCGCAGCTCCGTCGTTCGCAGATCGGGAGAGCGAGCGGCGTTGTTCGGCTTCCTCCAACGGAGGTGGTGGAAGATGAGTCTGACGAGTGGCTGATGTAGCTTGTCGGCCCCCCGGGGGCCGACAGGTATCTGTCGCCGGTGGATTGCCGACAGGACGCTGATTTTACAATTTTTTTTAAAAAAAATGATTCCCAACGAGGAAAAAAAATTGTCCAATATACACTTTCCGGAACCTAGTAACTCAACACGAGCTAGTTACATAAACAAGTGACAACAGTCTGATGATAAGTGAAGATTTGTACAAACTTATGTTCGCCTGTAAATATCGTATTATAGCTTTAAAGGCACCAAAAAGCACTTTATATTCACGGTTACGTGTCGCCCTTCAGTATTGCTCGCCGTTATGGACGGCGCCTGGTGCCGGCTTGCCTTCGCCGTCCTCCACCTTGGCGATGGCAGACTCGGCGGCGAGCGCCTTGGCCGTGTCGTAGGACGCGTGCAGGCCAACGAACAGGTAATAAACCAGCAGCGCGGCCGTCCAGTAGCCGAACCGCATGAACGAGTCTTTGTCGATGGAGCCCAGGAGGAAGACGTTGATGGCGATGGACGCCGACGGCAGCCACGGCACCAGCGGCACGCCCCACAGCTTGGGCGTCCTGGCCATCGGCACGAACGCCCACAGGCACACCGTGGACGCGAACCATGCGGGCACCGTCACCGCGTAGGTCACCCAGCCGCCCACGTCCAGCCCCCAGCACGTCGCCGTCGCGATCGACGTGGCGAGGATGGCGGCGATGCACGCCACCAGCTTGTTCCGGTCGGCGACCGTGGTCTCCCCGGCGACGTAGTAGCGGCGGACCAGCAGCGCGACGGCGACGAGCATGAAGATGAAGAGCGTGGAGATGGAGAGCAGGTTGGAGAGGATGTTGAGGTCGGTGAAGAAGGCGATGATGGCGGTGCCGACGAGCATGACGACGGTGGCGTTGACGGGCGTCCCCGTGCGCGGGTGCACCTGCGCGAGCCACGGCGGCATCATGTGCGTCCGGGCGATGTGCGTCAGGTACCGCGCCTGGCCGACGGCGCTGACCAGCAGCACGGTGGTCATCCCCTTGAGCGCGCCGAAGGCGACGACGTACTTGGCCCAGTCCATGCCCCTGGCCGAGAAGGCCACGGAGAAGGGCGCGTCGGGGTCGATGGACCCGTACGGCTGCATCAGGCAGAGCGTGACGGCGAGCACGCAGTAGAGCGCGGTGGTGAGCGTCATGGCGCCCACGAGGCCGATGGGGATGTCCCGCGCCGGGTTCTTGGTCTCCTCCGCCATGGTGCTCACGGCGTCGAAGCCGATGTAGGCGAAGAAGAGCACGGCGGACGCCGAGAAGATGCCGCGGACGCCGAACGGCATGAAGTCCCGCATGTTGGCGGCGTCGGCCTTGGTGAGCCCGGCCACGATGATGAAGATGATCACGGCGATGTGGACGATGGAGAGGATGTAGTTGAAGCGGGAGGTGCCCTTGGTGCTGGCCACGGCGAAGATGCAGACGAGCGCGATGACCACCACGGCGATGGGGTCCAGCTCCGAGAAGTCGGCGTCGAGCCCTGACGCGTGGATGCGGAAGTCCTTGGGCTCGTGGTTCAGCAGCGTGGCGAAGTAGGACGTCCAGGAGCGCGCCACGGCCGCGCCGCCGATGCAGTACTCCAGCAGGATGTTGCCCGCCGCCACGAACGCCATGAAGTCGCCCAGCTCCACGCGCAAGTAGGCGAACGATCCACCTGCATACCATTCGACATCAGCAACGCATTTTCACGATTTCCATTGCATTTCTCCAATGGAGGAATCAACTGTTCGGACTAGTTTCATAGTAGTAACTGCATGGGTCTTCAGACTGGAAACAAAGAATTCACAGGCTTTTTTTATAAAAAAGAATTCACAGGCTTACTAAAACTATCGTAATATTTTCTCATGGAGTAAAAGAGATTATTATTATTTTATAACTAAGAATAGATCATGATTAATTTCTAGATGGCGATTGATGTACGATATTGGTCAAACATTTTTGCACAGTTTTCATGTAACGATGCACGACTCACACTGGAATTTGGGGTGCTGAAGATTGCATCAGTGGTGTGCTGGAAGTTTTTTTAACTTGTTTGAAAAACCTTTTCCAAATTAAAGCATTTTTTTTTTCAAAAAGAACTTTTTTGTGCCTGTAGAAGGAGAAACTTGTTGCAGAAATTGGAGAATCGGTCGATATTCAGGCGGGCCGGCCTGTCGAAGCATGCATATGGCATTTTCCATGGGACAAACTGAAGCAACACTTTAATTTCTCCTGCTGAAATGGCCAGACTATAGCCAAGTCAACCACAACATGCTAGCGAAAAGGATTTTATGTACTAGTGAACTTTGTTGTTTAGAATTTAGTCATCAAATGACACGCCCAATTGAAATTAAATGAAAGGATTCAAGGAGTAATAGCCGGACGTTGAGTACACTGATGCTACTGACGAAGAAAATAGTACTACTGACGAATGCAGCCGCCAAGTCAACCAAATACATTGTCTAGTCAAGTTGGAGAATTTTCGGCATCAAGAAACACATCGTCTAGTCAAAGTAGAGAATTTTCGGCAAACGATCAGCATCCATTCGATCGTGAGACTCTGACCTGCTGATGTGAAGTCCGAACTGTCCTTTAGCTCAAGGAGAATGTTCAGAGTACACTAGTATAACACTTCAACAGTTAAAACTAATTTTCCAAGCAGAAAAAAGGGCTTGTCTACCCAACACCCGGATTAACGTTTAGCACCAAGATAAAGGTGTTGAAAAAGGCATGCCGTTGAAAAATTAAGTTATTTTAGAAGACTTGAACACCAAATTTTAGTTACGCCAATCATACCTAGTAATTACACGAAAAACGAGTGTAACTTTGTAACTGGCAATTCATCAGGTGACCTTAAACACAACCAAATTTTGTTTACTACTTCAGGCTATGTTCGTTTGATCCCCAAACAAAGGGGGACTGAGAGGGATTAAGTCCCATACAAGTCAAAGTCCCTATCAACCCTCTTCAATCCCCTTCAACCCCTTTGATTTTGAAATCAACCGAACAAAGAAGTAAGGGGAAGAAAAGGCAAAGGAAAAATTCAACACGTGTCATACATCAATTCTGAAAATAAAAAAAGGTCTTTAGCTCGGTGTGAAAGAGTATTCGTGAGGAAGATTTAAAATCAAATCTGCCCATGTGTGGTGAGTCTCAGTTATGGACTCTCCGAGTTTGCTATGCCGGATGAATAGGAACACGAAGATACTAAAGAAAGCTACAGCTGCTCGTGACCATTGACCAATCACGATAGAAAACGAACAAGTTGTCACTACCTTAGGCCTTATTTAGTTGCTCTCAGAATTGTTAGTTTTTTCACTCTCTCTCTATCACATCAATCTTTAGTCGCTTGCATGGAGTGTTAAATATAGATAAAAAAATAACTAATTGTAAAGTTTAGTTATAAATCATGAGATGAATCTTTTAAGCCTACTAACTTCATGATTGGACAATAATTATTAGATACAAACGAAAGTGCTACAGGAGTTCGAGTCGAAATTTTTAGCCATCTAAACAAGGCCTTAGACGACTAGTAAACGCTGCCACACTGTACTGGCAGTGACATTGTTGTATTGATCCAAGAGAGAATTTTATTGCTGAGATGAGGTTCAACCTACTAGCTTCATGAAATGGTTTGGCTTTCCTAGTTCCTTTCCTACCTTGAATTTCTAGGTTTTTAAAGAAACAGTTTATGATCACAATAATCACCATGGCCAGCCAACGTTTAAACACCTTCCATATATCGTTCTGTCTTACCCGCTCCCTGTTTGGATACTTTTAAAAGAGGCAGTCATATCTCATAGTATTAAGAAAGAATCTTTTAGGAAAAAAAAAGAATCCTTTTTTAAGAGGAAAACGGGTACGCATAAAGGAATCTCTCGGCATATGCATATCAACCAGAATCATAGGAGGAGCACGTCAAAGAGCTGTTTCATCTCGAGGAAACGAGAGAAAAATGATCTGAAGCAAGTATTTGTAGGGATCATGTCGCCGTGGTCTTTGCTCTGTACTACTAGCTAGTTTGTACTGACCTTGAGCGTGTTGTGTAATTTATAAGCAAGAGATGATATGATAGGTGCGCGCGGGGTCGTTTACCTGCGACGGGGATCTCGACGGCGAACTCGGTGTAGCAGAAGACGGAGAGCATGGCCGATACGCCAGAGATGACGTAGGAGATGACGACGGCGGGGCCGGCGTCGTTCTTGGCCTCCTGGCCCGTGAGCACGAAGATGCCGGCGCCGATGACGGCGCCGATGCCGAACCACGCGAGGTCCCACCACGTGAGGTCGCGCTTCATGTCGGCGCCGCTGCGGGCGCGCACCTCGTGCAGCTCCGTCGAGTCCAGGGACCGCGTCGTGAGGCGGTCCGCCAGCCGGGACCCCGTGCTCCGCAGCGCGCGCCCGTACGCCGACCAGCTCGAGAACGACTCCTCCGGGAAGAAGTCCGCCTTGGTGCAGGAGCACCCGCGCTGCCGCTGCCGGACCCCCTCGCCGCCGCCGTTGGCATCGCCGTTGCCGACCGCCATGGCTGTGTGTGCGTGTGAGTAGTCTGTCTGCCGGCTTCTTGTTGTTGGCTTGCTGCCTGTTGTATAGTGTGTTTATATATAGTAGTAGTAGGAAGGGAGAGGATGAAATGGACAATTAAAGGAGTGGTCAAACGGAATTGATACATGACGGGGTTTAAATAGGAGGGGTAGTGAGAAACGGCGCATTGGGGGAAAGCTAGCTGTGGCTTTTTTAGTCTGGCAATGAAGTGGCAAGAGCAGCTGTCCTCGGTGTGGTGTGTACAACTAGCAACTTCATAGGTCGGTACATGCTCTCGTACCCTTAGCCACGTCTTGGACTCCGGTGAAGCCTCCAAACGAGGTTCAAGTTCGAAGTTTTGGTGTTAAGGTTTTGGGCAACGATTGGCTCCGTCCGTTTAAACTTATTTTTTGAAACGGATTAGACAGGAGAGCTGTTGACTATACAACAGAGTTACAATAACATCCGCTTAAATCTTATCAACCTCAGAACGAGACAATATGAGCCGGTTTATCAGTCGTAGAAACCATAAGCCGAACATGGCGTTAACGATTGGCGTAACAAAGCAAATTGAGGAAACCAAGGATCCAGTGGCCAGGCGACTAGGTATTAAAAGCTAAGAAACTTCATAATGTTATTTTGTGGTACGATCAACGTCTGAAGCAAACGCCATCAGAATCAGAAATATAATGGCACGATCATCAAGTCAACCCACGTCTGATTCCGCGGCGCACAGCACGGCTAGAGTGCACGTATATTCTTGGTCCTGCTCCAGTGTGGTGTGGCATATAGCTTTTCCTAATCAATCATATTCACAGGTTTGAGTGACTCTTGGTGGTTATCCAGCCTGCGGATCCGAATGAACTTGAGCTGAGGTGGAAGTCAACGCCTCTAACATGGGAACGCAGGGGATCGCTCACGCTGACTGATTGGTCAGAAATTTGGGCTCTGGCTGGCCGGCCCGGCAGTTGCGTGCGGAGCGGCACGCATGCACGTGCATGATTTCATCATATGAAAGCCGCTAATATTGTTTTGGAGCACGACTATACAGTAGTACAATACAATTGGGGTTGACTCCATGGTTTTGCGCACTGGCCGGGTAGCAATGTGATGTGACCTTGTTCATACCTAGCATGGCCGGCCGTTATGTTGCTTGTTGCTTCTTCTTTCTTAATTGTTGTAGCTTATTGTAGCATCTGTTTTCTGTAAAATTCAGCGATGATCCTGAAAACCATAATTCTTAATTTCCAACTCACAAGGTGACCGAATTTGGAATCCTCAGGTGTGACGCGCCTTGGAATCTTTGGATTGGGTTCCGCTTCGTGGGAGATGCCAGATGGTATGGCAGGAGGCGCATGTGAGAACAAAACTGAACGTGGCTATCAACTGCGGCATCTGCATGCGTCCATGTCTGCCGTCGGCGTACGCTATGAACGCAGGAGAATATCTTGGGAATGAATGTATGAGCATGACACTGGCCTATGAAGGCGTGCTCATGAGTTTCTGACAGCAGGGACGAAAGCAATAGTCCAGCAGAGACAAATGATACGATGGAGTGTCCTGTCCTGTATATTTGTCCGCTGCGATTTGGCTGGTTGCAACTTCCAAAACATGTCACATTCGCCGTGGCGAAAAGAAGGGAAGTGGAGATCATCCCCTCAGTGATCGCCACAGTATGTATCGACTGATAAAGACCGGAACGACAACATATACAGCTGATAAAGAGCGCAACGGACAAACGGGGAAGGAAAAGACCCCTAGCTAGCCAGCTGACTGGTTTAGACAGGATTTGAGAGTGTCTTCCACACACTTTAAGGGCTCGTTGAGTTCCAAGAAACCGTTTTCTGGAATGATTCCTAGCAAGATTGCCTGCCTAAGAACTCGTTCGGTTTGGACAAAATAACACCAGGAATCAACCCGGCTAATGAAAACATATATATATATATATATAGAATGCCTGCTTCGCTGCTTGATTCAAGCAACACGATGCTTAGGAGGTCAAAGATTCTCTCTCTGCATTTTGACGGCGCTTCTAGTCAAACCAGAGACCTCGTAAGCTATAATTTTCAAGCCCACTTGCACAACCTGTTTTCAAACCAGAGAGGGACGTCGGACGGACACTAGCCCACACGTCAAAAAAACCAGCTGAATTTGCCAGCTCTCCCCTTTCTCCTGTTCACACGTCACACTACTATAGACTATAGTGCTACTAGTACCAGTCAATCAGTCATGGTCATATCTCCAGTCCATCATTGTCCAACCATTCCAATCTCTAACATAGGCAAACGACTCAATTAGGCGATGCTCTATGGGTAATAAACATGTAAGCCAACCAAACGAGCATGTTTGTTTCGTTTTCCTCCACTCAGCCCGGCGAGTTTTAACTCGCTTCCTCGTCCTTGGTTGTACCGTCGAATACTTGCATGAGTACGTTGGGCAGGCTGCTCGCCTGCTGGCCGAGGTGTTCCCACCAGTGTCGTCGTCCCACACGAGCACCGCCCCTACCCTACGGCGACCACCGCGCCGCCGGCTGCGCGCCGTGCACCTCTCACTCAAGGCTCACCTCCGCCGATCGGCGAGGCACAACACGGAACGCCCGGCTGCTAAACTGCTGCCATGGCTGTAGGTACTGATCACGCACTTTTCGGCAATCACTCTATCAACGAGCCGTTGTAGTAACAAAACCCTCGGGTTTAGCCTGAAGTAGCTTTCGAAACAGTTGTACGAGTCAACGACAGATTCGTACAACGCGATGCGAAGCCCAATCATACAACGCGGCCCGTCATTTTCATCGATCAGGCCCACCGGGAACCCGCCCGCAGGCCGCAGCCGTTGCGTGAGTTTGTTTTGCCTAGTGCAGAGAAAAAAAATTTCTTTTGTGTTGGTTGGGCTGTGTCGGCCCAGCCTGTAGTGCAACGGCCGGGCCACACTAGAGGGCCCAGTGGCAAGCCACTATATAGACCTTCCCCACGAAAAATTATTAATACTGAGGTGAGCCAATGACCCATATATCAGATATTAAACTGATAAAAACAGATAGCTAAAAGGCCGAGAAAAAAATTATTAATACTGAGGTGCCCCTTCTTTTATAGCTCCCTCCCTCCGCGCTTTGTTTTCGATCGCCGATGTGGTGCTAATGTTTTGCAACTTTTTCCAGAAAACGCCCCAAGGGCTGCCGGTGGGCACGGCAGAGCGATGAAAGTGAAACTGGACCATATTGTATGACTGGGCTTCGCATCGCGTTCGGGCCCGTTTCTTGAACGGGAGCATGTTGACTTGTACGGTCAAGACTTCAGAGCGACAGGCTCCGCGTAGATCACGATTCAACGACTCTGTTCGTGCTGGACATCGTGCTTGTAGAGACAGATGCTTACAAGGCAAAAGCCAACAGTCTTCAGCTCATATCAGATATCAATTGAATTGCTCTGTTAAACTTGCTGGTGCTTCGAGACAAGCTGTGTGAGGTACTACTAGATCCTCAAGTAAGTTTCAGAGGGTGTGCAACAAGGAAGGGAGTTTGTAGAGCTGGCACCGATATTCTTGAGCTTGAAGGGGGAGGGGAGGCCCAGCAATGACACAAGCGGAGACTAGGCTTGAAAGGTTACTAAGAGCAAACAGAAACATGAGATCTGGACAAGGATGTTTAGCCGAGCTATACTGCAAGCCAAGTCAAATGAGCAATGGGAAACACTAGCGTGCAGCGTGGAACATGAATTCTTCCTTTCAGCAAAGCTTGTCTCGCTGATTTTGCCAGTCAAATGCTCGGGCCAGAGCTTAGTACAGCTTATTATATCCTCTCGTTCTGTTTGTGATTACTATTGCATTCAAGCATCGATGGTTCCATCAACGACATACCAAATTTTAACATAAAGTTTCTCTATATTCTCGTAACATCCGATTTACCCAAAAGTTTAATTCAGCTAGCTATATATCAAGGTGCCACGCTTACTAATGATTCCGAACCTAGCATTTCACCAGGAAACAAGGCTTTCTACATACTCGGTATTTGAGTGTGATCTTGTCTTGTGTTGATTCCTGTGTACAGGTCAAACTCGCTCTCCTGAACAGACTTGTGAAAGTGCATCTAGCCCTTTAGTGAGTTTTGGTGAGTTGATTGACAACATAATTAAAGGTCTAATGAGTTTGCTAAGTGTTGAACAGGAAATTGAGTCTATTGCATATACTCGTGGATTGTGTATTTATATCTAAGGTTCAACAAGTAGGCAAACTTGATGGTATTCCATATAGTGTTGAAGTGAATGCCAAAGTTGTGTATTGTTGTGTTGGAAGATAATGGAAATAATCTAGTGTAGGCAAAAGACAACAATGTAAATGGAATCAATGATATGACATATATGTTGTGGGATATCATAACATCCTGAGAAGGCAAGCATATTTGGCAAATGACAAAGGAGATAATATATAATGGATATATATGTTCTCCACATTGGTTTGCTTGTATGAATAGAGATTGAAGTTAGTGTTAGGAGTGTCAAGCCAAAATGAAGAGGATTTAAGGAATCGCGAATTGGCTTGACCACATTGATGATTGATCCATATATGTCTCTATGTGAGTTAAATTGAAGCTTGATTGATATCAACGTTCATATCTAGAAGATATTCGAGCAAGAATCATAATATTGAAGAAATGATTATTCAACGTATGCTTAATGTGATGTGACTTGAGTATGGCTTGATAAGGTGAGGATAGCAAGGAAAGGGCTTCGAGGTACTAAGCGAAGGTGAAGGGCAAGCGACGGCTTGGGGATCGAGGTACCAAGGCTAAGGTGAAGAAGAGAGTACTTGCATTTAGTGGAGAAACTAATCAAGCTATGTGAAGTCATATTGTGTTGAGGATCGAATCATTAGTGGAAGTGACTTGAAGCCATGAAGGTAAATTCATACGTATCGATATGGTTCAAGTCACATGTTCAAAGTATGTTTGCTCAAAGAGTGAAGACAAAGATGATGGCAAAAGCTTTATGAAATAATTTTGAGAAAGAGGATAATACATGCTATGGTGAAAAACCCAATTACCAAATGAAGTGGCAACCAGCTCAAAGGCATTTATATCCTTTTATGTTTTGAAATTGAGTTTACGAAAAGCTGTACTATAAAGGGAATACACTGCACAAGCTTAAATGTGCAACCAAGTGCTAAAAATCCACCAAACATCCTCTTTTACCCTGCCTAGTCAGCACATGATTCAGTTCTCTATTTGAAGCTGACTTCGCAGAGCACTGCTGCTACTTAAGCGCTGTCGAACAACAGTGCTGCTCTTTGAGCAGCACTGCAGTCACTTAAAATATGACCGTTTGAGAAAGAGGTATTTCTTTCATGGGTCTTTTACGTGTATGCCATTAAAAAAAATTAGAATCTCGTCTATGTCCCTGGAAAGTTTGATCTCACACAGCTGCCATCAGGTCTGAACTTCTTTTTCCTCCCAACCATTCCATCCACTTTCGTAGTTGAAGGTGTCAAACTGTGTTGAAAAAAGTCCTAAATGCCCTCACGTGGGGTATGTTTGTCAGCCACCTCAGCTTTCTCTCTCTTCCTCTCACAACCATATCCGTTCATTTCTTTCTGCCACTCTGCCCACAAACCCGATCGATCCATGGCTGCCCATATGCGATTAGCTTGCCCACACGGCCACACACCCTGGTCCGCTGGTCGTCAAAGTCGAGCAGGAGATGCTGCGTGTTGTCGTCCATGACGCCCCCGCCACCAGCGCATGCCCTGCACCCTCTGCTCCACGACCTCGGCGACCTGCACGAGTACGTTGAGGAGGTCGTCCGCCTCATGTATCTGTCGAGAGCCGCCAGGGAAGTGGAAACGAAAGCGGCAGCAACCCTGGCGAGTGGGCAAAGCGCCAGGGCCAAGGTGTAGCGAAGCTTCCCCCTCGCCCTTGGTGCTCCTCCGGCTCTCCCAATCGCCTCTCGGCACTGCACGCGCGCGACTGAAGAAGAAGGCGCTGCCGAAGCTGGCGGACGTGGTGGCGACTGCCGTGGCGGCGCGGCGCGACACCCGTGGCAGAGGGCGAGGAGGAGGCGAAGGCGCAGAGCTCGCGCGGCGCGCCCACGGTGGCGGCCGAGCCATGGCCGTCGCACGCGCCTCCGGCGAGGACGACCCCGGCCCTCGCCCCCTCGAGAGCTTCGGTCCGGCGTCCGTCCCTGCCAGAACAAGCTCCGGCTCCCGTGCCGGCCGAACTCACCGCCGCCGACTGCACCGACGAGCCCGCGCCTTCCTTCTCCTTCGCGTCAGAGCCAGGGCGCCGCCCGCTCGTGCTCAAGCTGCGCGACACACAGGTCCTCCTTGTCTCCGCCCACGGAACACCACCGGGCGCGCGTCGAGCGCCGTGGCGGCGGACCTCGCATCGGCGCCGCTCCTCCACGACAGCGCGCGCCGGAGGGGAGCTCTGCGAGTGGAGGGCAGCCTCCGTGTGGTGTCCCTCGGGCGCCTCTGCCTCTCGTCCACTCCTGACCCTACGACAGCAATCCCTGGCGCCACCTCGCCTAGGCCCACGCCTCGCCGCGCTCCACCCTGGGAACCTGCCGCGCGGCTCCAGCAGCACCTGGTCCGGCGAGACCGGAGGCAGGACGTGGCGGCTCAGCGAGGTGAGCTCGTTGTGGGAGCGCACCGCGCCGAAGCCCATGCCGCCGAGGACGTAGTCGCCTCCCGTCCGCGGCCGCAGCAGAGCTCGGCGACGTCGCTGAAGCAGGCGCGCGAGCCGCGGAAGCAGCCGAACCAGGAGTGACCGTCGGCGCGTCGTTGTCCCTGCCTGCACTGCCCAGCAGGCTCGCATCGGTGCCACCCCGCCATCGCCCTGTTCTCTGCTCCCGTCGGTGCATCCCAGCTCTTCTCTGCCACCTGCTCTCTCGCCCTTCTCCTTTCTCTCTTTCACTCTCTTGCAGTTGCCTTCGCTGTTGGGAAGAAGGAAGGGCATTTTGGACAATTTAACTGGTGAGGCCCACAAGTCAGCATCGCCAAACAGGAGAAAACCGACGGAGAGCCGACAGCACGGCTGGGATGAAAGAAGTTTTTGACCTAGGGACACCCATCATGGATCAAACTTTCCAGAGACATTGACGAGATTCTAATCTTTTTTAATGACATACACCTTTATTTCATTCTCTTCCTCCTGGAACACCCTTATTTCATTCCCTTCCTTCCCCAATGGTCACCCATAACCATTCTCTTCCAGGTGCCATCAGAGTTGCTCTCTCTCTCCCTCACTCACCATGGAGCCCCTCAAGCTTCTCCCTTCGATTCCTATCCAATTCCTTGAGAGTTTGAGCCTCCAAACTGCATTAGAGAGCAGCCCCAACTGTTCTTCAACTTCTACAACAGTTGGTTCACGTTCAAGCCAGTGGATTGTGTTTGTTACTCTTGGAGCAAGACTCCTAGCCGGTTAGCGCATCGCCCGTGGAGCTTGCCAACTTGTGTGACAGCCCCGGGAGGTTTGTAACCATTTATTGCAGCTAAGAAATCACCCCCTCACTTCAAGAGTTCATTCTCTTGATTTGAGAACGAGGGCAAGGCAAGCCTTGGTGGCGAGCCAATCCTTTTGTGGATACCTCAACAACATGGACATAGACAAGCCTTGATGGCGAGCTGAACCACGGGATAAATCGGTGTCTCACTTGTGTTCTTGTGCTTTGTATTGCTCTCTATTTGTATTTGTAGTGACTCTAGGGTTTGGTCCCGATCTACTTGCTCCTGCACTTCCGACTTGATTCAAGTGGTGGAATAGGTTCAACTCTACCGCAGAAAGATCAGTAAATTGCTCGATCTAATTTTCATTGGGTAGATTTTGAACTGCTATCTCGGGTGCTAAGCAGAGTGCTCGTAGAACAGTAGTGCTGTCAGGCAGCACTGCTGTACAAAGAGCAGCAGTGCTGTGGAGCAGCACTGCTGCGAAGAAAGCAGCACTGCTGCGTTGAGTTCTGACATTTGTTTGAGATAATTTTTGAGCAGGCCTATTCACCCCACCCCCGCCCCCCCTCTAGGCCTCTTAGGCGACATCAAGGTCCTTTCAACTTGGCACCCTTCTTTCAGCAACGTCGTGAAACTGTGAAAGGAGCATTTGCAGAAACGCCTCATTCATCTGGGGTGTGTTTGGTTGGGGACTTCATAGGTTGGGTTGGCTCCGACCCAGTTTTGTGGGTTGGAGTGAACCCATCTCTTGTTTGGTTACAGGAATAGGTCCAACCTAGTTTTCTGTTTGGTTGGAGGGATGAGGGTTCATCATAGTATATCATCACCTCTTTGGTGAGTTTACCACACATTTTCAATATCTTCAACTCCAATCAATTTTAAAGCATAACTATGACAGAAAAATAATAATAATTACATGCACTGATTCACTGAGTTAACCAAAGTCATAATAATAATTAGATTGTCTTACACACGAAGTTGAAGCCTTAATTAGGCATTACATAACTTCAAGCCTTACATAATACAAGTTTAAGGCCTTACATAATAGATAATCTTACACACCAAGTCCCAACAGTACATAATATAAGTTTCAGCACTACATAAGTTGTACCAAAAGAAACAAGCCACTTGCCCAACATCACCCTTACATCGGAGGAAAATAGCTAGGAAACTTATCACACACGAACATTGTAAACCAATGAAGTTGGTTCTCATATGGCAGGTTACAGAAAGATCTAGCAATGATAGGATTGGAACATAAATGAAGATGATATGCAGATATGTGCATTGACTCAAAACCAGGAAAGGTATTTAGGATCTCAAATAGGTTAGATGGCACCTCATTTTCTGGTTTAGCAGCAATTCTTATAGCTTCAGCAATGTTCTCACCTACACTTTTGAATACAGAAATCAGCCCCTCTTGCTCCAAGTCAATAACCTTGGCTTTCTTGTTGGGTCTGTCAACAACCCCTCTAGTAGTTGATGATGTCGCCCCTTGAGTGGAATGAGCAGTAACCTCTTCTTCCTCATCTTGGCTATCGGCCTCATCATCAATTTTACCTAGAGCTGCACTTGAGTCCTTTGCAAAGTTTCCTGTAGCCATGCTATTTCCAAATATTGCATCCATCTCTTTGTAGTGCATGATGGTCTTGTTTAAGAATTCAGCATCAGACTTATGGTCCTAGAATTTAGAATACATTATAGTCAAAGTATGGAAGGATAGAGTCCAAATATAATATAATTCAGTAGCAAATTTACCTTGACATGACCATTATAGTGCTCATCATCAAGTGTGATCATGCACCTCTCTTCATCAAACAGTGCAGCACTCAACTTCTTGAGTTTGATTATCTTTGACCACTTATTTTGCCATGTATTCAAATGATTCTTGACTTGGTCACCAGTGAGACTAGTGTTGAACTTCTCATTCACAGCCCTAGCACAACCATTGAGATGAACTTTCTTGAATCCCTTTGTTGTCTTCAACCCACCAGCCACCAGATTGGACAAGTGAGTAAGCATGAAAGTAGACATTGCTGATGTCCATGAAGCATGGCCGCTAGTTGCACCACCTACCTCAACTTTATCCCCCATTGCCTGAAATAGCAGCCACAAATATGAAATCAGCCACAAATATGTAAATAGAAATGGATATCAGCCACAAATATGAAATTAGCCACAAAATATATAAATAAAATGAAATTCAGCCACCAATATGTCCTTACAAATTGAAATGAGCCACAAATATGTCCTTACAAATTGAATTCAGCCCACAAATATGTCCTTACAAATGGAAATAAGCCCACAAATATGTCCTTACAAATAGAACTCAGCCCACAAATTAATTAACATTATTATTTAGCCTATCTGCCCACATTTGATCTGCTAGCCCTTGCCTAAAATTAACCATGGTAGCATGGTCTTGTTCTTGGCCAGGTCGTGTTGTAGCATGGGTATAGTTAGGCAAAGTAATCTCCTCTTCAAAAATCTCATCAAGCCCATCTTCTATGACCCAATTGTGAATGATGCAGCAAGCAACCACAATATCTACTTGTGTTGGAAAAGGCAAGAACGGGATAGCGTTGTCAAGAATTTTGAATGTTCGCTTTAGGAACCCAAAAGCACGCTCCACTGTAACACGAAGAGATGAATGCCGAAGGTTAAATAATTCCTTCTCATTTTCCGGTGGATTATCTCCCCACTCAGTCAAGTGGTACCGGACACCACGAAAAGGAGGCAAAAATCCTGGTTTGGCTCCATATCCAGCATCAACTAGGTAGAATTTTCCTATCATTTGATGTACAGATTGGTCACATGTCTATATATAAGAATTTGCATGGACAAGTTGAGATACTGCTAATCTATTACCTTGTAGAACACGAAGGCCATTCACACGTTCTAAAGCATCACGTAACACTAGAGCATCATGTGCTGACCCCTCCCAACCAGCCAAGACATAGGTGAACCGTAGATCAAAATCTACAGCTGCCGTTACATTTTGGGTGGCAAATTTTTTCCTACCACCACGAAAGGCATCCTCAATATCCTTAGGTACAGATGCTCTCACATGTGTACCATCAATTTGTCCAATACAATCCTATTTTTTCAATAAGTAAATATTAGGGACCATATGAATACAAATCTCAGCAAAAACAAAACAATTATAAGCCTCACACCTTAAAGTAAGGATCCCATTTTGAGTTTCCTGCAATTTTGCTTGGTGTGTCCATAGATGGTGGCCTGATTAGTTCCCCTCGTAGCTTACCAATAGCACGCAATACTTTGTTGAAGTAGCGGCTCACTGTTTCTCCTGATCTATCAAAATTAGTTCCAACTACCCTATTTCTAAGGTTATGTCCCACATTGTTTAGAAACATACCCACTTGTTGTTCAACACAAAGGTGGATAGTATCTTTCAGTAAACCACGGTCTCTAAAAAGTTTGCAAAATCTGAAATACTTGTCTCTATTAAGTCTTAACATGTTTAGACAAGTTGTATCATCCTTCCAAACCCTAGTGTTTAGATAGTCTATTCTAATCCTATCCCTTTCCTCCATAGGCCCATAGGTAATACCAATTCTTCTTGCACCACGCTTGCGCTTTCTAGTCTGAATAACCAATGCCATCATGGACAATAACATGTATGCAGCAGCAGCAAAAGTTAGAATCTTCATCCTCTTATCCATCTACAATACAAAAATGAATTTTAAACTAAAAATGTCTAGATGACACAAGATAGATTTTTCTACCAAGACATACAAGATGAAAGATTGCTTCTGTAAACATGAATAATTTTTTCTACCAACAAATAAAGAGATGAGTTCACATGTTAGTGTTTCTCACCTTGGCTACAGGGGACGAGATGGCCGACCGTGAAGGCTTGCTGCGAGAGGGACCGGCTGGAGGAGAAGAGGAGGGCCGGCTGGAGGAGAGGGAGGACCTTGCCGTCGATGTACCGGGGCAGGGCGGCGTCGCTCAGGGACGGACGGACAGACGGGCAGGGCAGGGACGGAGGAAAAGAGGAGGACCGCCTGTTGCTGCAGCCCGGCCACCGCTTGAGCCGAGCGGGCGCCCTTCCCTCTCGCGTGCCGAGCAGCCGCCGCTGGAGCCGAGCGGCCGGCGGATCTGGGCGAGCGGGCACCCTTCCCTCTCGCGTGAGCACGAGCGAACGGAGAGGAACGCTCGGTACGAGCGGAGGAGAGGAAAAGCGGTGACCGAGCGTGAGGATAACGCGGCCAGGATGTGGGTCGGCGTGGTTCATTCGTTTCAGAGAAATCCCCCGACCCGGATCTTCAGCGAATATTCCATGCGGGTTCATTCCACTTCCACCCAACCCACAGACCAAACAGGGGGTCATCTGGGTCCGACCCACTCGAACCCAGTTGGACCCCCAATCCAAACACACGACTGGCATCTCCTCCCGTCCTCCGTTGTGCTCGTGCTAGTGACATGTTTTCAATCAACTTTGTTTTTGAGAGAAAGTTGTACTTTCAATTTTTGACCTTTTTTTTGTCTGAGCCTCTTGAGGCACAGACCGAATCATTGCTGGAGGCCACTGGACAAGATCATGTCCATTTGGTATCATGAAAATTATCTCAACTAGTAGCACACTAAATTTGGCACATACAGAGAGCGCACCTGCAGATACGAACAGTTCAGCAAAGAGCCGGTGTGCTCTGGAGTCACTGAAGCTTACTAGCTTAGCCATTCTGAGCGCGGACTATTTATTTATTGTACAATGTATCATCATGACCATCCTGTCTTCTTCTGCTAGCGTTCGAAATTACGGAAATCATGCCGAATTCGTTTGTATTAGGTCGCATATGTTCATAAGGGCTGTAAATCGTTGACCGCCTAGCAACTGAAATTACTGAATGTTTAAATGCAAATATGCTAAAATCGGCGAATGAGGCAACTTAACAAACCTTACCTAGGAACAGATGTTCTGAATTCTGGTGTTGAGTTACTGAATACAAATCCAAAGTACAACTGTACAAATGTACAAATCAATGGCCATACCCGACGATTCTTTTTTCCTTTTCCCTTACAAAAGTAAACCTGTAGGCAATTCAACGGCACTATCATGCTTGTCTTGCCTTGGTTAGCAACCACTATTCTCTTCTCCTGCGCAAGCGTCTGGTCACGGCTGCTGTTGTCCGGCTCGCGGCTGCTGCTGCCACGGCTGTAGGCACTGACCAGACGCTTGCGCAGGAACAGAGTTTGAGCCTGGGGAGGCCGCCGGCCGGCCCCTGCGCGCCAACGTCCTCCTGAAGCACATCCAGAAGACGATCACCGGTGACAGCGCCACCGTCTTCCATTTCCACCACGAGCCATAGTCCTAGGCAGCAGACAGCAATCAGCTGCTGCCAATGGACATGTCAAATATATCACAGTTGCCAAGTACGTAACTTAAGTAAAGCGACATTTTCCTCACAAGTCACAACTATATCAACTGATCACATCAGTTTCTCGTTCTTAGCTACGACACTCCCATTCAGCCATTCTACCTGGTACCATCCACGGTTTAAGAACGAACCGACACACTGCACTCAGACGTTTAGCCTAATAACAAGGTAACAGCTACACAGGCAACCAAAAAGCGATTAACACCGGGCTCAAATTACAAGGTCAGGCATGCCATGAAGCCAGAGTCTTCAGGACCTCAACTTCAGGCATCCGCGGCCAGCTGCTTCTTCTGCTTCGACACCTTGGCCTGCAGCTTGTCGAGCTTGGCGCTCATGCTCCTCTGCTGCTCACTGACCGAGCCCTCTTGGGCGCTGCACATCTGCGACCTCACCTTCAGGCCGAGCCGCCGGGGCACGACGCGGGAGGCCCACCCGCCGCCGCCGCTGCCCTTGCCGGCGCGCCCGCCCAGCTTCTCGATCTCCTGCCGCATGCTCGAGCACTCCTTCTCCAGCTCGGCCAGCCGCATCCGCATGTTGTCCATGCCGACCTTCAGGACCTGGTTCTCTCGGACGGCCGTGGCCCAGCCCCCGGCCTCGCCCGATGTTGCGATGCCGCTCCGCAGAGGCCTGGAGCCTTCGAGGTTGTCAGAGACCAGCAGGCACCCTGCGATCGAGGTTCTTAGCTGGAGCTGCTCGAAGAAGAGGACTTGCACCACCACACGCAGTGGCAGCCTCTCGTTCTGGGCGGCGTGAGTGCATGCTTCCAGGGAGAGCTTCTGGCAGTCCAACAGCCGGCAGAGCTGCTCCCTTTCAGCTTCTGATAGCCAGGAATGAGCCTGTCAACAAGGGAAGATGTAACATTAACAAACACTTCCAAGTCTGCAAAGATATACAGTATTTCTACTCTGTCCAATGTTCATTTTACGATGAGGCAAATTAGTACAGTAGGTTATAGAATGTACCTTCAAGTAAATATCAATGGCACGATAAAGTCCATCATCCAGTGGCCGGGCATATTCAGGGATAGCAGATGCCAGAGCTTGGAACTTAGGAGGCTTCAAATTGATATCTGGTGCAATTTCTGCAAGATAGCCATCAATTAGTTTGGCAACACTTGTGATCGGTGCCAAGGATGGGGATGCCATAACATCATCCAAGCATGGGGACTCGCCGCCATTTGCCTGGTCCATTGCCAAGAAATGATCAAGAATCCTGTGCACACACTCCACATTGTACAGAGTTTCCATTGTGTAGGAGAAATTTGGCAGCAGTAGATCCTCCAAAGTGGCCTGGTCTAGTTGCATGCCAATCCGTTTCTCCAAGTTAGAGATGCACGTGGGGCTAGCTTTCAGAATCATGGCTGTGCGAAGGAGCCCAAGCAGAACTTTTGTTGATGCTACACCCTTGTGAACGGGCAATAGCCTGTCGATCTCCTCAAGTAATTTTTTCTGTTCAACCTCAGATAGAGTAGCCATAGGAGCCACTGTGCCCATGCTATGACTATGACGCCTGTTGAGTCCTGGAAGATACTTCTTGGCATAGTAGGTCAAGGAACCAGCAATTATTTCAGGTCGAATGCCTCGAGACTCCATGGTGGAGATCAACCTCTTGTACATGGGAAAACTCAATGATGAAGCATCACCATACCACCAATCTGAATTGAAGTTTCTGGGCCTTGCACCCGTGCTGATCCCATTCCACAGTACACTGCCACCAGGGCTTTGCATCATGCCATGTTCCCTTATCGGCCACCCAAAGAGGTTTGGATCAGTAGTAGCTTTTGATGCTAACGACTCGATGCATCTCTTCACAATCTGGAGGTCTTCAGCATGGGGGAGTAGGTCATCACATGTCTCCAATGCTGTCAGGGAATCTTTCCAGTTACGGAGAACCACTTGGTTGAGGAACATTTCTGACTGGGCAATCAGGTTTTCCTCAGCCACTTCTTCAGTCATTTCTAGATGCTCTGAAGCACATCGTAGGTAGACAACATTTGCAGGAGAAAGCTCTATTTTCACACCATAGCAGAACCTTGCAACTAGCTCAAATGACTTGGCACCCCCAGGAATGTCATTTAGTTTGATGATGCATTCTTCTTGGTCTGAATTTTCTTCAATCGACCGTTCAAGAAAGGCACTTTTTGAAAGTAAAGGGAACTGCAATGAGATAGTCGTTGTTAGGGAGAAAACAATCAACATATAGAAAGGTTAATTAAAGGCACATATGGCAATCAAGTGAGATAACAAAGAATTGAGACAGAGATAAAAGGTTATAACCATTTTCATATTCTATCATAAATGCCAGTGGAAGAAGCTTTACCCAGAAAACACTAAGAAAAACATAGTATGATGAGAGTTTCATTGAAATCAAGGGACTGTTTATTGTTGCATCAGGATTCGGACAGAGAACATTTGGTAGACAGGGGCAAGCTATCAACCATTTCTGCCTTCTTTCTTGCATACCACAGGAAAACACAGGAATCAAGACTAGTATGAAAAGAATTTCATTAAAATCAAGGACCTCTTTACTTGTTCCTAACTTCCTATTGGATTTGGATGGATAGCTTTCACGTGCGACACAAATTCTAGCCATCTTGGATACACTTTGAATAGTTTTCCACTTTCCAGTAAGTAGACAGTTAATGAATCCAACAAATAAAGCTCTAAAGAGTTTCAAATCTAGGACTCATTATAATGAAGGGCATACTTAATGGCTTATAAGCATCCACAAAAAAAAAAAAAGCACAATACCTTGTGAAGGTGGAAAGACATATCCCCAACCTCAATGGTGACATCGCTAGGAAGTCCTGTTGTGCAGAACCTACAATGTTCACAAGCAGAAGAAAAGCGAAAGTTTAGATAATTTTCTACTATTCAGTAAGAAGATCCGAAAGATATCTCTGATTAGGTTCCTTGTGGCCACAAACAACGATGTGTGCCCACATGATTAATGTCAATTTCAAATCATCCTATTCCTGCCTCCAAGCAATTCGAGGGAATAATGTCTCGTTTATTGCAGAGTCAGGTGTAAATATATAGATGGATTTTTGCAATATATATTTCTCACAAAAGCCACACAACATATACCAAACAAAAGTTTAAGATAAAAAGCATATTTTTTTTTGTTGATGTGTACTACCACAAGAACAAAATCCCGGAGATCTCTCTAAACACAGGCACATCGACATAATTATGCGCAATCAGCTGGAAGGAGATTGATGAGTTAGAGATTTTGACTTGTCCAACGAAAACAAATCAATATGCTCACGTCTAAATAATTCCATAACAGTTACATCAGCCTCCATTATTAGGATCAGTAACATCTCAGTGCCAACTAAATGTGATGTGGATCCATGAGACCCACCCCATAAACTATTGCTGAAGCAGTCAACTCTAATTAAGTAGAATTTCTGTCGATATACCATGTGATCAACTGTACCCACCACGCTTAAATGCATTTCGTATGCTCAATAAGGCACTCATGCAGTGCAGGGTACCTAACCGCTAACCACGAAATATATGAATCCCGTTTTCTTGTTCTTGTAAAGAATAATAACAAATGCTGCTCATAACAAGACATCAGACATGTAGATACAACAGCTGCCGCGAACATTTTTCAGTACAAAAGCAATTAAACAAATGCATAGCTGCAGGAGCCCACAGTGCAGGTAAGCTTTGAATTCTGAATTCTGACAAGGGCCCTATTTCGTACTCCTATCTGTGTTCAAAATTTGAACTGAATCTCAAGGACTCGGATCCCAGGGCACCTATCCAAAGAGGCCGTACCCTACTACTACCAATTGGAACCACCAATTTGAACAAAAGAAATAGATACCCATTGCTCCCAGAGTTCCTCTGCTTCCATGCCTGGGCGAGCACACAAGAACAGTGAGAAGAAGACAAGCAAGCCCAATAATTTACTATAGAAATTGAAACGTAATACGACACCAGAGAATAACTCGGGATGCACACACGGAGAGACACAGAACTACTGCTCCTGGTCCTAGAGAAGAACTGGACAGACGGCGACAGCCTTGCGACTTGCGAGGCATGAGAATGCTCCTCGTCAAGGTAGGTTCAGGATGCAACGTATGCATCCCCGGAGGAGGGCGGCGAAGGCGTCGTGCGGTACGGTCCAAAGCAGTTGACCTACGGCAATTTGGGACAGGGCCGTGGAAAATCCTCACCAATTTGAGCAGGAACAGGAACCCACCCGGAACCCCCCGAATTCCGAGGCATCAGCAGGTAGGAGGAGCACGGAGGAAGCGGCAGGGCAACGGAGGCCCAGTTTAATCCGTCCAAGCAACCATGGAGGGAGAAAGGGAAATCCGCAAACTCGGGGAGAAGATGTAAGGAAAGCGCCGGAGGAAGGGGAAGGAGAAAAAAAAGGGAGAGAGGAGAACTTACCATGCCTGGCCTTGCAGCTTGAAGGCGTCAGGTTTGGAGCCGAGCTTGACGGACGCCATGGCGGGCGGGGACGGGCGGCGAGCAGGTGCTGCTGGTCGCCGGAATCAGGGAGAGTCGCGGCGGAGCAGAGCAGAACGCGCAGGGGACCTCGCGCGTGCGCGCGCAAGCACCCGTCCACCGACAACTCCTCCGGAGGTTAGTCACGCCATGGGTGTGGCTCCCCGGCCTGGAGCTCTCTCTGTCTCTGCTTTCGGGCAGCACAGAAACAAAAGCGACCTAATCCAACCACCCCCCGCCCAGCCCAGTAAACCACCAATGCGGGCAGTTAATGCCGGCGTGGTCACAGCTGTGTGGGGAGGGGAGGAGAGGACCGAAGGGGGTTGCGGATTGCAGCCAGAAGGAGAGGGATGTGGTGGGGAGAGTGGGAGGAGCAGGCGTGGCTTGGCTCGTCGTCTCCTTCAACTTGACGACGGAGGCAGGCAGGTGGCAGGAGGTTCCACTGTTTCTTCACCGTCGTCTACATGTGGGGCGATTGAGTGCTCTTAACAGGGGGTTATTAAGAATCATCATCGCTCTTTGTTCCCGTGGGGGGGTGATTTGTTTTGGTTTGGGGACCGGCGAAAGAAGACAGCCAAGCGGGGAGGATGACAGTGGACTCTGGGAGCCATAATTATCAATAAGCTGCAGACAAATCCTCTTCTGCAAGCAAAAAGGCGGAAGCAGCTGCGGGGTCCTGCGGGGAAGAACACAACGCCGCCCGCCCGTCCTCAAAGCTGAGGCTGACTGTTCCTGCCATAAAAGCGGCAAAGTGCAAAACGACGGCTTGCACCTGCAAGGCAGAAGAAGAAACGGGCAAACAATTAAAGAAAGATAACAATGCTACAAATCTTCTCTGGACGACGGAATACGCAAGAGAGAAAATTTCAGGAAAAAAAGGAGCACGCTTTTTATTTTACGCAAACGGCAAATTAGGTGAGGAGATGCGCGTGGCGTGGCGGGCGCAGTCGCAGTCGCAGTCGCAGTCGCAGTCGCAGTCGCGCCGTGCAGCGGGAGGGTGCAGTAATTGAGGCGCATTAAAAGTTCTGGAAATCTGGGGCCGCGTGCACAGAGATTCGCAGCTGCCGCTTTTGTTTACACGCTGCAGTTCAGATGGGGTTAACCGTAATCAGATTGCCCACCGCTTCGACTGTCCCGTTGTCGGATATTTTTTTTTTCTTTTCCTTTGGGTTTCAAAGGTTCCGTTGTGGACAAGCAAGCTGGAAAGTGCTTCTTGTCCCGGATTTTGACCTTTTACGCCAGTACCCGGCACTGTATGTGATGTACTCCTCTCTTTTTCCACATTACGGAGTACTCTACATATTGGCTCCTTTTTTTTTTGGTTGCTTCTGAAAAGGACCGCATAAAAAAAAAAAGCATACGGAGTATAAATAAACATTTGCAAATAAAATTATAATATGGCTAAGTATTTTTTTTCGGCTCTGATACGTTGAGAGTCGAGACTGACGCTGTGGCGCTGCAGGGTGCAAGCACCAGACAACGCCACTGGCTGCAGCGGCTTACAGCTTGAAATAACATTTTCGATCACGGCGTTCGTTATAAATTCACCCTTGATCTATTTTCCCCCCTAAAATTGGTGCTAAACATTTATTTCCAGTCTTTCTAAATGTATCCAGAGTTAATTTCTGTTGCCATGCATTGCCGATATATAAAGAGACTTTTTTTCCATTTCAAAACCATATATCTACCGATAACCAATGCCATGCAACTTGTAAACCGATGGCATGCAAATAAAAAAAACACTTGTAAAGTAGTACGGAGTACTATATATCGGAGGCAGGTGGCTACGTGCCCGTTGTATATATGTCGGATTATACGGGGGACACCGGACAGAGATGCCATTCTACATCTAGCGCATTAACAATCGTTTTCCTCCATGTTAAGTACGTTTACTTCCTCTAATTTAATCGTCCATGTGGCTGGTAGAAGATGCGCGCGCAACTTTAGTTTTTTTCAATCACAGATTCTGGACAATGAAAAAGTATAACCAGGTGGTGGGTTCAGTACAAGTGTGGTTGAAATGGTCCATCAGATCGGGTAGCGGATGAGAGGGGACCGACGCAAATTATACACACGTACGACACAAATAGGGAGTGGCAATGTCGCGTACATGTACATACATTGTCTTCTCCTTTTTTGTGACAGTAACGCCATTGCACTTTCAGTAGCACAGACCATGAAAATAGAGTCAATTGGGTGCGACACCCCTTTTTCTGGAAAAATCATTGGTGCCTGTTCTCAATCGGCTACGCTGGGTAGAATCAGAAAATTGTTCCTGTTCAAGGCACTGACAGCCATTGCTACTTAATTTGGTTACAGCCAAGCTGTCAAAGAACATGATCTGCCTCTTGCACTCAATGCCAGCCTCGAGATGCCGTTCTAGTTCTAGATTACACACATGCACAGGGCACAACAACCAGAATTCTTTGTTTCCATTGTAGCATCGGCGAATGGCGATGACTCTCTTTCTTTGGGAAAAAAAAAATGGCGATGACACTCTCAGTTTCAGTTGCAACATTCCCAAGGACAAATCAAGGCCTTCAGCGCAAGCAAATGTTTGTCCACCACCCCGACATGTCAAGCTAGGCACAAGGCCGGCATCGTATAGTACACCGTGCCACATGTACGACCTGGGAACGGGGAGCCGTCCACCCTAGCGTAACGTAGGCTGGCGTACGTGGCCGCCGCGGCGCGCTCGCTTGTGCGTGCAGACGCCGTTGCCCGCCTCGCGCCTCCCGCGCGCGCACGTGCTCGAGGTCAGCGCTCGCTCGGGTGCCGCGCATGGCATATTGGCATGGGGGCGAGCGCGGCAGGTCGGTCAGCCAGCAGTTTCTCCGTGGAACGGCGAGCAGGGACGTGTACTAGCATGCGCGGTCGCTTGCCGTTTCGTCCAGGGGGGCGACGACTCCCGCGCTCCCATGCGCCGCGCCGCGCTCGTGCCACCGACGACGACGGTAACCGAGCGTGCGCCACGCGCGGCGCGATCGCGTACCGTGCCGCCTCCTCGTGTGTAAAAATGATTTCTGATCGCGCGAGACCGCGAATGGACGCAGTTCATGGCGTCAGAGCGTGCACTTGTTAGCTGTAGCTGCAAGAGTGTTGTTAGCACTGGTGTAGTAGATGCTAGTAGAAAATAAGCACAATCTATTTTGTCTATATCTGACCAGTGGCGGAGCTCGGCCAGAAATTTAGGTGGGGCATAACTTTTTATTAGCACCGTACGACCACACATGAATGAAAAATATAATCTACCAATTCACAAATACCAACTAAAGAAGAGTAGAAAAATCCAACTATCTGCAAGGGCATTGGTTGCGCGGTATGAGCATTGTTCACGGCACTAGGCAGCTAGCATGGCAAGGGGCATCGGCGGGCCGCACAGTCAGTAAGGTCTTCAGCGACTGGCGGCAGCAAGGGGCGGGTTGCAGCTAGGCCTAGGGAGCGGATTTCACTTAATGCTGCTGGGATTTCACTTTGTTAGTGCAAAAGATATCTTAGCTTGAACTTGTCAAAAACAGGTTGTTTTTTTTCCTCTGCTTCTAGCAAACTCAAGAACCCATTAGTCCAATGATTTTTTTTCCCTTTATTTTTCAAATATTAATCTTAATACCAAGAATGATATAGTGCAAGAACAACGATGACCTTGTCTAAGAAATTGTATGCAAGAATGCATAATTTTTTCACAGCTTGTCATAATGACCTTTACTATTATGATGACTACTACTATCATTGAGTTTCCTATCTGTGGCTCTCATTGAGTTTCCTACAACTTGCTTAGGACTAAAAGCTTTGTTGTTGGCATAAGTGTGCCTTTGGAAATCACTATTTTCATGGAACAAGCCAATAGATTTAAAAAAAACTTGCTCATGTTGGGATTTTGTAAACAAAAGTAACCACTCAATTGCACAAGGGGTTATAAAGGTTCTACATGTGAAAAGGATGATAGGTCATAGTATAACAAAGGGATGATAGGACATGGTATAACAAAGGGATCCATGAACTAGAGCTATTACCAGTTTTGCAGCGTTTCTGTTCTTCAATGTCAAAATGCTGCTTCAGCAAATGCTAATGCTGCTTGGGCTTCTGCTTCTGCAGCCTCTGCTTCTTTCGCTGCAGCTTCAGCTTCTGCCATGATGGCCTCTGCTTCAGCAACTGCATGAGCTGCAGCCGCTGAAGCTTCCTCAGCAGTCATTGTTGACATACGTGCCAATTCCGCATCAACTTGAGATCTGGTAAGGGTTTTAGTATCATCGCTCCATATCTTGACAGGCTCTCTTTGCACATCTTCCAACAGCAGCATTTTGGGGCTTCGGCCCTCTGAATTGGGTGAACTAGGTGCTATCCTGTACTTCCTATTCACCTGCAATCTCCCAAAGGGCCACATGATCATAAGTCATAGGTTCTAGATTCTTGGCATGGGTAGTAAATATTGTCTACTGCCATGATAACGCATAGCCCAATTTCATGGTTTAACAAATGGCACCTTCTGATTAGCTCAAAACAAAAACATTAAGCATTAAGAGACCAGTCATGAACACCAGAGCCTAAAAAACATACAACACAGAACCAAGGTGTTTTCTTAAGACAAAATAGCAAGCCTGCAGTTCAACAAGGATTGACATGAAACTGAACAATAAACAGTATGCAAAAGTGATTCCTGATACTTAAAGAGTAAAAAACATGTGTATGTCTCTCAGCAAATACATGTAAATACAGCAAAGAGATCTTGGGAAACCTTAATATATATTGTTTTCACAAATATTTCCTCCCAGCTGTTCTACTTGCATGAAAAATAGGATTATGACAGTTGCACCCACTTAGTGTGGTATAGTAGTTTCACATTTGGAAATAGCTAATTTCCCTTAAGGCGTACCTTTATCAATTTGCCACTGGTGGACAAGTCCTTCAGTTTTGCTGATAGTAAGTGATCAAAATCACTAGGTGGCCAATATTGCTCCTAAGTAAAACAAGGGTAAGAAACTGATTCCACATGTAGCAAATAAGAGCAATCATGACTTATTTCAACAAGACTGACAAACAAGCAAGCATGATAATTTCAAACAACATACTCAACCAGAAGACACAATGCAACAGTCTTCCTTTCATAAAGCTCAAAGAGGGTGAGCAGAAAGTTGATTCCACTTCTTGCCTAAAAAGATACAGGAAATCTTATGTTTCCCTACCTATTGGATTCCACTAGTTTCTTCTGGTGTGATACAATCAGGTTAGGTGTAGTGCAGTTTCAGTTTCTGCCTTTCCGGTAATGTTCTACGGTGATCTGACTGAGCTCCAACATATAGGGTATTTTTGGATGGCCGCATGTGCCCAGCCTGCATGCGCGCATGCGTATAAACGCGGAGAGCAGGGCGTTCGGCTAGGCTGCTGCATTGTATGCGCCTGCATCCGCTGATGCAAAAATACGGTGGCATGCAGGCTCAGGTGATGCGGCCAACTTGGCCTTCGCTGCGGAGCCTGGCTGGGCGTATGCATCGGCGGAAGAAGTAGGTCCACGTGTAAGAGTCTATACTAGGTAAGTTTGCATCCACTCATGCAGCTAACCAAACAAGATCTCAATATGTTCTGTATCCGCTCATACAGTTTCACCAAACACCTTCTTTCTAAGAATTTGCACCAACTGAGCCTGCTTCCCCTCATGCAGGATATACGATGCGAGTCTACGAAACTCCATTCGAGCAACCAAACACACCCATAGAGTGCAAAAAAGGGCACCAAAACAAAAGGCATATAAATGCGGGTGAAGGAGACAATGACATTAGACAATACCTAAAAAAGGACACAGCATTAGGAAGTTCATTTGTAGGCAACCACTAGAAACATAGATCTAGTACTGGAAAGGAACAAGATGCATACCTCTATGTAATTAGCAATAGTAGTTCTGTGTGACCCCGTAGGCTCATTTAAATTCTTTATAGCCTCCATTATAATATTATCTAGCCTGCAGGAAAGCTATTAAACTAAAGTGGAGCATCAAACGTATCTAGTTTTGTATTGACAAATGACAACAGAGAAAAAAAAAGGGTTAAATTCCAGATTTGTCTGTTATACTAAGACATATAAATACCTCGAGTGAGATTTCTTCGAATTTGATGTGTTCTTTGCTTCACTAGGCAATGATGCTATAGGCTTTTCGTCAACAATCTCATCATCAATATCAGAAGTAACTCTACCGACGGCCATTGTGTGCTCGTTATTCTTGGGAGTAGTTCGGGCTCTCTTCACTGCAGTCTTCGCCTTGTCACGAGAACTCGATGTACTGACAATTACGTTCATGTTTCGCCATTTGTCCTAAGTATTAATTAGCAGAGTTGAAAAAAAATGTATACTGAGACCGAAGATAACATGCGGAAATTTACTAATGACTCACAATTTTAACAAACAGAGAATTTGGAATGTCATTCAATTTAAAAAGACTAGGTAAGAAGAATAAAGTGAAATATTGAACCTTAAGGTCAACATTTGAGCGGTAGCACAAAGTGGAACTAAATTCTGGATCTTTCAATATTGTGCGCCATTTTCCAACTCCATGCCTTGCTATTCCAGCTCTAAGAGCAGCCTCTTCCTCAGAAGTCCACCTTTGTTTTGGAACCCCCATTCTTATGCCAAATCTCCTCTGATCAGTATAATGCAAACACGAGTGTGCACCTTCTAACATGAATTCTATATGTTAGAACTTTGCGCATGCTGGTAAAATAAACAGCTACAAGGAGTATGAGCAGTGATGAAATATATAAGGTTATTGCCCATGCCAAGCAATGAGTATTCTGAAAATGTCCACTATAAGAATATTTGACTAAAAGAATCTAACATATCACATATGCAAGAAAAACCAAGAAGAAATGAAAGATTCTTTACATATGTACAACATATAGCCATTTGTGCCTCAGAGACTCCACATATTTCACATCGAATATAACCTATCATATCTATTGTAGTATACACATACTAGTCAAAAGGTACTGACCTCAACAACAGCCTATACAACACGACCAGTCAAAGGTGCAGAGGCTTTCCAAGGTAACTTCAGAATTATTTGATCAGAAAAAAATGAGTTAAAACACGAAAAAGTGGCAACTGGCAGGCTGTCTCCAAGCTTTGCTCATTTATACTTGATACATGAGAAATTTCATTGCTATGTCAAAAACACCATGTTGTAACACCTAAAATGTTAAAAAACGAGGAATCTCAGCGCAATACATAGAATATTCCAGTGTAACTAGGGAAAACATAACTCCCAAAAAAGAGGGAAATATAACATAAACAGTTAATAGCACATTTCATAAAGCGCCAAGCCACTTTACAGTGATTTTTTCCCTTCAAGCTCCCCATTACACCACTCTTAAAGTTCCTATTATTACTTAAAACGTAAAGGAACATCAGTTTCTTTCAAGTTGCTCAAGTTTTTGTAGGTTGCTGGTGTAACAAACTCAACAAGATATCAAAGCAGAGGATGATGAGTATCTAATCAATTTGGCTCATTCATCATACCTATTTGGCTAGGACCAACCTGATTAGTCTGGGCTACAGTCGTTCCTTGTTCTTTTTGTTCCAAAGGTGTTTGTTGTTTTTCTAGTCTTTTAAGCCAACCTTTTCTTATCCTCTAGGGAGATGAGAGGGTTGTGTTGTATGGAACTGTAATTTCTCTCTAATACAAATATACGCAGATCTATTGCATGTTCGAGAAAAAAGGAAACATGTTCAGGCATCTAAATGGTTAGTCTGAGTAAGACCATACACTGTACTCACATAAGTGCCAGCATTACTGATCCCGCCAAGCCTATCAGTATCACTAAATAATATTAATCTATGTTCTAGATTTTAGATTGAATTCATGAGTGCATCGGTGATGCAGAAACAAAAGGGCAAATGGTTGTACAGTGACACTTGCTACCTATACAATATACATGCGCTGCAACACTACCTTTCCTCAAAACTAACCAGATACTGCTTCAGAGCAAAGGACTTAAAATACTCTACCTGCATAACAACTGAGGCAGCAGGAAAATCACGACACCATAATAGCACAATTTGTATACCGGTGTCCGGTGATTAAATTCAACCATCTTAAGATAGAGTGCACTGTGTGCACAGACCACAATCACAATGGAAATACGTGATGGTTTGCTTTTGAATTTTAATCCAAAACTGTTTCACATAAGCCACATCGAAACTGCATATCAAACTTAGCACAGGCCAAGGGCAATTATCTATCTCTCAGATCCAGGGCAAGGCTTAGCGTGGACCATGGAACATGGGGTTCAATCGAACACGAAATTTCTTTGGAATGAAAATCGCATTAACATCTCAGATCCAAAGTGCTAGGCGTCATACGAGACCCATTGGTTTTGGATTGCAATCGAGCTATAACTAAGGTTTACTTGATACTACAACTAATGAAGATAGAGAAGAATTTGGATTAACTGCTCGGACAACCCACAGCCCATCGTTGAAAATTCCAACCAAGCAAGGTGCTAGGGCTTACCACTAGAGAATCGATCCCCTGTGCCGACAGGTCTCCGCTCCACGTCGGGCACTCCAATCCGAAGCCAGTGGAGCGGGAAGAAAGGAAGAGGGGGCGGGCGAGGAGGACGACCACGATCAGGAGAGGGAAGAGTGGCGGCGTGGACCTGTCAAGGAGGAGGGGACACCGAATGGCAGGCAGGTGGCGGCCCGAGCCCGGAACGACCGAGGAGCCTGTCTGGCGTGCTTCCCTCCACCCGTTTGGTACCCTTTTCCTCTTCCTTCTCCGAAGCTCGAGCTGAGCTCGTCACTTCGATGGCTCGATCCGGCGGCAATGACCTCGATTTGGATGGTGGGGGAGCTCGATTTGGATGGCGGTCGAGCTCGACTTGGTGGAGGGGAAGCTCGATCTGAGGGCTAAGCACGAAGAGGTCGAACGGGGAGGTGAGGTGTTAGATTTCGGAGTTCCGGAGGCGATGAGCAGAAACCGGAGTTTTGATTCGTGGACCTCGAGCACGATTGGGCGTGGCTGGGTGGAAGAAGTTGATGTTCCTGTCACGTGAGCGATCGCCAAGAGAGCACGTTGCGGATTGCTAGGACCTAGGAGAGTGACAGGGAGTCTGTGACTCGCGTTGGGAATTTTTTTCGCAAAACCTGTTAAATTACGCATGACGGTGATTTTGATACAGTAACTACAGTTTTGTGTTTTTCTTTTTTTATTTCTCTTAAATTTTTAAAAATTATAGTAAATTATATAGAAATCATAAAACATAAAATCTAATTCTGTTAGACGAGTAGATCTATATAGAATATAAATATAGAATGCTTTGGTACAAAATTTTTGTTGTAAAAAAATAGATTTGTTCACTGTAAAACTATAGCAAAAACTTTATACTAAAACACACCATATTATATGTTCATTGTGTAATCTACTCATGTACGTAAGTCTAACAAAAATTTATGATTTATCATGATCTTTCAAAGATTTAGTGAAAATAAATAAATAAATAAATAAGACAAAAGCAAAACCATCGTCCAAAACCGCATAAGGGACTAATTTGGCTGGTTTGGAAAGTTTGAGAGTAAAATAGATGGTTTCATTTAAGGTCAATTGGATACTCGCCATTGTAACTTTTACGTTTTTAAAATACGTCATTACTATCCGTCTAACTATGCCAGCACCATTATAATTTTACTGAAGTTTGAAATATGCCATTATGTACGCTTGATTGCGACTTGGGTCCACTAGCAGGTATAAATATACGTACACATGGTGTGTACATATTTTTTCCATGAGGCTGAAGTTTCAAAAACTTGTCATTTATAAGGGTTATAAAGTTGATCATCCCGGATAGGTTGAAGGGTCAAGTAGACTGTATTTTCAAAGTGAATATAAGGTGTTTTGAACAGATTATCTGATCAAGAGACGAAACGGAGGGGCTGTGACCTCAAATCCCGATTTAGGACTGCAATCTTTATGTGGGAAGATCTGGAGCATCCATTGCGCAAATAAGGTAAAGCACTTCATGGCGGCGGCGAGCACTTGCTTGTCTACGAGCTCACGCCCAATGCAATGGACGTCTCGACTCTCATATCCACAGCCACGAGCCCACGACAATGTGCTATCGTGGCAACTCAGGTACCACACTATATAGCAGATGATCTGTGCATTGTTCAGCATTTTCTAGTAATAAAAATGTTCATTAATTCTATCACGCCATAATAACGTGTTCGTTTGGCATGAGATCGTGCTTGGAATCGGCTCTGCAGTCTGCACTCCTGTACCTGCATCAGGAGCGGGAGCAGTACGTGCGTCTTGCACTTGCACCGTGACATCAAGCCGAGCAACGTTATGCTCGACACGCCTCCTTCAACACAAGCTCGGCGACTTCGGGCTCGCGCGAGGTTGGTCGACCACGAGCGCCAATCTCACACGACTGGCCAGGGAAGGATCCTCGCCGCGGACGCACGGCTAGACGGAGATCGAGGTCGTCGACGGCGAGATGGAGCGCGTGATGGTCACCGCGCTCTGGTCGTCAACGTGCTGCGGCTCGAGGCTGCCCCTGTCGCGCCTCCCCGCGGACATGCCGGTCGCGACGTTCTTGCCACCATTGTTCAATCGCTTCCGGCGGGCCTGAGTCCGGGGCTGTGACCGGCACCACGCGTTCAAGCATCCCCACGCAGGCTTCCTCCTAGCTAAGATGCAAAAAAAAAATTGTATTAATCGCTCTTCACTTCTCCAAATCTTTTTCTGAAAAATGTCACAATTCCAAATTATATTCATGTAACATATGGATTCTTTGCCCCCATACAAATCCTCGATCGGTAGGTAGGTCCTGGAGAATGGAGATGGGCATCGTGGTGCACCCGGTGGTGATCGGCCTGGGCATGGGCGCGTCGCAGAAGAGTGTGCACGATCCGTCCGCCCCCTCGTGGCGGCGCTCTTCTTACTAGATTATTATTATTGATCAACTGTCAGATTTTGGGTTGGCCTACAGGTTCACTTAGGAAACTTGTAAAACTTTTCCAGGCATCGGTTTTGTTTGGCAAAATGGTGTTCCAAATCCGGTAGCTATTTTAAACATCTACTGTTTGGAACTGAACATTTCAATATTTTTAGATTAATGTTTGTATGTGATTATTCTCTGAAGATTAACAAAGGACAAAACGTTATTTTCTTCAAATTTAGATTATTTATATTTCAGTGCTAGGCATAATGGGGCCAAATAGAATGCTCATCCTCATGGGAAAAAAATGAATCGAGACCTCATGGAATAAAATAAAGACGTGGCATCAGATAAACATGTCAAGGGCGTGTTTGCTTGGCGTCCAGGCCTGAGAGCGCCGGCCAGGCGGCTCAAATCACGCACCGGCGCACGGTGGTCTGCCGTCCGGAGCAGACCGCTGCCTGGGAAGGTTTGATCCAAACAGCCCAGTCCGTAGTGTTTCGTTACGGCTATTCTCTTTCGCATCATATGTATCAGCTGTATTGACAAGTTGAAGCCTCGCTTGGACAGGCTGTGAATATGTTCATGTTTAGATTCATGCAAATCTGAATGACTTGTTATGTTAGGTGCGTACCGGTATTTGTAATCTTTAGTGGTTCACTTATTTCGGTATTTGTAATCTTGAGTGGTTCACTTATTTCGATTTCTCAATGTCAAAGAATTTGGCCTAGAAACGAGTATTGTTTGATTTCTTGGTCCTTCCGTTAATTTGATGAGATAACCATGTTAAGTTATACATAAAAATACTAATAAAAGAGACCGCTAGAAACCTAAAGATGCACTGTATGCGTCTTTCAGGTTGCTTAGTATCAATAATTTCCCAGATAAGCTATTATTTTTCAGGCATGGAATGATTATTTTTATATTTTTTTTAAAAAAACCGGTTGCCCGGTAATATATTAATAAGAGAGAAAAGAGTTCACAACATATTGCGCAAGGAGTGCACCGCCTGCAGCAGACCGTTACAAGGGGTTTGGAAAAATAAAGCTAATTAGACAATAAAAGTAGATACGACTACTGCTCTATCTGCATATGAAAATCTAAGGGACCTCCATCTCTAGTGCCCCAGACTCAGCTGCAATGGCTGCTAGTGCCCTCGAAAGCTCCTTGTCCTTCAAACGTGCTGCCGCTTGGATGGTCTTGACCGCTTGCTCCGGGAGATCGTGCCCATACATGTCAATGTAGGCAATGACCGCTGCATCCGGTGCCGGTGCTGCTGACTTGCCGTCGATGAAGGAGAGCTCACGCATGAGCTTGTGCTGAGCACGCTCAACAACTGGTAGTGAGGATGCCCGAGCTGCCTGGCGTGCACTCGAGCGGGTGGGGGCAGCGACAGCCCTCCTCCTGTTTTTCCTGCTGGTCGGAGGGGGCGACACTGGCCTTTAGAGGATTGGAGCAGGGATGGGCTTGAAAATCCGTGCACAGAAGTCGGCGTAGCCTTCAGGCTTGTCCTGGTCGTCTTTCACTTTAGTTGCGTAGTCATCAAAACAGTCCCAGCCTATGGCGTCCCGAGAGGTCGGGTCGTCCACGTCCGAGACGTAACCAATGCTTGGGCCCTTGCTACAAAACTGAGCCACAACATCGGTGGCCATCTGAACCGCCATCATGTTGTCAAGCCCCTGGGTGCCTGGCTCAACAACAGCTTCATTGGGCTGTGGTAGCTGCGCTGAAGGTGAGACGCACAGCAGGACGACAAGCTGCACGTTAGCACAGCTGTGTTCATGGACCATTGGGCCGTCCTCTAGGGACAGGACCCCATCGCCGTCCGAGTCCCTAGAGAAGTCGAGCAGGGGGTCACAGCTTACCGGCGAAGTGCAGTGCTGACTCCATCCTAGAGATCGGGTGACTGGGGAGCACGAGCGAAGGCGTTCCCAGTCCTCTGAGGCATGAGCAAGGGCCTCGCGCCCTCGCTCAGACCTTCGTGGCGAGCGTCCGTCTGAGCGCCCCCGGTCCATCAAGGCGTGGTCATCAACTGGAGCCTGGCAACGACCGCACCAAGGAACGATGGCGACATGGGCCGGCGTTGGGCAGTTGGCAACTGAAGGAAGCACTATCTCCACTGTTTTGGGAGGTGGATGTGATGAGATGTTTGGAGCCTGAGGTGGTGTGGTGGGATGGCTGGCCGAGCAAAGTGGTGGGAAAGCAAGGCGATTGTGGATGCTGCCTGCAGGGAAGGTGGGTCAGAGTCGGAGGCAGAGCTCGGCTGAGATGGGTTGACGCTGACTTGAGCGACAGTGGTGGGAGATATGACCGAAGCCCATGCACCTGAGGCCACATACAGGGTCCCGGCATTGTGCGACACGGTGATCGGCACTGAGACGACCAAAGCAGCGGCCGTCGAAAGCCGGCGGTGTCCCCCGTGGACTAGTAGTGCGTCCTTCGGTACTCGTCCCACAGCGCAGTAGCAACTGTGGCGCCTGCGCCAACTAGTCAGGGTACTGGGGGAGCACGCACTGCCAACCATCGGTGTTCGGGGCAGTCGCCCTTTGCCCGGGCCCAAGCCACTGGTTAACGGGGGTTCGCCCGGTCCGGCATTGGTAGCCCGATGCCCTTCGCGCCCACTTGCATTCGAGAGCCGCTGCTGTGTGGCGTGTTCGCCTGCAACCGCAGCAGCTCTCACCCTCCGGCGGCGGCGGCGACGTCGGTGGTGGTGCTAACTTTGGCGCCTTGCCGATCTTGTGCCCTGGTCACCAGCAGCACCCGCGTCAGCGTCGACGCTCCATGCCAACTCGACGCCCTTGGCGGAGTCAACGGTCGGAACGCCATCAGAGTGCGGCTCCTGCGCCGTGGCCGGGGAGAGGTCCCGACGAGCCACGCGGAGGTAGGGGAGGTCCGCCTCCATGCTCCCATCGTCATCCTCGTCGTTGTCGGAGCAGTCTTCGATGATGACATCACTCCACTGCATCAGCTTCGATCTGCCAGTGGAGGAGGGGATGAAGGGCACAGCGATGGGCGAGAGAGACCGGCCTAGGTCACCCGCATCTCCCCCTACCGCTGCCTCATCGTCGCTCGCCCCTGTGGCCTGGGACGATGGCGTGGCGGCGGCTGGCGGGAGGGTCGACGCGGCCCCTGTGGAGGACATGGCCGCGCCCGCATCGGCCTCAGCGCGCGGCTGGGAAGGAGCAGCAGCTTCGTGTTCGCCCGCGCAGCCCTCGCCGGAGTGCTCTACCGCGCCTCCTGCCTCCTCCGGCTGCTCTGGCGCTGCCTCCTCCACCAGCCATTCACCCTCTTCGCGTTCGTCACTGTTCTCCACGGAAAGGTGAGGAACGACCTCAAAGCTGCCATGGGAAGGTAGATCAGGCAATGGGGAGCGCGAATCTAAGGTCAGTTTGACGGGATTGGCAGCTGGATTCAGGATCGGTGGGGTGGGTGGTGCGGCGGCGGCAGCAGGGCTAGGGATGTCGGGGGGTTCGGGGAGACGCATACTTGTTTAACCTATTGTACTTTTTCTTCGCTTGGTGTTGTTTTTCTAGCCATATGGCCATCACACTGACTATTTAAAATGCATATAAGATCCACAATAATAATGAAAGTGTGCAATACTCCGTACTCAATAATAAGTTCACAAATACAGAAGATGTTCAAGTTACATGAACGCACACATGATGTTCAAGTTTACAAATATGAGAAGCATATCTAAAATCAAAGACTAAGCCTTCTTTTACTTCTTGTGCTCATTGCAAGGCTAGGTGGTTGTATTTTTTTTTTTTTTTTTGCTTCTAGTACCCATGGCGGGGCTGTCAAGTGGTACATTTGTAGTTCTAACATTCTTACCACCTAGCCCTTGCTTCTTCTTTGTGGGTTTCACCTTCTTGTTACCCTTGACCTTGACAGGTTGTTCAATGTGTGGAGGATGTTCAATGGAAAGTGCTTCCGGCTGATTTAAGCTACTTCTTGACCTACATTGAGCAGCAAATGATGTTAGTTCAATATGCAATAGTCGGATGGAGAACAAATTTAGAACTAGAAAAAAATGCTTTTTGATAACAAGTTTTAAATAACAACTAGAGGATTTAATAATTTTTGGTTTGTCAAGACTCTAAGAATGGCAATTTTGCACTTACTGCTAGCAATTGTGTGCAGTGTAGCTATGAACCTGGCAATCTAAGGTAAATTCTAAACTAGTAGCGCAGGCGAAACAAAAGTCTCCAACCCGATGGCGGAAAATAGGAGGCAGGGGCGGACTAGTAGCAAGGCAGTGGTGGATCGGGAGGTTGAGGCTGGAGGATGTAGCGAACCAAGGCGATGGAGCGGGGAGCGGAGCTAGTGTGGATGTTGTCGTCCTGTTGTGCGCCCGAGGTGGATCCGTCGGCAGGACCTCGCCGAAGCTGCCCTCCTCCAAGGCCAGTGATGGCTAGGGTTTGGACCCGACCGATCCATTTCTTTTGTCGATGCAACGACCCTGCTGCAACACGTGCACGGAAGGGGTGAGGCTACTTTGGTCTTTAGTTCGACAAAAAAGGGGCCAAGAAACTATCTAGCCTACAGGAAAGCTATTAAACAGAAGTGGAGCATCGAAAGTATATCTACTTTTCTATTGACAAACCACAACAGAGAAAAAGGGTTAAATTCCATATTTGCATGTTACATTTAGACATATATAAATACCTTGAGTGAAATTTCCTCGAATTTGATGTGTTCTTTGCTTCACTAGGCAATGATGCTATAGGCTTTTCATCAACAATCTCATCATCAATTTGCTTGTTATTCTTGGGAGTAGTTCGGGTTCTCTTCACTCCAGTCTCCGCCATGTTTCGCCATTTGTCCTAAGTATTAATTAGCAGAGTTGAAAAAAATGCAAATTGAGACCGAAGATACCATGAAAATTTACAAATGACTCATAATTTTAACAAACAAAGAATTTGGAATGACATTCACTAAAACAAGATTAGGTAAGAAGAATAAAGAAAAAATATCGAACCTTGAGGTCAATATTTGAGCGGCATCTCAAAGTGGAACTGAATTCTGGATCTTTCAATATTGTGCACCATTTTCCAACTCCATGCCTTGCTATTCCAGCTCTAAGAGCTCCCTCTTCCTCAGAAGTCCACCATTGTTTTATAGCGCCCATTCTTAGGCCAAATATCCTCTGATTAGTATAATGCGAACACGAGTGTGCACCTTCTAACATGAATTCTATCTGCTAGAACTTATGGCCAGTGATGAACTATATTTGGTTGTTGCCCATGCCAAGTATTGAGTAATGAGTATTCTAAACATGTACGCTATAAGAATATTTGACCAAAAGAATCTAACATATATGCAAGAAAAACCAAAAAGAAATGAAAGATTCTTTTCATATGTACATCATATAGCTGTTCGTGGGTAAAGTAAATTATAGAAGAAACGTTTTCCATACAGTGGCCTTAGAGACTACACATATTTCACATTCAAATAAGCCTATCATATCTGTTGTAGCTGCCGTGGCTTGGGGAGCATTTGGCCGACTGGAACAGGGGAGCCGATGCGGTGGATGCCATTGCCGTCGGCGAGAAGCTCGCTGGCGAGCGCGGTAAACGGCCTACGGGCCTCGGTTTGACTCGGGAAAGCAAGCACGGTAAGAAAAAGGAGGGCACAACGATCTCACCGAGGAGCCTCACGGGGTCCGAGGAGGTTCGACGACGGCGTGGGGCGGACGGCGTGGGGCGGACGGCGGTTTCCTGCGAAGGTCGGTGGCATCGTGTGAGCAACTGGAGAGCGAGAGATAGGAGATGACACATACGGCTTCTTCACCTGGGTGTGAGGCTCGCCAACGGGTCTCGAACGGCGGAGAGGCTCTCTACGACGGCCATAGCGGCGGCGGGCGACTGCGAGATCTGAGCGATGGCTGTGGGGACGCAACGGCTCGGGTGGCGCGGCTCGTAGATGCGAAAAGAAGTCACGACAGCCCCTCCCGGTTTTATACGGGCGCTGGGCTTGGGCATCACGGGCAGCGGTTGAGTCCTGCTCGGTTACGACTGAAGGTAGGAGACGACGCTGACCAGTGGGCCCAGGATGCAGCGACTCAAGGCCCGGGCCTTCGACGGGGCCGGCCCAAGAAGGGAAAGGGAGTTGGGGTGCGTGCGGCCTTCTCGCGGCCATGCTGGGCTGCTGCTTTTCCTGAGGGAGCAGGGGAAACAGACCGGCGAGGCCGCCGGGAGAGTGAGGCAGAAAGACTTCGGGCCAGAATAGAGAGAGAGAGAGTCAGAGGAGTTTTTTTTTTTCTTTTTCCTTTTCTTTCATTCCAAAAGCCATTTTCAAATTCAGCTTCAAAAGCATTTGAATCATTTTGAGTTTTGAATCAAAACCACTCATCACAATAAAAAATATAAAATTAGTTCCTTGGCCCTAGAAAAAGTTCACCTTAGTTTCTTGACCCAACTTGCTTATTTGGCCCCAAAATGATTTTCGTTTTGACATTTGGCCCTTCTGTTAGTTTCACTAGGTGACAGTGTTAAAAACAAGATGAAATGATCTTTTTACCCATAGTGGAATAGAACACTTCTTCAAAGTACAGTCACATAGGCATTTTAGGCTTTCTATTATCATTAATTTCCAAAAACAAGTTAATACGTTGCCTGAATTTTAGAGGCATCGGTTTTGTTTGGCCAAATGGTGTTCGAAATGCGGTATTCTTCAACCATTAAGGACGCATCGTTATTTTCTCCAAATTTCATTTCAGTTCTAGGCATAATAATGGGGCCAAATAGAATGCTATCCATACAGTAAAATGATAAGGTCATCCTCGTGTAAAAGATGAACGACTTGGCTCGAGGGCGTGTTTGCGCTGCGTCCAAGCTTGAGCGCCCGCCGCCGCCGGCCAGGCAGCTCAATTTACGCACCGACGCAGGTGCTCTGCCGAGCGTTTCATTATTGCGACTTGCGAGGCTATTCTCCCTTCCATCCTGTATCTGCTGTATTGGTTCAAGGCTCGCTCGGCCCTGAATGTGTACATGTTTACATTCATGCAAATCTGAATGACTTGGTTATGTTCAAATCTTGAGCAGTTCAATTGTTTTGAGTTAAAAGAATGGTACAGCCAATTGCAGGCGCGAATCTGAGTCGGTTCAAACAAAAATAGTCGACAGACATGCCAAACAAATGTCGCGGGGGAATAGTAACAGGAAGCTCATGGTTGAAGAGCAGCCAGTGTCGCAAAGAACCCGCCCATCACTATCTGCCACTCTTACGAGACGCGAGGCCATGGAGACGAGACCAGGCATCAGATACCACATGGCATTTCATTCCATTTCACTTGGTTACGCTTAAGACAAACAATCAAATCAAGAGATCTTAATGAAACACCGGCAGAAAAAAAAAAACAAAGGAGAGCACGAAACGGTAAAGGGCGCAATCTCTCAGCCGAAAGATGGTGATTTTTGTTGTGCGATAATCATCGATTATCTCAGCACAATTAAACGACTTCATCACCGATTGCTCCAGCAAACAACATAGGGAGGAAAACAAAGATTGTAGATTGGGGGAGATCAGATGGTAGTGCATGTAATTTGGCAATCATCATCTGGTGTTGCAGAGGATGGTTTATGGATTGAGATTCCTCACTTCGCCCCCAACCAAAAGCAACTCCAAAGAATGCAACGAACACCGAAAATAACAACAGGAAACAAAACGATGCGATAACAAACAGATTAACTTCCCCAATTCCGGCGGTCGAAGCAAGAGCGGCGGCGCTTACGGCTACGGCTGCGCAGCAAGTGAGAGCAGGATGCGTTTATATATACGCGGCGGCCGCCGCCTAGGGTTACGCTGATGCCTGTCGCAGGCCTGGCCCATCTAGTGGCATAACAAATGGCCTTAAAATTCAGCCCATATAAAGATCATGTGAACAGAGAGCCTAACGCCACAAGCCCACAAGTCCACGGCAGCATCGGGCGTAAGGCCTCGATCGACACCATTCGTGTCTCTTTTGGAGTACGCACTTGTTGCTCAGATTTTTGTGATATATAACACGAAAATGTTCCGATCCTCCGTAGGTACATACCGTGTCAGTTCAGTTGCTTCAATCTGTTACATCCACCATCCAAGATGCAACCCAGCGACGGCGACATGTCTCGTTCTCGTCCGTCGTCTTGACGTCCCGGTCCTTCTATCCGTGCTAGCCGTGGCACTAGCACCAGGCGCGGCACCACACGGCGAAGCTCCACGCCAGCAGATCCCACGTTGACAAACTCGTGCACGGCGGCGTCTTCGCTGCCGGACGAGCTCGTCCAAGAGATCCTCGTGCGCCTCCCGCCGGACGAGCCCGCGCACCTAGTCCGCGGCAGCGTGGTCTGCAAGGCCTGGCGTCGCGTCCTCTCCGACCGAGACGGCTTCCTGCGCCGCTACCGCGCGTTTCATGGACCGACGCCGCCGCTGCTCGGCTACATCCAAAACCCCTACTTCAAAGGCTCATCCATGCAGTTCGTGCCCGCGGCGACATCCACCGCCTCCCTCGTTGTTCGCATGCCCGCGGTCAGTCACAGCAGCTGCGTCGCCCTCGACTGCCGCCATGGCCGCGTGGCGCGTGACGCGTGTTGATCCACTTTGAGGACACATCAAAGAGTCGGGGACTTGTCGTTTGGGACCCCATCACCGGCAACCGCCAGCACGCCAGCACCTGAGCCTGCCATCTTCTGGTTACCGGTCCTACCCATTCCAGAACTCCTACACAGGGGCTGTGTTGTGCGGCAAGGACGGCTGCAAGGACCACCTCGATTGCAGCAATGATGGTCCGTTCCGGGTGGTCTTTGTAGAGACCAACCTTCACCGGCCTATATGCGCGCATGTGCGACGAGTTACTCGTCAGGTGTGTGGAGCGCTCCCACCCCTAGTCATGTCACCTGCTAACAACATCCACTACCAATACAGAGGTTTTTCGCGAATACGATTTCACGTGTCTTTGCATTAAGAAGGAGAAGGCCGAAAGTACAGCGAATACCAGTACAGAGGTGAGCACAAACCTAGTCTTTTTCATCGGAAATGTCGTATACTTTCTCTTTGAGCGTACCACAAGGATCCTCAAGTATAACCAGTGTACACATTGGCTATCCGAGATCAACATGCCACGATCTACGACGACATATAAGGCAGTTCTGAGGAAGACAGAGAACAGACGGCTAGGACTTGTCACCCTGTCTGACAATTGCATCCATATGTGGTCACGACAAAATCTTACTAATGATACCGATGGGTGGGTGAAACACAAGGTTATAAATCTTCTGACGTTGCTCCCAAGACGTGTAATACCATGCAAGTCAGATCAAGTGGTTGGCTTCGCTGAGGGCACAAACAGTATTTTCGTTAACATATCTACTACAATATTCATGCTCGACCTCAAGTCAAAGAAAATAAGAAAGGCTGGCGAAAGAAAGGAGGGCTGGTTCGACCTCATCTTACCTTACATGAGCTTCTACATTAAGTTTTGAGGCTTTTTTCTACTACATACCCATTATCCAATTTTTATGTTGTAGCTATGTCCAAATGTTCCTTTAGTTCATCACCTAGTGCTATAAACTGGAGCAATAGGATGTGAGCAATACAGGATCACGATCAAATATGTAGCAGACCATTACTGTGACCTATCCATAACCTTTAAAACCTCCGTAGTACAACATAGTTTAGATATATACTTTTGAGCCGTGACATGTGAATAATCTTTTAGGAATGTAATAAGGTCAATTTAAATTCCATAATAGTGGTGTATTTATTTTTGAACTATTTTGGTGTGATGTACTACCAATATATCTGTAGCAATTTAAAGATGTATTAATTCTTATTAACAGTACATATATCAAATATTTGCTAACATCAAACTACTCGTTTGTATCTTTTCAGATCTTGCTAAGGGCAAGCAAACTGTCACTACCATATGAAGACGCAAACTCTGCTATTGTTTGACGGTTGAGTTAAAAAAAATAGCTTTTTCATGGCCAATAAGTTTGTTCAATTCTAGGTTTCATAATGTTTTGTCTTTTTACTACACTGAGCTGTGGAATTGTCGTGACCAATATATAGTGTATCTCTGCGCGCTATGTCCTCTTTCTTGTTCGTTTGGAATTTGATCTATAAGCTAGCTCAACACAAAACCGGTTCGTCAGTCAAACAGCTTGGCAGCGAGTGGTGTCGTAGTCATATGCTGATTGACTGGGGAAAAAACAGAAGAAACATTTTCTGCCTGCAGGATGCTCATCATACGAGCTGAAGTATGACTGCAAATAAATAAATAAATACATAGAAGAGAGAACATTTCTGAACCTGAAACACTGTTTTCTTTATGGTAGTATACATGTCAATTTACTACTCCGTACTACTTAGCTAAGTCGATCTCATTGTTGATCATTTGCCTGCTGCAGACATTGTTGGATGTATATAACAAGTCTTAGTTAATTTGTGCAGACACTGGAAATATGGCTATGCCATTTCTTTTCCTCTTGTGATTTTTTTTTCAGTTTTCAGTATGTGAACAAATCTGGTCAGGCCTCAAGCCTCAATCTATCTATTATTTTTGTTTTCGAAATTGTGCGCTGCACGTGCTTCTTTAAGAGAAGCGAGAATAAACCAGCTGGGCGTGGCTGCAGTCCAGACTTGCTGTTGCAACGTGAGTGTACTAGCCCCGCCTGCATTATCATAATACAGTAATACAAACGCATTTCAACTTCCGCACAGTACTTGACTTCACGTACATAGTTGCAGGCTCACCGCATCCTGAGGCCATCCATTCATCGGGCAGGCGGTCAACGTGCTGCAGCTCGGTCGCGACGTTCATGCCTCCGTTGTTCTTTTTTTTTTTTTGACAAATCATGCCTCCGTTGTTCAATCGCTTCCAACCTGACTACCTGAGGCTGCCACCACCGGTATAGCAGAGTAGTGGCAGCCCTGGCACCACGCGTTTAAGCATCGCGACGAAGGCAGAAAGGCTTCCTCCGTGCTGAGAATGGGATGAAAACAAAAATCATATATTGCTCTGTCTTCAGCTTTGATCACTTTTCAGATGTCCAAATATTATTTGTTCTGAAAAATGTCACAAGTCCAAATTATATATTCGTGTTACATATGGATTCTTTGCCCCCCATATACAAATCCTAGATTGTGGTCGTGGAACGTGAAGAGTTCTCAGGACCGAGGAGAAGGCAAAGAATAATGACATGGTAGAATACGGCAGCGGCAGTCCATGGGAGAGAGAACGGTAACTGAATTGGGGGCGGTTTCAGGATAATGTGTTCGTTATCAGTTTTCCCGGCCAGTGCAAGTCCGCAGACCGCTGTTTCAGGTGTGTGTTCGTTATCCACCGCACACACCTCTAAAACCAAGTGCTAAACGCCGGCCCAAGCCCCAGGCGCCCAGGACCTTCGAACGTCACCACCATTTACAACGCCTTGGGCCTTTCCTTTGCTGCTCTACCACGTCACAACCTTTATTTGGTAATAAATCCTCTACCCGCGAGTAGAGTCGGCGTCGAGCAACAGCTCCCGTCTGCGTCGTCTTTGACTCTTTGTTACGCTGCCGACCCACCCAGCTGGTTGATTGTTTCTTCCACCTGCTTAAGGTCTCGTTTGGATGCACGTATTTAAATTTTCTAACATACTAATCAAAACATATGAATTGAAACATGTACATCAAAAGAAGCCCTAATACTATCCCATTTGTTTGGTCGTTTCTGGCTAGTTGATTCTAGCTAATACTGATTTGTTATGTAATTTGAGTATTTATAGCGCTCTTTTTAAAGGGTTCGAGGCAAGCCCAGTCAGCTCCCTACTACTGGCCAAGCACTACCCTTGTTGGCGAAATCGGGAAAATGAGTTTCCCCTTTCACCGAATAGACACAAAATACAATGAATCGTAACTATTTTCACTGTGTTCTGATGTGACAATACATGGTCCGCCCCTCCACTTATGAGGAGGGAGCTATTTATAGCGGCCCGTAGACCTTTTATATTCCAAAACTATCCTCCTACCTACCATACATGGTGGGCATATTCTTGTGAGGGTGGGGGTAATTTTGTCATGTCACCATGGGATGCCTCCGGTTGCCAAACCACCGACAAGACTTAGCCCACGCGGCGGGCGCTTGTCGGCCTACGTCATCTCCTGCTGTCGTCACCTGCACCAAGAAGCAAATGACACCGAAGCGACCTCATTCGGTACCGATATGCTACATCCGTACAATAATCCTCCCTTCGCGCCAGGAACCAAACCCGACCGAAGTAACCTTGCTCAGCACCGATATGCTATATCGGCTGAAGACGCCTTCATTCGGAGAGGCGTTCGACTCCTATACCAGTCGGACACACACTACCGATAACAGTTCGGACTTGCCGATATGATCCTGTTGTCACCGATATGCTATTTCGGAGACTCGTGCGCCATATCCGGTGATGGAGTATTCGGTTGGCAGGTGGGGGTGGCTAGGGTCTCTCCTGCCCCCAATAACCCTTATTGCCGGTGACAGCGCGGCCAGGTTTAAACAACATGCATGGTTTGGACTTTGTCAAATTTACTAATTGTAAGTTTGCTTTTGCATCTTTTTTTGGAAACCAAAACTTTTATTAAACCAAAGAGCAATACATCAAGTTGACACACAAACTTTGGAACACTCCCTTTTTGCATATATAGTTTTTTTTTCTCAAACCAAGTATGAGATCGATGCCCTGGTGTGTCTTTTGTCAAACGAAAACCAAGTATCTTTTTTTTTTGACAAGAACACCCGTTCAGGAAAGCATTGTCAGCGGAAACCCTTTGGTGTGTGCCTGTATCACTCTATGAATGCTCAACACAGGAACAGCATCGTCAGACGGAAGACAGGCAGCATATATACATGTTTCGTGTCAACCATGTGCTCATGTCATTAGGTGGCCACCCATCGCTATGACCCCTCTCTCTCAATGTGCCTCCAACGAACGATCAATAAATAAACCAAATATCCTCCTACGTACTAATGATGATGAAAAAAATAATCAGTGGCGGAGACAATCTGGCTTGAGATTCACAGGATTCCACTTAGATATAAGCGATGCGTGTAGGGCTCTTAGGTGATCCATCATACGCAGGGCATCTGCCCCTGCAGGGGCTGTCTCCCTACCAAGCTAGCGCGAATATTGGCGACCCTGTCTTCTGCATTGCATGGGTCTCTCTCTCTCTCTCCCTTTACTTATCTTTGGAGAGAAGCCAGAAGTTACGTTCCATATGATGCATCGTGGACTAGTTTAATTAGCTAATACATCGCTTAGTTAATTTAACGCTGGAATGAGTCATCATGCCCAGCTAAGGAACGAAGATGGTGCCTATAGATCGATCGATCATGACAAAGCAAGATCGCATGTGATCCAACTGTAGCTGCTTAATTACTAGCTGATAATACGACTCCGTCAGCCACCTGCGCTTCACCAGGTTACTATAATCTATCTTAGCATTTCGAAGTTACTGCGTGATGCGTGCTTGATCAGTTAGTTACTACTTATTTATGAGCTGTGTCAGTGAAGCTTGTCGGAATCTTTTCTTCTCCAGGAGAGAGAGAGAGAGAGAGAACGAAGAGACTTTGTCAGAGAAGCTAGCTAGGCAATTTGGACATGGAGATGTGGAGCTAGAGGCAGACAGGATCACAGGCAGACAGTGATGCATGCAGCTCCAGGCATCAGGTACAGGGCTATGACTTTTGTTCAGAAATCAAGGGCATCTCTCTTATCATTTACCATGCGTTCAGATTAACGCCTTGGATCAGTAAATGATAAGCTCATGATTATGTTCACATATACCAGAGCCCTGCTTTCTTTCTTTGCTGAATTTCACATGCAGGCTTGGGGTCTGCAGTCTTGTTAGGAGTATTAGCTGGGAAAGCTGTTGGGCCGCTTCTAAGGATCAGTTTTATGTTCTTTTCACACCCATTTTTATATATATATACTCTCCTAAAGAAAATTTGACGCATGGGGTTTCTCCCAGGCATTGCACAGTTGAGGTTCAGACTTGAAACACGATTGTATATACTAAACTCTCGTCTCCTTTGAAAAAAAAAAGAAAACATATAACACTAACAACAGTTGTCCTGTTTCAGTGTCAAACATAATATATATACCAGGGCCCGGCCAGGGGACAGACAGTGGTCCATTAGGCAGAGGCAAATGTGCATAATTCCTTGCCCTTCAAACCACTGAACCGTGGGCCCTGGCTGCCCACAAATTATTGGACCGGAACAATCAGTTATAGACGTTCTCTGATTCCTTTGCCGAGTGATGGACTCATGTGTGCTTGCTTTTGAGTGTGGATCATGTGGACATTTTCCTTTTCTGCCCCCACGCATAAGAAATTAAATATCATCCCAATGCAAGTTTATTTCCTTTTCCATGAAAGCGGTCAAAAAAGGGAGTGAGATGGACCCAAAGTTTGATATGCACACCACTGTTGACAAGTAGAATTGAAAACTTTGTCAAATATAAAGGACAACAAAAGAAAGGAAATTAAAGCGATCGAGAAAGATCGATATACATGCAACCTGGCTTTGGTTGCTCACCGATCGATCAAGGCCATGCGCATGCGTGTCACACTATATATAGCTAGATAGATGGGTAGATCATATCTTTGGCACGAAGCAAACTTTGGAGATCATATGAAGTAGTTGCCAACTCGCCATTACTTTGGTGTACTTTTGGTTGGCATTCAGCCAGACAGATTGGAGCCGAGGGTGTACTGATGCTGTTAACATAATGCACCCTCTATTCTACAGGTGTAGGGCTGCAACTGCAAGTGTTGTTTAGGGAGCCCTATCTATATGTAACATGTGGGCTAGTTAGCTATAGCTAGGTGGCTGCCCTGCAAAGATAGATTATTGGTGAAGTGAACAAGCAAGTGAATCCCTCTCGATCTCTCTTGACATATATAAAAATGATCCCCCCCCCCCCCTAGACACAGGGAGTTAGAGGCTAATAATCTGAGCTCTTGTCAGCTCACCATCCATCCTCCTGTTGATTTCTACAAGTGGAGAAGATACAAAAAGCTAGCGGATCACTTTGCCTTCAACGCACTTTATATAAATTCCTCTTTTCTCGTGTTCCCAAGAATGCTACGTGGATATCACAACTCCACTCCACCATGCAAATTAACTAGTTTGGGCACTATGTGTCAAGATATCTTTGAAAATCTATATATTCAGAGATCATTGCAGCATCCACTCTCTCAAGCATATGCACATATGTGTGTTATCACTAACTGTTTTCAAAATGCGCAAGGTGGGGGATGCAGGGGCTTGCAACTTGGCATCTAGCATGCAGGAGATCTTACAATTTGAAATGCATGGATGCATGGTGCACATAATCACTCAGATGAGGTGCACTAAGCCCGGAATATGCCGCTTAATTGGTCGGTCAGCAGAACAAAGATGAGGGCAGCATGAAAGTGACCTCACAAAGCCATGCACTTCGTAAAAAGGAAAATGTGTGGTTTCCGGTATATATTGAAAACTTTGTCTTAACAAGACTTGTAAAAGATTCAGTAAAATCATCCTTGGTTTTTGCATTGGAGTTGTATATATTTCACTTTTCCTTTTTGCGTGTATAGTTGTATGTAATGTATATGTTTGATTGAACTAGCTAAAGCATGCATATCATATATATATATATATATATATATATATATATATATATATATATCATATATAGCTTTATGTATATTGCTCTTCTTCTCAAAAGCTCTCTTCTTCACTTATATTCAGTGTCTAATTAAGACAACCGTGCTCCATCATGGCGTGGATGATGTAGTTGTGAGTTTCGCGCATGTATGATTATTCTATTCCCCCGACACAGGTCTGCATCCATGCATGCATCTTTATGTGCCTGCCCCGCATTTCAAATTCATCCTGCCTTTTGCGCTTGGAATGAACGTGACACCGCCTCCGATGCGCGCGCCTATAGTTCGTTGTCACGTCCAAAAGTCCACCGCTCAGCCGATCACGTCGAACGCGACGACGACGACGACACAGAGATGCAGCAGGCACATGAGCGAGCCCGGCCGGGGACAGGAGGAACCGATGCCCTGCCCCGCTGCCCCGGCTGATCCCGGCACCACTCGCCACCCGATGGCGTCCGCGGTCCGCCCCTCCTCCCCCGCGCACCGTGGCTGCGCGCCGGGCACAAACCCACCCACGCATCTCCCCGGCCGCCTTTATTCTTCCCGGGACTTTTGCGTGATTCGCCGTCCTCCGATCGGGCGCGGCGCGGCGCGCGTACGGCCGCGCTGGCGTTGCATGTGGGTCGCTTGCGTCGCGTCGCGCGGCCGGGCCGGGGCGCAGCAAGCAGCATGGATGGGACGAACTGGCGTTGCATGCGACGGGACGTGACGGGCGGCCGGGGGCGCCGGGATGCGATCGATCGAATGCGATATGCTCCCTCCTCGATCGCTCGCTTTGCCCCGGCCGGCCGGTGGTGCACACTGCAGAGGCATATATCTCCGGGCTGTGGTGGCCGCCTGTTGCTCGATCGCCACAGTTCGGGAATCGATCGATCCATCGCTTTGCTTTGCTTTGCATAGGGGCATGGCGTGGCCGGAATTCCTGGGCCGGTACGACGTCGACGACGTGCGGTGGTAGTGGGGGTTTGATTTGGATCCTCCGTTTCGTTTGCGGTCCATCTTTGTGGACTTTTTGTCGTCCCCGGCGATCCTGAGAATCGGAACGTACATCAACATGGTCCGTGACTTCGATCCCTCTGCCTGCCTGTCGATCTGCCGGTCGATCGATCCCTGCTGTAGAATTCTTGGTCAGCTCTGGAAGTCGATCTGGCCTCATACATACGTACAACGTAGGGTTTTGTTATTGCCCGGCGTGGGTCAGGAGGCTCGTCCCCAGCCGCACGCGCCAACCCAAAGCATGTAGCGAGCAAGCGCGCGAGGCTGGCCAGCACCGGCACCGCGCCGTTGCGCCACACCATGCCTTTAAGTAAAGAGCAAGGACCACACTCTGGAACGGATTAGGCTGTCCGAGCTTTTCCTAACACAGGATTACGATGCTGCCAATTCATATATTAAGGGCAAAACTACCAATCATCATTCTCACACAAGACACCTAATTTTTTAACTAGAGTACTGAACGACTGAACAAAAAACTGAAGGACAAAGAGACTGCCAGAGGGCTGATCAAATGGAGGCGAATAAAAAATCTTCTCAAGAACCAGCTGAAGCATATATAACTTCACTTACAGTCATCTCATCATCCCATATTCCCGTCTAGTCATTTGTTTGGTCCATCAGTTTTTAAGTAGCCATAGGAGGAAAAATTAAAGTGAGGGGGATATGGAGAACGTCGAAGGGACGGATGACCATGACACAGGCACGATGCGTTAGTTCAATGTTGTCTAGTAGTGCCGTGAGGTGGAGAAGGAGATACGAGGTTATGGGCTCGATCATTTGTACACTATGGATTATAGATGCTTCAAGGGCAAAAGAAAAAAACGTATACATTTTGTGGGGGGGCTGAGAACAGTTTCATCTTTCTAAGGCTGACGAAAACCGATGGAGCCTCCCGACCCCCCGACCCGCTCCTCGCCTTCCTCGTCGCCCCAGCATCAGCTCAGCCTAGATCCGCCGCCACCTTGCCGCCCCTCGCCACCACGCCACAAGATCCTCAATCCCCGTCACCGGATCTACACGCTGATGGCTCTTGCTCATCGGCTCGTCCTGATTTCGGGGAGATCGAAGCACCGAAGACGCCGGCCGCGGGTCCACCACCATCGCCGCTGCCGCAAATCTCAGCTCCATCAATCCATCAGTCGCTGCCGGTGCAAGCCACCCCCAATCTGGCGAGTCCTACTCTGATCGACGACGACCTACAGGCAATGGCGTGGGCATTGCTGCCTGATTTAGCCATGGATTTGAATCGCCTGAAGGAAGAAAAGGAGGGCTCGGGAAGCAAGGCAGTCATCACTCCAGCGGCAGCCATCAATCCACCAGAGTCTGTCCCGGCGCCTGAGCCGGCAGCCTCCGCCTTCAATCCGCCGAAGCCAGAGCAGTCTGCAGCCACCTTCACGCCGCTGCCCAACCTCTCCCAGCAATCAATGGGGATGGAGGCTATATGAGGTACGGTCAAGGAGAGTACCTCCTAGTACCCCAGGGTCACGATGCATCAAAAAGGAAAACAGATCAAGACTTCTCAAGGCACTCATGGCAACACAGCAAGCAGGCAGTCGCCCAGAGATTCAGGCCTATGACATAACTAGTGGGAAGACTGACGCCTCTGCATCCACATCAAGATCTACTAGCAAATCTCAGAAATTGAAGGCAACATCCGAAGAGGGCTGGGAGAAAGCACGAAATCCATGCGGTGACCGTTCAAACCATGAGCCTAAGAACATTCAAGACAACAACCTACTCAGAGGCACAGAGTTCTTCAAATCAAAATTGGAAGTCAAATGCTTTAACCGTCTTTCCCCAAATCACATCTCTCGGGACTGCAAAACAACGCATAGGTGCTGGAAATGCTACCAGAGTGGATATCGTGCAGCTACATGCCCTTCCGTTGGCTCTAGTTCAAGGTTACATAAGCTAAGGCCAGCGCCATCGCTCAACTCATCGCTCCACTAGCATCCCAGACCACCACCCACTGCCCCAGGCCACCGATCCTACGCCGATGTGGTCTGTGGTGACGTGGCTATGGCGGAGCGGTATCCGGGAGACCCTCGCACTAGGCCGGCGCGCGGCTACTATTTCGTGACAGCTACAGGTGCCATCAGGCATCGCAGGGACAACCTTGTCTGTAGGGCCGCGGTGTGCTGGCTCAGAATCAACAACCACGAAACCGAGCCGCATCACCTGGGTGAGGCCATCCGCGACAAGCTCTTCCTCTACCACGACGACTTGCAGATTGTCAAGCACTACCCCGAGAAATTCCTCATCATCTTCAGAGATGAGGAAGACCGCCAACATCTACTCAACCGCGGTGCCATTCACGATGGGGTCCATGAGTTCCACTTTGCCCCATGGAGCGAGCGTCGCAACACCACCAACATCACCTGGGAGTTCTGTGACAAGGTGTGGATTGAGGGGACCCCGATGCATTGCTGGGCCGAGGAGGTGGCGTCCAGGGCGCTAGGGAAGACCTGTGCTGTGCACTACCTAGAGGAGAAGACGCGCCACCGCGAGCGCACCAGGACTTTTGATCTATGGGCGTGGTGCTACGACCCCACGGCCATCCCCAAGGAAGTCTCCCTCACTGTCACCGAGCCTGATAGGGAGCTGCCACTGACTTCTATCCCACTGCTCCAGGCTCCACCACGCTACGATGCCCCGGTCGACATCAAGTGTGCCCAGGTGTACAACCTCCGCAACCATCTTGAGGTGGTGGAGGATCTGTCTTTCCTGTAGGGCTGCAGCAGAATTGGAGGACCAAGGAACCGCAAGCCTCTCAGAGAGATGGTCTGGGACTACGGCGTCCTAGATTCGGTGGGCGAGCGTGTGGAGGGATGGATTGCTATTGTGCGTGGGTGGGACATCAGTCGCCACCACAGGAGGGACGACGATGACTAGGACCATCATCACTGCTCCCACGGCTATCGTCGCCACCACAATGTTTCTAGCTAGGCTAGGAACGTGCGCTGCAGGAGTGGCATGAAGGACCACGCCAGCTCCCACCGCTGGCGCCAGGGTCAAAGCTCCCCACCTCGAAGGAGTAGGGTGGGCCCTGAGCCCCCTACTATGGTCTGGAAGAAGAAAGTGGTGAAGGATGGCAAACTGAAGAAGAAGGTCTCCTTTACGGACCCCATTGCAACCGAGCTCAAGCCTCGCAAGGCCACCATCAAGGATGACAGTGCCTTCTCGTTCTGGGTAATTATGCGATCAGCACCTCTTCCTGCCCAAATACCTTTACACAAGTTACAACACATATTATTCAGTCGCCAAATGCAAATAAGGGGTCTGTTCCTGTAAAATCTAACTCTGACCCTACAGCAATGACAAAGAACATGGTGGACACAAATGCCGGTGGGCAGGAGCTGAAGGATGCCATGATGGGAGGGCAGCCTGCCCAGAACGGGACTCAGCTCCCAGTGATCCAGACAAAGCAAGTCTTCAACGAGCAGCCGCCCATGAGTGAGCAAAGCCCTTTTATCAATACAACCCTTATTACTGAATTTGCCCTTCTGCCTCATGATGTTCCTAATGACTCAGCAGAGAGGATGATTACCGCAGTGATCACCAATGAGGGTGGACTGGAGCTGGTGGTGAGCATGGTCCACAAGGAGCGCGTGCAACAGGCGCTGACTAACACCATCAGGGCGATGCAGGAGAAGATGGACAGAACAACAACCAACAAGGTTAGTGACACTCCTCAACAAGTAGGTGTTCAAGAGCAGCTGGAATTACAGCAAAATAGTGAGATAGGAAACACAGTAGATGTATCCCTAAGGATAGTTGAGACTATAGTTGACATTGCAACCATAGAGGATGGTACCCCACTAAGCATTTTAGATATTTCAGAACCTAAGATAGATATGGTCACATCTATAAACCTCATTCATTCCACTGAATGTGATAGTGAGGGGCCTATGGGGGAGGTAGAGAATACAATTCAGATACCTTCAGAACCTATTCAGGATGTAGATGCTGCAGATTTGGATCCATCTCAGGGTCAGCTTGTAGAGCAACAAGTGAACATGCAGATAGATACTAGGGAAGGGGGTGACAGCAGCAATGTCATGCCACCAACTGACAACACTGAAAATATTGACAAATTTTTAGACTCAATCTCCATGCCGATCCAGCAACCCATCCTCCAGGACATAGATTATGAGGCTATAATAAATAACACAAACCCAAACTGGGGGTCTGAACTTCTTGCCTCCAGGCATACTTCTAGTCAAAGGAAAAGCACCAGACTAGCAAAAAAATTTGAACAAAACATAGGAAAGGACCCTTACCAGATCGCCCAAGGCCTACTAATCAAAAAATTAGGCGAACTAGCAGGAGAGGAACAAGAGGTGGCGGAGTCTGATAATATTAATGATCCTGACTTTGAATTTTTTGCAAAACATTTTCATAGGCCTATCAACAAGGGCAAGATGGGCACCATCCAGACCATGATAGAGCAAAACCGGAAGAAGCAGAAGATGAGCACTCCCAGAAAGGGAAGGAGGGTGGGTTTGGAGGCCTAGATAGGCCTTCAAATGTCAGTGGACCATGATCTATGTTAGCACCTCCACCTGGGAGAATTTGGGCCTTGGGCCCACTATATCGTAGGACCCTGAGGGGTAGTAGCGGGTCATTCTGGCCCATTTCGGTAGCCCAGCTAGGCTTTGGACTTTGGACACAAGCCTGCTGGCCTTCTGGCCTTCGGCCTTTGGTTTGTAAAACTAAGACAGAACCCCAGGTACACAGTCCAGGGAGCGCCAAGAGAAGGAACAATGACCGGTATGCAGACACTATCACATCTACCTGCTTTTGATGGAGTTTTCATCAGGAAGGTATTGCAAGGGAGTTGCGTCTAGGCCAAACCCTAGTTGTAAGACCTCAACATTCACATATAATCAAGCTACGGGTTTTAGCTGTCTACTTGAGTTGTGCCTGTCTCAACACTGAGTTGCGAGTAGCTTGGTATACCAATGTCAACTAAAGATTGTCGCATACTCTGTTGGAACGTCAGAGGATTAAATGACAGCGTCAAAAGATCAAGCGTGCGCAATCAAATCATCTCGGCTAGGGCCACCGTCATATGTCTCCAGGAGACTAAGATAGCAGATTGGTCAAATGCTCTATTGCTGGAAACGGTTGGTACAAACATGGCTTAAAATGCCACTTACCTCCCATCGGTAGGAACAATAGGAGGCATTCTCATAGCCGCTTTAGATCACTACTTTAGGATCCACAACACCACTAGAATGACTAATACTGTATCAGCAATGATTACAATGCTATCAGATAATAAAGAATGGTCTATTATAGGAGTTTACGGACCTCAGCTAGACAACGAAAAATTCCTATTCATGCAAGAATTAGTGAACCTGAAACTTCAGATGTTGCCAGCCTGACTAGTGCTCGGGGATTTTAACCTAATTTACACAGCTCAAGACAAAAACAACAACCAGCTGAATATGTCCCTCTTGAACATTTTAAAAATACCATCGACAATCTATTCTTGGCACCAATTGAACTGCGGGGGAAAAAATTCACGTGGTGCAATGACCAGCAATCACCCACCATGACCAAAATAGATCACCTTTTAGCATCAACGGAATGGTTGAGTTATTTCCCATGAACTCATCTCCATGCCTTAGCATCCTTGGCATCGGATCACTGCGGGCTTTTTCTGCATGGTGAAATGGAATTAGACTATTATAGAGGGTTCAGATTCGAATCGCATTGGGTGAATTGGCCGGGGTTCCTGGACACGGTCAAGGAAATATGGGAGAAATCGGTAAGCACACAAGATGCCATTCTTCGTTTCCACGTTAAATTAACAGGAACGACGAAGGCCCTAAAATTATGGAGACGTAAAAACTTCACGGACTGGAAAATCAAGTGGGCCATCATTAACATCACCCTGGCAAACCTTGAGAAGGCCCAGGAGGAACGACAATTGACCATTGAGGAGCTAGAATTCAAAAGTTATCTCTAGTCGAAATCGCTTGGTTTAGCCGCAGTTCAGAAGGCAAGAGCACGGCAGCATTCCCAATTAACATGGATTCACAAAGGTGATACAAATACAAGTTTTTTTCCATTTGCATGCTAATGCCCAAAGGAAAAAGACTTATATTCCATTTCTTAATGGACAATCTGGGACCGTGGTGACACAGGATGAGAAATCCAATTTAATTTACAATCATTTCTGTCAGCTAATAGGAACACCAAATCAGCGAACAAGATTTATAAACTAGCAGGAACTAGTATATTTTCACCATAATTTAGATGACCTGGATGCACCTTTTACACAGGACGAAATCGCTGCCATCGTAAAGGAGATGCCTGTTGAAAAGGCCCTCGGACCCGACGGATTCATAGGCTTATTCTACAAAAAATGCTAGGAGGTAATAAAAGGTGACCTTACTCAGGCAATTTGGAGCTTCTATTCACATAGAACGGCACGGCTCAACCTGATCAATGAGGCGAACATCGTGCTCCTTCCCAAGAATCAAATGGCTGTGACAATTTCAGAGTATAGACCAATTAGCCTAATCAATAGTGTGGCAAAAATAATGACAAAGCTCTTAGCAAACCGTCTAGCACCACATATGAATGAATTGGTCTCAGTTGCTCAGAACGCATTCATCAAGAAGAGGTGTATCCATGACAATTTTATATACTCCCAAAGGGCAATTCAACTTTTACACAGAAAGCAGAAACAAGCACTCTTCATCAAGTTAGATATATCTAAGGCATTTGACTCAGTTGGGTGGACCTTTCTCCTTGAGATAATGCAAGCGTTGGGTTTTAGTTCCAGATGGAGAGACTGGATTGCGATGCTGCTTGGGACAGCATCATCTAAAGTAATCGTCAATGGACAACCAACAAGAGGGATCAAACATGCAAGGGGATTGAGGCAAGGTGATCCGCTCTCGCCTCTCCTATTCATCCTCGCTATAGACCCACTCCAACGGATCATTGAAAAAGCAGCACAGCAAGGAATTCTAAAACCTGTCCTCCCCAAAGCAATCCAATTGAGATGCTCGCTATATGCAGACGATGCTGTCATTTTTGCATACCCGTCCAAGGAAGAGTTAGATCGGCTATACAGGATACTAACATTTTTTTGGGGAATGCTCAGGCCTAAGGATTAATATATCTAAAACGGAGATTTTCCCCATTCGCCTGCATGATCAAGTGGTCTCCCAACTACTAGAAAACTTTCCTGGGAAGGTCTCAAAATTTCCAGGAACAAATACTATCAGGGAAATACTTAGGGCTTCCTCTCCATATCAGGAAGCTAAGAAGGGTAGAAGTGCAGCCTCTAATAGACAAAATCGGGGCACGTCTCCTAGGATGGAAGGGCAAATTACTAACAACAGTAGGAAGAGAGATGCTGGTGAAAACTGTCCTCTCGTCAACACCTATCTATCACATGACAACTTTCCTGGAACAAAAATGAATTACAAAGAAGTTTTTTATGGAGAGGTGAAACGCCGGACAAGGTATACGGTGGACACTCCTTGATCAATTGGCCGATGACGTGCAGACCGAAGAAGAAAGGTGGGCTAGGAATCCTCGAGCTTGAAAGATTTGCGAGAGCACTAAGGTTATGGTGGCTGTGGTTTCAGTGGAAGCACAAAGAGAGACCATGGAATGCCCATGACCTTCCATGTGACGCTGCTGACAAGGAGCTATTTGTTGCATCTACAGTGGTCACAGTTGGGGATGGGAAGACAGCTAGTTTTTGGACCTCATCTTGGCTTAATGGAAAAACACCAAAGAATATGGCACCGAATTTATATTATAAATCAAGAAGGAAGAAGTTTTTGGTATATACAGCTTTACAGAATAACAGATGGGTCTCCTACATTACTCCCATTCTTACACCATAGGAAATCACAGAATTTGCGAGCCTTTGGGAAGAGTTGCAATAGGTCGAGCTCAATGAGCACATGGAGGACGCAATAAGATGGAGATGGACCCAGGATGGTGAATATACAACACAAAGCTCTTATCATATCCAATTCGAAGGAACCTTCAACAAGATGAAATTTTCGCTGGTCTGGAGAGCAAAAGCAGAACCAAAGTGCCGCTTCTTCGCTTGGACACTAATTCACAAAAAAAAATCCTTACAACAAACAATCTAATCAAGCGTCACTGGCTGAATGATCCACTATGCCAACTATGCAGAAGCGAACCGGAAACGCCTACTCATCTATGTCTTAGCTGCCCTTTTGCAAAATAGGTGTGGACGCAAATCATACATTGGTTCGGTTTGTCCAGAATCAATACAGTTCCACTCAATGGCTCTCTCTACGGTTATTGGCGAAAGTGCCGCATCAAGTTAGACAGAAAAGATAGGAGGAAGTTTGATGGGATCATGATTTACTTTTGGTGGAACTTGTGGAAAGAAAGGAAGACGTACCTTTTAGCACAGAACATTACAACCTCATCAGGTGGCCATGCTATGCAAGGATGATATCAATAATTTTCAGATGGCAAACCCCGAGCAAAATAGTGTCCAGTTGCAGTAGGATTTCAAGTGTTCTTTTCTCTCCTTTGTTTTTGCTTTGTCTCTCTTTGTTTTGGGTCGGGTTTGCCTGTTCCATAGTGGTTGCTTGTTTATCTAAAGGTTGTGGTCGGGTTAGTGGTCTTGCAAGCCAGTGGCCTCCAGGAGGAGTCGAGTTGTAAAATTTTTTGTAATCCTTTTTATTTTCCTCGTCTAATAAAATCCGGCAAAGCTCTTGCCGCCTTTCTAAAAAAACAATAGAATTTTTATATAAATGTATTCAAATAGATAAGGATAGTCTAACTTACACTTTGAGTGCCAACATCGAGCACTTACGATTGGAGAGATTGTATTTTTGGGTGCTTCGCCAGCAACCATCAACGAGTTTATGTAATTGTTTGCCAGATTTCTTCTCTAGAGATCGATAACTATTAGGGTTATATAGGAGGGGAAGAACTAAGGGTCGTAAAGTGTAGAGATAGACATTTTGAGGGTACATAGGTCCAGCAATAATAATCTTGGCTTAGGGACATAGGACAACTTGATAAGAATGAATGGGGTAGGGCGATGACACAACTAGATTACCATCTGCGAGGAAGGGGTGATAGCCGGTGTTAAGTGGGAACACAGAGCTCAATCATGTTACATGTTTGAGTGAGAGAAAAGAAGCAAAGTGTCAGAGGAAGATGGCAACATAGCAAATATTGTAATGCAAATAATCACCAATGATGTTAGTCAGTTGAAATGAGTCATTTTAGTCATCTATAAGGCCAGCCTGCGATGACACACATACTCAAGCTGTGAGATAGGTTTGAATGCCATGATAGATCAAGCAATGGCTTGCAGGGTGTAAGAGGAGTTTCTACATTGCGTGTTGCTAAAGACGTTGTGACATGTGAGAGTAGGATAAATGAGAAGAGCACATGTAAGTCTAAGAGAGTACAAAAGCTAGGCGTGATTTCTGACGTGGATCTAACAATTAGCACCACCTATTTATAAACAACACAGGCTGATACCATAATTATGCATGCTATATTGGTTTATAGACGTAATTCAATTTTTTTTAAAAAAAATCGTAATTCAAAATTTTCATTTTCATTTTCATTTTCATTTTCATTTTCACAAGAAGGAACCTTCTTCGTTTGCGTAGTTACCGTGGATGGGTCACCTGCAACGTGGCACGTCCACGTGATATTGTCCTCGACACCGGCCAACACTGAGCCGCTGGTTTCCTTGTGCTCGCTCCCTCTGCTATAAAGCCGCGCTGCGCGCCTGCAACCACCTTCGCCGAAGCCGAACGCGCAAACCTCCATTAGAAAAACCACAAGAAACCAGAGATCTACCGATCCAACGCAAGAAGCAACAACCACATCGCTATATAATGGCCAATCCGGCCTCCTCGTCCACCACCGCAACCCCCTCGCCCGCGTCGTCGCCACCGCCCAATAAGCCTCCAAACAACGCCGCCAGCACCACCATGCTGGAGCCACAGCCGCCGTCGCCCTGCACCGACGCCGCGGCTCCCGCGGCCTCCAGCGTCAGCTCCGCGAGCTGCAGCAGCAGCAGCTGCAGCGCGGGCAGCAGCCAGGCGGACCGCTCGTCGACATTCTCCGTGGACTCGTCGTCGGCCGCGACGCCGTCGTCGTCCCCGCCGCGCCCGCACCGCGCCAGCGACGTGGCGTGGGCGCCCATCCGGGGCCGCGCGCTGGGCCCGCGGGACTTCACGCTCCTCCGCCGCGTCGGCGCCGGGGACATCGGCACCGTCTACCTCTGCCGCCTGGAGAGCCAGGCCTCGGAGGGGTCCGCCGCGTGCGAGTACGCCATGAAGGTGGTGGACCGGCGCGCACTCGCCAAGAAGGGCAAGCTGGCCTGCGCCGCGGCTGAGAAGCGCGTCCTGCGGCGGCTCGACCACCCGTTCCTGCCCACGATGTTCGCGGACTTCGACGCCGGCACGGACTACTCGTGCATCGTCATGGAGTTCTGCCCGGGCGGCGACCTCCACTCCCTCCGCCACCGCATGCCGGGCCGCCGCTTCCCGATCGCGTCCGCGCGGTTCTACGCCGCGGAGGTGCTCCTGGCGCTCGAGTACCTGCACATGATGGGCATCGTGTACCGCGACCTCAAGCCGGAGAACGTGCTGATACGCGGCGACGGCCACATCATGCTCACCGACTTCGATCTGTCGCTGGAGTCCACGGCGTCGCCGTCTCTCGAGGACGCGAGAAACGTCGGCAACAGCAGGGAGGAGGAGGACGTGCCGGAGCCGGCAGCATCACCGACCTGCCTCCCGATCCCGGAGCTGCAGCTCCTCCGTCTGCGACGGTGGAAGCGCCGCGCCGCGCCGCGGCCGCGCCCTCGGTTCGTGGCGGAGCCCGTGGACGCGCTGTCCAGCTCGTTCGTGGGCACGCACGAGTACGTGGCGCCGGAGGTCGCCCGCGGCGGCGGGCACGGCGCGGCCGTGGACTGGTGGGCCTACGGCGTGTTCCTGTACGAGCTCATCTACGGGCGCACCCCGTTCGTCGGGGAGAGCAACGAGGCCACGCTCCGCAACATCGTGCGCCGGCCGCTGGAGTTCCCGCCGGCCGCCGCGACGACGCACACGCACGGGGTCGTTGGTGACTCCGCCGCGGCGCGCGACCTGATCGCGCGGCTCCTGGACAAGGACCCGCGCACCAGGCTCGGGTCGAAGCGCGGCGCCGCCGACGTGAAGGCGCACGGCTTCTTCAAGGGACTCAACTTCGCGCTGCTGCGGTCGGCTCCGCCGCCCGTGGTGCCGCCCACCGCCGCCCTGCACCGGTGCGACAAGGCCGCCGACGTGCAGCAGCTGTTCGATCACTTCTGATCAGTCCCGACTACATCCATTCGTTCAAATGAAGCAAATCATTTTTTTGGTCGTTGATCGATCGGTAGCCAAGAACTGAGTGCCGGACTAACAAGCAGCTGGGGAAGCCAGCAGATCGAGGCATGCTCGTGTTGAGTGTTGACCTAGCTGATTACTCTACTCCATTTAGCACTGCTGTACAACGCTGTTAATTACGTACTACTACTAATCAAACAATTAATATTTACTTATTTTAGTTACTGCGCCGGTTCATGGCACTACTTGACTTGAGTCTTCAGAGCTAAGTTTATGTCGGCTGATACCATCTGATGAGATGACTGATCAGCTGGATTAAAGCTGTCGCATCAAGGATTAGCTGGCGCTAAGCTGATCTTACCGCCTGGTAAACGCGTCCTACTGTCTCTTATCGAATGAGAGAGAGAGAGAGAACAAGAAGATGCAGTCGACAGGAAGTGCTGCAGGCCTGCTTTTTTTTTCGCGATCGGGTCTCACCAGTTTTTCATTAAGAGGGAAGAATGTCGAACAAGTTACAGATGGTTTGCGGCGAGAGGCCTGCAGCTACTGGCGGATTTGCATGATGGATTTGTAATTAGCCTGGAACAAGCCCTGGAGGCAATTAACAAGGACCACTGGGCGCGCGGCACGGCATTGAGAATGCTCGCTGGATTTGTCTGGCTAGCTGTTGCTGCTGAATTGCTGATGTAGTTAGGGTTGGGAGTTCTATGTACAATGATGGCGAGGGATCTGAGTTGAGCTGTCAGTGAGATGGAGGCGGCGTCCTGTCTGAAGCTTGTCCATGATGATGGATTGATGCCGCGTGGACTGGAATACAGGATCCGAGACCCTCTGGATCGCGGTTTAATTTCCTTGCAAGCACAAGCAAAGACCGAGAAAGTTATTGCGCTCGTTGATGCTCTATATTGCTTCAGAGCTACCGAAGCTGGTATATTAGGGCTTCACCAAATCTGGGCCAGCTTTTTGGGTTATTTAGAACTGAATATCCTTAATTAAGGATCGAAAACCTTCTAGGAAAGCCCCAAAACTGCCAAGGTAAGACATATACCTTGAGGGTTCAATCTTACCACTCAAGAAATTAAAATTGGTGACCCTCAAGGGTATTCCATTTTGTAATAGTAACCTCATGTAGTAACTCCATGGTATTTCAAGTGCATTATGCTTGAAGTTACTCTATGGTACATTATGCTTGCAGTTGCAAACTGCAACCATATCAACATAGTTTATGGACAATAATATTATACTATGAATCTATACATATATACGTTTCAAAATGTAAATTGTTTTGTCCTATGTCGTGAATGTCTCTAGCTTAATCAAATCTACATATACAGTGACCAACACTAACAACATCAAATTAATTTCACAAGATCCATTATAAAATACTAATTTTGTTCCAAATTATAAATCATTTTAGACTTTTTAGATATATTAATTAATTTACCATGTATTTAGACATAACATATATCTAAGTACATAAAAACTACCGTATATATATCTAAAAAGTCAAAACGTCCTGTTTGGAAAGGAGAGAGGGTGCATTTATGTGATAATGTAGATGTTAATATATTCAAAACTAAAGAAGTTTGACTTAAAACAAAATGAATAAAATGGCCTATGTTTTGGAGTGGAGAAGTAAAAGATAAATCTAGAATTAGTCCGAGAGGATGTGCTACTCACTTACAAGTCACTTGCACTTACTAGTCACTTGTATTGAAAAAAAATCAAAGTAGGAGTAAGAATAAGTTAATCGAGCGAGCAGGGGCTTTCTTGAGAATCCGTACGTCTTATCCTCTCGAGAAATGGCCTCTCCTTCAGAGATCCATGCAAGATGCAACCAGTACAATAACCTCTACCTATTATTTTTCCGCACAAGAACGCAAGAAGTTGCGCGTGCAGCATACTACCTTCGATAAGATATTTCCATTTTTTTTAAAAAAAGAAGGAGCATCGTTTTTGTATTTGCATCTCATTTTGGAGAGTGCCAGCAACGACAGACCCCCTATTTATGTTTTCTTCACCGGAAAAACAGACATTCGTCTGCCAGACCAGGCTACCCATGCGGCGGCCAAGTCCAACGCTCTTTCGTGGTTTGTCGCATTCGTCTGCGCTGTGTCCATTGCCTCGCTGTTTCCTTTTTTTTTTTTTAGCTTGCGTTGCGTTGCATGGGCACTCGCACCGTGCACCCATCTCCCAGCGCCATGCAACTGCCGTAATGCAATGGACACGGGAACAGTGTACATGGCCTGAATTTTGGTGCCATTCACTCTGGGCGTTCGGGTAACCCGCAAACTTCGGATCGGGTAATTCGGGTTTTCAAAAGTTTGCGGATAATGAGAATTGTTACCCGATAACAGCCCCGAAAAAACACTACCCGTAAGTTCGGGTACCCGTAAATTCGGGTTCGGGTTTGGGTTCGGGTATACCCAATATACCCGAATATATAAAATCACAGCAAGTCAGCGAGTGCTCAAACATCACAAAACTTTGCACAGAATAGATGATAAGTCATTAACATAACAGATAAAGTGATAAGTTCAAACCGCGACGCATTCAAGTTTTTAACCGCAGCTACAAGCCACGACACAGGTACTGAGGTACTGACTACTTAATTACTACTGACAAGATACAAGAGCAAAGTTCAAGCCTGTTACCTGCCAGAACAAAAGAATCGAGGCCTCCCTCTCCGACGAGGTGACGATTCTTCAGGTCACCAGGCGCTGGCTTCCCTCTCCGAGGTGGCTGGAGGCCTGGCGGGGATAGCGACGTCCAGGTCGGGAGACAGGAGCAGGGAGCAGCGAGGTGAGAGGGCAGCGCAGCGCAGAGGTGGGCGGCGTCGCGCAGTTCGTCGTCGCGGACTCGCGTCGTCACCCGCGCGGTGGGGTGAGATGGTGCGGTGAGCACTGCGATGAGCTTTTGAAGAAGGATACGGAACTTGGGGTCTCGGGGAGTCGGAGAGGGACGAGAAGTAAAGAGGCGAGTTAATGAGGAGCCACAGCCGAGGAGTCATCCTGCCGTTGTTGGGCCACGCCACCACGGGAAATTGGGCCACGCCGCCACGGGAAATCGGGGATGCTCCAGCTGACCAGTTCGCAACTACGCGCTTTGCTGCGACGTATTTCTAGTTCGGGTTGTTCGGGTACCGGGTGCCGTTACCCGAATTACCCAATATAAATTCGGGTAACAGGATTCACTGTCCGAACAGTAGTGCGGGTTTGGGTACTTTGGGTCCGGATCTGGGTATTTCGGGTTCAGGGTTCGGGTTTCGCGTTTTCTGCCCAGAGTGAGGTGCCATGCCTTTCCAAATTGCCAATGCCATGCAAAAAGGGCATCTATGCATGGCCCACATGCAAGAGAATAAGGTGGCGGGCCACGCTGTGCGAGCTTGTACGCAAGTGGACTGCAGGCTCTGCTAAACAAGCTTCAGATCAGAGTGGCAGTCAGACTGGCGATGCAAAAAAAAATTGCAATGCAATGCAAAGAACTAAAAGAAGGTCCCAACAAGCACGGATGACGCGTCCATATGAATGTCCTGTACCAGTACTCCGATCCGCTACGAGTATCTCTCGGCGGAGCGCGGCGTCCTGCTGCCTGCGTGCGGCGTGCCGTTGGGTGGTCAGGCTCGATCGCAGGCGATCGACTCACGGCCGATGTCCATGCAGGGGAGGACGAGAGAGAGGACCAGGAGGCTCTGTTCCTGCGCTGCCTACCAGTAGGTGGAAAAATTGCCACGCATCATGCACGGCAACGGCCGGCCGGCACCTTTCTCTCGGCTGGCACGGTGGTCGCGGCCACGTTGCTTGCTGGCGGGGCGCGCGACGGGAGCCTGTGCCTGTCTGCCAGCACGCGCCGTGGTGTGTGGTGTGCGCCCGTGTCGATCCATTATCTGTACTGTACGCGCTCGGCTCGGCGGCTAGCTCTCGCGATCCATGGACCAAAACGCGCATCAATGTGCGCATTGAAGGAGAAGCTGTCGTCGTGGTGGTGGTGGTGGTGGTGGTGGGCAATGCAATGCAATGCAACCATGCACGCTGTGGTACGGCTATAGCCTAACTTGGCAAATTGGCAATGCAAGTGGATGTGGATCTTAAAATAATTAGTCTTTCAAAGTTCTTGCTTAAAGAAAGATGCTACTCTGATCCTACAAAACAGGTACTGTACGCAAACGGGCGCATATATTCAAGATCTGGATGATTCAAGCCCAACAGCTTTTGCGCCCATGCATTTGCATGCATGACAAAAAGACTCTGTCCTTCATCATTAGCCGGAGTGGCAGTTCTGAACTACTGTAGTCTGTAGCTCGCCATCAGTGGCTAACCTCGAGGATGTTATCATTACAGCCTCTACCCCTATACAGAGCAGAGGAGATGTTGCAGTTACACAATAGCACATTTACCACGGTAATAACAAAGTCCTATGTGTATTCTGACCGTACCAAATACGCCTCTCGTGCTTGTCAAATGCTCCCTTAATTTTAAATTATATTTAGTTATAATAATACGTCTAGATACATAATAAAATGGAAGAACCAGAAAAAAAATCAAAGTGAAATTCAGATGTTAAACTTGATTTCTGGCCCAAATAAATCATTTCTGCAATGGATTTAAGTTTCTTCGCAAAGTGGGCTTAATATTGCCTGCATTATACCGCACTGTCGGTCCAGTTGTTGGCCCGTGTGGCCATGCAATGCAAGTGACAAGAAAAATGGAATTTCGCTAGCTACTGATAAACGTGGTTTTCACCAAAATGCCATCTGCAAATGGAATTCACTCCAATGCCATTATGAGACGCTAACTACTGACAAACGTGGGTTTCACCAAAACTGGACATGCTCTGACCCTTATGCCCCTAGCTCAATCCCTCATCCCTCATCGTTCTGTCATGAACTGTCTGTTATCCTCACCAGTGAAAAAAAGGAGATATGGTCATGGATGCACTAATACAATAGTAGTCCGCATCATTAAAGTTGACACAAAAAATCGTTGCTAAAACGTTGTATTATTACAGGTCAATGAAGATACGCAGGCCGTCATGAGCTAGTTGTACTGGTATTCCTTTCCTACGATCATAATACAAGCTTGCACATCAGTCAAGGCATCTAACAGTCTAACAGATAATTAGAGAGCAAAACAAATGTTCACAAACTAGGCGCACCGGCAAGACCATCTTGCTAACAGCTGGTTTTCTCTGTGATGTTCAAACTCGTGGTTCATTCCAATCAACAGAGCTTGTTTAGGGCATATCCTCTTGACAGCGTCAAGACTCTGCAACAAACAGTAAATGTTAACATGGTATTCCGCAGTTAAGAGAAAAAAAAATCAATAGATTCTCTGATACATCTTCACAAGCATGAGCATGGCTGTAAATGCTTCCTGGTTTGAGGCTGTGAGCCATTCTCTGTTGATGTATCCTAGCCTTCTAGGCTGATTTTATGAAGATGGATTAACTTCATATGTAATCACCAAGTTCCTATAAATTAAGAAAATGCCGAGAGGTCCTGATTATGTAACCTGACTCAGAGTTAAATGGCAGCTGCGATCATCTCCCTGTTCATAGAACATTAAATCTGTATCAGAAAGTGAAGCCATTTTATGGAAGGTTCAGGAAAGATGTTCTTTATTCAGATGAATAGCATGTGGAGGCTTACCGTCCCATGCAACCTGTTTGTTTCTAGAATAAGTAGGTCTAGTTGCCCTTGTCCGGCACCAGACTTCGAAATTGCTGCATGCAAAGAGCGCATCAGCAGTTTATTGCAGTAAAATGGAGCAACTGAATAGGAACAAAGAGAAGGGATCCAACTACAAAATACACGAAAGACTCTTGTGGTTCAGATTTTTTTTTTTTTTGAGATTCTGAAAAAATACTGGAGAATGTTGCATTTGATGAAACACCGAAGTCCTTTTTCTTTATAGATTTATGTAATTTGCATTATTCCAAAGACAGACATACAGATTAGCACGCACTATTATATGATGAATAGCTTGCTAAATTATCCTGATGTTCCCTCTTTCTTTTGTACTCGTTTGAATTTCAATGGAAGTGTAATGGATCAATATTTATCTTTCCTACTCACTGAATTGTGTTAGTTATCACATTATTGCCAATCATTTTTTGAACAGTACATTATTCCCAATCCTGTCAGACAAAAAAAAAACTTCTCGTCATGACTATTTAAAAACACCATTGTTCACAGATAAGCATTCTATATAAGCCGACAGTTCGAATATATAGAATGATGGAAACGTCTACCATGCTCTGTTCTAGGTAGAATTCTTGAGACGTCAGATAAATATGCAACTCTCGCTTTCCTGCCAAATAAGAAGCCTAAACAGACATAGTCCTCTCCACGCATGACCTGGGCAGACAACATCAAGTTAAGTAGCCCAGGGGGCAAACATAACCATATGAATGCAGCATTTCACAGTAATAATACTCTTACTGACAACGGCCAAAACTCAAGATCCGATGCTACAAATGGCTTGTCAACATCACCCTCAATTATCGTCCAATCGAGTTGAGCAGGTCTGACAAAGTCATCACCTTCCTGCAGCTTCTGTTTAACCAATTTGGGGAATCTTGCTGCAACACTGTAAAAATTGCGGCCAATATTACGCGATGTACATGTTGGACCGACAACAAATGTAATATGGGTAGCACTGAGTTAGTTCGAAATGGAAGGATTACCTGTCCATTGTGAATTGGGTGAGAAAAATAGGAACTTTGTCACTATCATTTCTCTTGACTATTACTCGGTAGTGCCACCCAGAGATCGTCAAGGCCTAAGACAGCATCTGCGTGCTCATGCGTGAGAATAATCTGCACTTCAGAGAACCCTTTTAGTCATGTCAGCGGTGTGGATTGGTTTGATCACTAAGAATTTCAGGTGACTGAAAATGTGCATCAATTGTTGTCAATGAAGAATTCCCCATCAAGATCTCACCGAATCAATGAACGGAACTTTGTGGTGCACAAACCACCGGAGAACTTGTTCTCTAAAGGTCTTGCCGACATCGATTAGAATGTACTTCGGAGTCCCATCATCTAGGCAATAATCCACCAGGAGAGAGGTGTTGCACCTGAAACCAGACGTACATGCAGTCAAATAAAAGCACTACCAGTAAGACACCAGAAGAGATTCTGATGCTCTTGCCGATTTTCAGGGCAGATCGGCCTCACACACCGACGCGTGAACTTGAGAATTCTCTAGGCGAAGACCAATTTTGAGCCAAACACAGTCGTTCACTGAACAGCGGTTGACTATGCTGTAGTGTATGGGAGCGCAGCGCTCACCTGTAGTTGGGGTTCCGGTCCGGTGGCAGGGAGAGGGCCGTGGAGCAGACGGTGCACGGCGGGTCCGACGGCTGGATGAGGCACCGAGCGTCGGGGAGCGCGCCGGAGCAGCCCGTGCCGAGGAAAATGAGCGATGAAGACGACGACGACGACGACGATGGAGAAGCCACCGCCGTGGAAACTCCTGTTGGGCGCGTGGGCGCCGGACCAGAGTCCATCGCTGGACAGATTCTTGGTTGTTGTGCGAGGACTGGGAGCACGAGTTGGATTTCAGAGAGAGATTTTGAGTTCTGGTTGCTCGGTTTGTATTAGGTTTCTTGCTATACGTTCCTCTTCTTTCTTGCTCCAGTTTGTTTCCTTATATATTATGTGAAATTTGGAATCGCGCTTTCCAATCCGGGGGCGAGAAGTGGTTTTCCTTTCATCGGCACCATGACCATGATCCAAGCAAAACTTGTCGTGGCCAACTTGATGTGCATCATGACTACCATAACCGATCGTGGGACTGGTCGCTGTGGGCGTGTTCATCCCTGCCACGGATTCACCGTGCGAAAGCGAAAACAGGACGTGTTCATAAAAAAATGTAGGCTTCACTCGTTAGTCCGGGACAGTTTCACCGAACTTCCACTTCCCGCAGATTTATGTTTCGCCGTGCTCCCTGTTAAGCCGTCTCGAGAGGGGTTCCACGGCCATTTGCCCATTTCAACGGTCTAAACGGCCAACTAGGCCTTTCCACCGTGTAGAATGTTTGATTATGCTCTTGAATGGGGGGTTTTACAAACCTGATAGCGAAAGTTCGAAAACAGTCTGATCTAAAAAAAAAAATCCAAACCTTAACATGAGAATATAGTGTCTTTGGGTGTGCAAACCCCTTAGACGCACCATCTAATGGCCCAACGGATCAAAAGAAATATCCTGGTACATTTGGGATGTTGACTTGTTTCGACGATTATCATTGGCCCCATTATTGGAATTTTGATGTGAAACCAACACCATTGGTTAATTTATCTTTCCATCCATATTAAAAAAATAAAATTTCTATAAAAGTGGAATTGTTAAAAATAGTACATGTGTTTTACAATACATTGACACATACAAAAAAAACATTGCATTAGCCACAATGGCACTTAGAAATGATAAATTTGGAGAAAGTTTGCATATGAAGATTGCATTCTCTGAAAGTAGCACTGCTAGAATGACGATTTCATGTAAAAGATACTTCCTCAGTTCCAAAATCACTATATTTGGCTTATTAGCAGTTATATATAAGGGTCCTCGGAAATTCCTTTTGCAAAATTGTTTGAGTGCTATAATTAACAAAGAAACCTGTTTCTTAAAGGACATGGGCCTCATTTCCAGTTTTGTACCGGACGACCCAAATCCAAGGACAGCCTTCTTTGGCCCAGAAGGCCACGATGATTCCAAGCCACGAATGAGATTGAGGCCTTCTGGGCCTTGGAATCACAGAAAAAGATGGAGGGAGTCGGACTGTGGGATGTCGGAAGAATTAATAGACGCGTGAATCAGAGATTGTTAGGTTACGGAGAAAATGTTGAGACTTGTTCAAAAAAAATCTGATGAGACTGAATATTAGCTAGGTAGAATAATATAGAATTGTTATATGCAGACACTCATGACAATATGAGCAGCCAATAAAATAGGCGGAGAAGAACCACCGGCGTACGTGCCGCCCGCCCGCCCGCCAGCCAGCCAGCTCCTTACACGGTTACACCCAAACCACCACGGCCGCACGACACCTGAACCACCCGGACGCGTGACGGACTTGTTGGCCTGATACCTATTGCCAATTGCCATGGACCCAACGCACAGCACCCAGGATGAGATATCTTTTTTTTTTTTTTTTTGAACATAGGATGAGATATCATATACATGGAGCGCACGCCCACGCCACCCACGCCACGCTGCCTCAGCTCTCCGAGTCAACGTGACGGACCAGCTGCACCATCGCCATTCGGGGGCGGAGGCTATAACTAGCGGAGGCGCACACTAGCTAGCTCATTGATTTGGCCCGGGGCCAACAGAGAAAGATAGCAGAAAGAGCGGAAGCGCACCACGGCAAAGATCGATGCTGCCGAGGAGAGAGCGCGCCGCCGTCCTGAGTCCTGCCATCATCCTGCTGCTGGCGGCGGCGGCGGCGGCGGAGGCAGAAGCGTTGCCGATTCCGATGGAGGTCTACTTCACGGCGGCGGAGCTGGCGCGCATTGCCGGGTACGGCGAGGAGCCGGTGTCGTCGGTGTCCGTGTCCGGGCAGCTCACCTGCGAGCTCTGCCTCCGCCCCGGCTCCGACCTCCTCACCTTGGAGATGCCAGGTAAATCATACTCCTTGCTCTCTTTCTTGTCCCTTGTGATTATTCCTAGCCTGCTGCCGCGCTTGTTCATTCCACGTGCATATAAGTATAACTACCTGAATTGGAAGTTGAAATAACACGCAAATAATTCGCGGGCAGTTCAGTTGCCATTTGAAATTAAAACTTTAAAACCACCGCTTCCGACCGGGCGATGTAATCCTGGCTGGCTGTGTCTGATGAAGGAACAAGGCAGCTAGAGCTCTCGTCGATCGGAGCCGGCCGCCGATCACTGTCCCGTCCCATATATAACTGCATAAACAAATGATCAATCCCTGTGCCGGCGACCGTCGTCGACGCAGCAACGCGTGCCTGCCAAAACCACCCTTGATTGAAGAATCATTGAGAGACGAGCGAAGCGAGCAGGCGGATGGTCCTTTTCGCGGTGGCTCTGGTTGTTGGCCGGTTAACGCCGTCGGAGTTGGGGTGGGCACGGCAAAGCGGAAAGGTAAGAAGCAAAGCAAGGTCGTTCAGTTCGTCGTCGTCTCTCCAGCGGATCGATTCGATTCGAGTACACGACGAGACCTTGTCCTCTTCGTCGAGCCGGGATTAATCGTCGAGCACGACGTCGTACTCCCTACTTTGCTTGCTGGTCACGTGCGTCCGTCACGCAGGGACGGCCGGACGGGACGGGACGGCGTCGCCAAAGCTAGCAACGGCTTCACGAGGAAGAGTACCGCTTGAAAAGGTCGTTAGCGGCCGAGCCAGCCAGCGTTTGGTGCAGGGTCGGCTGCTGGTATTGCCTATCGGAGGCGGCTTTGGCTGCAGCGGTTTTGTGTACACGGACGGTACAGGCCGGTACACCACCCGTAGCAGAGTTTACTCGATCAGTTAAGGCGTCAGGGATGGAATTCAACGAGGCAACGGAACTGTGCCGTGCATTCGTATGCTCATCCTCCCTCTATTGCTCTCGCCGGCTTCCTTAGTGCAGCCGTGCAGGAAGAGAACATTTTACATGTACTAAGTAAGTACGGAGTAGTTCTTAATCTCTTGTGCTTAGAAAAAAAAAATAGAGAGAAGCTTTCGCTGCTGCCGATGTTGCCGAGCCAACAGAGAAGAGCATTTCTTTTTAACCCATCTGTTCTGTACATTAGCCAGCGAAAGCTTGGTGCTAATAAAATAATGGAGTTGGGAGACAACTCAAACAGCCTCTGTTTCGTTACGAAGAAAAACATTGTACCGTGACTAATAAGCTGGACTGATAACTTTAAGCGAACAAGGCGTTGGTTATCACTACTAGTTATTAGAGGCATACTTGTTTAGGTATACGTCTGCTCCATGTCACCCCGCAGAGAAATTAGGTAAGCCTTGCAGATTAGTTGCAACAAGACATCCCCTGCTATTCAATGTTATCCGAGAGTTCATTCTTGTGTGTGTGTGTCGTAGTCTCGTAGGCACGCTTAGCTCGCCTAATTCTCCTGTGCTTTGTCTACTCAAGCATAGTCTGTGGACCAAATGAGCCTCATCCTTTCTGCGTGGCACCACTCAGAGGTCAGACAGTGGCTCAACGGAAAGCGAGCTTATCTAACACATCTAGCTTAGCCAGTAGCTACTAGTGTCTGAATCCGATTTGATGCGTACGATGGCGGTGTTATTGGTTTCGGTCGAGACGCACACTTCTCCCTCCCTCCTCGGTGGTGCTATCGCCACGGACTGAAAGTGATCTTTTAGAATCTGGTCTAGATTGACATTTCATTCTCAGACGAAAAACAGCACTGAAGAGCTGCTCATTTCCCATTTTCCTCCGATGGAGAATTGCTCGCCTGTTACATCTCTGAACCGGTGCGCTCCCAATGGACTCCAACCCGTACCCGCCGCCTTCGTTTTCCGTCCGCGTCAACGGCCGTTACGTTATATTTCAGTATCACTACAACCTTTTGTCTTGCTAATAGGGTTTGGCATCTTGCACGAATTGGTTTTCACTTCTTTAGATTTGGTGCAAAAGTTTGCAGCAAAGTTAATTTAGAGACTGAAGAGTTGTGTATTTCTCTGATCAGGTGCTAAGGTAGCAGTAAGCTGCGAAACTGAACGGACTCCCAACCAATTGGATAGCCTTGCATTTGCTACGACGGATGAGTATGGCAACTTCACCATTGATCTCCCTCCGCAGCTCCACGCCACGCCAGACCTGGAGAAGGCCTGCACCGTCAGGGTGCTCCAGCTCCCGGCAGACTCGTGCCGGCTTCGCCACCGCACCGGCGACGCCTATCGCCTCAGGCTGTCATCCGTAGAAGACGGCGTCCGAGCCTACACTGCTGGGGTGATACGGCTTCAGGACTGCGATACGCCGTCCGATCATTGTGTGGTGGCTGTGGAGCACATGTCTGAAAGAAGATAACAGTTGAAACCAAAACATACGGATACGAATGGTGGTATATATGCCAAACGAAGAGTTCACGTTTGTATGGATTTTTGAAGGGAAGGTTAAACACGAACATACATGACTTGCTGACCGGGCCTATGGTATAGCAGGAATCAAGCATGTAAACAGATGTAGACCGATATGTGTATACACATACAGGATAAATGTGCATGAATCTGACAAGAATTCTTATGTTTTTTCTAGGGCCATTTACAAGAGTTCTTATGTCATCTTGTGTATGTAGAAAAGTCATTACTTAGCGGAAAGATGTACATTTCATAAGACAGACCTTTGGATCCTTTTATTTTGGAGGAATTAGAATCTACTTAAGAAATTAGGCTATTTAGCATGGAATTTGAGATTTCATAAATTTCAAAACTTCTAATATAAGCCTATCTTAAATTCATCGGGTGAGAGATGGGAAATGGATTCCATAGATAACCATACCAGGTTTGTATTCTCTGACTTAAGTAAAGTTGTACAAATAGTTTAGTACAGTGAATTCAATTCCAAGGATCCAGAAAGGGTCTAATATTTACCATATACTAAATAAATATCACAAGATTCGGCATAAAATATATTTTTACAATATACCTATTTAGAATGGCACATGTTGATACGCTTTCTACAAATTTTGTAAAAATAAAGATAAAAGATAGTTTGGTCAAGCCTAGAATTGAAGATTATCATTCTAAGACAGAGGCAGTACATTGTACACGAGTCCATGCCTTCTTGCAAAAGAATCCTATATTTTCTTCGCGATGTTAATCACTCATTTTTTGAAGAATCAACGTCACGTCTTGTGGCCCGTAATCTTCCGGTTCACCTAGGTGGAATGTAGAACATCTCACCTTCTCCTTCCTTTGGCCTCCGCTGTCAATCCTTCTGTTTAATCACATCGTATGTTTTCAGCTATTCAAATCCTCACCTCCAATCGATGGCGAGTCGGTGACGCGTGTTTCTATGTCCATAAGCAAGCGACACAGCCGGACAGGAAGGCGACGAGCCGGCGCGCCGGGCCTGTAATGGACGCGGCGCAGAGGCATTCTGGGTCCCCGGAGCCGCTGCCGCAGCATTCCGGCCACGGGCGCAGGAGGACGCGGCACCGCCGGCGGTGCAGCAGCCCCCTCCACAATCTGCTGACGCACCCGCGGTCCCGCGGCGGGACGACAATCGCCGACTGGAGGTACGCCGACGCGGCGTGCTTCAGCAGCTGGTTGCGGATGTTGATGTTGGACGCGTCGAAGTCGATCATCGCGGGCGGGCCGGCCGCGTCCCCGAAGCTGCCGCCGCCGCTGCTCCCGGGACCGCCGGCCTCGGCGAGCACGTCCCGGAGGCTCGTGTACTCGACGCCGCCGCTGCTCCCGCTGCTGCTCCAGCTCGACGGCCGGGACCGGACGGCGGCGCGCGGTGGCAGAGGCAGAGACGACGGCTCTAGCGGCTGGGTCTCATCATCAGCGTCCATGGTCAACATCATCTCATGCCTTCGCCTTCGTTTAATAAACCAAACAATCAAAGCCTCTTCTAGGTTTGACGTGGAAAGGATAAGGATGAAACAGATAGCACGATTTTAAAGCAGTTCTATAAATGTGCTTATTTTCTGAAGGTTCTGCCTAAATGTAGGGAGTCTGGTTGACCTTTCCTATAGGTGAGGAAATGCCACCTGGAAATGGAACAGCTTCTCTGCATTTAGCATTTCATCCAGTGGTAAATAGACCATCTCGTGTGCACATCAAATTTAGTTTTTGTCAAACCCAACATGAACATGTCTTGATATACTGTATTTGTTTTGGTATTGTAAGTGTTGATAGAATGTGTATAAACTTGGTCAAAAATAGACAAGATTGGCTTTGGATAAAACTAAAACAATCCACATTTTTAGAATGGATGAAGTGCTATATGTGTTTTTAGAATTATTATTCTTTCTAACTACGCACTGAACATTGAGCACCTTATTTTCTTTGTGGACACTTCTCTATGATACACAGTGGATCCAATAAAAATGTCCTGAGCCATTGATATATTTATTGATGTTGATGCTGGTATATCTTGTTCTACAGAGACTCGCTTGGATTTGGACATCTACTAAGTCACTTGGATTTGAACATCGGGTGATCCTTGAGAAGCTGTAAGCATTCTTGTGTTGTGTGCTGGTTCAGGTCATCAGGTCATACACCGATACCTTGATGTTCCACATTTTCCAAATACACTGTAAGATTCCTAAGGATATGGAGCTGTTCAGGATTGCAGGACTGCAGGAACACCAAACAGGGACTCCAGGAGCGCCTTTTCTGCATCTATTTTGCAGGTTCAACTTGCTGCTCTTCACTTTGCAGCACTAATTGACAAAGTCGAATGGGTGCTGATATCATTTGACTGGTGATTGCCTGTTCCAGTTAACGACTATCCATTGCATGTGATATCTATCTTGCTAGCAAGTATGATCAACCTCAATCTGATCTTTTGCAATCATCTCAAGGATATTAGGTGGCACAGCTTCAGCATTGATATATGATCGAATCAATGACTTGTAAAGGGGCAAGCTTGTCAAATTAAATCTCTGGAGAACCTTAATGTATCGATATGCATCGTCGGCACTTCCTTGCTCTTCGAAATGTTTGCCAATGGCCTCCAGCAGTTCGAGTGGAGGTCTCCAATGGCAACTCTTCAATAGAGACAAAACTTTCTTCATGCAACCCACAGCTTTGTCCATCTGCCTACTCTGAACATAACCCTCCATCAATATCTCCCATGTCTTGTAATTTGGACGTGCTCCTTTCTCTAGCATGTGGAGGTGGAGCCTCTCAGCCTTTTTAATCCACCTGTTCCTCACATAAGCACCAAGAAGAACATTTGAAACCCTCACATCATGCTTCCTGCATCCTGCTTCCCAGCTTCCAAAGATCCACTCAGCTTGGCTGATGTCCCCGACTTTTATTGAACATAGCATAGCAGTCATGTAGTTTGCAGAGGGGATTCTACCTGGCACACTTTTACTAGCCTCCCACAATCTCATAACTCCATCACTGTCACTCAGAGCCGCATAACATATCATTACAAAGGAGTATCCTAAGCGCCGTGTCGGTGACAGTTTTGTTTCAGCTTTCCTAAGGCAAGCTTGCGCTTTAGTGTTTAGTCCATTCTTCCTGAAAATATTGGCTAATGTGCAGTATGTGCTCCAACCAACCTCGACCGTCTCATCATTCAACATCTCCTGGAACACTGATTGTACCGGGGCAACACCAGAGACTTCAGCACAAGCATTCATCCAAAGGTTGTAGGAGAGAACATTTCTGGGAATGTTGTTCCGTTTCATGAGGTCAATTACACTAAAGACCTTCGCATACTGACAGGTTGCAACATAGAGCTTCATGATTTCATTGAAAGAGTGAGGATCAACAGGCAACCCGTGACTCTGCAACTGAGCCATGAAGGTTTCAGCCTTCTGCACATTTCTTTCTGTAACATAGCAGTGGAGGAGAGGGAACGATGCAGCTTGTTTTGCAGCAGGGCTATGTAGTTTGTTGTAGTATTCCTCAGCTTGAGAAGTACCATAAGCTTTAGCAATCAAATCCAGTCTTCCTGCATGATCCCAACACGACAGTCCAAGAGAGTTGCATGATTCCATCCAAGAGAAAATCTGCAGCACAGTGTAACTTTGTTTAGCCGATGTACCTTGTAATATGCTACGGAATATCCTATATCAATGCTGTTAATAACATAACAGCCAAGCTGCTAAACCCTCGTATCACTTCAGGGTCCTGATCGACCATAATAAATAGGTATCCCTTGCTATCAACTCTTTAATGAATCAGTACCACATGCTTTATTGTATGTGTGTAATAATCAGCTCAGATAAAAAACGAGAAATCAGATCAGACTACCACTACACTTGCAATGCAAAGGCCAAGAATGCAAAGATGATTCCAATTATCTACAGCAAAGGGGCAGCAATAGTGCCACTGAACTCCCATTCCTCGCTCGTTTTATTAGATCAGATCCTCAATTCAAATGATACAGTTTCAGCCAGTGCGTCGGTAAAAACCAGAGCCAGGAGAACCCAAAAGTTCCACTACTCACCTCGAGGGCGTGCTCGTAGCGGCGCGCGCGCCGGAGCATCGCGACTGCGCGACGGAGCTCCGGCTGCGAGACGTGGACGCGCTCCCGGGCCCATCTCTCGATGGCAGCCGTGGCGGCCCCGCGCGGCGAGCGGAAGCGGAACCGGAGCAGGCGCCGTGAGAGGAGGCCACTCTCGTCCTCGCGGACAGGGCCGGCATCGGGGCGCGCGGAGATGGTCGAGGAGGAGAAGGCGGAGGAGAAGTGTGGCTTAGGGTTCGGCCGCGTGCGGGAGGCGAGGCCGAGGAGTTGGCCGGCGGCGAGGCGCGAGCGCGCGGCGGCGGCCATCGTCCCGTGGGCCTGGTTTGTAGTGGACTCTTGGGCTTTTGCCTTTTGTGGCATCCGGTCGAGTTGGCATTGGGTTCGGCAGCAGCTAAGCATCAAATTCCAGTCTCCCAATTTGTTTTGAAGTTTTGAACTTGTTTTACATGAAATACTTTTCTATTCTTCCCTCTCAGAATGATTATCCGTTGTTAAGATTGCACATTTTTCTGACCAACTTTCTGTTGGGATTTTCGGATAGCATACTTAACAAAACATTACAAAGGGGAACAGGAAATCATATGGCTTGATGGTAGATTCACAGTGCATGTGAATGCAACCATTTATTTGATATTCATCAAGGTAGCAATAGCTCATACCCTTAATATACGATGCAACAAGTCAGCATAACACTACGGTGACCTAAGTCGCATAATACTCTGTTATTTCTTTGGGGCTGAGTTGGGTGCCTACGAAAATGCAGCTATCTCCGTTCGGAGGCTTCACTTATCCGTACAGGTCCCGGCCGCATCTGTCACAGACTGGCTTCTCCGCCTCAGATTCTGGCTTTTTTATCTGCTTCTGCATCTGTGGCAAGTCATGCTCCAGCACGTCACTAAGCGCCTTGGATGCTTCTGCAAGCTCCTCAGGACTGAAAACCATGTATGATTTAGGTATCAGCTGGCGGACAGTTTCTGGATCCGAAACATATAATCATACTACCATATGAATGAACGTGGACCCCAAAGAACTTAGGTGAAGGATCATACCTGATTGAGAGGGGAGGAGCAAGTCGGATTATAGTGTCATGTGTGGGTTTCGCTAAAATGCCTCTCTCCTTCAACTTGATGCAGATGTCATATGCAGAAGCAGGAGATAGTGCGTCATTATTTAAATCCACTGCATTCAGCAAACCCCTCCCGCGCACTTCTCTTATGATTTGAGGGAATTTCTGCTGGACCTTCTGTAACTGGTCCCTAAACTCCTGTCCTAACTTCGCAGCCCTGCAGTGGGTCAGAAGAAAATATCACCGAGTGGATAGATAGTACTCCGTACAAGATAAGCTGACAAACTAAGTTTCTTAAGGGAATGTACCTTTCAACAAGACCTTCCTCTCTAACCACTTTCAGTGATGCAACTGCCACAGCGCTAGCTAACGGATTCCCACCGAATGTACTGTAAGTAGTCAAATATAACACATTCAGGAGCAGTACACATACAGAATTGCTATACAGGAATAACACATACTAAACCCAATGTTCCTTAGATATATCAGACATATGTTTGATATCCTTTAGACATCGAACTAAATTGGTTTGCTAGTTAATCTTTTAATAATTAACAAAAATAAAAGATTAGAGATTTGGCCATACCTCCCATGTTCCCCTGGTCTGATACACAGCATGACATCCTTGTCTGCAAGAACTGCACTGACTGGAACAACTCCAGCACCAAGTGCTTTGCCTAGAATCTGTAGAGCAAGGACATTTGAAGCTGGAAGTGTAGTTGCATACACTGAAGCAAAATGGGGAAGTGACCAACAGATACTTATGTAACGAGTATAGTTAATTAACAAGAGTGTAGCAGAAAAGAAACTTACCACCATGTCAGGCCGTATGTTTTCCCAATCACATGCCAACATTTTACCAGTTCTAGCTATGCCAGTTTGTATCTCATCAGCAATCATCAAAATGTTATGTTTAGAACACAAGTCTCTGACACCTTTCAAATAGCCATCTGGTGGGATCACTACCTACATGTATAACATGAAGATCAAATTTAAAATGTGAAATTAGAAAGACATTAACCATTAATGATAACTGAAACAAAACACCAAGGAAAAGTGTAATGAAATCAAACCAAAATACATATTCGAAACCAAAACTACGAATTATGTGCTCAGAACAGTCGATGGCAGATACAGCAAAATAAACACATACCCCAGCTTCACCTTGGATAGGTTCAAATAAAAAACCACAAATCCGATCTCCATACTCTGAAAGAAATAGTAATTGTCAACATGCAGAAACATGTAAACTAAAAAACATATGTTTGGCGCTGTTAAACAGATAAATTACCTTCAAAGATTTTCTTTAACCCATCAATATCTCCAAAATCAACTTTAAGATGGCCAGGAACCAAAGGACCAAAACCACGAATTGCATCGTTGTCACAGCTCATGGAAATGACACCAAGAGTTCGACCATGGAAACACCCACAGCAAGAGACAAGCAAAGCCTGCAAAGCAACAAACATTTTGGCAAATTAGTGAATTTTCTACTTCTGAAGATCTGGAATTTATGGTCTATCAAGCTATGGCGTGCACCAAACTTGCACTAACAAGAATTAAGAATAAAAGGAGTATGTGTCTTACCAGATTGTTTGCTCATATTAAACTTTCTGAATTTAGATATAATTATGTGAGAAGTAAAATAGGGGTTTCATGATATATAAGTAAGACAATCAAAAGGAAAAACAAGCAAGTACATGACTTGCATCTAAGTATATCTTAGAGCACATCATTCAGAAGTCCACGGGCTATGCAGTTACAGAATTTTAAGAAGGATGCAACTAGTAAGAACCTACTTAAAGTTTACAACAGCTTTGTAGTCACAAAACAGAACTTCAGGGAAGCACACAAATCCATGTACAGAAAAACTGCACACAACTATCAGGACCAGAATTGAACAATCTTTTTTGTCGGGTCATACCTCATTCTTCGGTATCTGTTTCTTCTCATAACCCCATTTCCTAGCCAATTTGATTGCAGTTTCAACACCTTCAGCTCCAGTATTCATTGGCAACATCATGTCATATCCAAACATGCTTGTTAGATATTCCGCAAAGATTGGGAACTTGTCGTTGTAGAAAGCTCTAGAACTGAGTGTAAGCCTTTCTGCTTGTTCTATCAAAGCTCTCAGGACTTTTGGATGGCAATGACCCTGCACAGAATGGCAAACATAAACATTACACGGTTTGAGTGCATAAAAAGAAGCATGCCAAACAATGTAGTATCCCAACTTAACTTTTCTAACTTCCGGTCTGTTTTGACAACAAATAGTTTCCAGACACGATTACTGGATTTACATAGATGAGGTTTAAGCAAACAGTAGCCCCACAGAAAGGACTCTACCTGATTAACTGCAGAATAAGCAGAGAGAAAATCGATATATTTGTTGCCTTCGGGGTCCACTATGTGTGAACCTTCTCCTTTGGAAAACACCATGGGGATTGGATGGTAGCTACAGGCATTGAAATGTTAATGGAATAGTGAGTAACTGCATTGCTGTAAAGTCAAACTTCCCATCAATCAAACAAAATATGCATTCACAGGTGTGTGCGCATTCAAATCGAACAGCACCGCAAATCAATCCCTTGCAAGTATAGAAGAAAAAAATATTATGCTACCTGAGACAAGAGTGTCATCTCAGAAAGACCTGTTACTGTATGGAACTTCTAATTACATCTCCTTAGTTCATGGGCAACTGCGGTTTTTGGATCAAAATGCAGCCTACTAAATTCCGTAGTTTCCAGTTGACGTTCTATTCCAATTTAAAAGAGTATTGTCATTTCATTAGTTTTTCAGATACACAAGAACACCCTAATAAATACTGACCAAATAATACATAACCAAGACGACATGTCATTTACACCAGGCTAAGTTTACTTGCATACTTACCGAGACAGATTTGCATGTAACATAGTTCCATAACAGTAGAACGATCACCTGATAGATTCCCCATTTCATTAGATTATGTGTCACTAACTTGTCGAACACAACTATCTTCATTCGCCAAATAGCGTTGAAGCTTAGTCTCTTCTTTATTCGATGTTTTAGTATCAGTTGCGTTAGTTCTCAGATGTTGGAGGTGTGAGTCTAAGTAACTCGTTTGATTGTAATGAATTGCTGTGTACATCTTCTGGGAGATGTAGAGGTGGGGAAGCTTTGTTCCATTTTTTTTTATCTAAAAAACGAGATACCAAACAGAGAGCTAATGTTTCAGCACGCACGCACACACACAAAAAAAAAAAAAGGAGAACGAACCCAAGGCAGTGCAAGCGCTGAATTCCTGTAGCTCCGTGCGATCCGAGCCCGATCGAGTCAGGGGCGGAGGCCGGAGCCGCAGAGGCGTTTCCGCGAGCACGCGGCGAGCGCGCAAGGAGAGTACAGGGAATGGGGATCGGACAGAGAGAGTTGAGACAAGCGTGGAGATCGAACACGGGCGTACTTGTGCGCGCTGCAGTCCCGCTCCATCCGCATGAGCTCCTCCGAGGACAGCGCCGCCGCGGCGCGCCCTGCCGCCGGCGCCGACGCCGAGCTCGAGCACATCCCGCGCCACCGCGCCAGGGCCGCCGCGGCGCCCCGCCGCGCTAGCGCCGTCGCCATGCCGGCAGCAGCCGCTCAGAGATCAGTGCCTCAGTGGCTCGGTCGGCTTGTTCCTCACGCGCGCGCTGATGGTGGTGGGTGCGGCCGCTGCAGCCTCCGGATCCGGTCCGGCGTCCGGCCAGGACCTAACTAAAAAGGTGTCCCGGTTGCTTGCTTGGACGCGAACGCAACCTTGGTATGCCGATTGCTTTCGGTGCGGGGCGGTTCGGCCTCGTGCAGCGCGGTGATCTGATCTTATCCGCCCACGTCGGCCTGCTTGGCGCACCGGCCGTCCGTTGGCCACCCGCCTGCTGGGCGCGCCGGAACGATGGCGAGCAGCGAGTGGCAGAGCCGTGCTGGACTCTCCGGCTCGTCGGTGCCCGGGCCGCTTGGTATGACATGGCATGGTACATCGGTATATGTGACGGCTTGCATTTGTGTACTCCGTCGAAAACCAAAACAAATCATATTATTTTTTAGAGTTCACAAATCATATTATTTTATACATATACATCGATCTCCTCGAAAAATACAAATTACAACTACAAATGTTTACCAAACCTTATTTTATAGTATCACATCCATCTCTCCGGTGGAAAAAAAACGAAAATTACAGCTGCAAATGTTCACCAAACCGTGGCTGGAAAATAAAATAAAAGGAAACGGAAATATCTAAAACACACGACGAGTGCATAAATGACGTGCAGTAACATTAGCCAAGCAATGACAAGTCTGGACGACGACATGATCCATGCATGGAGAATCACGGATCGATCATGCGCGCGTCAAGTGCGTGCACGATGGTGCACGACGATGGTGCACGATGCGTCAAAGTGCGGGCCGGCGCGCGGGCAAACCATGGGCCGCCGCCGCCCGCTCCCACGCGCATACGTGCCGGCCGGCCGGCGGCGGCCTAGTCGAGGCCGAACGCCTTCCTCATGCCGCACGCGAACTGGAACACGTGCTCGGCCTCCGGCAGCGACTCGGCCACGCACGCGTTCTCCCGGGCGCAGCGCTCCGCCCACGCCGCCAGGGCGGGGCACTCGGCGGCGACGGTGAACCCGCCGAACCGCTCGAACGTCAGGAACCACGGCGCGAAGGGCGCCAGAGCGACGTCCACGTAGCCCAGCGCGTCCCCGGCGAAGTAGGGCTTCTCGCCCAGCTCCGCCTCCAGCGTCTTGAGCGCGGCCACCGTGTCCTTCGCCGCCGCCTCCGTCGCCGCGCCCGTGGGCGACTGCCACACGCGCATCGTCACCTGCAGAGCACACACGGATCGTTATAAGTCTAGCTAGCTTGCTAGTAGTGATCTCGATGATAGATCATCTGTCGATGGATGGAAGCTAGACGACCTTGGTGTCGATGTACGAGGCCCAGAAACGGGCGTGCGCGCGTGCGTGGGGGTCGGCGGGGAGGAGCGGTGGCTTGCCGGCGGCGGAGAAGGCGTCGTCGATGAACTCGAGGATGACGAGGGACTCGCACACGGGCTTGCCGTCCACGATGAGGACGGGGACCCTGCCGTGAACGGGGTTGGAGGACAGCAGCAGCGCGCTCTTGGCCGCCAGGTTCTCGGCCTTCTCCTCGTACGCGACGCCCTTGAGCTTGAGCGCGATGCGCACGCGGTTGCCGAAGGGGCTCACGAAGCAGTTGAGCAGCACCACGCTGGCCTTGTCTTCCGCCATTGCTGCCTCCCTTGAAAGAAGCTTCTAGTGATAATGTGCCGGGCGCGGCCGGTAACGCTAGCTATATATATATGTATGTATGTATGTATGTATGTATGTATGTATGTAGCAGATGAGATGGCTTTGCTAGATCAGATGTGTTGCTAGCTACGATCGAGGTGTTCTTTGGACGTGCCGACTGCCGGGGGTGTGATGTCATTTTTCTTTGTGATGAAATCAACAGCATATGCTGATAGGTCTCATCGACCGCACCAATGATAATGCATCGATCGATGCACGCCTTCGATAATTTCGTTGCTGATCAATTGTTCGTTTCTGCTTCTGATGAAACCGCCGGTGCTTTCGTCCTGTCTGCTGTCTTGTTACGCGCGTGCATATGTCCTAGCTCTTTATTTATTTGTTTTCTTTGCATGCCGCCGGCAAAAAAAAGGGTCACGCGGCTATGCAGTTTAAGGAAAGTTTCATGCGCGGCTCCTCGGCTCCCGGCAGCGGCGTTGCGAATTAGATAGAGTTCGAGACGTCGTCGACGTTGCCGTCCGTCGTCCGTGCATCTTCGTTGTGGACGTGCCGGTTGTTCCAAAGAAGCACCTGCAAAGCTGGGATAGTCTTGCTATGATAATTCTTGTCAATGTCATTATGATATTATATCGTGTTGTGAATTCCAAGGTTAATTTGATTACATCATGGATGAGGTCTAGCTTCGGCCCCAGTGCCGTGTTCGTTTTGTCTAGGTCTCTGGCGATTTCGCCTGGAGCTCCGTCTTCCTTGCTTCAACCGCTCGGCCGCACTGATCCATCAGCCGCCGCCGCCGCCATCGCCGCATAGATCCGCCCTATCGCTTGGCTCCCTTCGCTTCACCTGCCGCCTCCCTCTTCCCCTGCTCTCCCTGCTCGCCGAAGCTGCTCGTCCTGCCGCCGCAGGCGCCATATCCCTTGTCTAGGGTTCCGTCGGCGTTCCTTCCCGTCCCGAACCCACCTCGCCGACCCACGCCGCATCTGCGCGGGCGCCACCGCGTCGCGCCTCGTCCGTTTGCCAGTTGCCTATGCCGGTCGTCCGCGCCGCCCGGTGCCGGCCGCCTGTGCCGGTCCTCGCGCCTCGTTTGCCGCCGCCCAGCGCAGGCCCCCGCGACGCCCAACGCCGGCGCCCGCCACCTCCTCCTCCAGATAAGCGGTGCTCCCGGCTATTTCTCCCCGTCCCTACTCCTTGGGGCACCAGAGACCCGTGGCGTACACGGCTCTGTGTCCCGTTTCTCCTCCTTCGTCTGGCCGCCCTGCGACGCCGCCGTTGAGGGCAGGGCCTTCTCCTTGGCGCCGACGCCCGGCTGCCGCATGCTCGAGTTGCGAGACGCGCGGTATTCCTCGTCGTTGCGCACCTCGCATACGGCTCCGTCAGCCGCGCCGCGACACCGACTCAACTCGAGTGGGTCTTTGTCCGCGGCGAGCTCGTTCCCATCCCGTTGATCCCGTCCCTGTCTCCAGTGACCGTCGTTCTCTGATGTCGTCAACCTCCGCTGCCCGTCAGGAGCAATGAACCTTTTAAGCTGGAACTGCCGGGGGCTGGGACTCCCCTGGACAGTTCAAGATCTTGTTGCTCTAGTAGGAGCAAAAAGTCCCAAGATGGTTTTCTTATCTGAAACTCGTATGAAGGGTGACCGTGTTGCAAATTTATGGTGGCGTTTGGGGTTGAAGAACTGCATTACAGTGGATAGTGTGGGATCTGGTGGTGGTTTGGCACTCTTTTGGCAGGAAGGACTTGATGTTTCTCTGATTGAAAAACACCAGAGATACATTGATGTCCATGTTCGAGAGAATCCGTCAGAAGCAAGGGTTCGCATTACTTTTGTTTATGGGGAGGCACGTACTGATCAGAGGCATGTTATGTGGGAGTTGATGCGACGGTTATATGGCCGATCGCCTGAGCCTTGGCTGGCTATTGGTGATTTCAATGAAGCAATGTGGGGCTACGAGCACTTTTCAGCATGCCCGAGACCAGAACGGCAGATGGCTGCGTTTCGCGATGTCCTTGCTGACTGCGGGCTTATGGACTTGGGCTTCTCTGGCCTCCCGTACACGTATGATAATGGGAGAGAAGCTGAGAATAATGTGAAGGTCAGACTGGACAGGGCTGTTGCGTGCTCGGATTGGCGAGATCTGTATGGTGCTGCTGTTCTCCATCATTTGGTATCCTCGCGCTCTGATCACTGCCCTCTCTTCCTAGAAATTAAGAAAGAAAGCTGGGAACGAAATAAACCAAGGATTTTTCGGTATGAGATCATGTGGGAGCGTCTGGAGTCTCTTGCTACTGAGATCAAGACAGCATGGTGTACGGCTGCAAACAGGGAGGGGCTGGGTGGTGTTGTAGTAGCTTTGAAGCATGTCCAGAATGCCTTGCGATCATGGAGTAAACAAAACTTTGGCATGGTCACAGCAGAGCTGGAAGTGCTGAGATCCAAACTAGAAGAGGTTAAGGCTAACCCGGGAAGCAGCCAGGCCTAGGTACGCCAAATTTCAGATCGCATGGATGAACTTTTGTATCGAGAGGAGATGATGTGGCTGCAGTGTTCCAGAATAGCGTGGCTTAAAGAGGGTGATCGAAACACTAGCTATTTCCACAGGCAAGCGGTCTGGCGTGCTCGAAAGAATAAAATAAAAAAGTTGAGGACTTTAGATGGCGAATGGTGTGAAGATCCTAAACAAATGCAGCGAATGGCCTCTGATTTCTTTGGTGAATTGTATACTGCAGATCCAAGTGTGGAGCCGGGTGATCTCATCCAACTTATTGATCCAAAAATTACCGACTCTATGAATGAGGATTTATGTAGGGCCTTTACGCCGGAGGAGATCTCGGATGCCTTATTCCAAATGGGTCCGTTGAAAGCTCTAGGGCCTGATGGCTTCCCGGCACGCTTTTTTCAGAGGCACTGGGAGGTTGTAAAAGAGGTTGTGGTTGATGCTGTTCAGGGTTTCTTTCGTGATGGTTACTTGCCCCCGAGGGTCAATGATACTGCCATTGTTCTTATTCCGAAAAGGGACGATCCTGTAGAGCTTAAAGATTTTCGACCGATCAGTTTGTGCAACGTGATCTACAAGGTGATATCAAAATGTTTGGTGAACCGACTGCGGCCAATTCTGGACAGCATTATATCAGTAGAACAAAGTGCCTTTATTCCGGGAAGGTTAATTACCGATAATGCCTTAATTGCTTTTGAATGTATCCATGCTATGCAGAGAGAAAGGGGCAAGAATTTTTGTGCATATAAGTTGAATTTATCGAAGGCGTATGATCGTGTTGATTGGGGATTTTTAAAATGTTTGATGGAGAAGCTGGGCTTTCAGAGTCAATGGGTGCAGGGGATCATGACTTGTGTTTCAACTGTACGCTATTCAGTTCGCTTCAATGGGGTGCCCTCGCACTCCTTCTCCCCGTCACATGGTCTACGGCAAGGTGATCCACTTTCACCATATTTATTCTTACTTGTTGCTGATGGTCTCTCTACTCTTTTGAAACACAATGAAAAGCTTGGATTGCTAGGAGTCAAAAGATGCCGGTGAGCTCCAAGTGTGTCACATTTGCTTTTTGCCGATGATAGTTTGTTATTTTTTAGGGCTACTGTTGACCAGGCCCAAAGCATCAAGGCTGCTATTAAGGCCCACTGCAGTAGAGGATTCGCTAGTGGGTCTTTGCTGTGGTGGTTTTCTTAACATGGTTTGGATAGTAGTTGATGTTGTTTTTTATAAAAAAAATCTATTTAATCCTTTTAACTACTCGTAATTGTCTACTTTGGCCTTCACTTATAAAAACAAACATTCTACTTCTTAAATCTTGAAGTACTCCCTCCGTCCATTTATCTCCATCATATTAGCCTTCGATGTAAAGACTACGGAGCAGTAAAACAACAGCAATTTGTATTGAAGGCATGGTGTAGTCAAGGATTTACATCCAATAGGTAGCCAAAACACAATAAATGCAAAAAATGAGCAGCCAATGAACACCAAATACGCATCACATATGAGGAGCCAAACCTATGGTCCCAACTAATACGAAGTAGAATTTTGAAAAACAAAATTTTGCTTAGATGAAGTAGATAAATGGACGGAGGAAGTACTTAAATCTGTCTAAATAACTCCTTGGGTGGTTTGAAGGTGGATCTACTGACGTGTCATATTATGTGGGTGCTGACATGATGATGATGAGTCAGCAAATACTAGCAAAATCTACATAACCCCTAGCATATCAAGGTTGACTACAACCTCTCAACTATAAAATCCTATACACAGCCTTCGAAAAATCATTAGTGTTTAAAGGGCTCTTGGATGGTTTCGTAGTGCTGCCTGGACACAATGTTTAGTCTGAGCAATCATACTTACACTTTCATTTTTTTTTCACGATCTGACCATTCACCCTTACACTTTCATCTCTCTACTCTTCCTAGGCTGGCCCGTCGTTTGACGAGCAGCAAAAATGATCTTCTATCTCCTGCAGTCCAGCTCCACCTCCCGTGACTTCTTAATGACGTCACTAAGGTCACAAAAATGACCTTCTATCTCCTGCAGTCCAGCAAAAATCCTAATTTCTCTTGTGCCCTCGTATGGCAACTGCAGCAGCCGGCTTATCAATATCTCATCTCTGTGAGTGAGACTGTGACTAACTTTATGGCGTACATGTATATATATTAACATGTGTACATGAATAATAACCATGCAGATGTATATGTGTACATACATGATATAACCCCAACTGTAACACAAAACCTACACGCTCTAGATTTTCTACGGATCGACTGGACGGTTTAAAACTGTCTATATATCCTACAGGTAGCAAGGCTGCAAGGCACAGTATATAGCTGCTAGAACAACTGATGGCCACAAATCAGACTCCTGCCTCCTGCTCGATCTGTAGCCTCATCTGCCTGTTGAAGCGCGCGATGAAATCCTCCACCCTCCTGTTCAGCTCCTCGTCGCTCAGTTGCCAGTACTCGCTCTCCTCCTCTGCCGCCGACTTGCTCCCACCCGTGGCCGACCGCCGGAGTCTCCCGCCCTTGCCGTGTGCCAGCACGTCCGGCGGACGAGAATCCAATGCTACCAGACACTCCTCGTCAGCTGCATCCTCCTCCTGCACCTCCTGATCAGGCAGGCTCTTGCTTGTCAGAAGCTTTGGCACCACCCATTGTTCAGGCTCTGCCTCTGGTTCAGCCGTCAGTGCTCTGTCAGCCTTAGTGATCGCAAGCTTGCCGACGGGGATGATGGACTCGTCGGGATCCGGGGTGGGCCTAGCTGCTGTTTCTTCTCCTCCTTCGTGGCGTTTCACCATCACGGCGGTGTTGCTCTGGTCGGTGCTCTGCTCGATCGCCGTCTCGTGTCGTTCGCTTCGCAGCAGTGCCGAAACATTCGCTGCGTCTCCACTTTCAGCTGGGATCAGAAAAGGCGACGCAACAAGGTCCATGGGGCTGCCGCCGGCCGCCTCTTCTTGGACGCCTCTGCGTTCCATGGTCAGCTCGTCAGCGGCCAAAGGAACCACCGCATCATCGTTACAGGCATCTTCGTCCTTGGACGGCCCGAAGAGGAGGGTGCCGGCATCGTCGGCGGTGGCGACGATGGCAGCGATGACGCAGTTGGACATGAGGAACCAGAAGGCGGTGTCCCCCGCCAGGGCAGCCGGCGGCGGGCGCAGCAGCGACACGTAGAGCAGCGGCAGCGAGGCCACCAGCGCCGAGACGGTGACCCTGGCGATGGCCTGCCGGTGCCGCCGCGGCAGCGTGCGCGTGCCCACCACACCAAGCATCGCTAGGACTAGGAAGCTCGATCTCGCTCCGATGAATTCTACTATACTTGTACTGCTGCCACGACCAGGGTGGCAATGGCTTGCAACCGTGACCTTGGTGGTGCTTGAGCCTCCTCTGACTCCTGTGGCCGAGTGGCTCGAGAGAGTGTGTCTAGCTGTGGTAGCATGTGCCTGTCTCTTTTATAGGGGTTTGGTGCGGGAGCGAGTAGGAGTGCCACGCTGCTCCGTGATGTAGCTGCCATGTCGTTGGAGTAGCTAGAGCTCCGTGATGTGGTGTGATTCGGTTTGGTTTTGCTTGAGATGGAAATAGTGGCGTGGTGGCTTTGTCGTCTTCGATCGTGTCTTGGGTTTAATGATGATAGCTAATAATAGCACCGGCGCATGTATGCTGTGTTGTGTCTGGACTCTGGAGAGCGCCAGGGCCTTGCGGACTAGTGTTGTTGACTAGTGTTGTGTTGCTTACGCTGCGGCATGAGTCGTGTGCCATGGAGCAGAAGGCAGGGTGGGCGCGCGTGGCGTGCGACCTGCGGAGGAGGGCACCCGCCACCCGCCGGCGCGTGTTTTAGGCGAGGAAAAGGGCAGCGGCGGGCGCTCGGCAGCCGCAAGCGAGCCACCGTACCATGCGCATGCGCCGGCGGCGGGGCCTGCCACAAATGCTGCTGGATCCAGGTGCGGCCGTGGCCGTGTTGGTCCGGTGGTCGCCGCGCAAACAAAGTGACATGTGCGACGGTAATCTCAGTAGCATGGGTTTGGACTCTGGAGTTGAACTAGTGACAGTTTTGACACTGGATGAGAGATGTGCTTTGTGGTGGCCGCGTGTATCAGTGTATGCGTTGCGCTGACACTATCAAACTTGGATTGGGTTGGATGCAGAGTGATCTCGCGGCTGTGCTGTGCTTCCGGCGGATCATGTCAGAAGAACATTCGCCGATTTCAGTAGCATTTTCGCAATACAGGTCTGAGAAAGATATTTTCCAACTAACGAGACTGGAGACTCCAACACAAGAAATATTTAAGTGTCTTGGCTTTTTGACGACACGACACGTTGAGTCGTTGACTTCGAATGAACTGAACAGGCTACTCACACTGATTGCGTGCTAGTATTGATTGAGTCAATCATACAGGAACCCTGCTACTCCAAACCAAACACCTCAGCCCATCTGGCCCTCCGCTGTAAATGGACATGAAGCCTTGTTCTCAAGAAAAGCACTACTCGAGCCTTGTACAGTAGAGGAGATCGAGCTCGGCATCGTTCTCACAAATTAACTACTTATCCGGAACAGCTGCGGCCGTTCTTTAACACACGATCAGAAGCTTGTACGGTGCAATCAATCGGCCACACCGGTGGTGCTCGGGTGCACCACTTGGCGCGCAGCACTGACAAACATTCTTTTAGGCCTTGTTTAAATATTAGAATTTTTTAAATTTTGTTACTGTAACACTTTCGTTTGTATTTGATAATATTGTTTAATTATAAGCTAACTAGGTTCAAAAGATTCGTCTCATAATTTACATTCAAACTGTGCAATTAATTATTTTTTTATCTATATTTAATGTTCTATGCAAATAGCTAAATATTAATGTGATGCAGAAAGAATAAGAAAACTTAGAATTTCTGGTGCATCTAAATAAGACCTTATTTATGTGTTGCCCCGTTTGAATCATGCAGGCTACGAGGGTGACTGAAATGAAAACACCGGGCTTTACTCTCCAGCGAAGCTCGACGAAATGATTATGGCAAGATGATTGCTAGACAGCTAAGGGCATGACTAATCGACCAGTCATGTCAATGTAAAATACTAAATTTACGATCGGAATGTAGTTTAGTTGATTAGGCTTTTTACCGGGTGTTGGGTTTGAGTTTTCGAATTTGGAGTGAGTTTCACATATAGCAGCTATAAATTTTTCAAACGAATTCCAATAAACAGCTCTCCATCCAAAAATAAGTGCACATGTGGTAGTTTGATGAGCCAACTAATTTTGGGTTGTCACCTTAAGAGGAGGAGCTTAGACGTCATCTTAAAGGGCAATTAACTGAGTTGCTGAGAGAAGAGGAGATTTACTGGCTCCAACGATCAAAAGCAATAAAACTATTGCAAGAGGATGATAATACTAAGTATTTTCATATGGTGGCCAATGGGAGACATAGGAAAACAAAAATTATTCAGCTAGAGCAAGAAAAAGGAATTATTGTTGGGGATGCAAATTTAAAAAATTATATAACTGAGTGCTATAAAGGATTGTTTGGCCCACATATGCAAAATTCTTTCTCAATAGACGAGACTTTGAGGCATGATATACCTCAAGTTTCGGAGGAGGAGAATGTGGCATTGACGGCTCCATTAAGTGAGAAAGAGGTTAAAATGGTTGTCTTTGATATGGAACATAACAAGGCACCTGGGCCGGACGGTTTTCCAGTAGAATTTTACCAATTCTTTTGGAAAATTGTGAAGCCAGATTTGATGAGCCTTTTTTATGAATTCCATGCTAGGAGGCTGCCTATTCATAGCTTAAATTTGGGAATAATTACATTGTTACCAAAGATTGATGATACGGTCCAGATACAACAATATAGGCCTATATGTCCATTAAATGTGAGCTTTAAGATTTTTGCCAAAGTGCTAAATAATAGAATTTTAAAATTAGCGTATAAGCTTATAGGACCGTCACAGACGGCATTTATTCCGGGTCGCTATATAATGGAAGGAGTTGTGACCTTACATGAAACGATTTCATGAGCCGCATAGGAAAAAATAATATGGCGTGATTTTAAAACTTGACTTTGAAAAGGCTTATGATAATTTGAAATGGCCTTTTATACGACAAGTCCTCAGAATGAAAGGATTCTCACCAACTTGGTGTGAATGGATTGCAAAAGTCATGTCTAGAGGGAATGTTGCAGTAAAGGTCAACGAGAATATTGGCCACTATTTTCAAACAAGAAAAGATGTGCGTCAGGGGGACCTGTTATCTCCAATCCTGTTTAATATAGTGGTTGACATGTTGGTTATCCTTATTTCACGAGCTAAAGAGGCTGAATAAATCCATGGGATTGTTCCGCATTTGATAGATGATGTGTCAATTCTTCAGTACGCGAATGACACTATTATCTTTATGGACAATGATCTTGAGAGGGAAAAAACATGAAGCTCTTGCTTTGTGCTTTTGAATAATTATTAGTGAAAGGATCAAGATGCCCAAGAGGGGGGTGAATTGGGCTAATTCTAAAATTTTTTGCGGAATTAAAACCTATTAGCCCATTTCACCCTATGTGTCTGTGTGTGTTCCTAAGGATTCTACCAAAAAAAGTTTTGCACCCTAGTTCCAATCCTAATCTAGCATGGCAATTCTAAGAATGTAAATTACGGAAATGTAAATGCTAGAAAGTAAATGTGGAAAGTAAAGGGGCAAGGAACACGGCGATGTTTTCTCGAGGTATCGGAAAGTCGCCACTCTCCACTAGTCCTCGTTGGAGCACCCGCGCAAGGGTATAGCTCCCCCTTGATCCGCGCAAGGACCAAGTGCTCTCTCCGGGCTGATTCTTTGACACTCCGTCGCGGTGAATCGCTGGAACCGCTCACAACTCGAGTTAGGCCATCCACAAGCTCCGCCGGATGATCACCAAACTTCCAATCACCACCAAGCCGTCTAGGTGATGGCGATCACCAAGAGTAACAAGAACAAACTCTCACTTGACCTAGCAAAGCCTAATGAGAAGGTGGATGCACACTTGCTACTCTTGAATCTCTCATGAGGGCTAATCGATGGATTCTCAAATCATTAGCACCTCACTTACAAGCTCTTGCTCTCCCTTGCACTCAAAGATAGCCTCAGCTGAACCAAAATGGCAAGAGAGGCGAAATGGAGAAGGTGGGGTTGTATTTATAGCCCAAGGACCAAATCCAACCGTTATGCAAATTTTCAGCCTTCTCGTGAACGCCGGACGCGTCCGACGCCCACCGCCGGACGCGTCCGGCGCTTTAAGCCAATTCGAAACTAGGTGACCGTTGGTGCTACAGTAACAGCGCCGGACGCGTCCGGCGTAAAGCATCCAACTGTGTACCTCTCTGTGTAGCGTCCGGACGCTGTCAGGGCGCGCCCGACGCTACACAGACTTCACTGCGCCATCTCCATGAGCGCCGGACGCAGAACAGCGTCCGACGCTAGAAAAATGATTCGTTCACTTTCAGTTCGACCAACTTTGTGAACGATCTCAATTCCAACCAATCTTAGGGCCTCCAGGTAACTTCTTAGCACTAAGTTCACAAGTGTGCACCACACCTAACCACTTAGACTTAACTAGTTCAAGCTACCCATTTGCTCCCCCCTTAATAGTACGGCTAAAGAAAAAAACAAAGTCCTAAAGACTAATCCGTCGTCACCCAACACCATCGACGAACGGAACTAATCCTATCTTCTACCTTGACGTTCATCCTACCGAAACGAATCTCATCCTCAGGGGGCATGAAAACCATATTGCCCTAGATTGTCATTACCATGACCTAACCAATCCCTGTTTCTGCAAAACACACGTTAGTCATGATAATCGTTGTCATCAATCATCAAAACCCACATCAAAGGGGCCTAGATGCTTTCAATTAGGACTCAAGATCAATTTCATAAAAGTGAAATATTTTGCTATGGAGTAGCTAAAGCTAATCAAACTGATTATAACATAAATTTTTGGATGTAATGTAGGATCATTCCAGTTTAGATACTTGGGGATTTCAATGCATCATAGAAAGCTCATGAATAAGGATTGGAAACATGTTGAAGAAAGATTTCAAAAGAGATTGAACTGTTGGAGGAGTAAGATATTGTCTGTAGGAGGGAGGCTAGTTCTAATTAACTCTATTTTGAGTAGTCTTTCCATGTTCATGTTGTCTTTTTTTGAAATACCTAGAGGGGTTTTGCAGAAGTTGGATTATTTTAGATCTCAGTTTTTCTGGCAGAGTGATAAACACAAGAAGAAATATAGATTAAATAAGTGGGAGGTAGTGTGTACACCAAAAGATCAGGGATGATTAGGAGTTCTAAATTTAGATGTTCATAATAAGTGTCTCCTAAGCAAATGGCTTTTCAAATTGATAAATGGAGATGAAACTTGGCAACAATTGCTTAGGATAAATATCTAAGGGGCAAAACTTTGACATGGTTCAATATATGCCTGGGAATTCTCAGTTTTGGGCTGGCCTCACGAAGGTCAAGGAGGAGTTCCTCTCGTTAGGCAAGTTTGATCTAGGTAACGGGTCTCAAGTGCGATTTTGTGAGGATACTGGATAAGACCGCGCCCACTAAAATCGCTCTTTCCTACACTGTATAATATTGTGAGGAAAAAGTGCATATGTAAGATCAGTGCTGTCTACAACACCGTTAAATATAGCATTCAGGAGATCTCCGGTGGGGGTTAACTTGCAAGCATGACACAATGTGGTGGCTATGGTTGCAAATATACAACTAACAAATCAGAGAGACCGTTTTGTGTGGGGTTACATCAGAACTGTTTGTTTTTAATCAAATCCATGTACAGAGCCTTATTAGGAGCAGAAGCTATACCATATAATACATTGATCTGGAAACTTAAGCCACCTCTCAAAATTAAAGTCTTTATGTGGTATTTTTACAAGGGAGTAATCTTAACAAAGGATAATATAGCACGACGACAGTGGCAAGGCGATAAGAAGTGTTGTTTCTATTTTTCAAACGAGTCTATACAATATTTACTCTTTGACTGTCATTTTGCTAAATTTATGTGGAGAGTTGTTCATGTTTCCTTTAATTTAATACCTCCAATCAGTGTACACAATTTATTTACAGGCTGGTTGGAAGGATTAAATAGGAAACTGAAGTCTCAGATTCTTGTGGGTGCAAGTGCCATCGGTTGGGCAATATGGCTAACCCAAAATGATATTGTGTTTAGCAAGGTCTTAGCACCATCCTATGTACAGGTTATATTCAAGGCGACTTACTGGACCAGGTCCTGGTCACTACTACAAAAGGAGGAGGATCGCCTTCCGATGAAGTTGGGATGCATGACTATTGAGGTAGTCGCAATGAAGGTGTTTGCAAGACATGGCTGGCGATTCACCAATAGACTAGCTTTTTAGCTGTGGTTTTTTGGAAACCTTTTTTTTCTCGCTGTGGCTCAAAACTTCGTTTTTGAGAATCATTAGATGGTGTACTCTTATATGTAATAAGGAACAGCCATATGCATCGATCAATGTAGAAGCTGGGATATTAATATATTCCTTTTTTAAAAAACTAATTTCGGGTTTGACTAAATTTATAAAAAATATCGATATTTGTATACAAAATAAGTTTAGTATGACAATATACGACATGAATAATCTAATGTTGTTTATTTGATATCTATGTAACATATCCTAACACAAAGGTTTCTTTGTTTGTCCTAGTGCTTTATTTGTCATCTAAATCACCAAACAAAACATGAACAGACAGAATACTTACAGACGGTTTGCTGCAGTTTTTATATTAAGAGAAAAAACAAACCAAATGCCGGCTTAGTTTTTTTTCCTAATGGAAACTAGACTAAGAAGCCCACACGATCACATGTTTTACTGATAATCCAATTTGATGGAAATATGCATCATATCATCATCATGTACTCGTGCTTCCGTCATGACCAGGTAATATTTGTTAATATAGTGTGTGAAACATGGGCTGAAGAACAGCTGTGCTTCAGGTCACTGTTAACTGTATCATGGTGGAGACTTTGGTGCTCGTCTAAGTTATGATAGCTTCAGATTCAGCATCATATTTCTTTGTCCTTTCTTGTGAGATGAAATCATTGGGTCATCCTTCAATCATGAAGAACAATGAATAGTACAATATGTCCTTAACTTCACAATGATATTCGATTCTTCATTAAACAATAGTCAAGTTTCACATACCATATTAACTTCACAATGATAAAATAGAAATCCACATTTTAAATCAATTATATCTGATTTTGATAGTTGAAGGATGTCTAGTATCTGGTTTGTAGTTTAAGGTTGACATCGAACTCATAACACGTTGATGGTTGAAAATGCACTTTAACCTTATTTTCCCATGGAAAAACTCATAGTGCTAGTCCACACGACCACACATTCTCCAAGTGAAGTTTTCACAAGATAATGACTACTGAACCCGTTTCAAAATATAGGTTATTTATTTATTTATTCTGTTTTAAGTTAGATATCTTATAACTTTTGAGCAATTTCCTTAACAAATTTATGGTTTTACACATCCTACTCCAGTTTAACTGCTAACTAGACGAATCAAATTCGAAAACATCATACTTACGCTGTAGCATAAGCATCAGGGATTAAACGAAAGCAACACCTGCGTTAATCCTTCGCTCTTCTAGAAAAAACAGAGAGATGGACAGCCATTCGTGCGACAACGCTAACTCCCACTGTCATACTGCTACTGTGATTTTTGATAAGCAATAAGCATGTAAAGTACATCTTTTTTTCTTCACAAAAGGACGTTTCTGGTCTCAAAGTTGCGATTTGTCCCGTCCTCGTGGATGCTATCTATCCCTTTCTTTGCCTTGCAGGCACCAGGCAAGCGGACCCCGTTGCCGAAATGGAAATGGGCCAAATGGCGATCCACGAACTGGCTCATTTGGAGTGTGAAGCCCGTCTATTGATGTCTGCCACTTGTCGTACACCTGGATTTTTTTTGTGAAACACCTAGATTTAATTAACATGTGTTGGAATGGGAATATGCGAAGGCTACATGTAGGCTACATGATTGGCACCGCTCAAAGGTCATGTTCGCTTGACTTATCAGCCATGGTACGGTGTTAACAAAACAATATCAACCGGTGTATATGTTTTGCCAGCCATAAACAAGTTTTACTTTAGTTTTTTTATAAGTCGAACCATCTTAACTATAAGGGAGAATTGATAATTTGGCCCCCAAAAAACTCTCACTTAGGAAACAGGCCTCTTTTTTTTGAATTTAGGAAATCAGGCCTTAAAATAAAAAATTTTTAGGAATTAGGCCTTCCGTTAGGCCTGTGAGGTAAATCTATTAGTTTGGACACTGTAGCATGAGCAAAAAGACTATTTTGCCTCTCATCTTTGGAAATTCATAACTAGAGTTTGGTAATTCTAAATTTGATGAACCAAATTTTGTTGTGCTCCTTGAGATGTCTAGTTTTTATTAAAAATATAAAACTGATCATGTTTTATAGAATTATTTATTTGATAACTTAAAAATATATGTGATTATATGTGTGGTTGTGTGCTTGAAATATTTATGTATGGCTATGTGCTTCAAATTTGTGAATATATATATGTGTAATCTTTGTTTTTTATTGTTTTTCCTTAGGGGTAAAATTATTTTTTAGCCCATATTTAACACCATTAAGTGCCAAAACTGATGGAAGACCTGATTCCTAATATATTTTTGTTTCGAGGCTCGATTCCCAAATTCAAAAGAAAAAGGGTCTGGTTCCTAAGAGCAAGTTTTTCTAAGGCCAAATTCATAATTCTCTCTAACTATAATTTTATTTATTCAAAATATTCTAATATTTAGGATTCGTCATTAAACAATAGTCATGTTTCACACACCATATTAACTTCACAATGACAACATAGAAAGCCACATTTGAAATCAGTTAAAGGTCTTGTTCCAATAGTTCAATGGTCGAAGGATTTCTTGTACCCCGTTTGCAGTTTAAGGTTGACATTGAACTCACGTGCAAGCTGATGGTTGAAAATGCATTTTAACCTTATTTTCCCATGGGAAAACTCATAGTACTAACCCACGTCCACACAACCGCACATACTTCGAGGGCAGTTTTCACAAGATAATAACTACTGCACCCGTTTCAAAATATAATAAGTCATTTCATTAATATATATATTTATTTATTTTCTATTTTAAGTTAGGGCATCGGTACTCTCCCTTAAAAATATTCATGCATCTAAAAGCAGCCAATTTAACTGCTAACTGGACAAATCAAATTCGAAAACATCATACTGACGCTGTAGCATAAGCATCAGGGATTAAACGAAAACAAAACCTGCGTTAATCCTTCGCTCTTCTTGGAAAAAAAAACAGAGAGATGGAGGGCCAGTCGTGCGACAAAGCTAACTCCCACTGCCATACCACTGCTGTGATTCTTGATAAGCAATAAGCATGTAAAGTATATTTTTTTAGAGTTCAAGGTGACCCCCGGCATTTCATTAAGACAAAAAACTGTTTAAGTTCATACATGAAACTAGCCAACGCCGGTAAAGACTCGACACCACAACAGGCAACACTTTGACAAAGCTACGGAGGAAGCGAAACAAAGGTCTATAGGACCAGAACAGACAGACTACATTCTCCAAGCTTCACGCATCCTGGTGAAGTCCAGCCATTTTTCCTTCTTCGTCTCCATCACATCTTCAGTCAACATGCTCTCGGCTTCAGCAGGAGTACTTGCGTCCCAATCGTCAGCAGACAGAAACATACGATGATCAACCCTGTTGCTTATCTGGTCAAGCCACGTAGCCTTGGCAGTCTTGGCCACCATCTTCAACTTGCTTAGCCGATTTGAGAACTCGGGCATTTTTTTCTTTGGGGCATAGAACACTCCAATTCTCCAACATATCAGCTACCATCAGTAGCGAACACATTGTCATTTTTCCAACTCAGACCCTGAAAACATAAGCTATTTCTTAGTTTTCAAAGCCCCCACAGGACAGTAACACAGAAAGAATTAGCTACAGAAAATTTCTTATCATAAGCCACATGTTACCAATAGAAATAAAGTCAACACCAACTTGTTTATCTAGAATCTTAGACATACTACCTCAGAGTTGTTTAGCTACTACACATTCAAAAAATAAGTGATTGACAGTTTCAATTTCTGAACAAAATAGATAGGAGGGATCTTTCATTGTCCTTCTAAGTGCTAGATTGTCTCTAGTTAGAATCTTGTTCTTGAAAAACAGCCATAAGAAGAAGTGCACTTTGGGAGGGATTCTTAGAGACCACAAAGATAGAATATGCACCGGTATAATACCCCTGAAATTAATCACTCTATATAAGGATTGAGAGGAATAAATCCCACTGGAATTGATATGCCAAACTAGCTCATTATCATTATTAGAAAAGGAGATAGTGGAAGCCAACTGGAGGATCTCTAGCCATAGATTGTATAACCTATCATAAAATACTCTCCTAAAAGTGCACTTCAGCTCACTACCATCCCAGATACTTTCTACAGTAGCATATTTTTTATTAACTAAAATATAAATATCCCAAAACTAAATAGCAAGACTAGAGGATCCTAGCTAGTTGTCTTCACAAAACTTACACTTTTTACCATTTTCTATCACCCACCTATAACACATCTTAGCTGCAGAAGCAGCCCAAATCATATCTCTGAAAAACTATGAGGCTCCTATTGTTGAGCTATAGAAGATATTGGGCATGTATGTCTTGTATTTAAAGTCAATTAATAATTTCCACAGCTTATGGCCATCTAGGTTATATCTTTTTATCCAGGAGGCTAGTAATAAATAAATGTTAAGTCTCTAAGGCTAGGAACACCAAGACCACCAAACTCTTTAAGCATACTAACACTCTCCCAATTGGCTCAGTGATACTTATGAGCCTCAGGATCATCATTCCATAGATAATTAGCCATATGAGAGTTTAGAATTCTAATTACCCATTTAGGAAACTTAACAAAAGAAAGTAGGTAGACTGGAATACTAGCTAAGCAAGTCCTAACAAGGACGAGTCTACCAGCATATGACAGGAGCTTTCCCTCTCCACCCTGCCATTCTACTCAATATTTTATCAATGAGTGGCTGAATATCTTCTCTTCTGAGTTTATCGTAATGCAAAGGAACTTCTAGATATTTGATAGGGAATTGCCCCCTCATGTAAAGTATATTTTTTTTTCCTTCAAAAAAGGCTATTTCTGGTCTCAAAGTTACGATTTGTCCCGTCCTCGTGGATGCTATCTGTCCCTTTCTTGCCTGGCAGGCATCAGGCATGCCGCCGGCCGTTTGTATCACCGCGTGGACTGTGGACCCCGTTGCCGAAATGGAAATGGGCCAAATGGCGATCCACGAACGTAGCTCATACGGAGTATCGGCGGACGTGGATACCTAGCGCTGGCGTCAGTGTGAAGCCCGTCTATTGATGGCTGCCACTTGCCGTGCACCTGGATTTTTTTTGGGGTGAAACACTTGGATTAAATTAGCATGTGTTGGAATGGGATATGGGATAGCTACATGTAGGTTACATGATTGGCGGCCGATGTCCCGTTCACTTGACTTATCAGTCTAGGGTGTTTTCTCTGAGAACTAAACAATATTATTTGGTTTTTTCACTGAAACATTAGTTGGTTTATCAGCCAAAGAAACCAGAAGTATATGTCGTGGACACCTATTCCCCCAACTATAAAACGAGTTTTTACTATAGTTTAAAGTCAAACCATCTTAATTATAACTGTATTTATTCAAAGTATTTGACTAATTGGGTTTAAAATGTTCGTCTCGTAAAGTCAAACCAAATTTTGACTAATTAGGCTTAAAATGTTCGCCTTACAAAGTACAACTAAACTGTGCAATTAAATTTTAATTTCATCTATATTTAGTACTCTATACATATACCGGCATTTTAATATGACGAGAAATCTTCTTTTTACATGGTGTCGTATGCTGAATTTGAAAACCCAATCCGAACATCTAAAAGACGCCTTAACACTCGAACGCACCGTTGCTTCGATTCTCTAACGAAAACCACGCACTCGCTTCGCCGTCCAAAGGATCGTGTTCGCGTGCAGCGGCACTGGCAGTGCAACTGTGCAAGACTGCAAGTGCTACGGCGCCACACGCGGGGCGCTCCAGCCTCCTGCCCTCCACTGTTCGAGAGTCCCCATATATAGGGCATGCTGTAGGCCATGGCATCCTGCCTGCGCATGGCGAGGCCCTTCCCAAAAGCTACCGGGGCGTCGCGTCGCACCTCGCCATCGGAGCCTCGGGAGTTGCCGGCACCGCCAGGCACCAGCTGCGCGGCTGCTCGGGCGCTCCTGGTGGCAGGCCTGGCGTGCGCGCGGCCGCGGGCGGGCCTTTTGAAACCCAGCCGCCCTCGACTCCGCCAGCGCCAGACGGGGTGGTGGAGCCGCTCCGCCTGCCTTGCCTTGGCTTGCCCTGCGCCATTGCGCCTGTGTGGTGTCTGCCCGCACCAGCATGCCCTGGCGCCCAGGCAGCTCCACTAGCAGCACCCAGCGACGGGGACGCAATGGCCAACCACTGTTCGGCCTGCGCCCTGGCTGAACCTGATCCTGTCCTGCGCGGCCGCCTGCTCCTCGCCCGGCCGCTTCCCACGCCTTTTCACGCAGACACATGTTGTGCTGGACGAGAGGCAACGCGCGCAGCGCACGGTGTGGGTAGGAGCAGGGAGTAAGCGAGAACAATGCCCGGCCCCGGCGCCCGTCCGTCCATGTCAGTCGGCTTGGTCGGATCGCGCTCGTCTCTCTCCCACTCCCTGCACTCGGCGCGTGCTAGGGGCCCCAGGTTCTGGCGGCGACAGCCATGAGCCATCAGCATGCACGGGTCACTGCCTCCGCCAGGACGACCAGCGGTGCATCGCACGGCCACACAAAACAGTCTGCCGCCAGGCCTGGTGAGCGGTGAGCCCGTGTCGCAACGTGTCCGCCCCTGGCCGTTGTCGTTTACGCCATGTCCGCTTCCCCGGCGCGTCTAATCCAACGACTGAACCCGGTCTTGCAACGTCACTTTTTCTGTGGTCTGTAGTCTGCGCATCGTGCCTCGTGGCCCCCCTGGAGCCAGCCCTCGACCTCGTCCATGCATCGCATCGTGTCCATGTCCATCGCTTGGCATGCATGTGCAGACTTTGCTGACACGCGCACTCCCCGTTGTTCTTGGAGCTCATGGCATGGCATCGTCCACAGATCAGTCAGTGTCTCGTCACGCACGATTTTTAATAGATTTTCACTCTAGTCGTATCACATCACCTCATTAAGCTAGGCCAGGTGACCTATACCCCACTCCCCACTCCAGAACAGAAAGTACAGCCACGCCGGCGCCAGCGCACGCACGCGCCTTTCTCCTCCAATGGCCGCCGCCTCCTCCACTCTCCTCTCGCTCTCCCTCGCCCTCTTGCTCCTCCACCTCCACGCCGCGCCCGCGAGGTCGGTGCCCGTGGCAGGGGACGCGCCGACGCCGCAGCTGCCGCGGGCGGAGCTGGCGGCCATCTTCCGGGTGATGGCGGACCTCCTGGGCGACCCGGCGTGGCCGCGGCTGCACCCGCGGCCGTGCACGGACACGCCGTGGCCGGGGCTGCAGTGCGAGGCGGCGCCCGACGACGCGCGCGTGCTCCGCGCCACGCGCCTCCACTTCGGCCCCGACGTCGCCACCCCGCCGTGCGGGCCCGGGGCCAGGCTCGACGCCGCCTCGCTGCGCGGCCTGCCGCACCTCCGTACGCTCTCCATCTTCGGCTGCTTCGGCGCCGCCGCCGGCGTCGAGCTGCCGCCCGCGCTGTTCGCGGACGCGGCGGCGGCGTCCTCGCTCGAGCAGATCGTGCTCAAGTCCAACCCCGGTCTCAGGGGCCCCATTCCGGCGACCTTGGGCGGCCTGACGAGCCTGCGCGTGCTCAGCCTCTCGCAGAACGGATTCCGTGGCGGGATCCCCAGGGAGCTCGGCGGCCTCTCCGCGCTGCAGCAGCTCGACCTCAGCTACAACTACCTCACCGGCGAGGTGCCTGTACCTACACCCGCCCAAAGTGGACATGCATTTCCTTGTCGTTACGTGCTTACGTGTCATCATCATGCAACTAAAGGAATCCCAACTAAACGCACACTTGCGTTGCAGATACCCGTGGAGATTGGTGGGATGGCGAGCTTGACCATCCTTGACCTGAGCTGGAACAGCATCGACGGCGGCGTGCCGGCGACCCTGGGTAAGCTGAAGAGGCTGCAGAAGGCGGACCTGAGCTACAACCGCCTCGCCGACCGCGTGCCGCCGGAGGTGGGTTCTCTGCGCGAGCTGGTGTTCCTGGACCTGAGCCACAACAGCCTCGTGGGCCCGCTGCCGAGCTCGCTGGCCGGCCTGTCCAGGCTTCAGTACGTGCTGCTGCAGGACAACCCGCTCGGCACGGCGGTGCCGCCGGTGGTCGGGTCGCTGCGCCGGCTGCAGGTGCTGGGCCTGTCCGGGTGCGACCTGACGGGGCCCATCCCGCGGGGCGCGTTCGCGGCGCTGGCCAGCCTCACGGCGCTGTCGCTGGACCGGAACCGCCTGGACGGGCCGATCCCGGCCAGCCTCGCCGCGCTGCCGCACCTCGGCCAGCTCAACCTCAGCCAAAACCGGCTCACCGGGGAGATCGCGCTGCCGGGCGAGTTCGTCGCGCGGCTCGGCAGGCGCCTCGACGTGCGGGGCAACGACGAGCTGTGCGTCGGCAGGGGCCTGCAAGGGAGTGGCTACTTTGGGGCGCCGCCTTGCGTGGACAGGCGCGACGGCGACAGCCCGCCAGAGAGATCCGGTGCTGCGGCCGCGGCGGCGGCCGGCAGTGGGCGACGTCGGGGCTACGGTTACGCGGCCGTCGGCCTGTTCGAGGGGTCGGCGTGTCATCTTTTTCTGTTGTTTCTGGTGCCAGTGTTCCAGTTGTGATCTGTTACTTCGGTCGCTTTCTCTGCGTGATTCACGATTCTGTGTCCGACTGCGACGCCTGTTTTTCGTGACTGTTTTCCGGCTTCAGCTTTGTGCAATTCTATAGTTCTCACGGCCCTCGCCTCCGGCTAGTAACAAAGCGATCATACTTGCCACGTTAGTCAAGGGTCTGTCTACTCCTCACGCGAGTGATAGGGTAGGAAGGGTCACTCGATTTTGTGGCTGTCTTGAAAACACTGTTCATCTTCCACCTCCCGCCCCTGCAGCTGCCACTGCCCCGCCGCAGAGCTCCGGCGACCCCTAGACCCCGCGATGGTCGCCCTCTTCCTCCCCGCCATCTCCGGCAAGACTCCCCCGCCCTAGCCTGGCTCAGCCGCTATGCCCCGCCGCGGGGTACCCTAACCCGCCCGCCTGCATCTCCACCACCTGTCTTCCCTTCCTCCCCCCGGCCGGCCGGACAATCTACACCCATCGGAGTTGGAGAAGGAGAGAGGAAGAAGACACGAGGAGGAGGAAATTCGAGTGAGACGACGGTGTCGTTCACTCGAGTGACGTACAAATTAACCGTTAGTTAATTTTAGTTTCTTGAAATAAAAGTTCGTTCAAGTTAAACATGTTTATATTTATATTTGACCGAACCTTTTGAAAATTTTATAGCATCTTCAATACTAAATAATCTATTACGAGAATATATCCAATATTTAGAGTGAGTTTACTAAAAGGAATTTGATTTGTAGATGTTGGTGTCTTTTTAAGCTAGATTAAAACTGGAGAGTTCATTTAGAACAAAACTAAAGTGACTTTGAAGGCAATAAACACTTTGTAATTTTGAAACTTCGATCATCTTGAGATTTCAAACTATTTTGCGATTATGTTTAGAACTAATCTTTTGCTAGTTAATGTGTTATCCTAAATTAGCTAGGGATCTGTCTACACAGTATCCAACTAGTTTAGACGTAATAAATAGTCGGATTTTGTACAGTATCACAAGAAACACTTTAGAACATTGCAAGAACATACTAGAACATCACAAATGAACACGCCAGAACATCGTACAAACAAACCAAAAAACCAGCTATTTTCAACCCTAAGAATAGCCAGATTTAATAGAACATCGCAAAAAACACTAGAATATCACAAAAAAACACGCAAGAACATCTCACAAATACAAAAAAAAACCCGGCAATTTTTGACCCAAGAAAATAGTTGAATATGATTTAGCAATTCGGGACATCACATGAAACACGCCACAATATCACGAGAAACATGCCAAAACATTGTACAAAACACATCATAATCTGACTATTTTCAACCCAGAAAATAGACGACTATGATTTAGCATTTCTCATTAGCTTTAGTCCACACCAGAGGCTAATTTTTAGCCAGCTATTAGCCAATTAGCTAACCAACACTAGCTAATAGGCTCAATTAGTAATTAGCTCTAACTAGTCTAAACATGTTTTTAGTTCGTGAAGAAGTTTCTCTTTGAAAACAATGAAGTTACTCTCTCTATTCTAAGAAGAATGTAATTCTCTAAACCTATATTATGTAATGACAATATATTTATGTATACAAAAGTAAAATAAAAACCCCACCAATTGATTCTAATGTTCTTTGATACCAAATTGCGATCTCTTAAAAGTTAACATAGCAACCAGAATCAAAATTGGACACTTAATATACTTAGTAGTAGATCAAGAACTCTCTTATTCTTTCTATATCCCAATATGTACATCTCTTGTATTTCAAGTAGTCAACTAATTTTCAGTCTAACAGTTATATAAAATAATCAACATTTATATATATCAAAATTTAGTTAATATGAAAATGTATGACATGATTACTCTAATGATTTGCATAATACGAGTACATTGGTATATATTTTGTTAAGTATGGAATTTGTTGACTTATTGAAATTAAAATATACACATTTATTTTAGGATGAATGGACTGTTTTTATTTTGGGAACCAAATTCAAAGTTCCTTGGCATCCAGTCCTTGTGACATGGTCATGCAGATGGTGGACCGTCAGGATTGGCATCCTCCTAGCTCACATGTCAATTTTCCTGGCTTTTCGGCCATCTTTTAACATTTGTTTTTGAAAAATATTTACATTTTCTCCCTGTGTTTCTAAATCCATTCGACCCTAATGTTGGTGTCATGGCCTATAAGCTATAACACTGTGATAACACGTCCTGCGGCAATAGGCCATGTCGCTGAGTTTCGTGGCATTTTGACATGGAGATATTTGCTATGAGAATTGATCAAAATGCCCTTCGGTTAATGTTTTCGACTATGTAAGTACAATGAAGAAAATTCTAGAATGAGTAGTAGTGGTAAGGTGCTTCCTACTAGGAGCAACATCAAAAGAAATCTTAAAAAGTGTGTAGTGCTAAGTATATAAAAAGTTTAAAAGTGATAGTATATAAAAATTGAAATTGCTTCACCATTCGCAACACCACTTCTTCGTCATTCACCTCTACTCGATCTATACCCTCGTCACCACTTCGCAGTTCTTGGACTTTAGTGGTCCATTACTACTATGACCTCCTAGCGCCTGTGGTACTGGTCGTGATTGGGTATTGTAATTGGGTATTGGGTTTTGTATTGCTGCTGTTACCATCGATTATGACTCAACAACTTTAATGTAAAAAAACATACATCAACACACATGTTATGCATGTTCTTACAATTGGAAGCTTTTTAAGAAGGGTGAGACTACCAGAAGCTTTTTAAGAAGGCGGTGAGACGGAGAGATCAAATTTACCAGTAAACTATGAATCAGAAACTCAAAAGATGACTACAATCTACAATGTTGCAAACATGTATTCATCCTTGGCTCAGCTCATCTCAGATCACACCTCCTGTCTAGCTATTCTATCATACTCTTACACATTAGAAGCTGAGCTGCCATAGCACACAAAGGGACATGCACACACCACATAGCACACAAAGGGATAGTAGAAAGGGCAGGGACGACCATGATCACCACTGTGATCTCCAACTTTTCTATTAGAGTTGAAGGTGAGTGCATCCGATGATGAGTCGAGCACATAATTGAATATGCATCCTCATAAGGCCGAAGAGTCTCCTCATCCTTGTCATCAAAGGCATTAGAGACCATAGCAGGTACATGAGGTTTCCTCTTGTGGCGCTAAGCAGAGACATGAGGCCTCATCTTGTGGTGGTGGTGGTGATGAGTTGGGAGATACATAGCCTTCTCTTGAAATAGGCTTCTTCATGTTGTTGTGGTGCTGTTGGTCATCATCTGGCATAAGCACGATGATCCTCTCCTCAATGATCAACCCTGCTACAGCAAACACATAATGTTGTTGTTGACGGTGAAAATGTCATAATTCCTTATACCCAGAACACTGTCAACAACCTCAAAATAGAAGGGAGATAAGCATTGCATGAGCACATTTTATCTAGTCACTAGTTTCACATATTGATGAAGATAATAGCTAAATGGAACGAATGGAGCCAGTGGGACCCCCATAGGGGGATCAACCAACCCCATGGGGCCCACCAACCTCCCAAGCTGTCCATGATCCAAGAGAAGCTCTCTCAAGTCAATCCCCACCCTTGGATCAGCTTGTGCTTTCTCTCGATGACTCAAGATTAAGTCACATGGATCCATTGACCCATAAGGATGCACACCAATGTGATAACCATCTTCCAAGTATCCAACACCCACCATGACATGTGGTCCATGCATGAAAGCACATTCTCAAATGCTCTCAACCCTCCATTCTATATATGATAGTTTGATCTAAGGGTGGTGGATGGAAGACACGCTGATAGCTGACGTGGAGGTGGAGTAGCCCGTACTCCTCACAAGACTATATACCCTATCATTCACACACATCAAGTAAAAAGCCTCTCCACTCTCTCAGAGTTTAAATCATTAGAAACCTTGTGCTCACTCGTTGTCTTCTCTAGCTATTAGCTAGACTGCAATGTTTGGCTTCTCCTGTGTTTCTCGCCACTTATGTAGCATATATCATTTACCTTCACTATAGTTTAGTGGGCATATATTAGTTCTTGCCACTCATGTGATTAGCTAGAAGAACATATTTGGTTGGGCACGCCACACTCCACAGTTAGGGAGGATTCAACTCTCCTACTTCCTACAGTGTTGTCACCATTCTTAATGAAGTTATAAAACAATGAGATCCAAGCGCACATTTGCAAAACTAAACATCTTTGCTCTTCTAAAAATCGATATCATTTTCAAATGCTAACAATAAACTAAGCATATTACTCTCATAACAAAAGTGATATCATTTTTCTTCTAAATTAGACATATTCAAATAACCTCCCAAAGGTAAAAAAGATCTTTGCAGGTTGTGTGGGTGGCCGAGGGCAACTGGCATGTGGCACGCCTGACAAGCGGGCAGGGAAGCCAAGGCATACCCCTGACAAGCGCCCAGGGGGGCCGTGTGTGGACAGCCTCAGCGGCGATGTCTGACGGCTGACGGCTCGCCAGACATATAAGGTGTTGCCTTGATGGTCGACGGTGGTCAACGACGGGGTTCCAGTTACATGGTCGTCGGCCTATTCAACGAGTCGGCGTGTCATCTTTTTGTATTGTACTAGATAAATGCCCGTGCGTTGCAACAGGAAACATATATAGTACAAAGATGACATTTGTTCTGCCCAAGCAGTTTCAATTTCATTAGTTGTACTTGCTTCATCTCAAAGCGGCATCTACATCACCAGCTATATGAGATGTGCAAAAGTTGGTATGAGCTCTGTGATGTGAAAAATTTCAAACTATGTTTATACTCATGTCCATAGACACTTTCACTTGTATTATTTGTGGTAATTAAGTAAATATCTAACAACTTTTTTCAAACAGGTGACTAGGCAACATTAAATTCACAAGTGCAAGTTGATGAATGTGCGCAGCGTAAAAGGGAGAGAGAAAAGGCACGACATGCAGCATTGACTCAAGAAGAAAGGGATGAAAAGAATAAAAAACTTAGGAAAAAGTATCATCAAACGAAGGCGGACTCAAAGAAGGAAAACATGGATGCCAACAAGCTAAAATGGCAAATGGAAAAAGGCCCGATTGGCGGCAATGACTCAGGAAGAAAAAAATGAAAAAAAATTAAAGCCTAGTAAAAAAGTAGGTAAACATGCTTTTGCTTTTCTAAATTCAGTATTACCCTTTTTTAGTTTATTTAATAAAGAGTGATGTATATGTTCTAAATTTATATGATGTACCTGTTGGAGTTGAATCAACCATGGAAAGCATTGATGACTATGAAGAGAATGACAGGCTACATCGAAACAACTCATACGCACCCATGCAGATTGATAAAGATAACACATGTATCATTTTGGTCTTTGTGTTCCTAATACTAATTATTTTTTCTTGTGTTTATACGATGGCAAGGCCAGGTTAATATAATGAAATGGAAATTCATCTGTGAAAAAATATTGAAGATGACATAGATGGGTAACTAACTCAAGTCATGATCGCTTATAATAATAATACCTATGATTTAATTATTTCTGTTACATTACTAATGGTGAATCTTGCCACAGCCGCTCAAATGGACTCCTTATTCTACAGTATATGCCCACATGGAATAGACCTAAAGCCGCAAATATTAGTACGATGAGTATAACATACTTTGTTTTAAACTTCTGTGATATTTTGCAAGACAAAGTATTGCCCATGTGATAGGCACTAATATTCATATATATAATCATGTGTACATGATGGTACCGAGATGCGTCGGAATTTATTTGTGGATTTGTTGGCGCATGAAATAAATGAATATTGGAAACATCGTCCTGAAAATGTAAAACACTATCTTAGGTGAATCACGAAAAAAATCTATACAGTAGAGTTTATGAGCCTACGACATTGCGATCTATGTGACTATGTTAGTTTCATAAACTTTGCTTGTTTAGATTAAATATCACTTTAATGCATTATTTAATTTCACACTATTATTTTCTTATCATGCGATCCATGTGTTTTTATAAAAAAGTTTGCCAACCTGTAGCAATGCACAAGCATGATAGTAGTCTGAAAAATTGTAGCATCAACAATACTAAATAAATGCATCACAAGAATATGCTCCGATACTTCATAGTGAATTTGGTGAAAGGGATTTGATGTTGTAGTTACTGGTGACTTTTTAAAACTAGATTAAAAACTACAAAGTTTATTTAGGACAAAACTAAAGTGGATTGAAATTTAGAAATGAGCAAATAAATACTTGGTAATTATATAACTTTGATCATCTTCAGATTTCACACGCTATTTGTGGTAAGCTTAGGGCTAATTATTTTGCTAGCTCATGTCTTAGACTAAATTAGCTTTCATCAAGAGGCCTTCTTTTTTTTGCTCTAGCTAATAGTTAGCTTTTTTTAGCCTGGACTACTAGGTACACCTGTAGTATCTGAACACATTCTCAAACATACTCACTCACACCCCCACACGCACACAGATACACGCCGCAGGGGGCACGCTAGACCTACAAACTATACGCATACCACACGTTTTTCTAGATATCGACGAAGTCCTACGGGCTCCGCACAACCATTGTGGCTCCACGCGTGCGAATGTCTAGAACCTACAAATTTATTTGGGATAAAATCCGGTGGAAATCACGTGTGAGCCAGATATCAATATCTCGCATTTCGAGTACTCAAAGTATATCATTTATATAAAACAATATCAATATTTATATATCTATTAAGCAATTGTTTTTTATTTGGTATCATGATTGTTAGTACATTTGGAAATTATTGATTTTTCTTAAATTTAAATTATTTATTCATTTTAGGATGGAAGACTTTTTTTTGTTGACAGGAGGAGTATTTTATTTTTGAAACCGAAGTTCCTTGACATCAAGTATTCAAGTCCTCGTTTTTTTTTGAGAGTATTCTAGTCCTCGTGACATGGGTATCCCAGTGCTGGAGATGGTGGGCCAGCATCATCCGGTCTCACAGTTATCTTTGCTTCTTCTTATCTTTGCTTCTTCTGGACTTCTGGGTGTTCAAAAAAAAAAGCATATGATAAACCCCTGCTCCCTCTTGACTCCAACTCCAACCCCTCTCGGCCCTCGCTCTCGTATGCTCCACTGTGCCTGTGCCCAGCTCGCTGCCGCCGCATCCACTCCTGCACTGCCGCCGTCCACATTCCTCCGAGCCCACCTTCTCCTCGCATTACAGCACCGTAAAGCCGTCTCCTATCCAGTATTCACGCCTAGGCCGAAGCCGCAGCCCCCAATGGCGGCCGCCTCGTCGTTGCGTGCCGCGGCTTTAGCCGCCACATGCCCCGCAGCGCGGGTGGGATCCTCCGGCCTCAGATCTGCCTGATGCACTGCTGGTGGGCTTGAAGTTTTGCTGACATTGGGGGTGGTTTCACGTTTCCTCAGCGCCAAGAGGGGGACTTACTCGTTGCCGCGGCTGGGAGGCCAGGTCCGGTGCGATGCGTTCCTCATTCCTCATCTTTCAATTCTAAGGTGTATATCACACGTGCACTGAACTGTATTTCGTGTGCAGTGGAGCGTGGGCTCGCAGAGCGCGGTGGCGTCCAAATCCGGCCGACAGGACCGTAAGAACTTATGCAAGTCCATATCTGTATCTGTGTGTTCGAAAATGATGCTCCAGGATGCATACAGAACAAAAAAAATTCAATTGGTTCTTGTTTTGAGGAACCAGCAAATAGACTCCACCTTGGGTTAGGTTTGATTCTGAGGAACCAGCTAATTGATTAGGCACACCTCATTCTTTTATAAACCGTGGTATGTAATGGTGCTTTATCCTGTGGGATTAATGAAGAAGAAAATACTGCTTCATTGTCTTTGCTGTTCTCTTTATAATATTTGATATCAGCGTAGCTTTTGTGAAAGTACAGATAAGGGAATAGAATAACACATTAGAATATGTTTTTTGCATTTATACCATAGTGACTAACTCAAGTTGATGAAAGTGAAACTATCAAAATATGAGGACATGTGGAATAGTATAACTAATTAGAGGCGACTAACATTAGTTCATGAAACTTCATCTGAATCCAATTAAGGCTGTGGAGATCATGTGGCTACTCTTGGGAAGGTAGAAGTGATTGTTCACAGAGTAAAAAACTAGAAATTAATGATCTCACAGAGGTTTGCTGTATCAGTTCATAATCCTGTCATTATCTTGGATGATGTTAGGTATCTTTGAATTTGATCCTTTACGGACTGTACTCATAGTTCCATCATAATGGAGTACGGAGTATCATAATATAGGATTTGTTGACTTCCTCTGAAGATCTGAATAACAATTTTGGGCTGCATGTCTTTTGTGTTATATCATCATCTTTGTTTGAATGTGCGTATACTTCATGCCTGTTTGTCTGCCCAAATTTTCTCCCATTTATCCTTTGATTATGGATTTATTATTTTGGTAATGATAAATCATGAATTTCTTGTTATAATAATAAAAAAAACAGAAAACTGCACTGTGAAGTACAGCAGGTCAATGTCCCCAAAGAACAACCCTGTTCTTTTGTCCTTAACCATCTGGTTAATTACACCTGTCTCCTGAATATAAATCAAGCTAACACCACTCTACTTGTTCCCTCTTTCTCCCCCCTTGCAAATTCAGTATTTTAGACCTCATCAGTAATAGCTTGTTGTCACAGTGCAGATTTCAGTATGGCTTCCAAGATTCAGCTTTTGTCCTCCTTCATCACCATTTTAGCTTTTTCCTCACACCTTCACCCTTGTGTGTCCATTGAGTTTCGGCATGAACTCTCTGGATGGACCACTGGCATAGCTACGTGGTATGGTGATGCAAATGGCGCCGGAAGTGAAGGTAGTAGCTACATAATATTCATTGTCTCAACAGTCACCATATAATAGCTCGTCTTAAACTGGTGTACGCCTTGAATAGTTAATTTCCAATGCATGCATATCTCAGTTACACCTTTTGTAGGTGGTGCATGTGGGTACCAATATGCTGTTGACCAACCACCGTTCTCATCCTTGATTGCTGCCGGCAGCCCTTTCATCTATGACTCTGGAAACGGATGTGGCTCTTGCTATCAGGTGTGTGCGCCACTCTGTGATGGAGGCTATTGCATGCATGCATGGCTGCTGTTTGACGTTTAGAAATGCTGATTGATCAGGTGGTATGTTCTAGCAATCAAGCTTGCTCTGGGTACCCGGTGACTGTTGTCATCACCGACCAGGGCCCTGGTGGTGGCCCATGCCTGAGCCAAGCAAGTGATGGCATGTGCCTAAATGAGGGAGCCCACTTTGACATGAGTGGGACTGCATTTGGTGCCATGGCAAAGCCTGGGATGGCTGATCAACTCCGTGCTGCTGGTCTGCTGCAAATCCATTACACTCGGTATGCACGCTGTTTCTTCATGGACATAGCTGCACCAAAATGGCTGCTTGCAAGTTGCTACCAACTATCCCATGTCTTTTTACTTATTTGTTCTGACTTTTGTCATGATGCATATATGGATATACAGTGTGCAGTGCGAATGGCCTGGAGTTGATGTAACCTTCTCTGTTGACACTGGCTCAAACCCGAACTATCTGGCTGTGCTCATTGAGTATGAGGACAGTGAAAGTGATCTTTCGGCCGTCGACATCATGCAGAACTCAGCAGGGCAGTGGGTGCCAATGCAGCATTCGTGGGGTGCGGTTTGGAGGCTCAACTCTGGCTCTGCCCTTCAGGGCCCATTCCACCTCCGCTTGACATTCAGCTCAGGCCGGGTACTCATAGCCAGCAATGCGATACCTGCAGGGTGGAACGCAGGTGTGGCATACCGAGCAGGCGGAGTGGCGGTGACTAGGGCCAGGCCTAGGAGTGGTGGCGGCCGGATCCATGAAGGTGCTGGAACATTTAGTGGTTTGGTGTATTACCTTTTAATGTTAGTGGTATTGGTGTTGTGAATTCTGATGCAAATGTAGCATTGGTAGTTTTGAGATTCAAATTTAACCATTTAGGATGATCCAGGTTTTTTTTTGGTTGACATGAGACTATCCAGAGATTTAGGTGTGCATTTTGATGTTTTCTTGTAGCTGAGGCCAGAGAGGGTGGAGTGTTGTGATTGTGAACGTTTTTGTTGTGATCGAGTTACCAGCATGCAACTGATCTAGTTGGACGAAGTCTTTGTAAATACGCGTTTGGTGAAACTGATTGGGTTGGTTAAGCGTTAAGCACCACACTCAATTCCTTTATGGATGAGATGTCTTCTTTCTAGCTTATTTGATTTCCATGCAATTTGTTATGGATCGAATGTCACTAGTCATTGAACTAGTGAACAATATATTTTTCTGACAGTATTGAGATAATATTTGGTGTTTTTCAAGTTAAAAAGTTTGAGTTTATATATTCGAAATGCAAGTCTTTAAACAAATGTTTTGAAATACAATGTGAGAATCCCACTTTTCATGTGGAGAAGCGTATGTTTGATAGGATCTAGATTCTCCTGATAAACATTTCGGATGATAAATCAGAACCACTTGAAACGGAGATATTTTTTTTGGCAAGCTGTTTTGCAAATGTATTTTTGTTACTGTGCAGTCCAGTGTAGTGAGAAGCATAACTACAAAACTGAAAAGATTAACGAGTTTGGCTGAACTTTCAGCATTGGGCAACTCCAATACAGGACGCAAGACGGTAGCATGCATAAAGCACTGCTGTATTCCACACCATGATTTTTGGTTCCTATAGTATATAGCTGTAGGTGGCACTGGCAGAATACTTTTAAGGCCATAAGATGCTTGATTTCTTCTAGCAGTGTTTTGATCAATTTGAGCCTTAGTCTAAGTTGCTAGGTTTTGTAACAATCAGGGAAGTTCACTAGAAAACCTCATTCTCGAGTCCTGAATCTACTATGGTATCGAACCTGTTATGTATTACCGGTGCTCAAACAAGAGACGAGGGGAAAAGCCATGATCACACTATAACCTTGACTTTTGTATTTAAAACTCAGCGAGTTGCTAATGTTTTTCTTATATTATTGGAAATTTTTGGAGACGTTGGCTCAGTTGGTGAGCTCTCCAAGTGCGGAAGCCTTCTTAAGGCTGGGGGCCTAGCAACCCCTTTCTCTAAAAGAAAAAAAGTGAGCGCTCGGTTTGAAAATTGAAATTCTTGCCCTACGTGAAACGGAAGGAACTACTAACCAGATGAAGTGAATCTTGATTGGGTTAGCATCGCTTGCCAAAGAATTAGAACAAGAATGATGCTACCGACAAGCCATCCTTTTTCATTCCTCTCTTAGCTTACATGTCGTGTAAGCTTAGAGACAGCGTAACAGCTATTCGTATCAACGTATGCAGGTGGTGAATCCGTGCCCTCAATGTTGAATCCAGGTGGTGACGTGTCCGCCTCGTGAATATGACTGATATTGACCGACCATGATGGCATCATCATGGACCATTTTGAGGTCCATGTGAGTCGAGGAAGCATAACCTCAGCTAGTACGGAGTATCAGTCAGCATCTCCCCAATCTCCGATTTGGAAGGGAAGGAACTTAACCAAATGAAGTGAACTATGATTGGGTTTGCTTGCGAAATTAGAACAAGAATAATGTTGCCGACTTGCTGTCCATTCCTCCTAGCTTCGGTGTCGTGTAAACAATCGATGCCATTTGTTCTTCCACAGTTGTCTCTCTGTTAGCTGTGCTATTCTTCGTTACTTCTCTCCAATTCTCCCTCTGAAGACTGAATTTGGGACGTGACGTGGCTGCCACGTGGGGATGGCTGATACTTGACTGACAGTGATGCCATCATCATCATCTACCAAACGAGGTAAATGTGAGTCGCTCTCCACGTCATTTCTGGATTTTTCCAACAGCAGCAAGCTTTGCATAAACCCCGCTTTCCTTCTCTCCAATCTCCGGTGCCCGTTCCGCCTCCACGCGCCGCGGCAGTTCCACGGCGCTAGCTCCTTCACTACTCGGTTTCCGAAGTCCGAACCCAAGCCCCTAGCGCCTAACCACAGCCCCAACCTCTTCGCTGCTGTCCCCGGGCGGCAAGAGCCCGCAGGCCCAGGTCTGCCGCGCAGGTGCGCTCAGTAGTGCAGCTCGAGGCTCGCTGTTTGCTGGATTCGTGCTGCGCTTTGCCGGCATTGTGCCGTCTGCGGCGGGGAGAGGGGCGTGCGCGTTGCTGCGGTGGGGGAGGGGGACGGGCGGACGGCCATCGCCCAGGTCGGCCACGGCCCGTGGCCCGGGCTGGCGGCGTGCTCGACACTGCTTTTGACCGTTGCAAACTCTATCTACAGCCTGTACAGGTCTACTGAATTCCACTCTTCTGCCGTTGTATGCTTTGTGCTGTTGGTGAGCAGAGGAAGACGGATTCACAGAGCACCGTGGTCTGGCAGGTAAGAACCCTCAACTGCCGCCTTATTGGTAGGTTTGTTCAAAGTGGAAAGAAAATTAACACCTCAGGTTCCACTAACTTATTTACTTAGTACAAATGGTCCAGCTGGTTCTTGTTTTCAGAGGAACAAGAGTTCACTCAACATAGTCCGACCATTGTTAGAAGAAATTGTGCATTTATCTGATATATAATATAAAAAGATGCTTGTAGGTGGCAGTTACAGACCCAAAACTGCACATATAGTTGGCTCTCTCTAATGGCTTTCGTCTTTGTGGAAGTATGGTTAAAGAAGGTTTGGATTGGTCTGAGTTCAGGGTGAGGAGGGTGAATGGCGAGTTCTTATCTCAGCTAGTTTACCCAAATGTGCTTGTTGACGCCGATTCACGACCGTGCCAACACACCAGCGAGCTTTGGACGCCCAAGGAGGTTGTCTTCACAACCTACAACGCAGCAAACACGCAGCGTAACCGGTCAAACCGATCTAGAGATCGAAAACGTCGATGTGGAGCTCGTGTATGGCTGAAACGACCTTAGAACCACCTCCGGAAGGATCCGTCGGGAGGGAGCACGTGAGAGATCTCTTAGGACCAGTAAGGCCGCCTAAGATGCCAACCAATCTCGTGGAGAAAAGGGCCGGACAACAGGTAGAGAGATTGAGGAGAGAAAAAGGGTAAAAGAGTTGGATAGATTGGTTTTTGATCGATTGATTGGATGGGATTAATCGGCCATGTACCCCTTATTTTATAGGGGGTAGGGGTGGTCTTATCCCGTTAGAAAACCAATGTGGTACTATTAATTTATCCAAGTTCTCCTTAGATTGGGCTAAACACTATCATGGGCCTATTTAATTAACATGGACCCAAGTTGAGTGTCAACATATGCCCCCCTGTTTTCAAGTGAATGATGCATGAACTTGAAAACACCTGTCAAGATACAACCGACCAACACGATACCCATCAAATCGGCTGACCAGCGACTAAGGGCGATGTATACATCGGCCATTTTTATGCTGAGGGCGATACATGTATCGGCCATTGCTTGGTAGAGCACTTAGGCATCTTGCCAGATACTTGGAAAGTATTTTTTGAGATACCTCCCGATTGATTGCCTTCGGGAGAGGCTCACCTTTCAGCGTTTCCAGCAAGTATGAGTTCCCGAAGATGACTCTAACCACTCTAAAAGGACCCTTCCAATTGGACGACCATTTGCCAAATTCGCTGCTCTTCGATCCAATAGAAAGTATAGTTTGCCAAACTAGATCTCCCACTTGAAACGACTTGCTTCGAACCTTCTTGTTATAAGCCCTTGCAACACGGACTTTGTCCTTTTTAATCTCTTTGAGAGCTTGCAACCTTTTATCTGTCACTTCATCCACATTGTCCATCATTAGATCATGGTACACAACAGGAGATAAATCATTTTATTTAGCAAATCTGTATACACTCAAGTTCACTTCGACAAGCAACATGGCTTCTTGACCATAGACTAGCTCAAAAGGAGTCACTTTTATAGCACCATGCTTTGATGTGTGATACGCCCACAAAGCTTCTGACAAAGTTTCATGCCATCTTCTTGGTTGTTCCTCAATCTTCTTCTTGATGAGCTTGATTAGAGTCTTGTTACTAGCTTCAGCTAGGCCATTAGCTTGAGCATAGTATGGAGATGAGTTGACCAACTTGATGTTGTGGGATTCGATAAACTTCTTAACTTCTTTGGACATAAAGGAAGTCCCTTGATCCGTAGTTAATGACTGAGGAATGCCGAATCTATGAATAATATGCTCAGTGATGAACTCAATAACCTCCTTATGAGTGATATTCTTCAAAGGAACTGCTTCACACCACTTAGTGAAATAATCAGTGGCAACCAGAATGAATTGATGCCCCTTTGAAGATGAAGGATGAATGAAATCTAGCCCCCAACCTCTAAATGGCCATGGCTTCATAATGGGATGGAGTTCTGCAGCAGGCACCATCTGAATATTACCGAACCGTTGGCACTCATCACATCCTTTGTAGTAACGAAAACAATCGGCCATCATAGTGGGCCAATAGAAACCAGCCCTCCTTAGCAACCACTTCATCTTCGGAGCCGATTGATGCGTACCACAAATCCCTTTATGGACTTCTTCCATTGCCACCCTTGCATCATCAGATCCTAGGCACTTGAGCAATAAATCATCAGCAGTTCTTCGATAGAGCTCGTCATGCCGAATAATATACTTGAACGCACTTCTTCGCACGCTCTTATCAACTTTAGCACTAGGATCCTGCAAATATTTAATTAAGGGAGTCCTCCAATCCTCCAAATCGGCATTAGAATTACCATAATCTGAACTGGACCGATTTAGAGCGTCATTAGGCGAATCAGCAGTAGCACCTGTAGTAGAGTCGGCTAGGCCGACTATGGTAGTCAGCTTAGCCGACTAGGCTGCCCAGTCAGTAGACTCGGCTAGGCCAGCTTGGTGACCCGGCTTAGCCGTCTGATGGCCGGCTAGGCCAACTGTAACAGTAGGCTTAGCCGACTCGGAGCACCCGTCAGTATACCCGGCTAGGCCGGCCCGGTGACCCGGCTTAGCCGTCTGATGGCCGGCTAGGCCGACTGTAACAGTCGGCCAGGCCGGTTTGTCTAGACCTGCACAGAAAATATGATCATCTTGATGCATAGGCTTTTCTTGAATATAAAAATTACGCCCACTAACGTCAAAGCCTGATGCTTGTTGAGCTAACATGTTGGCCTTCTGATTTTCATGTCTTAAAATATGCCGAATTTTAAATTCGGCAATTTTAGAGATAAGGTCAAGACAAGTATTAAGAGAAGCTCGAAGTGATCCATCTAAACATTAAAATTCACCAGCAACCTGCTGCACCACCAGCAATGAATCATCATAGGCTTCAACATGCTGCACCTCCATAGAAGTTAACATGATCAACCCGAATATAAGAGCTTGATATTCGGTTTGATTGTTAGTACATTGAAACTCCAATCGGCTTGACATCCCTTGTCTCAGGATCAAGAAGACGACGACCAAGATAAGCAATAACATACTCCTTCCCTTCATCTTCTTGAGTCATAACAGCCCCAATTATTTTCTCTTCGGCAGCAACATAAAGTTTAAACGGAACTCCTCTCCTAGGTGCACGAAGAACGGGCGACGATGATAGATACTCCTTTATCTCCTCAAACGCTGCTTGTTGACTTGCCCCCCAAGTGAATTCAGATTCATCCTTCAACTTGAGTATAGGAGTAAAAGGAATAATCTTCCCGGACAGATTGGCAATAAACCTCCTCAGGTAGTTCACCTTCCCTAAGAATTTCTGCACATCCTTTTTGCATGTAGGTGGTTGAACGTTCTTGATCTTCTCAATCCTCTTGGGATCAACCTCTATGCCTTTATCATGAATAATAAAACCTAGAAACTTTCCAGCCGATACTCCAAAAGCACACTTGAGTGGATTCATCTTTAAACCATAGCGGCGCATCCTTTCAAAAGCGAGAAGCAAATCGGCTAAATGAGATTTATGGGCAGCCGATTTAATCACATATCATCAATGTAAACTTCCATAATCACCCCAATTAGATCATAAAAAATCAAGTTCATTGCTCTTTGATAAGTTGCTCCCGCATTCTTCAAACCAAAGGTCATAACAATCCACTCAAACAAACCAACAAAGCCAGGACAAATGAAAGTCGTCTTTGATGTGTCTTCCTCTGCCATGAAAATTTGATTGTATCCAGCATTACCATCAAGAAAGCTAATCACTCTATGTCCAGAAGCATCATTGATCAACATGTCGGTTATAGGCATAGGATATTCATCTTTGGGAGTGGCTCTATTAAGATCTCTAAAATCAACACAGACTCTGATCTTACCAGAATCCTTCTTCTCAACAGGCACAATATTAGAAACCCACTCCGCATATTGGCATGGACGAATGAATTCAGCTTGCAACAACCTATTGATCTCCTCCTTAATTCGGTCATGAATGGCCAAATTGAAACATCGCGGATGTTTCTTGACAGATCTGAACCCATCCTTGATTTTGAGCCGATGCTCCACAAGATCTCGGCTCAATCCTGGCATCTCTGTATAATTTCATGCAAAACAATCAGAATATTCCTTGAGAAGCGCGATTAACTCAGCTTTGTAATCAGCTTTCAAGTTTTTATTGACAAACGTCGGCCGTGACGTGGAGCCATCCCCAATATCAACCTGTTCTAAAGGGTCAGCCGACGTGAAACCTTGACCCAACTTATTGAGCTCATCAAAGTCATCAATAGCTTCACAGGCATCAGTCTTTTCAGCCCAATACCGTTCAACACGATGCTTTAACCATTCAACATTATCCATTGATTACATGATGGTGCTAAGCCGATTGTCAATCGGCTTAAGTAAAACAGGAACAAAGCCTTGTCTAGTGAAACTTACAAAATCATACTTAGACAAATCTCTACCTGACAAGCAACCAAAAGCACCATGCCCCCCAACTTCACACGCATCGGTTGTGGCAACTTCAACCGATGAATCACCATGGACGACCTCAATGGAATCTCCCACCCATTGCATGAAAAATTGATGCAAGCTGGACGGCACACATTCATTAGCATGAATCCAATCACGCCCAAGTATCACATTGTAGCTCCCTTTGATGTCAGCAACGAAGAAAGCTGTAGCCAAAGTCTTGCTCCCGATGGTTAATTCAACGTTAGCAATACCTCTAGCTGGAATTGGGGCTTCACTACCAACACCTGTGATGGTCATGTTGGTCTTCACTAACTCCTCATCCTTGTTACCAAGCTTCTTGTACAGTGAGTACGGCATGACGTTCACAATAGCACCGCTGTCCACTAGCATGCTATGAACTGGCATCCCATTGATGTGACCTTTCAGGTGGAGTGGCCTAAGATGATCCACCCGTACTGCTGGCTTCTTGAATACAGCATCTTCAACGGCAAACACCAATTCTGCTGCTAGTGGCTCTTCTTCATCATGGCTGATCACATAATAGTCAGAAGAGAAATATACTACGTTCACATCTCCATGCAGTGGTGACGCTCATAGTCCACCATCTCCTCTTCCGGCACCTCTGGAGCCTCCATACCCACCATATCAGCAACAACAGTGGCAAAGACCTCAGGTGAGTCTCTAAGATCTCCAGAACCTGCAAGAATCAACACAGGAGCCTCAGAAGACACCATAGCCGATTCGAAAGTTACCAGGACAGAAACAGCAAATATAGTCGGCCTGGCCGACTCCTCAGTCAGCCTAGCCGATCCAGTTAGCTTAGTCGACTTCTGACCCGCCTGGTCAGCGTCGGGGGTGGAGGCCGGCTTAGCCGGCTCTGGAGCCGGCTTAGCCGACTCAGTTGGCCTGGCCGGTTCTGGGGCCGGCTTAGCCGTCTGAGCAGGGGCAGCAGTCGCGACAACGGTTTTCCGTGGAATCTCTTGAGGGATTTCTGATACAATTGGGCCCTCGATGATCCCAAGAGCTTCCTTCTTCAATTTCTTTTGCCGAGCACGCTGTAATATCCGCCTTTGAGTTTTATCCAACCCTCATGGATACCACTTCGGTTGAGTGTACTTGGGGTCCCTTGGCGGCTTATATTGCTCTTGAACTCCAGCAACTTTTTCAGTAGTTTCTTTTTGCTTGTTTACTGGATCTTCAATCACAATTGGCTTGTTGTCATTTAAAACAAGAACTGACATCGAACCGATTATGACACTAGGAACATATACAGGTTTTTTGGACACCTCAACCTTCTTCGGCACATACACTTGCTGCATAGGAGCTTTCTTAATTTCTTGAGGAGCTTTAACCTGCATATCAACCACCTTCTCTTGATTTACTCCGCTAAAGCCCGATTGACTACCCAATCGGCTAAAGACAGAAGACTTTGAAGATGGACCAGCAATATCTCCCAATCTTTGAAACACGGGAGCCTGAGGATATGGCACCCACACCCCACGTGGTCCCCATTGTGGCGTTGGTATAATTGGTGGGGCTGGAGCCACTGGAGGTCCCCAACGTGACACACGAGGACGAATAACCTGCAAGGAAGAATCAGCTGGTGAAGTCATTGCCATTTGCTTGTTCTTATTTTCTTCACGCTTCGGCGGTGTAGACTCCCTTTCTTTTATGGGCCGATTCTCAGAATCGACCTTTTGTTTCTTGTACTTCGCCATAAGTCGATCAAAAGTACAAAGTGGCTTCACCACAGGTGGCTTGACTTTCTGCTCTTTCTCCTTCCAAACACCAATCTCTGATTTCTTGGGAATAAACATGCGAATCACATGGACACCGGAAGTGGAACTGCCTGGAGGAGGGGAGCCGGCTTGGCCGACTGGAGCAGTCGGCTTAGCCGTCTGGCCGGACCCAGCCAGGCCGACTGAGTCAGTCGGCTTAGCCGGCTCTGGCTGGCCTGTGCTGGACCCGGCCAGGCCGACTGGGGCAATCGGCTTAGCCGTCTCGGAGTCGGCCTGGCCGACTGGAACAGTTGGCCTAGCCGGCCTCTGCAGCACCGCGCGCGTCTCGTACCATCTTTGCCTTCTCAAAGCTTCCGCTGATCCAACGGTGATTGTAAGCTTGTTTTTGCCTTCCTGATCCTTCTCCAACACCACTTGTCGCCCTGAATTCTTTTGAACATTCGGTGCAACACGCGGTTCGCCGACAATGACGTTCTTTCCTTTAGCTTTGCCGGCTTGCTCGGGTCAGATCAAGATTGCTGGACTTCCTGCTTCAATTATATTCATGTGTGCAGGAAAAGGATTCTTGTTGATCTCCATGTCAGAAAAACTCAATCGGCCCTCATTAAGCGCCAATTTGACATGCCGACGGAAAACATTACAATCATTAGTTGCATGAGAATAAGAGTTATGATATTTACACTAAGCGCGTCTCTTAATCTCATCTGCGGAAGGAAAAGTATAATAAATTCTAATGTATCCGATTTTGAGTAATTCATTAAAAATCCGGTCACATTTAGAAATATCAAAAGTAAACTTTACTTCCTCACTTTGATTCTTTTGAATCGGTTTGAGAGAAGGACAAGTAACATGTTTATTCTTCGCTGGCCATCTAATTTCAGCAGCCAACGTCTCCTTACTTTCATCATCCGAATCATCTGAAAAAGCACCAAGAGCATGTGTATTCGAACGATATGTCTTATGTTCACTAGAGTCTTTAAGGTGCGATTCCCAAAAAATGGCCTTCTCATAAGATGATTCATGTTAGCAAACTGAACATTCTCAAATTTTTCTTTGATTTTATAATTTAAGCCATTAAAACATATATCAACAAGATCTCTTTCAGAAATACTTAAATGAAAGCATCTATTCTTGATATCTCTAGCTTTATTGAAAAACTCAAGCACTGTTTCATCACGAGTTTGTCTAACAGCAGTAAGATATGATAATCTAGTTTCTTGGGCTCTGGTATAAAAATATTTATGAAACTTTTCTTCTAACTCAACTCAAGAACCAATGCATAGTGGTGGTAAATTAACAAACCATGAAAAAGCAGTTTCAGTCAATGATAAAGAGAAATTGTGAATTTTTATATAATCGAGACTAGCAACTTCTCCTAATTGAGCAAGATAAATATGGACATGTTCCATGGTGGATTTATTACCATTACCACTAAACTTTTGAAAGTCAGGTATCTTCCACCCAGGAGGATTGCTCATGAAATCAATTGCAGAAGGGTACGGCTTAGTGCTCATATTTTGTGCAGTTTTAAAGTGAACACCAAAACTTTCTTCAAGATTTGTGGTAAAATCCTTCTTGAATTGGCTCAATATATCATGAATTTCAGCGGAAGCACTTCCCTGCGCATATTCAAGCATAGGATTTGGACTAGGAGACTTCGGTGGGTTGGGTAAAACAGTGTTGCCCCCTGAAGCTTTAGATGCTTCATAATCGGTTCGCAATTGACCCGATTTTTGAGCACCCCCTGCTGCACTAGTACTAGTATGACCGGTTTTATCGGCAGAAGGAGCCGTAGAAATCTATTTTAGTTTACTAGTGTCGCTAACAGATGATTGATTTTGAATGAAACCTTGAGGCATGCCAAATTCAGGTTGGGATAAGACACCCGATTGGTTAGAAACGGTTGTCTTTCCTTCAATTTTATCTAGCCTATTAGCTATCTTTCCTAACGAGGTTTCCATAGCTTCTCGAAATTGAGAACCACTATCAGATATCATCTTAGCAACATAAGCTTGCGTAATAGGAACTTCATCATACTTAGGGGCGTTGTCTTGAGGATTTACCTGCTCAGATGATGAAGTACCCAAGATTTCAGCAATATTTGGTGCCTTAAATTGCACCACCTTGTCATGCCGGCCCTTGGAGCAACCTTGAAGGAAAGCCCTCTGAAGTTCCTGCATGTTAGCTTGAAGTTGTGCTTGCAATTCTGGCGTGAGCTCCTCCACGGATGTGGGATTAATGATGTTGCCACTATGGACGTCGCTTGCGTCCTTCGCTGCATCCCCATCTACACCCATGTCGCCGGTAGATTGATATGTCAATTTACACCTCGAATTCCCCAGCGGAGTCGCCAAAAAGTATGTTGACGCCGATTCGCGACCGTGCCAACACACCAGCGGGCTTTGGACGCCCAAGGAGGTTGTCTTCACAACCTACAACGCAGCAAACACGCAGCGTAACCGGCCAAACCGATCTAGAGATCGAAAAGGTCGATGTGGAGCTCGTGTATGGCTGAAACGACCTCAGAACCACCTCCGGAAGGATCCGTCGGGAGGGAGCACGTGAGGGATCTCTTAGAACCAGCAAGACCGCCTAAGATGCCAACCAATCTCGTGGAGAGAAGGACTGGACAGCAGGTAGAGAGGTTGAGGAGAGAAAAGGGGTAAAGAGTTGGATAGATTGGTTTTTGATCGATTGATTGGATGGGATCGATCGGCCATGTACCCCTTATTTTATAGGGGGTAGGGGTGGTCTTATCCCGTTGAAAAACCAATGTGGTACTATTAATTTGTCCAAGTTCTCCTTAGATTGGGCTAAACACTATCATTGGCCTATTTAATTAACATGGGCCCAATTTATGTGTCAACAGTGCTCAAGGTCGCCAAGCCAAAAGGTTGCTTCTACTAAATTCCTTGTAGGAAGCCATTGCTTGATCATTCTAGACTCAACCAAGGTTTTTGCTAGAAGCACTTTGGATGTTCTGGTGGTTGTGTGAGCATGCAGATTGGATGTTCAGTTTCCTTTTCTGTTATGATCTGTTTTCTATTCAACTAGATCTAAAGTTGTAAATAAAGTGATCAAAAGTACAGATGCCATCTTATCGGCATAGTACTTTGACTTCTTATGTTAATCTTGTAATCATGCCTATTTATCAGAGACTTGTGAGTTGTGACCAAACATATGCCTGATGAGGTTATCATGAATCATGATACCAAATATATGCAGTGGTCAAATTTGTTAAGAAATCAATTGATCATGAGTAGCTAATCTTTGTTAAACCACGGCCTAGGTGTAGTATTTCATTGTGTGAGAACAACATTGAAAATATTCTCAGGATGTTCATGTTTTCTGATTGACTTTTGATTGCTACCATATCAGTATAATTTTATAAGAAAATTCAGGTAAGGATAAAATCGATTGGAGTATATGCTTGCCGCTAGAGACTGTCGCTAAGTAGGAAACTGAAACTAATGGCCTAAAACGGGTTTCGTTGCATTCATAATTGGGTGTTGTCATAATTGGGATTTATCAGATCACTTATGTTTACCATATTCCATATTTACCACTAGGAGTTCAACTTGGGTAACTCTGACCTGGAATTACACCTACAAGCTCTACCGTTTATCTGCAACCACCTAGGCTTACTCGGTTTGTGATAGATGTTTTGAAGTATTTGTCACTATATAATATAGGCAAGGTGATAGTATAATTACAGTATATTATTGTTTATGAAAAGAATGCAAGGAGCACCAAATTGTGGGAAATTCCACTCCTTAAGTCCACCATATTATCTTTGAGAGTGTTAGATGTAATAAAATTTTATTCAGTTATAATTGGATTACATATTTTAATGTCTTCCTTGGGTTAAAAATGAAACATGAGAGTAAGGTCTGAGTAAAAATTCAGGACCTCATACTGATATTTTGATTTGATGAGTATGGGACGCCTTCTTATAACAATTTCGTTGAACATACTTCATTAGCAGGCAACTCAGAACTCTTCCAAATTTACTCCCAGTTGCCAATTGCCTACTGAATTGCTGTTTGGCAGCGAGTGTCTATGCCTTGTACATTAGAGAAACTGCAGTACTAAATCATATGTAACTATAACTCTTGCTCCCGGATGGCCAAAGAGAGCCCCTGCCTGTTCTTCTGTCCTTCACTACGTCTTTATGCAAACTTTCCATCACAGCAGTGAAACACTATTCTCTCTCACCCTCTCCGTGCTACTTGTCACAGGGTGTGCTGTATGGCTTCCACGTTCCAGCTGTTGTTTTCCGTTGCCATCACAGCTTTGGCTTTTTTCCTCCACCCATGTGCATCCACTGAGTTCCGCCGCGAGCTCTATGGTTGGTCCAATGGCATCGCTACATGGTATGGCGCAGCTGATGGTGCCGGAACTGACGGTAAGAGAAAATAAATGTCAATGCATCATAGTCACCACACTTAATTACCATGTATATATTAGCTCCACCAAAACTGGTGTGCCTTTGTTGTAGGTGGCGCCTGTGGATACCAGAATGCTGTGGACCAGCCACCCTTCTCATCCATGATCGCCGCTGGCTGCTCTTCCATCTTTGACTCCGGCAAGGGCTGTGGCTCTTGCTATCAGGTGTGTACACCTCAGAGATTCAGGCATCGTCCTCGTCCATGCCTGCCTTTTGACATTCGGAAGATTTATTGTTCATCAGGTTGTATGCACTGGCAATGTGGCTTGCTCTGGTAAACCGGTGACTGTCGTCATCACCGACGAGTGCCCTGATTGCCCGTGTCCAGATGATCAGGTCCACTTGGACATGAGCGGGACAGCGTTCGGCGCCTTGGCGAAGCCCGGGCAGGAGAGCCAGCTGCGTGGCGCTGGCGCCATCCAAATCCAGTATACCCGGTATGTCATGTGCACATGAATGTATGCTTCTTCGAAAGAGAATTTTCCACCAATGCTCCGTAACTCCATTGTGCTTTAAAACGCAAATGCCATGCCATGCCATGCGATTGTGCAGGGTGCAGTGCGAGTGGCCTGGCGTGGACGTGACCTTCTCGGTGGAGTCGGGCTCCAACCCGAACTACCTGGCCGTGCTGATCGAGTACGAGGACAGCGACAGCGACCTCTACTCCGTGGACATCATGCAGCAGCAGGGGCAGGGCGGGACCGGGACGACGACGGGGCAGTGGGTGCCGATGCAGCAGTCGTGGGGCGCCGTGTGGAAGATCAACTCGGGCTCCGTCCTCCAGGGCCCCTTCAACATCCGCCTCACCTTCAGCTCTGGCAGGGTGCTCGTCGCCAGCAACGCCATCCCTGCGGGGTGGAACGCCGGCGTCGCGTATCGGTCCGGCGGCGTGGCGGTGACGAGGGCCAGGCCCAGGAGTGGTGGCCGCCGGCGCTACGGCGAGGCTGCCGGGACACTGCACCTTTTCGTGTTGTCAGTGGTATTATTATAGATGCTGTGACTGTGAGCTGAGACGCGATGGATTTTGGTGGCTGCGAAATTGAATTGATCCTATAGTTTTTTTTTTCCTACCACGCCTTTTTCATGTGCAATTGAATTGACTGCAAGTGCATTTGGCCAAAGTGCATTCTGTTTATGCTTTTTTTAGAATGTTTATATGCTACTACCTGATTCCGACCATTTTGATTTTTGAACTTCAAACTCCAAAAAGTTTGAAACCTATGGACCGGGTTGGCCCACCAAATCAATCCTCCTATCTCGCTATAGTGTATAGACCAGGTCCACAGCTCATCTCTGTCCGCCTCTTCCCTCCTCTCCTCTGCCGGTCCGCCCCTCCCGCCTCGTTCTCTCCGCCGCCGCCGCCGCCTCCATTCCTCCACCAGTCCACCGTCGCCACCCACGCCCAACCAAACCCAACTCCACCTCTGCCTATAAACGCAACCCACCACCGCTGCCGGCCTGCTGCAGCCTCTGCGCTCCGAAGATCCCAAACCCCCGATCCTCCCAATGGCCACCGCATTCTCGCTGCGCGCTGCGGTCCCGGCCACCGCGCCCTGCGCCGGCCTCCGATCCGCCTCCGGTACGCTCCTCTCTATCCGCGTACCATATCTGCTCGGATTTCATAGCTCCCTATAGGTTTGTGTTTACCTGCTTCGTGTGTTCTCTCTGCTGCAGCGGCGAGGGTCGCGCCCGTGGCGGCGGCGCCGGCGGGACGCGGAAGGCTGGTGGCGCGTGCAGCGGTTGCAGTTGCGTGACACTGCTCTTCTGAGTTTGTTAGCTGTATTGCTTTGGTTGCAACACGCGTTGGCATTTGCTGCTGGTGTACTGAGTTGTTTTCTCCTTGTGTGTTCTCTTGCGCAGGCAAAGGCGGATGCGCCATCGAGCGCCGAGGCCAGCAAGTCCGGTGGGTAAGAACGTTTTACTCCTTGTCTATGGCGTCCTTATGTGACTATATTCTACTGCTTGATGATGCTTGAGGATCCACGCAAACCAATTATTGTGTTTATTGGTGTGGTTACCACGACATAATTTTAGACTTGAAAATCTCAAGGGCATGGTCACAGCACCTAATACTTGTAGGTCCAGTGAAGTTTTTATTCACTTGCTCTTATTTTCAGTCAATCATCACAGTACAACTATTTTAATTGGTATTCGTGTTAATAGACACGTTGGTAGGCTCACCTGGGCAAGCGCCAAGCAATGGGTGTATGGAAGTTGGTACTTATATTATGTGGAGATCTTAGGTGTGCTACTTCTCTTTGACCCTTTACAATGCAACCAGTACAAGGACCTTGCAATAATTAGATTGAATCATACAAAAAATGATGCAATACTTCCCTAATCCGAACAGGATCAAGTCATTATGTGGCAATTAGTTGTTTTCATTTGGCGTTCTATGCGATGTGCACATGTTGAAACCTGAAAGCAGTAATAATACTCTGTAGTTGCATCACTTCCATGTGACACGACCACTGAATTGTACATAGACTATTTGATTGGGTGGCTACGTAACATAGCTCCAAACTTGTCTCATCTGAAATTGACTCACTGTTAGAGTGGCATGAAACAGGGACATGCGTTTGAGATGCTCCATCCACTTTTATATTTGACATTCTTGTATGTTTGATGATTTTTTGTTAAAGAAAATGAACAGCGGTAATCCACCTGTTCTCTCTTCAATCACTACTACACCCACATGCCCCACCCAGAAAAGGCAAATATATGAGTTGAGTTAGCCGCAAAGTGTGACTTTGAGCATGGATTTATAATTTGGCTACAATAATAAATGAATAATCATTTTCTGTAGCTATAGGTTATGTAACTATATATGTTGTAAGCTTTATTATGGTACATGAGGCTGTCACCATTGAATTGATTGCAAGATGAAATTTGACACTGAACTTGCTATTTCGGGGGTTTTTTTTAATAGGTTATCAACCTGGAGTAACTATAGTAGTCAGGAAAATGAATATTTTGTTCTTGTGCCTTTGCTTTGTTAAATGAATCTATTCGTTAAATAGAACTGGAGACATAATATTCTGTTTTTTATTTTAGTTGGTACTTGGCTCCACTGGATGGGGTACCTATTTCCATCATTTATTGTCTATAAGAAGTAAAAAAAATAACAAAGGGCGTACCCAGTGCCGTAGGCTCCCGCATTGCGGGGTCTGGGGAAGGGAAAATAGCCAGCAGCCATCCCTGCACAAATGTGCAGAGGCCGGGGCTTGAACCTTGGACCTCTTGGTCACAGGCGGTAAAGCTCTACCGCTTGCATCAGGGTCACCAGGGCCACTGGGGTAAAATATACTTTCCAACACTGCCTCCCATTCAAAAAGATTATTGGGATCTGGGTATTAACTCAAAGTAACTGCAGTTTGTTCATTGCATGGAACTGATTGGCAAACTGTTCTAGGATATATGGTACAAATCGCAGGCCATGACAGCTTGCAGGGTTAGCAATAGTTGGAAACCATAATTGTCTTTGGCTAACCATTCCTCTGTTCCCTGCAAATGGAGTTTTTCTCTTTTATTGTGTATTCATTTTACTGGAAGTATGTAAGGACTGACGATTCGATGATATTCGGCTATCCTTGGTTTCTTTAGTAATGTGATTTCCTGTGTTCAGATTCTTAATTTTACTTAATTTCCGTTCAGTCATGAGCTCTTGCTGTATGAAGCTCTTCGTGAGGCCTTGATAGAAGAGATGAAATTAGATCCAACAGTGTGTGTGTTTGGTGAAGATGTTGGCCATTACGGTGGTTCTTACAAGGTGACAAAAGGCTTGGCTGATATGTTTGGAGACCTTCGAGTTCTGGATACCCCTATTGCTGAGAACTCATTTACTGGCATGGGAATTGGAGCGGGAATGAAAGGGTTGAGGCCTGTTGTTGAAGGCATGAACATGGGATTCCTCCTCCTTGCTTACAACCAGATCTCAAACAACTGTGGCATGCTTCACTACACTTCTGGTGGCCAGTTTAAAATCCCAGTTGTGATCCGTGGCCCCGGTGGCGTCGGTCGTCAACTTGGAGCAGAGCACTCGCAACGCCTGGAATCTTATTTCCAGTCGATCCCAGGCCTGCAGATGGTTGCCTGCTCAACTCCTTACAACGCTAAAGGCCTAATGAAAGCTGCCATCAGGAGTGAGAACCCTGTGGTGCTGTTTGAGCATGTCCTTTTGTACAACTTGAAGGAGAAAATTCCAGATGAGGAATATGTGCTCTGCTTGGAGGAGGCCGAGATGGTGCGGCCTGGGGAGCATGTGACAATACTCACATACTCGCGGATGAGGTACCATGTGATGCAGGCAGCGAAGACTCTGGTGAACAAAGGTTACGACCCTGAGGTCATTGACATCAGGTCGTTGAAGCCGTTTGATCTGCACACTATTGGCAACTCCATCAAGAAGACCCATCGCGTGTTGATCGTGGAGGAGTGCATGCGCACGGGTGGGATCGGCGCCAGCCTGAGGTCGGCCATCATCGACAATTTCTGGGATTACCTTGACGCCCCCATCATGTGCTTGTCATCTCAGGATGTGCCTACGCCGTATGCTTCGACTTTGGAGGATGCAACCGTTGTGCAGCCTGCCCAGATCGTGGCTGCAGTCGAGCAAATATGCCAATAGATTGTGTCTTGGTACATTTGAGATATCGCTGTTGCCATGAAAAAGCTTTCCGTTTGTTAGTTTTGCGCTAGTCATTGTGTTCGTTTTATAAGATGTATAATTCAACTGTGTAGCGGCACGGAGTCGATCATGTTCCTTTATCTGCGCTATATAAAATGCCGAATTTGATGACATTTCATTGTTGACAGAAAGAATCATTGTACTAAACAGGGCTGGAATTATATGGTTATTGTTGTTTTAGTTATCCCAGAACATTGTATCGAGAATTTGACTACGTAGTCTCCAGTTCACAAATGCTTTACATACTGCACTGTCTGTGAAAGAGCTCAAAGCAAATTCTCCCAATGGCACAGCCAGACTGCCAAATATGGGTACTACAGTACAAATTCGACAAGACCATGTCAAATGTTCACGATACAACCTTCTGTGGTAGGAGGTGGCATTCCGTTCAAATAACTAAAGACCATGGATGTTTCTGACCATTAATTTTTTGAAGAACGGTACTCATTGATCCATTGACTCAACAATGTCCAAGGGCACATGAGTGCAAGAGTGAGCTCTTCATAGAGTTGCAAGTTATACAGGTAATCGCAAAACAGGACGAACCATTATTTTGGTAAAAAGGAAACAAGGGGCAAGGGCAGACAAAAAAACCTCAGGCCAACAGTAGTGCAATCATTATCATGTTGCACTCAGGGCAAAGTCACCGAAAATGCTATACTAGACGTGTCACACCCGATTCTAAGGACAAAACAGATATACACTATATGTGAGTCTTAAAGGACAAATCTCATACATAGCAACAAATAATATCAATTACAATACTTTAAATATAACGTACACAATATATAAAGATCACCTAATGAACAATCAGCGGAAAGACGACTTCAAACTCCGGGTGTAGACTTCGCTCCACTGGATCCAACTGACTGGTTGACAACAAGCCTAACACTTCTCCTGAGGTGTGGGGAAAATAGCAAGAGTGAGTCCATGTCGAACTCAACAAATATAGCAATAGGCAGTACCAATCAACTCATGATCAATGTAACATAAATAATATAAAGCATAAAACGGTAAACCATGAACATGTTAGTAAACAAAAGTCATCATCTTAATGTAAAGATTCCAAGGCCGCTCGTGTCCTTGAGCAAGGCTAGTATACCAGTTTATTAAACTCTGCGCAGAGATGTACACTTTCACTGTGAGCCGTGATTTACCCTTTTGCCCGAGGCGGCCAACCTCTTAGCCCACTACCAAGGAAGGCCGCAGGGTTCACTATGAAACTTTTCAAAGGTTTGTCTAACATGTTAGGACCGCTAAGGTTTCTGCGCCTACGATGTAGTATCCCCCTTCTAGATGGCACACAACCGTAGCCTATACACATATAGACAGGGGTCCAACTACACCCAACCCGGACACACCCCTCTTGCGCCAAGTGATAACCACTAACAAGTTAGAAAAGGTACTCATACTGAGCTAAAGCCAGAGCCATATAGCCCTCACAACTGTACTGTAAATCCCGGAGGTTCTGTTACAGATAAATCCTCAAGTTGTTAAAAAGTCATTTTTATCGTTTATTGCTTAGACATTAATTAAGTCACAAGATCATAGTCACATAAATAAAACCCAAGCTATACTTTCCTCTTTCAAAGCTTTTCCAATGAACCTGCTGATTCTGGTTGTCAAAGAACTCTTGGTCTCCAATTCCAATTGTACTTGTCGATCCTCAGCTCCCGATCTTTAGCACTCATGAACTGCTCTTCGTCTATTCATAGCAAACAAGCAACACAAACAGACAAAGCTAAGAACAAACATCAATCAAAAGAAACACTGAAGAAAGAGCGGTCTACACGGTAGAGCTCGTTACTACGATCACGAGAGCGTAAGAGTGACCAACAAAGGAGCTATCATTGTGGTGGCACAACTAACGAGATTGATCTAGGCTATTCGCATGTTGGAAAGGCGTTGATAGATCATTATTCTAACCCATAATAAGTCGCATTTTGAAAAGCCTAGAACATGGTAAATGTCACTACGATCGCGTAGCTTACGACGATACGATTCCAAAAAGTATAAGTTTGCTAAAAATAGAGTTAAAACGTGAGAATTATGGCTAAAACAAGGTCAGGGGCATAACCATAAATAAACAGAACCATTTTTGTATTCAAAAATAATTTAAAAACTAAAATAAAATTCGGTTTGGACCTAAAACATAAATACTGACGACTTCGGGGTTCAAACTGTAAAAACGACAGTATGTTTCGAACTGCGGTGGACTAAATTGACCTTTCTGCAAAAACGCCAGAGCTGACCTGCTTGTTGACCAGATTGACCTGTCATCGCTTACGTGGCGCTGGCGTGGCGTACACGTGGCGCCAGCGTGGCTGCCACGTCGGCAGACGAGGGGCCAAGTTGACCCACGGTTGACCGGTACCCCCGATCTAATCTGGGCCGTCCAGATTGGATCGGGCGGCCAGGGTCGGTCGACGGGGTCGGGTCGCCAGAGACGGCTGGGACGGCGGCGCAGCAGGGGAGCTCGCCGGAGTTCGCCGGAACGGCGCTCCGGGGCTCGGCCGGCGAAGCGGAGGGCACATGAGGCACGAGTGTGACCTTGCGGACTCAACCGTGGGGTCCTTGGCAGCGAGGGAAGGCCGGCAGCGGGTCGGCTCGGCCGAGCACCATTGGCGACGGCAGGGAGCACGATGGGGAGGCGCTGCAGGGCTCTAGGATGCAATCCGGTTGCGCGGGCGGGATGCGCGCGTCCACGCAAACTCAATGCGCGGGTTGATTGCGGCGGATGGCGGCCGAAAACGCAGGGCATCGCGGCGGCGGCGGACTACGGCGGCGCTACCTTGACGACAGCCTACGGCCTCGAGACAGCGGGAGGGAGGAAGGGAATGCTACCGACGTGAAGCTCACCTCGACGTGAAGCTCGTGGTGGGGTTCTTGCCGGCGGGGACGTGACAACGACGAAGATCGATGGCGCGGAGGCGAGCTCGGAGGTGGCGGCTATGGCGGCGCGCGGGAGAACTAGGGCACCAGGGTGGCGGCGGCTCGCGTTGGGGTTCCGAAGGGGACGAGGCGCACTAGGGCAAGCCCTTTATAGCTGGCGGCGAACCTCGGGTCACGCGTACCCAAGGCGGACTCAGGCGGCGGTGCGCCTGCGCGACACGGAGGAGGGAGGCGGCTGACCGGTGGGGCCGGAGAAACGGGGCTCGCCTGGCAGCGAGTCGCGGGTGCGGAGCAGGCCGGCGCTGGCTGCTGCTGGGCCGAGCGGCCCACTAAGCGAGGGAGCAGGCCAACGCTGGGCCGAGCCGCTTGCGGCTGGGCTAGCTGACTTGCGGCCTGGCACGCGGCAGTGGCGGCCTGGCTGGCCTGTGGCCGCCGGTGGCCTGGTTTGGCCTGGCCACTTTGGCCGGTTGCGGCTAGCTGAGGCAAGCTGGCAGCGGCCTGGCTGCTGGTGGCCAATGCTGGCCGCTGCTGCTGTTGCTCACTTGGCCATGGCTGGCCAGTGCTGGCCATGGCCAGCTAGGGTTGGCCATGCTTGGCCAGTTGGAGCTAGGGCTGGCCAGTGGACTCCAGGAAAGGCTCAAGGTGGCCGAGGAGGCTATGGCTGGCTTGTGGCCGTTGTGGCCAAGCTAGTGTTGGCTATGGCCGACCGAGGTTGGCCGTGGCCGGCTGAGAGTGGCCACAAGTGGCTGTGGCTAGCCGTGGTTGGCCAAAGCTGGCCAGATGAGGCTAGGAGAGGCCAGAGCAAGCTAGGTCGGACCAGGATAGACTAGGGCAAGCCAGGGATGTCTAGAGACTGAACTATACCCACTAGAGCTAGGTAGAGGATGATGTCTAACTAGAGCGATGGCCAACACTATAGAGAAAAAAAGAAAAACTCTCTCTCTTTCTCTCTCTCTATCTAAGCAAGAGAAAGAATTTTTCTGAAAATGTTTTCCAAAACCTTCTCGAGACAAACTTGGGTTTTCGAAGCTTTATTTTCATACTCGAGAAGAACCTAGTCGTGACTTGCTCAGGGTTTAGAAATTCTTTTTCACATACAAGCAATTCCAAGCAAAGCACCAAGCACAAACCCATCTTTATTATCTTCGTAAAAGTTTTAAAACCATATTTTTCATCATTTTATAATGATAACAAAAGAATAAAATCTTGACTAATTTTAAAAAAATTTATAAATCCTTTAGTTTACTTAGTGTTTTCGGTTCACATCCCAAAATAGAAATTTTAGGGTGTGACAAGACGGCAGTAGGGCAGTGAGTCATATCCACAGTTGCTCTTTGCGGTACTCTCTCACAATGACCGGTGCACTAGTGGGCGGAAGCTGCAACAGGAAACAGAACAATCAATACTGACCAAATTGTCCAAATGTTCTACAAATCCTAAACAAAATTGGAATGAACTAGACATAACCGCAGAAGCCAACAAGTTCAGGATAGTATAGTGGCAAATATCAGTGGGAGATGTATAAATTTCAGCAGCCTATGTATACGGAACAAAAAAAGGCATCCATGGACCACGTATGCCCATGTATAAATAAATAAATAGATTACAAGCTCAAAGTACTGTTGGCAAATATCAGATTTTTACAAATTATACAAAAACACAAGTATAGAGGCAAAGAAATACATAATGATGTGTCACTGTTAGTGTGTGAAGCAAAAGGTTCCCGAAGAGCAGAAAGTACAAATGTACAGGGGACATAAGTGTAATTGCTTGGAGTTTAGTGGCATGGCGTATACAACTCAGCAGATTAGTTTGATGCAACTGAACACAACCAGTTAACCTAGTTCAAAGTTCGAACATTCCTATATTCATAAATAAGTTTCCAGCTGCTTCTACAGAACTGTGCAAGTGCCGTGAGTAAACATTCAAAGAGAGAAAGCGCTATGTTGAAGATGTTTAATACATTTACTATGGTTAATCTGAATGCAGCCTATGTATACAGAACAAGACGCCTAATAAAACCAGTTCAAGCAGATTAAACCATGTTGGTTGAATAGATTCACTGATAAAAAGGCCACGTTCTGTTGTTAAAAACTGACTGCAGTAACTAGATGCATTATGTTAAAAAGGTAGCATCTGCACCGATATTCGAAAAATAACATAGAAGACTGATTATACAAAGAAGCACATCTTACCATTCCATAGTCTGTTATGATCATCAACACATAGTCAGGCGGGGTGGCATCATACCTATTAGATGTGCAACATTATTTACACTGAGGGGAACATTATCAGAAGCAATTGCTGGTGTATAGAATTCAGAAGCATACGTTAAATTTAGCAATTGGAGATTTGCATTGTCTTCCCAGTTCTTAAGATGGTCCTCTGCCTTCCCAGGAATTTTCAAAATGACATCTGGATCACCTGAGTAAGAAAACTCGCGTCAAGTAATTCTCATGCATGAAGCGAACATATATTTGCAACGCATAAACAACAAAATATCCATACCAAGTTCATTAGCACATATAGAATCAAGTTGCACTCTCTCATGAAACTTGTATGCTTCACAACAAACCAGAACTGGAACTCCAAATGCATGTGCAACCATGGCCACCGATGCTGTCCCAACTCGAGAATAAACTGTCCCATTTGATAATATTGATGAGGCACCCAACAAGACTCGAGTTACTTCATGCATGATGTATGAGATGGCATTTATGTGTGTATATGTGCAGTTGATGCCCTTTGCCACTAATCTCCGCAGCAATCCCTGTCCCTCAAGCTTTGGGCGAGAATCTACCACTACAACTCGAAAGTTCCTCCCAAGTTCATGAGCATGGTCCAAAATCATTTCAACAACTGATGATGATCCATATATCAGTAAGACATCATTGTCTCTGACCTTTGTGATGGCATGGCTGACAATAGCTTTATCTGCAAGAACTATCTTCTCATTTATAAAACGATCAATATCAGACTGAAGACTAGTTTTGGCTTCTGACTCTGACAATGCATGTGGTAGCTTTGCAATCCTGCTCTTCAGAAACCTAATAGCATTGCCCATGCTGATTGAAAGAGGCCTACACTCAATAAGAAATGACACATAACTGCTGATTTTTGCAGTAAGATCTCTGCTGAGAGTTTTATTTGGAGGTGTAGTGTAATCTTTTATTGCCTCTCTGAATGCAAGCAGCATTGCTATGCAACGATCATTACCACCGGATACTTCACCAGATAAATATTGGAGCCCAACCTGAAATGCAGTAAAATTCCAGATGAGTCGATCAGATTTTACCAAAATGGATAATCAGTTTATTTAAATTTTATTTGCTATTTTCTTTACTACTCAGAAGTCAGCACCAACAAACATCTAAGCAATCAACAACAATAACAACATAAATCTGGCTTGCAAACTAGTTTTGCCTGGGCCTAGATTGTATATTTTGACCAGTGTACAACTCAATAGTGAACAGGCATCACCATATACCATTAATAATAAATAAACATGTACAACACAATATATAACTTAGATTAAAGTTCAGATGGGTGACGTGCTGAAGTCATCTCAAGGAGCAGATTTTCTAGAATTCAACAATGTGCAGAAGACAAACAGGGGGCTACTCATCTGGAAAATGCAATTCTACTATGTGTGTACACCAAAGTTACATTCATGGAACTCTGCTTTCCTAAGAGTTCCCAACAAAATTCATGATGAATCAAAATTTGGCTTAGCTCATGTGCAAAAACAAGACTTATCTTTAGTATTCTTCTTGTATATAGAACTAGAGCACATAAACATATTATGCAAAGTCTTTGGCAGGTGTAGAGATTTAACATTATCTACATTTATGGATATTGGAAAGAGAGAGAAAAAAAAGACTGAATTGTGTACAAAAAACAACTTAGATGCAGACGACACATTTAGGGTGTCTTGAGTTTCGGCCCAGGTCAAAATTCTTAGGACCAGGAGAGGTAATCCAACATCTGGCGATTAGTTAGGCAGCAATGACTGCTTCATCTATGATCAATTATCTTCATATCTATAGAAATAACCCAACAGTTGCATAGCTTCCTACACCTTAGTCCTACTCCAAATGCATGAAGATTTTACGTGGGTGAAGAATAGAACATTGACTAATCCTGCTTGAGATCTATAATATGAGTACATAAATGTCAGGGTAGGATTAAAACACAGCAGTTACCTTGTATACAGAAGGATGCATTGGTTCTAGTTGAAAGAATTTTGACTCAAGGTCAGGAAGCTGAGTGCCATGCACGTACTGAGGAAGATGCCTGAACAGTTCAACTCTGTTTCGAGCTTCCGATTGGTTGACTACTGCACGTTTTTTTGCTTTCTCCACCTTATGCACATCATCAAACTGCATGCGAGGATGAGGAGCATCTAACTTTCTTTCTCTTTCTGGAGGACGTTCAGTAGTCTTCTTCTCAGAAGCAACTGTACTTGCAGCTTGTGGCACATCTTTCTTCTGAGCAGTTTTTGCTGGCTTGGCTTGCTTGGACATCGCAGCACCAGCAGATTTTCCTGATTTATCTGTAAATGCAAAGCAATGTGAAAAATATGATTGGGTGCTATGATTGCATTACACATGTGCAAGATCATCATAACAAAGTTGAACATATAAAAAAAACTCGACCGGGGCAGCTAAGACTGCCGCTGCAGCTTCCAATTAAGAAGAAAGTGCCTTCTCACCCGGCGAGAACCCCCAACCCCACCCCCACCCCCGCCGCCCCCACCCATACATGGCGCCTTTCCGTCGCCCAAGTAAGAATTGGGCCTGGACCCCCAGTGCTTTGGCATGAGGACAAGCGAGGAGATTTTTTTAACCCAGCCTGAAATTCGCTCCCACTGGGATTCGATCTCAGGACCTGGGAGGTGCCGTTGGAGTGCCTAGACCAACGGATCTAGCATCCTTTGGCAAGTTGAACATATCGGAGTGCCTAGACCAACTGATCTAGCATCCTTTGGCAAGTTGAACATATTCATAGGCACATTTTCTAACACCAAACCCTACGCCAACAAACAGAAAATAAACAGTTGGACATGCTGAGAAGCTTTGTGTCATTCAAGCAGCACTCCACAAGACCCTATGTCATGAAATTACCTGCCTCCTTCGCTGCAGCTTTAGCAGCACGTTGAGCCTCCTGAATTGCACGTCTCTCTGCCTTTGAGGTTTTCTGCTTTTGTGGAACGGATGCTGGAGCACCCTCATTCCGTACTTCAGCCAAACCACGCTTGTTTTCTTCTGAAACAAACTTATGCGCACGTTATATATAAAATTGTCAAATAATTTTCTCAACAAATTTAGTAGATATTAACCATTATTAAGACAAAATGAACATACAAAAAACCAGCCAAAACTACAACTTTCTGGTTTTCATTCATACATTCCCAAATAACCCTTATGCTAAAAAACAACAAATTTTCAGTTAGGTAGAATCCTATTATGTATCCAAGTCAGCTGAAACATTGAATCAGAAAATTTACTAAGAAATACATTTTTCTTCATTTGTTCCCTCCTCATCACACTTGAGAGGCGCAACCGACAGCAAGTTGCTGTTTCCCACAAGCCCTAGCACCTGGCAGTAGGAAGATCCATGGAAAAAGTGGTAGAGAATAAAGGAGAAGCAGTTACCCCTCATCGTGTCATCATTAAGGTTTCTTTCCATTTGGGTGAATATGTCATGTACCCAAAAACTTAAATGCTTTTGACCTTTTATCTTAAAGAAAGCTAGAAGACCACTCATGACCAATCATAGCTAACAACCTTAATTTACTTGCGCTACTAGCCTGACATTCTAACACCAATTGTGGTCAATTCATCAAGAGAAAGAACACAAATCTGCTTAGAAGCAACACATTTCTGGGCCTCCACGTTCAGCGAGTTTATAGTTATATCAAGGAGGTTTTTAAAATCTAACGTCCTTTCAGGTAACAGTGTGCGTGCTCTAATGTACATTCTGCATGCACAACCCAGCAAAAAATGGTTATATTTGGGTTTGCCATCCGCACTGTGAGATGTGCCTATCTAAAAAAACGTCCGCCCCCACCATGGGCTGGGTGCCTCCCTCAGCACAAATGTGTGCACGTAGTTCCTTAGTCGCCTACTTAAGTTTAGTTTTACAAAAGCATTTCAGGTACTCACATTTCACGACTACGACTACATCTAGATGACACAGATTATTTATGTACACATTAACGTCAACAGTCCGGGAGAGTTTCATAGAGAAGCAAGTTCACTTTGCTTAGCTTAAACTTTCCAGTATTGATTGCATGGCCACGAGCCTTCCTATTTTGAAGGTACAAACTGAGGTCCTCTGGTTCGTTACCATGACAGCATAAACTGGTCTCGTTTGCCCCCAAAGCTACGTGCAATAGCAAGTCATCATTTGATAGAGCGAGGCAGAGTTACCTAGCTCCACAGCAGAAGGCGCGCGTGACCAGGAGTCGTCGTCGCCGATCTCGGACGCGACGTCGAGGCGCGGGGACGAGCGCACGGGCGCGGAAGTGGCGAGGACGACGTCGCCCGCCGCGGGGGAGGGCGGGCCCGGGGCGAGGTGGTCGGCGTGGCGCGGGGGAGGGATCATGACGGGGGAGAGGCGGCCCGTGGACAGGTCGTCGGACGCCGGCGGCGACCCCGCGGCCGGCCTCTGCAGCTGCGCCGATGGCGCCGGGACCGCGGCGGCGGTGGCGGGGGGCAGGGACTCGGACGGCGCGGAGGCGTCCGGGGTGAAGAAGCCGACCTGGCGGATCTTCGGCTCCACGCCGCCCGACGAGGAGCGCGGCGGCCGGCGGAGATCCATGGCCTGGCCGCGGACGGCGCCGAGGGTTTGGTAACTTTGGTTGGGGGGTTTGGGGCGGCGCTCGATTCGAGACGAGGAGTGTGTGAGGCGAGCGAGAGGGTGGGGGATCCTCGCGGCAGCGGCTGCGGCTGAGCACGAGCGATGGTGGTGAACCGGGTGCAGGCGGCGTGATAGGCTCTGCTGACGTGCGCGGGAGCCTGGGTCATGGGCGTTGGTGGGCGTGGTGTACGGATTTTCCCCACGAGAAGAGGAGTAGAGGACGGAGGTGTTCGGGCGGGGCCCGAAGGCGGGTAATTGGGCCGAGCGGAGCTTTGCATCACATCGGGCCTCTTTTTATGTGGACCAAAAGCCCATGGAAGTTGAATAATCTGGCTCTGACCGAGTGGGAAAGCACGCTGCTAGCTCTAAAAAAAAAAATCCTATTCACGATATTGTTCCTATATAGAAATAAAAGGTACTTTATCTAGGAGTAAATATATACTAGCATGCAGCTTGTTTTCAATGTCATCAAGTCGTCGAAACCTTAAACAACGGTTATGGGCACTGGGCATCATGCATTGGCCTAGATAGGAGTAAATATGCAGTGGCAGTTGATCGATGGGAACATCATATCGGTCCGTCTCGATCGGTCGGTCCCCAACAACGTCGTCCAAGCATAGCTAGGGCCGGCCTGCATGGCTGCATCCATAAAGAGGGACCAGACAATACCAAGCCCAAGCCACAACAATACTTGAATGTTCATGATGGCTCCATGCACGCATTATCCGGCTCCGGCCGGCCGGATCGGAGAGGAGAGAGATCCAGAGGCGTCGTACATACTTCACTGTCGTACACTCGTGCTACATGTACATGGCGTCGCAATATATATGCATATACATACTATCGCACATACTGTACTTCTGTGTCCACCAACCGCTTGATGCGCATGTGAAGTTTTGTTCACTTTCAGCCTAAACAGTCCTACTCCTACATGTATACTATGTTGGTCCTCACACTACTACCGCACACCGACCAGAGAGTTCATGCAACGGACAACAAGGCCGCCGATCGAGCTGAGGTCGTCCCCCCAGCAAATTTGAGAAACAAACTATCGATGCATCACCACCTTGCGTATGTTCAGCGTTCAGGGTTATTCAGTGTCTATCAACGTACCGAGTTCTCAACTTCTCTGCTTCGATCAGTTCAACTTGATTACGACGATAATGCAATGCATGATCCATGGGTGGTACCGTGGTCGGTCTGTTGTCCAAGTCTAGGACCCTTGCATGCATCGCCTTTTGTAATCTAACCACACTACCGGAAACGTCATCTTTGTCGAGTACCGAAATCTTTGCTGAGAGCCAAAATACGGGCACTCGGCGAAGAGGCTCTTTGCTGAGTGTCAATAACAGCACTCGGCAAAGACTTCTTTGCCGAGTGTCAAGCACTCGGCGAAGAAAAGCACTCGGCAAAAGGGATCTTTGCCGAGGGCCAGGCTCTCAGCAAAGAGGCGCACTCGGCAAAGTGGGGCCTGGACAAACGGCATCCGATGCTGTCCCCTTTGCCGAGCGCCCTGCCGTTAGGCACTCGGCAAAGGAGCCACCTTTGCCGAGTGTCAAGGTGGCCAGCACTCGGCAAAGGTTTTTTTAATAAAATCTTTTTTATATTTTTTTAATAAAATCCTTTGCCGAGTGCCACGTCGGCCAGCACTCGGCAAAGGCCTCTTTATCAAGTGCCGCCTGGGCCAGCACTCGGCAAAGGCCTCTTTGCCGAGTGCCGGCTCTGGCTCTCGGCAAAGAATAATTTTTTTTGTTCCCATTTTTTTTGTGGGGTCTTGATACAGTAAATACATCACAACTTCAAATACTGGGACAATTTTGATTTTTTTTGCTATATTTCTTCAATTACTTTTGTTTCTTTAAATTTTTTCGACAACTCAAAATTTGAACTGCAGGTACATGAAATAATAGAATTTGGTCATTCAAAAGATTGTATTCATAATATTCGGAGTATGTTGAGGCCGTATCCAGGACCTCGCATGAAGTTACGACCATGTTAGTGTCGTAACATGACGAGTTACGTGCGGCAAAAGTGTTTTAAATTATATAAAATCCAAACGAAGTCCGAAAATGACGAAACTTGTCATATATTTCTTCTCTTCATGATGGACCTAGACTTGTTGTGTTGAACTTCATATGATGGACCTCGACTTGTGGTGTTCGACTCGTTGCGTTGAGCTTTATGGTTGTAATGGACTTGTGGTGGTGATAAGAGATGCTATTGTGAGATATATGTGTTATTGTGATATATATGGTGACGGTGGTGATAAATGTGAGGAAATTGTGATATAAATGGTGCTACTTGTGGTCCTGGTGAAATTGTGATATAAATTATGATTTTGCAATGTTTGAATGCAAGAAAACAGGAAAAAAAAGAAAAAAATTTCCCAGCTTTGCCGAGTGCTGACACTCGGCAAAGCTGGGGAATCTGGCCACAAAATTCCCAGCTTTGCCGAGTGCCAGCGTGGCACTCGGCAAAGGGGTCATGCCTTTGCCGAGTGTCAGCACTCGGCAAAGAATTTTTGTAAAAAAAAATTTCTTTACCGAGTGCTGAGCTGGCACTCGGCAAAGAAATTTTCAAAAAAAAAAATAATTTTTTCTTTGCCGAGTGCCTCGCCGTCAGCACTCGGCAAAGCCAGCCGTCAGGCTGACAGCGCCACGTGGCTTTGCCGAGTGCTGACGTGGCACTCGGCAAAGCCTTTGCCGACTGCATGCCACATGGCACTCGGCAAAACCGCCTTCGCCGACGTTTTCTTTGCCGACAGCCCTTTGCGGACTGCCACGTGAAATTGCAGTCGGCAAAGCCTTTGCCGACTGCTATTCTGCCTTTACCGAGTGCGCATTGCAGTCGACAAAGAGAGCGAACCCTGTAGTGACTCGCGTGCATGGACTTCCTATTCATGACAGGGCCTCCTTGTCAGACCTTTCAGAATTAATGAATCTAATAAGGGCATATAATCACTTTATGCATAGAGTTTTTATACAATAAAATCGATTTCAACCACAATATCACAATCACATCCTACAGAGAATCAGAATCAAGAGGAGCTGATCCACCAAACAAGTAAAGCTCAGCCAAAGCACGGTTAGATTTCTTGTGGTGGAATATTTTTTTCCCCAACTGGATTGATTAAAGTCCTCGACTTGCGGATATATACTCACATATATTTTTATTGATTTATTTCAGATTTTATTGGCAATTCTTTCAGTAATAGCCAACGTCTCCATCGGTAGCAACAAGATGTTCAACGTATCCATCGGTATCGGTAGCAACAAGATGTTCGTCGTTAATTTTGACACCTAGGTACGCCTACAATGTTTTAGAGGTACTAATAGAGGTAAGATATGTCGGAGCATCTATATTTGCAATGTGATTAATATAAAAAGATGGTATATACTCTAAAATGTATAGAGTATATATTTATTTATTTTTACCTTCTCTGTTCCAAGCCGAAAGAGGTTTAGGCCTTGTTTATAGATGCCTCAAAAAAGCTAGAAATTTCACTCTATCTCTCACGTCAAATGCTGTGTCGTATGCATGAAAAATTAAATATTGATAAAATAAATAACTAATTACATAAATTAGTTATAAATTACGAGACGAATCTTTTAATTCTAGTTAGATCATAATTAGATAATATTTATTAAATATAAATAAAATACTACCATATTTTTTGGGCTAGAAATTTCAGCATCTATACAAGGCCTTACTAAACAGGCCACAGCGCTAGGCATAGTACCCCCTTGGTGGAGAGCCACGACAGAATGCCTACTGAAGCTCTGGTACGTGGTAGGGTACAAATTAAAGGCCGCCGGCCGCGGCTGCTGTTGCATGCAAGCCATCCCACTTGCTGGCCGGTTTGTTGTATTCGTTTTCTTGGGTCCAAACTCCAAACTACTAGTACTACAAGGCCACCATTGGCCATTGGCCATTGCACACAAGAGACAAGGGACTAGGCACGTACAGGTACTGCGAAATAAAATGATCGATGGTCTTAAAAGGAGTCGTCGTGTAGTGTCGGTCGATCGTACACGCAGGATATTTGAGTACGTACGGAGCACACAGCACCCCTGTGAAAGGACGTTGATGAACCATGCCATGCAAGTCGTGAAGTTTTGTGCCCTGCTTTGCTTCTGCATGATGCAACGCAATGCAATGCAATGCAACAGGGCAACGCAATGCAATGCAGCTCAGGCAACTTGTTGCACTGGGCGCCACGTACGCGGTACGCACTGTGTGCCCAATAGTACGTCGATATTTATCATCATCAGTTCACAAGTTGATGCGTACACACGTATACGTACGTACGTGAGTGCTGCTAGCTGCGCGCCATGCACATCATCACTACGTACGTACGTGCATCAGCGCATATATAGCGTAGTGGTACTGGTACTCCATATGAAGGTGATGGCACACACTGTAAGCTAGTGGCGGTACATCAACTTGCACGCAGAGCATGCATGCTAGCAACTTGCAGCGAGTACCTGAGAGTAGTGAGATCGACAGACGTGCCCCAGTTGCTCCCCGGGCCAACTACACATGCCTACACACATCAGACATACATGTGGATGCCCATACGGCGCGCCCATTTTGTTACTGGTCAAATCTATCGTCCTCCCTGCGCTATAGCTTAATGATGCTTGTGACCGTCCAAGTTGATGAATAGTATTACCATTAGTTTTAATTTGTATATATATCTATACATATATCCAGCTCTTTGAATGTCACCATCGATAATCAACACCGCAGAAATCAACCTAGCTGCTCGATCGCCAAAAAAAAGTATAAGCATCAATGAGCATAAATAAATCTATGACTAGTGTGTGTATGTTGTACTCTATATATACGTAGTACTACTACTGAGAAAAGTAATTAAATATACAGAGTTAAATATATCTTATATTAAATATGCATGTGCACTTAATTACTCTGCAGACACCGTCGGACACGACGGTTGCCATTTAAGCAAGCATGGCAGTATGGCGCGCACAGCACGCTGCTGCTTGCTAATTGCATGGGGCGTATGCAGTGTGTCATCAAGAGCATACAGTAGTAGTGCGTAGTAGTATACGTACAATAACTGAAGCATAGACGACCGGCCCGGCCGGTTGGTACTGGCCGTTGGTAGTTATTTCTGGTGGGGAGGGTTAGTTAGGATCGATGCGTGGGCTGTTTGGCCTGGCGCATCCGTGGATCTATACATCCATGATTAGCTTCTGGGTCGGTCTGTCTGTCTGTGTGTATATTATGTAGGACCACATGCTGCATCATCTACAATTTTCTGATGCGTCAGCATGCATGATTAGTGCATGTAAGCCATAATCACTCCTCCTCTCATCGCGCCGATCGATCCATATCCTAATCATGATCGATGGATGTGGGCGCGAGGCGGCACGGCAGCACGTAGCTAGGGATCATGCATGGTCCATGATAATGCAAGAACAAAGCAAGCTAAGGGCCGGGGGGGTGCGTGGGCCGTTTTCACGTTCTGTGTTGCAACTTGGCAAGTACTACTTGGCAGCAAGGGGCACATGTGTACTGTATAGCTATGCTAGGGGCTGTGTGGTTACGTTGACTGGAAATCATGACAACCCCATTTGTTTACTCTGCAGCAGGGTCAGAGACGGTTGTACTAGTGGTTAATGATGGGGTGATGATCGAGTGCATTTGTTTGCGCAGCCATGTGGACTGAGGTCATAGAATACTGCCCCGGAGATCGCCCGGATCTTCCTTGGGACGGGACGGCGCGCGCCGGCCCGGCAGACTGGAGAGCGCGAGCGCGAGCGCGATCGATCGAGGAGGGTCATCGGGCCATGCATGCATGGGCGGCATCGTCACGACGCAAGTGGCCTGGTGATGAGGTCGTGAGGGTGATGATGGCGATCGATGCATGGCATGGGTGGCGCGGTCATGTGCCGACGACTCCCGGCCGGCCGGCCGCCGCCCGGAGCCCGGAGGTTGTTGCATTGATCGGTCGGTCATCGAAATCGATCGCAGTAGCAGTGTGTCTGTGTGCCCAGCCCCGGCCGGCCCACAGATCGAGTACCCGCCGGCCCCGGTCGCGCCGCGCGTGGACCCCACATGCGCTTTGTTGCACGCATTGGTAGATCAGTTGGTGAATCTCGAGACCGGCGGGATGTCGGTTCGTTCGTTGTGTGCGGCGTCGTTGGGATATTGTTCTTGCGGGGTGCTCCAACGTTCATAGTATATATAATGCATGGAAGCTAGCCGGGCCGGCAGCAGCTAGGACCACCACTTGGGGCCGCGCTCGCGCAGCGGCTTGATGACTGGCACATGCCACATGGGTGTCGGTTGATGCATGTCTACGCATCATCGCTACCAGTGTCGTTGTTGTTTAGCAGCAGCGGCGGCAGAAGAAGAAGCTCATCATCACAATTCGTTTGGTCTCCATCTCAACTGAGCATCTCTCTTGATCTCTGATATCTTGATTGGTTACGAGGTATTCATGCAGTTAGTTGTTCTGTTATTACCAACTAGTAGTAACTGGGCGGTGGTTGGACGGCTGCCTGTCTGTTAGCAGCACACTTAATTAACTATATCTTGCACGGTTCTGAAAAATTAAACAAAGTAGTTAGCTACCGGAGTTAACCGTCACTCTAGCTTAGATCAGAGGATAATCAATTAATTAATAAGCGAAGTAGGAGTAGTACTGAATCGAAGCATTATATGATACTCTTCACAGTCAAATGAACACACATATATAATACAGTCATCACACATGAAACAATTCAATGCTCCTACCTGCCTTAGGTGTGACCTACATGCGCCTGCCGGCCCACAGTTCTTGCAAACTCGATCTCCTCTCTCTCTCCAACTATTCAATTGGACCTCTTATATTTAAAATAAATTCCTACTGGTACACTAGTATTATTCCACATACTATATACAGTCTCCAATAAGTAGACTCGGCGGCCCCGCGCACATACCTGAATCTGGCCTGCATGTCCCCCAAATCCCGATTAATGTTTGTTTATTAATCCGTCAGTTAATAACCATGCCAAGTTGCCCATGTCGTCGCTGCGTATACTATATCTGGTCGTCGATCGGAGTCGCCCGGCCTCCATCACTCTGCGCGCCGCCGCGCATGTGACCGTCCAAGGTTGGGACGACTGGGATCCGCCGGCCGGCCAGCCGCGTCGGACGGTGGGTGGGCGGCGCGCGGCACGATCGATCGTGGCCCGGAGCGCGCGGAGTCTCGTGCAGCTCCGATCCGGTCATGCACGCCGCATGACAGTTAACATATACACGCAAGTGGTTATCACACACATGCCTACCTAAGTTAATCAGCTGGTTTAATTAGATTAATTAAGCTAATACCGCTACTAACATGCATCGAGCCCCGTGCTAATACGGTGTTAATAAAAAAAAATTTACACCAAGCACCGGCCATATAGGCAATGCCTGATGACGACAGACAGAGACCAGGCCAGCTACAGCAGTTTTTTTAAATATCATCGATTTGTATAAAGAACGAACGAACCTGGGCCGGGGGCTATAGCTTCTCTTCTGTTTTAATTTCTTGCGGTACATAGAGACCTTGATGTGGACGTGCCATTAATGCAAGTGCATATGCAGCTAGAGCTATAGCTAGCATATATGATAAATGAGCGTGCACTGAAGGCACATCCAGGGCGATGGATGGATGGCGAGTGCCATTTCGACCCATTTTTGGCCAAGATGCATGGTCACCTGCCGTAATATGCAGCGAACACCGGACACGCACTTCACCAATGCAAATGGGAACGAACAAGAACCAACCAATGCAAATGGGAACGAACGAACGAACAAAAGCCTGAGAGTGAGATGCTGAGAAAAAGAGAGCTAGTCAGCTCGATCTGTAGGCTGTTGTAGCTAAGGAATGGCGATGAGGTAGGTTGCCAGGGAAAGCGCAGACAGCTGCCGTCCGGCGTCGCACTAGCGACAGGGAATCTCATGCTCCAACCCGCCACGTCCCGCGCGCTTTATCAGTCTGCCGACGATGGATCGGAATCCTCCGGCCGGCCCGCGGCCGGCGAGTGCACCGTGCACCCATGCATGTCCACGACTGCAGGAGAGCTACGGGCCGGCCGGCCGCCGTGGGGTAGAGCGAATCTGATCCACTGACCACTGCTGGTTAATCCGATCCCTAGCGAGTAGCCACCTCTCTAGCTAGCGACAGGTAGATAGCGAAGAAAGCGCGGCACGGTATATACTGCTCCCTAAATCATTTCAATAATTTTAGAGAGTCAGAGCATCTTAAATTTAATCAAAATTTATAATAAGATAATAATATTTATGGTATCATCTAAGTATTATTAAATTTTTTATTAACTGTATTTTTATAGTATACTTAGTTTAATATCTGTAATTTTTTTTATAATTTTAGTTAAACTTAAGATGTTTGACTTTTCAAAATGTTTAGAATGACTATCAATTTGAAATGAAGGGAGCACTTGCTGGAGAACGCATCATCTTCGTCACATCCATCCGTGCAGTGCAGGTGACAGCAGCAGTCGATGGCGATGTGCAAGAGCCAAGCACCGGTGTCAAGCTCGGCTGGCTGGCTGTCCTCCAATCACGGCGCGCGACAAAAGTGCACGCAGCATATTGTACATGACGGTGGCCCTACACAGTTGCTTCTTGTGGTGACCGGTGATGAGCATGCACACACATACTCTTCAAATTCTGAGAGGATATCCTCCTCAGATGCATCATATGTATGGATAGGAATAGGAATAGGAATGGAACAGCAGGTAGAGAGAGAGAGAGAGAGAGAGAGGTTCGTAGTGTTGAGGTTGTGATCATCACAGAACCCACTCTCTCGTGCCTGCAGCAGCGACTTGTTGCGAGACACGGATAGACAGAGATGTGAGCCGCCGCCCGGCGCCCGGCCGCCAGCCACCCATGCATACTGCAGCATATAGCTAGCTAGCTATGAATAATCGCGACGCGCAATTCTTGCAATCTCGGTGTCATCCACATTTCACGGTGCAGTTATCCATGAGCTAAGCTAGCTAGTGTTGCTGAACTTTCAAGTGGACGACTGGTCGAGATCTATCGCACGAAACAACTAAATAAACCAGAGTCGTTATTTAATTGCAGAAACAGAATGAAATGCTCATTGTAGCCACAGGAGAACATATACATACGATTGATCGAGCTTATTTTACATATATTTTGTAAGCGAAATTGGGCAACCCTCGTGAGTCATAAGCTCTACGGTTTAGGGAGCTCAAGTGCAACCACTCTCTCGAGCACGCACCGCGCTTCGCAAACATCACCGATCAATCAACGCAACACTCCGGCACCCAGCACCAGCAGTAAGGTGAGGTGAGCTATCTGATGATGTCCTGGCCACTCAATAGAGAAATACTACTACTACAGGCTACTATACATGAGCAGCAACTAGAAAGAACAGCCGGCGGGCCTACCAAATGATTGAGGAAATAATTGGGCAGGAGATAGCAGCGGCTGCGCCAATCGGACCGCGGCGAGTGCCAAAGTGCAACAGAGAGAAATATGACTTGGCTTGCTTGGAACCAGTAGCCGGCAGGTGAGGAAAGGGTGCCACTACTGCACAGATAAGGGGCATATGCGTTCTTTTAAAACGGAGGCTTGTGGCCAAACCTACTTCCGGGGGTGAGATAGGCTCAACACGTGTGTGGCCTTCCAGTAAGTTGGATAGTCTACACTTATTTAGTTATTATTTGTTTTGCGGGTTCTCTCTCTATAGGCTAGAGGTTCTAAATTTGGTCTAAAGCTGTAAAAATTAGAATAAAGTCTCAAGATCATTGGCACAAATGCTTTTTGCATTTGCTGTTGTACTATAATCTCAAGCATTTTTCAGTTTTTACCCAATTCCGTGGAAAGAGAGGAACGCAAGGTGCTTTCTGTGTGGAGGTGCCACTCAAACTGTCGGAGCTGCTCGCCTTGATGAGGAATCGAGCTGAGCTTTGGGCTGCATGTCGGCGCACAAACCTCGATTGTTTGCTCCGTTGAGTAATTAGCTAGGAAGGCTGCAGCTAGGGAGGGCCAAGGGCCACACATTTGTTGAATATCATTAGAACCAAACCTTGTAATCAAACTTCCGTTCTCTTAATACATGGTAGTTCTCATTTGTCAAGATTGATCGCGATACGGTAATTTTCATAATCATCATGAGCATGATATGCATTGCAATTTCAATTTGGAAAACGATATTTTTTTTTTTGACGCCTCTCATCTGGATACAGCTGTAGTATCTGTTCATACACACGCACGCCCACTCAACACGCGTCCTTCTTGAGATCACCGAAGTCAGAGATAGACGACGGACGACGGCACGTCGCGATCCCATTATGGCTTCATGCGAGAGAGGCAGACGCTTGAACCAGTGGCTCAAGTGGAGACTGTTTATTAATGGGGTCACACCCCGGTGCGAGTCCAGGAGTCGAACTCCCGACCGGCCGCTCGCACATCAGCTGAGCCAACCACCGCGCTATCAGCGCGTTCGTTAAGCTATGCTTTGGTGCTCACTCGGACCGTCCACCCGAATAACACATGCACAAACAGTGAACCGTCCGCACATGAGCCCTCTTGGCCCCCACAAGTCAAGCCACCTGTCTCAGTCGGTCGTAACCCCTTTTTTTATTCCCCGAGTCAAAATCCCTTACAAAATGCATCAGAATATAACTCAAACCCTACCAGGAAAGGGAAAATCATCTCAAGCCGAGATGTACAATAGCGGATAGAGGCATCATTCAAGGGGTCAGGTCTACTTGCCTTATCTTTCTTACCGAAACCAGATTAGACTGGTTTTGATAGAAAAACCTGGTCGAGGCCATTTTGAACAATATCAAAACTAGCCTGGGCCGATGTTTGCAAGGTCAACTTCCCGAGTGCATGGTTTTTTTTTTTTTCCATATGGAGTTTAAATTTTACATGATGTATATGCATTCCGTTCGAGGAACATAATGACAAATTTCATTTTGCAAGTTGAATAAATTGAAAAATGGCCTAGAGGTTCGTTTGGAAAACAGGCTCAGGCTTTTCTTCGTCATGGCTCCAATCAGAATTTCTTTTTATGTTTTGGAGTCTGCTGCCCATTTTAACAAAGTTATTGGAAAACCAGCGTAGAGAATTTCCTTTTTTTTTTGTAATTTTGGCTGTCAACAAGATGGTTCAAGAGTGCACATGCAGAACACTGAACACATATACCTGACATGAAAATAAGGGTTTTGGTGCTGTACGTGCAGAAATATATATTCTACCTGTAATTTTGTGTGTATATAATATCCATTTAAAAGTACAGATCCGTGTGTAGATCTTGTGAATATAAGTTATTGGAAAATGAGTAAGCAAGAGACTTGGTCGCTGGACGGTGGACGGAGTTCGTGCACGATTTTACGTTCATCATCATGCATATTCGTCGGTGCGCGCGCGCACGTCTCGCGGCCTCATTTCGCTTTCTTGGTTTAGTTTATTTATAAATCATCAGGTATTAGTGTGATTGTTATCTATCGCTGGAATTAGCGGAGACATCATCACATCAGACATGGAAAATGACCCACCAGGTATATCTCATCGTGCTACGCAAAAGGGAGACGCGGGGAAGAAAAAGATTGCCGACCAAAACGACCCCCGCTCTAAAATGTATTGTAAGTGCGTTAGTTATGACAAGAAGGATTACATTTGCTACTACTAGAAAATATAATCAAAATTAATACTAATACTGTGACGGTGACTGGTGAGGGGGGTTCCACAACGACACGAGACCCTTGCTCGTCGTCGTTGAACCGGTCCGCGAGCTAACTGTGGGCGGGGCGGACGGCGGAGGGAGAAAGCGTGGGCGGCGCTGTCGCTGTTGCACCCTGGGTGCTAGCGGCCCCCAACCGGCGCGTGCCGCCGCGGCATGGGCGCCTGCGAGCAACCGTGGGAACGAACTCCCGTGGTGTCCATGCAACCGGGGCGCCAGTGACGGTGATGACGGATGGCAAGCCGCAGCTCAGTCACAGAGGTTGTTAGTCGGTAAATGTGAACGGAGCGATGAGTAGTAGCACACAGTTCCACCAGCAGCTAGCTAGTCAGCTGGACACACACACACACCCAGCATACAAAATGTTGTGCCGATCACACTGGCGCGAACGTCCAGTGAGAGCGAGTCCAAACGATTCACCATCAAAAGCAGTGGTCCAAACGGAACGGGAATGATGATCCCGTTACTCTCGGCCTGGGGTCTCGTCTCGGTGCAGAGCACGTAGTACCTTCGTTTTCCGTTAAACCGAGTGAGTCATCGATCGAAAGTGACCCACCACGAGGTCGATCGAACCAGACAGTTTTTTTCTTTCTTGTGCTTGTGCGGTTACCGAACGAGCCAAACAGTTTTTGGCATGAAAAGCACGCAGACTGGCGCGGGGCGCGACACGTGGACCCGGGCGATGGCGACGTCGGTCCACGCGGTGCCACCTCATCGCCGGAACCCAATCCCGGCGCTACACGTACCCGACTACCCGCGACAAAAACAAAACCCCAGGATAAAAAGGATGTCACGTCGCGCCAGTGACGTCGTCGTCGATCGTCGCCGGTCGAAATCATGGCGCAGGCGAGAGCAGGAGCAGCGCTATGTCTACAAACAAGACCATTGGAAAGCTCCTGGAATGCACGCAACAACGTCTTGCCGTTTTGGTTGTGGCGACGAAAAAGATCGAGCCCCGTCAGGACTAGGCCAGGCAGGAGCAGGAGCAGGATTTTCCGTCAGCGGCGCGGCGCGGCGCGGCGCGGCGCGTGAGCTGCTGCAACGCAGAGCTTTCACGGCCGGCTGTCCGCGGAGGAAATCGGGGCCGCCAATCGCTGCGCTCCACGTGCACCCGCCACGTTGAGTGAGTGACGTCGCCGCGTACGTAGAACGGTAGGAGTACTCGCTACGCATCGATCGCATGAACCGTCCAAATCAGCATCAAGTCGGAATGTCGGATTGGCCAGCGACCGTGTTCCTGTTCCTCCCAGGGCCCTATCCCCATATGTCGATCGGCCTTACGTGCGGTGGTCACGGGCACGCGCGCCATTGCTGGTCGCTCCGATCGATCCACGAGCGAGCTAGCGAAGGCTCGATCGACCAACTATCCGGGTTGGTTGTTTGATTGATTGCCCTGCTGCCGATCTCTCTCGCCCAAGCATATGCTGCCATGTGTGTCGCACTACGCATAGTGAGTGTTACGTTTAGGACTGTTGCCGGCCGGCCGGATCCTAGCTTAGTGCGCATATGCATGCTAGCGGCAAAAGGTGTTGATTCTAGATTGTGCTCGTGCCGTCTGAAGTTGTAGCACTTGCTCTTGGGGGCGAGATAATGTTGAAAATAAGCTTTGTGCCTGGCTTTAAGAAATGTTAAACTACTTAGGATCCGTTGTTGTCTCCTATGATGTCAAATTAACGGTACGGTGGATTCGGCATAGACAAAGTGAAACCGTTACACTTGACGTACGCCAATGCATTCATCGCGATCTGTTGCATATAGCGCGGGCAGTCCATCATCTATGCGCTTCAATGGACTACCAGTGTGTCATGTCGTGTGTGTTGGCTGTATAGAATCAAATGTAACACATTCACACTTTTATATTTTTCCAAGTGAGGTGGTCTTCCCTAGTATTTCGTCATTTAAAATTTGATATAAACTGCCCTTACTAAATGTCTTCAAGTGATATTTCCAGGTGCTATAACTAATGGTAGTGTTTTACTCTAGTACTAACTGTGTGAAGTTCACCTTTTAATAATATAAATGTGGGTGTTCATCTTAAAATTTGAGTACAATTGGAGACATGCTTGTGTCCTAGTGGCAAGCTCCCAAGGGTGGGGAAGCAGCTGGTGGCGGTTCGATTCCCCACACCGCACTTGGCCTCCAGAAAGGACACGCCAAGGTGGTGCTCTCTGAAAGAAAATTTGAGTACAATTTTAGTGTTCCCAATGTACATTTCTCATTACCATTTAGCCTCATCAGTAGCGATTGTTGCAGCAGCACTGTTGCAAGCAAGCACTAGCTAAAGTGGTTGGAAAGAAGAAAACAAGTAGCCATAGCCCCAACCACACTAGAAAAAGAAGCAGATAAGTAGGCAATTAGTGAACACCCAAAGGTTTTACACAACTACATTGTGTACGTATAAAAGGCACTGCGTACGTTAGGAAATCCCGAATCAAATCCGCATTTTCTTGTCCGACGATATCGTTTTTCGCTTCCATTTTCGTATTTCAAATGAAAAAGTAGAAAACAAATTCGAAATTCGACACTTTTCGACCATTTTCGTATTTCAAATGAAAAAGTAGAAGACAAATTCGAAATTCGACACTTTTCAACCTTTTTTACCGTTTTCTACTTTTCTATTTTTAAATATGAAATATCCTGAATTCAAAATTTGGTTTAAACCGAATTTGGTCACCGACCATTAATATCCAGACAACTAGGCAAAGACAAGTGTTGAGGATTGATGCCCATGGGCCGCATTATATAGGCAGCTCATCTCGTCGTGCCTTCCGGAGTTGCCGAGGTGGGACTAATCACCTAGCGCGGCGTTGCATCTGGCTTCACGAGGCGCTACAACGCTGTTGCTGCTGCGCCATGTTGCTATCGTTTCTAGTGAGATGTCGATGGCATCTCAAATTTCCCTCCTTTTTCATTCTTTTTTTTCTCTTGTGAAAGAAACCAAATTGATAAGTATGCTCTCTTGCACTCGAAATTTGCCACGATGGCACTTGTTAACTGTTATGCATTGTGGGTAGGTATTCCGTACATAATTTCGCTCAAATTGGTTCGTTTTTGAAATTCCCGATGTTTTTGTAAGTTTGTGTTCATTTTCGTGTCTGAATTTACCGTTTTCGCTTTCGTTTTCGTATTTCAAATGTAAAAATAGAAAACGTTTGAGGAGTTTTTCGACTGTTTCTGACCGTTTTCATCCTTACCTACGAGCACGTTTGGTTCTGTCATCTAGCTTGTCTCATCTTGCTTGCGTGGGCGAGGCTCGGCTTACCAAGTCAAGTTAGCCAAGAATGGCTCTTCTAAGATAGCAAGCAAAAAAGCTTGCTAGCACAGGTCTCAGGTAACCTGATCCGTGAACTAAACACACCATCCAATTTCTAGCTCTGATCATTAAGACAAGGCGAGCAAAAGCTAAAGAACTAAACACTCTCTACACTTCGTTTTTTTTTCGAAACTTTCTACACTTCGTTCAAACTCAATACCAATGTGAACCGGAGGACGTTCACGTCTCGAATCTTATCCCAAGTTTGCTAAGAAAACATCAACCTCGTCGGTTGCACTCTTTGCAGTGCTCTGCAGGCATAAATGATACAAAATACTTCCTGCACCCTAAATTATAAGTTGTTTGACTTTTTGACGTAAAGTTTGACCACTCGTCTTATTTAAAATTTTGTATAAAATATTATTTTTTTTGTTGTGGCTTGGTTTATTAATATATTTTTTCTTCAAGATTGACTTAAATTTTATAAATTTTTGAATAAGACGAATGATTAAACTTTTTGTTAAAAAAATTAAACGACTTATAATTTAAGATGTAGGAAGTACCGTTGTACTACAGTATATACTAATAATAAAGCATAGCTAAAAAAGTGCGGCTGAGCAGGCTCAATACGCAGTCTTTCATCCAAACGGAAAAATTGCCTACTGGTTACTACTCCCTCACTTCCAAAACAAAACAAAAAATGTTAAGTTGAGTAAGTTTATAGAAGCTATTATATCTATATTAGATTTTCAATTAAATTTGTTACGAAAATATTTTATGATTAATTTACTAAAACTTATTATGCATTCTAGACATCAAGACTTTGTCATATATGTTCGGTCGGGGAAACGAGATTTACCTTTTCTTTGGGCGGGGGAGCAGTATTTACCAGTTCCAATGCATATGGAACCCTTCGACCTCAATAAACTCGACTTTCACCGGCCATCGACGACGAGACATTGATCGGCCGGTCTCCGCACGTCGGTAGCCGGCCGGCCCTTCAAAATCAATTGGCACGCTCTCGTGCCTCCACAGTCAACAAAGAGCTCACACAAGTCTACGTGATGCCCCCTGAGAAGGGACGGCCGTCGCCTTTATCGTCTTTGTTTTTTGCGCACACAAGTCGCGCAGAGCCCACCGCCCGTCAGTTTTACTTTGGTCGTGTCGTGGGCGCGCGGCGCCGCTCACGTATACGTCCACGGTGAGTCGGCGACGGAGAAAAAAAACACGAAGATCCCGTGTAAAACGGTCCCCCCGGCAAGGCGCCGCGGCAGGACGGAAAACATCGCGCCGCCGAGCCGTCCGGCGGGTCCTACGTGCCAAATGGGGCATGCGCCGCACACGCACGCACAGCGGCAGAGGCATGTGGGATGTCATCTCGCTAAGAGCGGCGAAGCGGGTCCGCGCGTGGCCCGCGGCGTGGGCTGCGTCCGCCGTGTCAGCACGGCACTCGGGCGCGCCGGGCGCGCGCATGCGGTCTTGGCAGGTAAGCCCCTGGGCGGACGGACGTGGCGGCCGGAGCGGCGTTCGCGCGCCAGCGCGAGGCCGCAGGAGGCCAAACGGCCAAAGGCCGGGAGGAAGACGCCGCCCGCCGGCGTCCGCGCCATGCCGCGGGCCACGAGCTTGCTTCGCTTGCCAGCACCTGATGAAGACCGCCGCCGCCGCCGCTGCTCTGTCCCCGTGTTCCTCTGCGGTGATACGCTGGCGGTCTCGCGCTGTCGTGCTACACGAGCGGGCATGTGGCTTTGGGCTTTTGGCGTGGCTTTGCTCGGAGTCGGATCATGCACGCCTGTTTTGGACGGGACCTGCGACAGATGCTGATGAGGAATATATCCGTCGCAGGGGCAACATGCACTGATTCTGCTGGTGAGTTCAGTTTAAGGATGCCTGGGGTACCGGTCTGATGGTGTGATTTGGGTCTGCACATTTTGTTACTGGCATGGCACCGGTTGTTCGCCGACCAGGCACGGTCGCGCGATCAACGAGCGTTGTGCCGCGGCCCCTGGCAGCAGAATTGGGAACCCCGGGCATGTTGTTTGTCCGGCTGTCCCCGGGCGGCCGGGCGAGAACAAGCGCGAGTCTGGGATCTGCGTGCCCTGCCGGTTGCCGCCGACGGTCGGCTGCGGTTTGTCCCAGGTTCAGCACGATCATCGCGGCGGCGGATTCGCATTTCATTTCCACGAGCCAGTAGTATAGTACTTGGGGAGCATCGAGGGCACGCAAGCACACACTGCTGGCGCTCCAGCTTACAGTAATCAGAATGCGAATCGTGTCTTGAGTGCTGCATAGTGTGCAACAAAGTTTTTTTATTTTAAACGTAATGTGCAACAAAGCTTATAGCACTGGGCAAGGCAAGTACACACTGCTGGCGCTCGAGCTTAATCATAACGCGATTCGTGTTCGCTGGCTGCAGAGCACTGGGCATGTGTGTAGCACATTTGGCACGGGGCGCGGGTCCAAGGAAGCGCGAGCACCGAGGGACTAACATATCCGAGGTACAGTATGGGGCTGCGCCCGGGGAGATCGCGAGTCGGTAGCTAGCGAGCGGATTCAGCTCCTCCTCGCTCCTACTGTTTCAGTGTTTCTGCCCCCCAAAAAACACTCCTATACCAGAAATAATATAATATAAACAAAACAAAGCAACGCACGCGATAAATCCTGTGGCAAAAGGGGAAATTGGTGATCAATACAATAGAAAAAGAAAAAAAGCAAAACACGGGTTTTTTTTCCTCTGCACACGAAGCGCAAGCCAGCAAGCATCAGTGAGTGGGCCGGGATGGGGCGCCGGGGGCAGCACGTCCCCGTCAGCGCGTCCCCCCTGCCGCCCCCCGCAGCGCACCACGTGGAGTCGCGGCCCGTTCAAACCGCCCACCCCACCGGTCTCCTCTCCTTCGGTCGCCCGTCTCGCTCGCGCCCCCTGTCAGTTCCCTTTCTTCCCCTCCCGTCACCCACCACAGCTTTGAGGAGCTTCCCTTCCTTCCCCTGCTCTCTTCTCTCTCTCTCTGCCCTCGCCACTCGACCTCTCTCTATAAATATAACCGCTGGCTCCCACCCCCAAACCATCCATCCATCACAGACCACCTCCACCACCGCTCTCCACTCCAGCCTCCGCCGACCGCGCAAAAACCCACCCGATCGATCCCTCAAAACCCCGCACGCCAATTCAGCCACCGCGATGCAGGGTCTCGCCCCGCCCACCTCTGTTTCCATACACCGGCACCTGCCCACCAGCAGGGCCCGGGCCTCCAACTCCGTCCGCTTCACGCCGCGCGCCGTCAGCTCCGTGCCGGCGCACGCGCCCGCCGAGCGACTCCAGGCGCCGTTCCACGCGCCCGGCGCGCCGGCGCCGTCCAAGAAGCCCGCCGCCATTGCCGTCCCGAGGCACGCCGCGGCGCCGCGGAAGGCGCCCGCCTCCAAGAAGCAGCAGCAGCTCAACTTCTTCCAGCGCGCCGCGGCGGCGGCGCTCGACGCGTTCGAGGAAGGGTTCGTGGCCGGAGTCCTGGAGCGGCCGCACGGGCTGCCAAGCACGGCCGACCCGGCCGTGCAGATCGCCGGCAACTTCGCGCCCGTCGGGGAGCGCCCGCCCGTGCGGGAGCTGCCCGTGTCCGGGCGCATCCCGCCCTTCATCAACGGCGTCTACGCGCGCAACGGCGCCAACCCCTGCTTCGACCCCGTCGCCGGGCACCACCTCTTCGACGGCGACGGCATGGTGCACGCGCTCAGGATACGCAACGGCGTCGCCGAGTCCTACGCCTGCCGCTTCACCGAGACCGCGCGACTCACGCAGGAGCGCGCGATCGGGCGCCCCGTCTTCCCCAAGGCCATTGGCGAGCTGCACGGGCACTCCGGGATCGCGCGCCTGGCTCTGTTCTACGCGCGCGCCGCGTGCGGGCTCGTGGACCCCTCGGCGGGGACGGGAGTCGCCAACGCCGGGCTCGTCTACTTCAACGGCCGCCTCCTTGCCATGTCCGAGGACGACCTGCCCTACCACGTCCGCGTCGCGGACGACGGCGACCTCGAGACCGTCGGGCGGTACGACTTCGACGGCCAGCTCGGCTGCGCCATGATCGCGCACCCGAAGCTGGACCCGGCGACCGGGGAGCTCCACGCGCTCAGCTACGACGTCATCAAGAAGCCGTACCTCAAGTACTTCTACTTCAGGCCCGACGGCACCAAGTCCGACGACGTCGAGATCCCGCTGGACCAGCCCACCATGATCCACGACTTCGCCATCACCGAGAACCACGTGGTCGTGCCCGACCACCAGGTGGTGTTCAAGCTCCAGGAGATGCTGCGCGGCGGCTCGCCCGTGGTGCTCGACAAGGAGAAGACGTCGCGCTTCGGCGTTCTCCCCAAGCACGCCGCCGACGCGTCGGAGATGGTGTGGGTGGACGTGCCCGACTGCTTCTGCTTCCACCTGTGGAACGCGTGGGAGGACGAGGCGACAGGAGAAGTGGTGGTGATCGGCTCCTGCATGACCCCCGCCGACTCCATCTTCAACGAGTCCGACGAGCGCCTCGAGAGCGTGCTCACGGAGATCCGCCTCGACACGCGCACGGGCCGGTCCACGCGCCGCCCCATCCTGCCGCCGTCGCAGCAGGTGAACCTGGAGGTGGGCATGGTGAACCGCAACCTCCTGGGCCGCAAGACGCGGTACGCGTACCTCGCGGTGGCCGAGCCGTGGCCCAAGGTCTCGGGCTTCGCCAAGGTGGACCTCGAGACGGGCGAGCTCACCAAGTTCGAGTACGGCGAGGGACGCTTCGGCGGCGAGCCCTGCTTCGTGCCCATGGACCCCGCCGCGGCGCACCCGCGCGGCGAGGACGACGGGTACCTGCTCACCTTTGTCCACGACGAGCGCGCCGGCACGTCGGAGCTCCTGGTGGTCAATGCCGCCGACATGCGGCTGGAGGCCACCGTCCAGCTGCCGTCCCGCGTGCCCTTCGGCTTCCACGGCACCTTCATCACGGGCCAGGAGCTCAAGTCCCAGGCCTGAGCGAGCTCCACGTTTCTTGGAGCAGAGGAACACAACAGAGGAGCCACGCCATGGATCTTCCCAGGGGAGAAGTCACCAGAGGGAGCCGAGATCAGTTCCCCGGGGTCTTCCCGTCCCCCACACCACAGTTTACAGTTGGTGGTAGTTGCTTTTCCTTCATTTTTTTTTTTCATTTCATTTCACACTAGTATAGTGTGTAAATTGGGATAGTGGCAGCTTAGAGAGAGATTATTAGAAGTAGGAAGAAAGGCGCCCAGCTCGTAGCTTTTCAGCTCGTGCTTGCTTCTAGAGACCGAGCAACCAGAGCTCAGCTAGTGGCGCCTCTTGCTAGTATAGAGTATATTTTTCCCTTCTTCGCTTTATCCCTTTTTCGTTGGATTGGATGACATGGATAGGCATCCGGCTCCTCCAGTTGTTGTCACTCGGTCCAGTAGACTGTGGTGTCTAGGATCTTGGTTGCTGCTGCTGCTGAGGTGTTGCTGGCTTGGCTTCTCTATCAGTGTGTGTACATTTGTTCATAGTAGTATAATATATGATTGATTCTATAAGAATAAGAACGGTGTCGGTTTCTGTCTCGATCTTTGTTCAGAGATCCAATTTCGCTTCTGTTCATCAGTCATAGAGTATCTGTGTGTCGTGATGTGTGGGGGCTCCTGTTTCTGTGCTGCCGGGACAAGCCGAGCACAGAGCCTTCGTTGTCGACGGGCACAGCAATGTTGAACGCAGATGGAATTTGCTTGCTCCACAGCAAGCGAGCGCTCTGTTTCTCCGCTTTGTCCACTTGACCACTTGTGTGGGGGGCTTTTTGGTTCCTTTCTGCCTGCTGCTGTGGATTTATTCCCAAGTGGAGCCGATTCTGATGAGCTTTGTGCTAACTGAGGTGAAACGGGGTGTTTGTCGTCTGTGATGCGGCTCGTCGCTGTAGGTGAGGGCTTCCGGATGCTGTTGAGTGTCCGAAGGACATCGTGATTGAGTGGAATGTGCTTCAGAAAGAATCTCGGAGTCGGTCGGCTCACTGGGCAACAGTTTTGTCCGTTCAGTTCAACTGAATCCCAAATTCTGAATGAATGCAGAGTTGCAGACTCTTGATTCTGCTCGCAGGTTATTGAAAAAAAAAAGAGTATAGGAAGAGGAAAGAAAAGCGCAGCGATTCTTTTCTGTCAGATCCATGCCAAGAGGCAGGACAAGGTTTTAGTTCTTCCAGCACTGGTTTTAAATTTGCCCGCGTGCGTTGCGTTCTTTTCGTGTGAGTGCGTAGGCTCGACCATACGCTTCCCGTGGCTGTTGCCGCTGAATGCTTTCGGCTTGGAGCGGCCACAGTGATGAGATTAAGAATTATCAGCCAGAGTCTCGGCAGAGCCACAGAGGCATGAACAATGTGACGGTTTTTCTAGTCCTCCTTCACTGTGCGCTATGGACTATGGAGTAGCTAAGCTAGCTGCTCCGATCTGGCCCGCCGTGCCGTCGTGTTTCACACCCGTTTGTTCTGGCGCTCTTGTGACTTGTGTGTGTTCACGCAGTCACGCACGCCGGCCCGCCGCTGCGGCGCGTGCGTTCTCGTGGAGACGGACGCGGCGCCGGGGTCCCTTTCGGGGTATATATTGCTCCGCCGCTCGGAGTGCGCTGCTTTTGTCGCGCGCCCGGCACGTATGCCAAGACGCCGCGGCACGGATCGCGCCGACCACGCGCACATCCCGATCACGTCGATCCGCGTCCCGGCGCGACCGCGACACCGGGACTCCCGCGCGCGCCGGGGAGCAACGACAGTGGCCACCGGCCACATACACAGATAGTACTACGTTCTCCTCCTCGCAGACGCAGAGGCGGCAGCACTGAATGAACGAAGCACGTTACGTGTACACACACATTGGCGCTTCCATGTCTAATCTCTCTTAACAGGGAAGGCCACCGCTCTCGCGATCAACCCTTTCGCCGTCGATCCGGCCGTCCGCCGTCGGCATCATATCGGCAACCGGCCGCGAGACAAGGACGCGCGCGCTGCTATCCCCGGCTTGCATGCATGCCAGGGAACCCCCCGCTCTGCGCGCGAGCGTGCGTGCGTCCGCCCGGCGCCCACGCGTACACGCTGGCCCCCGCGCGCGCCCGCGGCTGCAACCGAAGAGCCGGCCGGAGACCGGTCGGACGGCGACGTGCACGCGGGGACCGCCGCGGCCGCCGTGCGTCTTTGTCGTCGCGCCGCCAACCCCGCGCGGGGCCGTTGATGCGGCGCCACTGTGCGTGCCATCGACGACGTCTGAGCGTTGCCGGGCTCGTCGTGGCAGCTAGCCCGCGCGGAGATGTCTGCGTGCGCACGTCGTGCTTAGAGCGAGGCGCCACCGGTGGTAGGGGCTAGGGGGAAATGTGGACAGCCACCCGTGTCTGCTTCCTCAGTTCCTGTTGTGTATAAAAATTCAGAATTGTGCCGACCTAGCACTTCTATGGGTGGCAACGTAGCATCCATGGGAACCTTAGCAAATTAGCAACGGCCCAGCTGCCCCAGCAAGTTCGCAAAAATGAATTCCAAACTTGGGTGACCTCGGTGTGGGACGGTGGATATTTTCGCTAGCAGTCAAGAACTGAGCTAGCTACGCATATATTCTCAACAGACACTTTTGACTATAAGGAAACATGTATTATCTGTGTGTTTCTTCCTTCTAAAAAGTATTATCTGTGTGTTTTTGGACAATAAAAGAAAGGGATTTGCTATTTTCAGATGCCTGAAAAATAACATCGGTTCAGGCAACTGCTCTGAACAATCAGATGAAGATTTAGTGGATCTAAATTCACACAAAGAAAAAGGCAGATCAAAGCACCATCATGCCGCCTGAACAATATGTAGATTTGTGGCACCTGCCTTTAGAAGGATAATAAAAAAAAAGAAGGATAAAAGGAACCCCACATCAATTTTCAAGGCCTAAATATCATTTATCTGTGCGAACCATGGCAATGGGCAATGGCCAAGTTAAGCACCCACATTCACGACAAAAGGAATTCTAACTTGCGTGACGTCGATCAACTGAGCTCTCTAGACAAATTTTTTTCTACGGGTACTTTTACTTACAACCAAACATTTACTTTATATAATTAATTATCAGTTTTGCTAACGTGTCCTAATTAAGTGAAAATCTTCTCCCACACCTGAATTTCATGCTTTTCTTTTCTTTTCTTTTTCTTTTTCTTTTCTTTTCTTTTCTTTTCTTTCCTTGCATAGGAGGGAATAAAACTAATATTTGGACAAAAAACTTCTCTCTCCCATCTTAATTTTACTTAATGTGAATTTATGCTAGATTTACACTTGGCTTATACTAGAGTTATGGTGATTATTTTGGTGTAGTTTCTAGACATATTGGTTTAACTAAATATTTAGGTGTGAGAAATTAATATTTCACACAATATTTACAACTACTTGAACCTTGATATGGAAATCCTATAAAACATTCAAATTCTTTCTTATAACATGCTCATAAACTTCATGAGTATGAGAGATATACACTAGGACAATTTGGAGTTTCTCCGTAGAATGGACCCGCTAGGCGAGTTTGGGGTGTGGAAACTAGCCAACAAGCTAGTGCAAGAATGGTACATAAAATATCTCAGCAATGCAAGACACACCTTGAGAACGAGCTCGTAGCTCGGTTGGCATGCAACTCAAGTGTGAGCGCTGTCCACCCACATTCGATTCCTAGGAATTGCAACCGGGTGTCTCACTGGGGCTATGTCCCCGATATTTTCGGTTGCCTCTCACGCATGGAGCCACGAAGGGAATGCGATTCGCCCGTCGTCTACATATGCTCGATGGAGTGGTTAATGACGATGAGGTTACCGACAGATCTAGCCCCCACCCATGACCAAATGGATAAAAAGGTACCATTACCACTCCTCAAAACAGTACATATGCTCGATGGATCACACTGGTCAAGAATTTGGAACAATAAACGCGTTATCGAACCCCCACTTGGTTGTTTAATCCACGGATATCATAGTACAGGTTACCGACCAACCTTTCCCTCGAGAGGAAAACAAAAAAGCAGACGCAAAGAGGCCTTGATCCATCGATCCGCAGACAACGACATAAACGTCCGAATCTTGGCATCTATCCTTCGACCGGTCGTCAGTCGTCACTGGCCGGACCGCCCATTTCCGTACGGTCCAAGCTCAGCTCAAAGCAAGGCCAAAACCACACGATTTTCTGTTCTTTTTCTTAAAGGACTGATTAGAGGGGCAAGAAAGCTACTTCAATTCGACCTAATTAGTTAGTATATTACGTGCGTAAAGAGGCCACTTTTATGTGCAGCCGTGTGCAAAGCGCGCGTGCATGTAAAGCTGCGAGCGGGTATACAGGGTAGTCCTTGTCCTTATCTCGCAGACGTGCCTTTGTTTACGTAGTAGTACTACAGTATAATACTAGTGCAAAATGAAGTAGCTACGGTGTTAAGGTGAGCTAGGATAATCCTACTGTTAGGTCCCTGCACTTTCCAAATAGGCTTTGATGTTTGGCCAATTATTGCTTCATTAGTTGCTGATGTGTCGAAGCAACCAACTAACAAAGCACGTATTGGGAGAAATTTACGTCGCAGAAAGACAAGATAGTTAAGAAGTTCTCTCATCGTTGTAAAGGACACCCTATACGGTATACATGAATGGATCCTTGTAGAGATCAAGAAGACAACTTGATATGGAAAAGATAGATGAGAGATCGAACAAGTGGTTTCGCTCTTTAATTTCCTCTCTTCTTTCTTCTTAACGTGATACCGCGGGAACCGTCTTTTTCCCGACGATTTTTTATATATATAATTACGGTAAATCTCTTTGCCAAACTTATATAACGCTGGCTAAGATTTCCACACGTGCTATGCTTTCCCTACAGTGTAACTTTGGGAAGAAAGCGAGATAACCACTGATTAAACTAAAGCTAAAACGGCCAGTTAGCTCAAGGAGCCGATGGCCAAACTGTGCAATCATTGATACATGATGACGACAACTAGCAGGAACGATCATCATCCGAAGCTTAGGTTGCAATTAAGTAACAAACCTTGAAGAAAAAAGGGCAACCGTCGCTAGAATGTTTGAGTACGTATGCAGTGATGCCATCAGGCCGAATATTAAGAGAATTCCAGATGGAACGTCATCTTTGGAAGGTTTGAGACCATCTTAGGTCCTGCTTTTTCCAACGCAGGATTTCCGCGACATTTCTTTAGCTTTTAAGCAATGTCCGCAAAGTTGCATGCAATGCACACTTTCTGGCTCAAAGCAATGCACAATCCTGTCAAATTTTGACGCGAGGCAGCCAAACACTTGATCTGCTGCCCAGCGTGTTCTGAAGAAAACCAAGAAGAAATACCCCAACTGGGTGCTTTCGATCTGCGTGGTTCATTGATATAGTTTGATCCGCAGAAACTGAAGCTCCCATTATAATAATAATTTATAAAAAATACGCCAATTGTCACCGACCAGAAATTGCTACTAATCACCTAACCAGAATCAATCTATTAGTTAACGGATACTTCAAAATGTGTGGCTGGTGTCCACGAGGTGCTAATGCAGGACGTTGATAGGAGCCCTTTCCCCCTGTCCTCGGGTCGATCTATCCCTGGAAATCACAAGGGCCAATGCTAAGCATGCTCTACAATTCCGATCATCTCAATCGATCTTTGTACGCAAGATTCCTCCAGTTCTTGTGGCCTACAGAGCTCCAGTCAGTCCGGTGGCAGCAATAGCAAGTCAATTCTTCGAAGTCCCGAAACCTGACGGAACATGCAGCTGAGCTGACAGCACTCGGATTAGTCGAATATACCCTCCCAGAGTTTGTGCCCAAACCAAAGAGTAGCCAGTCCAGTCCGGCGGTAGCTGCATGATCCACGAGTAGCTTAGGAAAATGCCCCGGCACCAGACACTAGGAGGCTAGCCTAGAGTAGCATAGAACAACTGCTGACTGCATGACTAGCTAGCCGGAGTCCCAGGTCCAGGATGAGTCCACGACGAGCCGACGACAGAGATATGCTCGCTACCGGCCGCCGGATGCCCCGTTTTTATGGAGGAGATCGATGTCGGTCCTGGTGGTGGCTTGTCAGTGTCACATCCCATCTCAATTATGCCTGCCTGGGGGCTCTGGCCCTCTCATTGGTTCCACTAATTGCAGTCTTCTAAGAATAATGACCTTGTGCATCTGATGACACGGAGAAAATGCTTGTTTAGTCCAACCCAACGGCAGCTCCTACTCCCGTAGTCCCGTCTGAGTACTGAGCTTGGGGCCACAAATAGTCTTTTGACCGAATCAGACAGGCAGCAAACTGGTGAGTGAGCGTGTCCCCGGTTGGTTACCAGTTGGCCCGCCGTCGCGCAGGACGGGGATCCTTGGCGAGATGTAACACTTCGGCACATGGCGCGGCCCTACTCTGTGGCCCAGGAAACATGGATGTTGGGCATGGAATATCTTCGCAACCAAAGTATCTGTCGTGTTCAGATTCTGGACTACGTGAATACTACTACTGACCTTGACGACGGCAGGCACCTTTAGGCATGGATGGGTCTTCGGAACCAGAATATGAGCCATGTCCAGATCCTTGGCGACATCAGCATTAACCTCCAAGATACTTGCTGGGACCCTTCACACGAGATATGCTTGGTCTGTGTCCATGTAGGGAGACATGGCAATATGCCCTTGCCCTGAGCAAAATGAGCAGGCATTGATTTGATGCTGCGTCTGTGCTAGAGGAGCGGCAGCTGCACATGCAAATGGAGCTCACTTTCTGCCAAAGACACTGCTGTGTGATAGTCCTTCCGTCTCATTAAGTTTGTAACCCTGGTTTCCGTGCCATCTTGTTCGATCATTCGTCTTATTAAAAAATTTATAAATATAATTTATTTTGTTATAACTTCTTTTATCAACAGAGATATTTAAATATTGATTGATTTATTTTATTATTTGTATAAATATTTTGAATAAGACAGATGATTAAATGTAAAGTCCAAAAGTTAAAAACGTCAAACTCCATGATACAGAGGGAGTAGTATCAATCAGCTGGTAGTTACTGCCCAGCACCAGCAGTCGGGTGCTCAGGCACATGGTGATGCCCAGCGAGTGAGGACAGACAGGGGTATCCGGTGCTCATGTTATCAGGACAGACAGTTGGGGCACTTATATCCTCTGATCGGGGGGTTCTGTTCTGTCAGCCCTGGAAGAAGAACGTGAAATGTTAGTCCACCGTTTATAGAACACCAAATCAGAAACTATGAGACGAGAACACAAGCTTGAAGATACATTTGGAGCTTGAACTTAGATCTTTAGGACCAGGAATCAGTCAGTGCTCACATTCTGGGCCCCGCAAAAAAAAATATGCTCACATTCTGGGGTGCATGAATACAAACCAGGAAGATCCCTATCGAAACCAATCTGTGCAATTGACGCAGACATGCACACTTACTCCGTAGATCAGAGGCATTGGTGCTCAGTTCATGCTATAGGTGGCAGTTGCACATGGAGATGGAATTCACTTGCCATTATTCCAGCTGCAGATAACACTGTTTGTATCACCTTGTACTTATTCTCCCCAGTAGTCTGTTGCTTAGTCACATGGTTACGCCCAGTAAGTCAGGATAGGGTATCTGGTGACCTAAAGTGAAATCCATCTTATATGCCACGATTCAATTGAACAAAGAACTGAGACGAATGGGATGTCAGTAGGTGAGTGTTTCTTTTGTGTGCGGACCTTCCTGTGTGTCATCTTTGACTGCATAGGTGTTTCGGTCAGTGACCACATAATAAAGAACAATAAAAAAACCATTTCTCCAGATTGCCAAGAAATCAAGTTAGGTGGTGGAGTGAACAATGAAGGATAGTGCAACAGATGGTCTAAGGTAGCCTGGAAAGAGGAACACAAGTGGCACAACCAATTTGAAGTGCCTTTTTGTCCATAGTATCAGTCCTGAAACAGTGGAGTTGGGGATAGGACTAGCACCAACCACCAAAAAGTTTGAAATATGACACCTATGCATTCAATTGGTGAGACCAACAAGATCTCTGTGAAGTTTGAACAGACAAGAGTATACACAGATACAGTCAAAGTCTTAAAGAGTCTATATATGGCACAAGGATACAATTAATAATGGCAACAAGAGTGCAAGTGCCTGTATTGGGGATACTGATGCAGAAGGTAAGATAATAAAATGAACCCTTTATCTGTTCCGAGAAAAAAGTCTGAACCCGTACCATGTGCCTAAAGACATGAGGATACACAGGACAGCTACAACTAGCTAGTCCAGAGGTAGTTTATTCTTGAGTTTAGCCTGTGGAAATGAAGGATCAAAACAATGTAACTGTTATGCAAACTATACTAACTGGGAAAATGAAGATTCATTAGAATCATTGCATATCAGAACTTCTACATATCAGATCTTCATAATTCAAAGATAACATGGAGAGAACATTTGGAATGTTTTTTTAGCATGTATGTTAAAAAATGTACTACTTGAAGCCAGTGACTCAATATCAGCAGGATATACATCTAAGCTGACCAAGAAGTGCCAAGCAGTACATATGGTGTTTTGAGGGAAGGATGCTGCATGTATGATGGTGTATCACTACTACCTAGCAGCACACATGATGTTAATACACATCAGCACATACCTTGATTTGATGAAGTAGTTATGGCCTTATGGGCTTTTGGGATAGCAACTATAAATTCAAATGAAACACCTTGTATTTCCCTTTTTGATCAAGTGCTTCATTTCTTTGGCGTGGTGGCAGGCGATTAATGACATGAAAAATTTCAACAGGAAAGTATTAAACAATTGAACTGATGATTACATGCTATCGCTTACCTTTCCAGCAATTTTGGTAGGAAACATATTTGTCATAAGGTTTTGGATGGACAATCTATGTAACAAAGTTCAAGTCACCACAACCTGGAATCATTTCCTTGCCCTTGTAAGGAACAATGGTGAGCCTGAGCAGTGCACATGTAGAAAGAAAATGGAACCATCTTATTAATTCAAAAAGGCACTTTTTCCTAATATAGTACTATTCAAAATATCAAAAATATCATTTGACACATGCATAATATAAATGCAATCAGTTATCGATGAACCTACAGGATTTAAGACTACAAATAGATTGTTACAGGTTACACTATGTATTAGCATCAACATATGTCAGTCAAATGCAGCTGGCTACACTTTCCTGAATCCTTTCTCCCTTGTAGCTCCTTGGAATGCAATCCCCATAAGCCAGGTAAGTTCTGCAAACACTACTTTTCTTACGAGCAAAGTTGAGCTATACGATGCCAAGGTTCTGCACTATTTTCTTACAAATCCTTTTATTGGAATGAAACACATATTGATATATAAGCTAAGGCTTATACACAAAGAACGATAGAGTATTACAATTATATGCAAAGAAAAAAACAAACAAGGATTCTTTTGAATATATACACTAAATAAAGGTGAAGCAACTCTCATGATTAGTGACGCCAACACCTTTATCTGCCTCAGAATCAGCTATCTGAAACCTTCATGTATTGGTTGTAGTATAGGGATAGTACAGTCACGCTTAAATGACAGGCTAAAAAAAGGGCATACCCAGCGCCGTAGGCTCTCGCACTGCGGGGTCTGGGGAAGGGAAAATAGCCAGCAGCCATCCCTGCACAAATGTGCAGAGGCTGGCGCTTGAACCCTAGACCTCTTGGTCATGGGCGGTAAAGCTCTACCGCTTGCACCAGGGCCGCCCTTCGCTTAAATGACTGGCTACAAAAATGAATTTATTGTTCTCTCACTTTGGTAATGCATGAAAGGATACATTTCTGTGAAAATACTTATGTCTGTGAAAACAGAACAAAGATTCACCAAGTAAACACATGTAAGTACCTTTTATGTTTAGGTCTTTTACTTTATCAGGGGAAATCTGATCTATCTCAAGTTCTCAACTGAAGGCAGCAATTTGTATCCGTTTCAGACTTTCAGTTAAAAGAAAAAAGGATACGACAATACATCGTATGTGTCAAAGCTATTTCTTCATCATTGCCTTGTTGCCTGTTTGGTATTTCCAATCAAATAATCAACTAAATATGCAGAACAATGAGACTATAAGAGAAGTTTACCAAGAAAATCAATAGTAAGTTACAACTTACAACTGAACAGATATTATCTTTTGCAGTAACAGGCCTTCCCACTAAGCCCTCAGCAATCCGAGGTGAGGAAAGAATGATAACCCATTTGAATTGTTCACGGGAATAGAAACAAACACCGAAAGATATGCTTTATTCAATTTCAGTTGCAAAAGGCTCTGAAAGGCTCCTTAGTATTTTTGCCACAGATCTAGATTCTAGAAACAAATTTGGTTACAATGGAAACATTCTTACTGCAGTTTAGCATAATAACAGTGCAATTTTGAAAATGCTAGCTTACTTGGTCCTCACCTGTATGGCAAAAGAGAAAGCAAAAGGCATCACAATGCATATTGATAGTACTGAACCACAGTGATAAGAATTATGAAGCAACAGGCTCAGACGAACGAAAGCCCTAAATGGAATTTCAAACATACATCCAGAACCAGCATTGTTGATTTTCAGGCTGAACCTAGGCATGTTATTCATGACTGGCAATTAGTTGTTGGGCCAGAATATAGATCAATGCTCATGAACTGAGGGAGGCAATCTAACAAGTGGTCACGAATTTAGTATCTTACCCATGTGTCAGGCTGTCAGCTCAGCTACCTAGATTTGGTTCCAATATTTATACTAAGCAAAAGATTGCACATATAGAATTATTTCATTGCCCTTGAAGTTCTTATTTGAAAATGTAAGTGAACATTCTCACAGGAACTCATCATCAGCATAGAATGTTAGAGCTCAAAAAGTGCACTTAAACAAGCACAGTAAAGCTTTTGAAACTCTAAACTCTGTCAAAAATTATTCATAAAGCAAATGAATTGCCCTGTAAGACACAAAGATAATGTTTTAAACAATTGACACCTAACCATTTCAGATCATATGGCTAATGCATAAAACCAAGTGGGATCAGTGTCAGCAGGGGAATTGTTTTCTGCGTCACTCATGTATCAGCAATATATTTGAAACATTTTGTTGCTGGAAATATTTAATTACACATGGACAGTCAACTTTCAGATGATACCCTACTTTAAGCATTAGTGAGATTGAGAGAATGGCCTTGCTGACTATCAGGTTTTGTGGACACTGCATTTTTGGCAAACAAGAAGCCAAATGGTGATTTCACGCAAAGGGAAATTCTCTACCGATGCGAACTTTGCTTGAAGTTGCAGATTTTCACTTGTAATTCAGCTTTTGCTAGGACACAGTCATATGATTGCTCCTTTCAGCCAGACAAAGAGCACTACGTTAATAATACTGGCCTGAATACATAATAAGAAGATATGTTTGTAACTTTTGTTAACTAAACATTAGAAACAACCAGTAAAAATATATAGCAAAAGAATATATGAAAGATAGAGAAGGCTAGCAATTTACTACATGCAATGTCTCCTATGAAAGCGAAACAAACATATAGAAAGAAAGAAAGAAACGGACCAAACGACAGTCGAAGAGCTAAAAAGCACATACCAAGCTAGTCTTACAATGGAACCCAAATTAAGCACAAGGTTACTATTTATAGCTAAACAGATTCAGGATGCTAGATCTACTTCAGCACCTGCAATTTCTCCCTCCAGTACACTTAAAGGTCAAATGTAGGCAAAACTTTAGCGTTAGATCATAGCATTATGTGTTAAACTTCTTGATAGCTTAAAACAATCACCAAATTTTCAAAGAAAATAATCTCTATTGGTATATCTTTGAAACGTTGCAGCAATAATAAGGATGGTTTTAGCACAGAGCACTCTGGGATTCAATTATACATTGGGGAAAAAAAATGAAAAGAAAACATAAGATACATACTCAAGCTGATCCATCACATTTCAAATTCCTAAATCCAGTGGTGCTCAGGTGAAATAGGTTGGCACTATACATTTATACATACTAAACCCCAGGGTAAGATAAACAAAGTCATAATAACAACAACCAACAACCAAGCCTGTCAGTCCCAAGCAAGTTGGGGTAGGCTAAAGTCATAATAAATCTTTTTAAAATAAATTTGAATGCTAGTCATCTACCAAAAAGCAGTTAATTGGCGAATCCTGTGGTCTTCTGCAGTTTTGTATCTATACTACAATCATATTACATACAGGATATATACTAATTCATGCATTCCCTAATCGAACATCTTGAACTAAAAACTGCATTTGTTCAACTGCGGCAAGTCGACAAAACCTTCTATATCTGGTATCATGTCACCACCATGCCTTTAAACATAAGAGCTTCCCTCAAAGGTACAGAATATGAATGTGAGATTGAGAACAAAATGAATACTTAAACTAAAACCCATAGGTATGGAAATTTGATACTTGTTGGTTGAATAGAGAATTTCAAATCTGCAGTAAAACCAAACTACATTACTGATTATTATACCAAACTGACAGAGATGGGAATTGTTGTCAACCCTTAGGTGAATAACTTAGGTGAAGCCACCGTGATACAACAAGAGAGGATACACTTGAATGTCACTAAGTACTTCACAATTGTGTTAAACAAAAACAAGTTCTATCTCCTAATAGGTTTTCTACCTGTCATCGGAGTTGATTGTACATCTGTATTTCTGTGTTCCCTGCACATTCATGCAGTCCAAACAAAGAGATGTACAAGCACCTCCCCCTTGAAAAGTAGTTTCCAGATCAAAAATCAATGAGCCTCCACATCCTCATCAACATCGTCATCACTCTCATGATCCTCTGATGCAACACCCGCTTCCATGTCCTCTTCGTCCAACTCATCTTTGTCGTCTTCATCATCATATCCCTCCTCATTTTCATCATCCTCCCCTACGGCACCAAACTCTTCCCCAATGTTTTGTTCACTGCGACTACTCCTTCGATCTTTGCCCTTGCCCTTTCCAGCCTCCTCCATCCCCATATGCATCAAATGCAGATACTGATACCTGATCCCCATCATGGGGTGCTTGTCCACAAGCATATGCCTCCGGTATGATTCCCTGAGAACTACCGTCTGTGTCCTCAGCTTGTGGGACAAGTAGAAAATCCCAGGGTGCCTAGCCAACACCTTCCTGAACCCTGGTGGAAGCCGCAGCGCCTCCCCAAGCTTGACCAGCACCTCCTTCTCCATCTTCTTCCCCACTGTGAGACTCAGGACCTCGTGCAGCACCGCCACGGTCCTCTTCTCCGTGATGTCACTCCTTGGCGCCAGGTGTGACCCATCCTCATAGGGCGAGATGTACGGGAGCCTCTGCCACTCGTCCAGCCATTTGCGCACCTTCTTGTCCAGCTCGAATCCTCTGGGGAAGGAGAGTGGGAAGGCGACCGCGTCGCCGACCTTGTAGCCCCCGGTGCGCTGCGCGTAGGCCTGCATCGCCGACACGGCGAGGTCCTTCCTGTAGCAGACGAGCTCGAGAAGGCTGCCGTCCGGGGAGAGCGCGAAGTAGTCCGGGTAGCTGGGGAGCAGCGAGCGCTGGAAGTCCGACGCGAGGCCGAGGTCGAGCCGGAGGCGCGCGACGAGGCGGAGCGGGAGCGCACGGGAGGGGGCGAGCATGAGCAGCCGAAGCAGGCGGTCGGCGGCGTCGGGGAGGGTGGCGTCGACGACCTGCGCCTCGGCGGCGTGCAGCGCCGAGAGCCGGGGCGTCGGGGAGACCTCGATGGGGTGCGGCGAGAGCGCGAACGCCGAGGGGTACTCCCGCAGGAAGCGCAGCGGGCGGTACGGGAACGGGATGGTGGAGGGCAGCGAGTGCAGCGGCACGGCGTGCGGCGGCGGCGTGGCGGCGAGGAGCGCGTCCTTGGTGAGGAGAAACGGCACCAGGTGGCCCTCCCGCTCCACGACGTGGTCGAGGGCCCGGTCCCGCACCCACGGCACGCGCGCCTCGAGGAGGCCCCGCGCCGGCACGAGAAGCGCCGCCGGTACACGGCGCAGCCGCGGCAGCGGCGGCAGAGGCATCTCTCTCTTCGTCGTGGGGTTTTTGGGATTTCTGGGAGAGAGAGTAACGGATCGAGCCAGGGGAAGGTGGTATCTACCGGGCACGGTCCCGGCCTCGGCCCGGCCCACGATCTAATCTTGCTTCTCATTGACATATGGGCTCCACACCCGAGTCCACCTCAACACGTTCCGTACACTGAGCCCATACACCGTAGAAAGCAATCCACTCGCAACAAAATATCGAACGCCCCACCAACGGACCATACACCGGGTCCACGCAGCCTTCAGATCGTCCACCTCTGAACCCGTGCGAGGGTTCCCTGCGCACCATTCTTCCTCCCCCTTCCGTCTGTGTCGGCTCGGCGCCGCCTCCGTGCCCGCCGGCCTACGCGCTCGGCGCAGCCCCGCCCTCGCGCTCGCCTCCCCGCCTCTACATTTGCCGGGCAGAGCGGATTCCACACAACTATGGCGATCGGCGGCGGCGGGAGCTGGAGTATCCACGGGCGTGCTGATGTCACATCCCTCTACGAGGTCCTCGGCCGCGCGGGTTCCGGCGCCTACGCTGATGTCTACCGCGGCCGCCGCCGATCCGACGGTGCCGCTGTCGCGCTCAAGGAGGTCCACGACGCCGTCAGCGCTCGCCGCGAGGCCGAGGCTCTCCTCGCCATTCCCCCTTCCCCCAACGTAATTGCACTCATCGACCACTTCCCCGGCGGCGACTGCGACGACCATGTCCTCGTCCTCGAGTGGCTCCCGCTCAACCTCGCCGCCGTTGTGCGTGAGGCGAGGAGGCGCGCGGGCGGGGGCGAGGGACGGGGAGGAATCCCCACCTCGCAACTGAAACGGTGGATGATGCAGGTGCTTGAGGGCGTCGCCGCGTGCCACCGCGCCGGCGTCATGCACCGCGACCTGAAGCCTGAGAACCTGCTCATTTCCGAAGACGGCGTGCTCAAAGTCGCCGATTTTGGTCAGGTTAACATCTTTCAACCTTAATTAGCCACAGTCCGTCTGTTGAAGTGGTGTCTTTAGTGAGTATGCGGCTTAGGATTTAGGATGGTTTGTAGATTTGAGGTAACTAGTGTTTGCATGTTGAATCGGCAGTCAGTAGTACTAGTAGTGACATTGTTTAACTGTAACTGGTATATATCTGTTGATAATTAATGGTGGAGATAATGTTAACTTGATCTGTACAATATATGTTGAATTTGCTGGATTGATGTGAAGTTCATATTTCTTTCCCCTGTTATGGTGGCTGTTAAACATTATTTCTAGTTAGCACCTGTTATGGTGGTTAGTTTTCAGTTAGGGCCATCACTTGAGAAACATACTTGTATTTCAGAAAAAGGTTCACTTGAGCGGAAACATTGCTATAACGTTAGGATAGGAATTGGGGAAGGTAGACAGCAGGAAGATAGGTTTAGACGAGTTTACTTCAAAGGTCAAGTTACAATTGAGTTCTCAATAATATTTTTCTTGGTCCTCTCCTCTAACTCAACTCTCGCTTGTCTTGTTAGTTGATAACCTGGCTCTTGTAAGGGCTTAACCCAGTATGCCTGTGCTGCTCTTTTTCTTTGCTTCTGATCAAAACTCTGAAACTCTGTATTTCCGTTTCATAATGGAAAACCCTAAACCCTAAAAAAGACTCAACTCTCGCTAAATAATCCTTCCTCGGAGCACGTATGCACCATATCTGTTGTGCCACCTAGTTGGGACCCTTCATGCGCCCGCATGGCTGTCGCCAGGGCCACCGGTTCAGTAGAGGTGTTGATACTTCTGCTAACATATAACTTGTAATACAAAGTGTTAAGTGTTCATTTTCCAATGGGATTTGAAGGTTTTCTTCTTTACATTTTGGGTGGCTGCAAGATATTGCATATGGTTAATAAAATGTTGATGCAGCTGTATACCATACTTAAGTTGTAGTCTTGCAGAGATGTTTTGATTTCCTCATTTCCATATGATATAATGGCCATTGGGTAAATGACGTATAAGTTATAACTAATGAGAAACAATTTATGTGTTTGGAGGGACATAGCTGTGGAAGGACAAAAGATTAAGCACTTGCAGAGCTGGAACGATTATTTAAAGTTTTATAAGCTGTTCGTCTAAATTACAACAACAACAACAACAATAACAACAACAACAACATAGCCTGTCAGTCTCAAGCAAGTTGGGGTAGGCTAAGTTGGTCATCTAAATTAGCCCTTCCTAATTACATTCCATAATAATAGTTCCTATAGGTTAAAGTTAAATATTTGTATTATTTATATTTGGTTAATCAATCTCAAGCTTAAGTATCTAGCAATCTGATTGGAGGCTTCATGCGTTGTTAACGTAATGATAATAGGTTGATTACATCTATTCTGTTACCGACGTGTAATGCTGTGTGGAGTAACAAAATGGGTAATTAGACATATTGGATTCTGCAGCATTTGTCTAGATTAATTACTTCCTCTGTTTTCGAATAATTGACAACTGTTCTACCAAAATATGTGTTTGCGAATACTTGCCATCCCTTGCTTCCCAATGTGAATTTTCTCACTTTGTCCTATCTTGCCTAACCCTAGCTTGTATGATTGAAAGTCCAAAGCAAGAAATTTCTTTGATTTTCTTGCATGATTGAAAGTCCAGCTCAATTTTCTTTGATTTTCTTGCATGATGGAAAGTCCAAACAAAGAAATTTCTAGAGCCCATGCCAACTCACATTATCTTTTGTGCTACACACGTACTGTAACAACAATGCAGTTTTGCTCACCGAAGGCAGTTTGATCCAAGATTTGTATAAAAGGAAAACAATTATGCACAAAGCTTAAATCTTTTTCACAAAACATCAAACTTTATTTAGTTGCTTCAAGTGTCAACGAGCATGGCTATAGTGGTGGAGATTCAAAGATTTTGGTTGCTGAGCTTCATGCTTGCATGAAACAGATTTTTTTTATAACAAATCATGTAACAGACTTTGTATCACTACTTCAAATTTAAGGCATTATCTTTTTCCTTGAACTCCCAAGAGAGCTGTATTTCATTGTATTAAAGAAGAAAGAGTGGTAAGATCCCTTACAAGACACACTCACACACAGAAAGTTCTAATATTACATTTGCGCCCCTACTAAATTAATGACTTTGACCTATGCATACCCTTCCTCCGGTGCAAGGCAAGCAGGTAGGAGATACCTTGAGCCACATCCATACCCCATAGTTGCAAATCCTCACTAACAAAGACAAGCACTCCAGCAAGATTAGGAAAAATACCATAAAAACACATCAATTGCTATGTTCCAGATCTACCCGGTCCTGAGATGACAAGGGAATTAAGCCCTTTTTCGGTTTGACCATTAACTGTATCATTTATCCTTGCCAACCAATCATCAAAAGTATCTCCAAGCTGTGGCGATAGATCATGAAGGCCAACCTTTTATAGCAGCAAGAACCAGAGTTGCCTTGCAAAGGACACATGAGATTTAATAAATGCTGAATTGTTCCTTCGCCTTCGTCACAAAAGGGACATCTAACAGTTAAGAAGAATTAACCAGCTATAATATAAGGCATTATTGCTGATTAATTCTTTGTAACAGGCGAATCAAGAAGTACCTGTAGCAATAAAGTTAAACTTGTGTCCTAAAAGTGTACTTCATGTTTTCTGATCCTTGATAAATTTGTGACCTCTGTTTCAATTGTTTGGAGTTTGACCAAGTTTCCTTTTGCTGACACATACCCAGGCTAGGATACTTCTGGAGAAAGCACCTACTTTTCAAGAAATGCACCCACATGAGCAAAGTTCAGGCATGGAAACATGGTTTCCACAACAACAGGCAGCAGCGTTAGAAGGGACAGGAGAGGAACCAACATCTTATGAATCAGATGCTACTGCTGGTCAGGAGCCAGAGACCCTAACTGCGGCTGACTACCTGCATGAACTGGACCAACTCCGGGCAAAATCCAGTGATGTTGACAAAATGAGCTTGCAGGATGGAGATGCATCCTGTCTTGCCACTTGCAGTACAGGAGACATTGAAGATGATCCATTCCATGGCTCCTACTCCTATGATGTGGAAGGCACAGGTGAAGATTCTGGTGCCTTCACTTCTTGTGTTGGTACTAGGTGGTTCAGGGCTCCTGAGCTTTTATATGGGTCAACAAACTATGGGCTAGAGATTGATCTCTGGTCGCTTGGATGCATTTTGGCAGAACTTCTGAAATTAGAGCCTTTATTCCCAGGGATATCTGATATTGATCAGATTAGTAGAATCATCAATGTCCTGGGTGATATAACAGAAGAAACCTTTCCAGGCTGTTCAAACTTGCCAGATTACAACAAGATTTTCTTTAACAAAGTTGAGAAACCGAGAGGCCTTGAAGCATGTCTGCCTAACATATCTCCTACTGAGGTTAGCATCATAAAGCAGCTAATTTGCTATGACACAACAAAGAGGGCCAGTGCTGCTGACCTGTTGAATCATCAGTACTTTACGGAAGAACCCTTGCCAGCACCTATAGAAGGGTTACAAGTCCCGGCATCAAACGATGAGGATGATGACAGCTCAATGGAAGAATGGGGTAATTACAGGGATGGTGTCTCGGATTCAGACTTTGATGAGTTTGGTAGTATGGATGTTACCAAAACTGACAAGGGTTTCAACATACGCTTTTTGTGATAAAACAGATCGCATGTCATGTCCAAACTAAGACCATATCATGGTATATGTATCTACACTGGAGTTGAAATTGCTGTCAACATAGATGAACTTCAGTAAGCGATAAAAGATTGGGCAATGTTGTGTTGTATTTTACATTTTCTTTTAGTTCTTATGGAATTTTGTGATTCTTTGTACGACAGAACTAGTTTTCCCCCTGGCAAGAATAAAACTGTGCTAATCCATTATAAAAAGAAACCGTGGTAATATAAAGTTCTGATAGAAATTTCCATTGTGGCAATTGTTAGTACTGTAATCGAAAGCAAAATACACTCTTCATAACATCATATGACTTTGAAGTCCTTACATGCCATGAACAATGATGAGATTTGAGATGAGGACGAATTGGATCAGTGGTCTGCTGATCTCCTCCGAGCTCTCCTCCAACCTTGAATCCTCGACTCAAAGTCGATTACTCGAATAGTTTAATCCTTTCTCAATTTGATAAGTTGGACTTCAGCACTACGCACTTGTATATTCTTATTTCGATTTTGAGAATTGGATGGAAATGCTTGGCAGGCTTGGTTGTTGGAGTGCTGGCAATATGCAAACTAGGAGCAGGACAGCAAAATGCAAGAACGCAAGGCTGCCGCTGCTTTTAGAATTTCACTATGCCTTACTATTTATCTATTAAAAAACATATATGTGTATCGGGTTTTCTAGAAAAATGTCCTGCACATGTATTAGATTTGCTCAATATTAGATTAGATGTGTGTATCTGTGTCCGTAAGTGTGCTGCGTAGCCAGTAGATTGCATGCGTTTCTTTTTCATGCCTTATGGCAAGCTGGCATACCCCCACCAAGCTACCATTCTCTTCGAACTTGGCTGCTCTTTAGTCCATTATTGCAATTCAAGGGCAAAAGTAATCCTGCATTGCAGCACAAGAACTCCTGCAAACTAACTCACACAAACACAGATAGTTGAAGGAGATATTCGGCAAAAAAGGATAGTTGAAGGAGAAAAATAAATGTGGCCAGTGGTTCCAGGCCTTCAGTGCATACAATTACCATCTCATGGTCTCTTTCTTTCGAAGAATCGTTTTCCTGGTTAGATGGTGTCGTTACACAACTGCTAAAGAAAAATCTTCATATTTCGGTTCAGGGAACCTTGATCCTTCAGTTTTATTCCATGTGGTTCGATTCTTGTAAGTAATTAAATTTTCTACTCCCTCCATTTTAAATTATAATTCACTTTGATTTTTTTGGTGCATGCATTTTGTTATGTACCTAGATAAATAATATGTCTAAATACATAACAAAATACATGTAAAAAAAAGTCAAAGTGAACTATAATTTAGAACAGAGGGGGTAGATTAGTTTGTAAGACCTAGTTTTCATCATGCTTTATTCTAGAGACCTTCCACCTGTAATTATGTTGTGTTATTTTTATATGGTACTAAAATATGCAAGCGTATTTATCAATCGTGCCAGCCTTGATTATGATATTGGCTTTGTATATGCGGGCACATGTAACTGTTGCATTTCTGTGTTCTAATTCCTGAATATCAAGTTGTTTCACTTCAGTTGTCAATAGATCAGTTTTACTTTTCTATTGGCATTCAAAAAATATATATAGGTGATATTTTAGAGAAACATTCACAAATTTGCAGCATTCCTCTCTTGATTTACAGCACTATTTTGAACACGGTGTTATTAGGTCATTTTTTTTTCATTTAGCATGTGTTCATTTAGTTTCTTATTATGCTAAGACTTTTACTTTTTTTTTTACTATGAAGCAGGCTTTATGGAGTCACATTTCTTGAGAACTGTCTGTTGCATAGCTGAAACAGGCCCTTGTTGATATTATGGATCAGCAACCTAAGATTGAGGCTGATTTTCTTGACCCAACAGTACTCTTAGATGAAACACATTACCAAGAGGGGTATAAAAATGGCTATAATGATGGTTTGGCATCTGGAAAGGAAGAGGGAAGGCAGGTTGGATTAAAGATGGGTTTCCAAGTCGGTGAAGAACTGGGTTTCTTTCAGGGCTGTCTTGATTTGTGGACGTCCTCAATTCTCATTGATCAGAACGCCTTCTCAGCTCGGATTAGGAAGAATATTGAGCAGCTAGCTGCACTAGTGGGCAGCTATCCGCTATCTGATCCAGAGAATGAACACATTCAAGACGTGACGGAGAAGATAATAAGGCTGAAATTCAGGGTCATCACTGCAAGCTTAGGAGTGAAGTTAGAGTATGAAGGCCACCCCACATCATCAAAGCAGGATGTTGAGGACCTGTGAGCGTGATGGAAATTACATTTCAGTTTCTCTGTCTTTCCTGTCTTAAGCTCTCCAAATCTTGTCTTCAACTTATTGGGACCATGAGGAGCTGCTCTGAGACAACAATGCTAAGATTCAGGTCATAATCACTTGCATAGTTTTAGGGTTTTAGCAATGTCTTAAGATTTGTCTTATTACCCAATGTCTGGCGTCTGCCATATGCTGTCCCAAATTAGTCGTTAGGGTTTCACCAGAGATCCACTAATATACCTGTGTAATAGTTCCCTTTAATAAGAACGCAAAAATCATTATTGTGAATAATGGGTCGTCCTTCCCATTTTCTTTGAATTACTTGTTGGTTGTATCCTACGTGTAGGTAGCATATGTATACTTGTGGAAACACATATCCCATATATTGCAGATCTGCATCAATCGACTTCTCATAAGTATGTTCATCCCATGTATAGAAAATTAGTGATAGCCCCTTGGGAGATATAATCTCAAAGCTTGGACAGTGTGTTAGCCTTTGCTTCCTCACTGCACCCATCTTAATCGTGTCCATCACGTCCACAACTCATTCTAGGCCTGGATGATCCTCCTCCGATGACTTTACTGCCCTCTTTTTATGAGTGGCTGACATGTGGGTCTAGTCCAAACCCCTGAAGTCACAAGACAGTAACTGATAAATTTCGGAGTGAAAAGGAAAATTCAGAAATTCAGAGTAACCGGTTCCGTTCTGGTAGCTCTGCTCACCTCCACAAATCTCCATCTCCATAAGACGAAATCCGCTGGGATTCCCGGGCGGCGGAGCAGGCTACGTCGCCCGTTAACCTGAAAACCGTTGGATCAAGCCAACAAGAGATATAAACCGTCCGATTGCAGATCGGCTCGGGTCTCGCCCGATAAACCCGACGCACGGGCGGTCGCGTATCATCGTTCATCCAGAATCCACTCGTCCTTTGGCGCTCCGACGAGCTTTGCGCCTCTGCCTCCTGCCGCGGCGCGCGTGCGCATCTTCGCTGCTCCCTCGTGCTACCCCATCTCCCGCACTCCATCCTCACCGCCCGACACCACGTCGGCCGCGCGGGCGATGTCGCGAGCAGCACGCGCCGGCTGCAGCACGACGGCGAGTGGCAACACGAGGAGCAGCACGGCGGGCGGCGCCAGCAATAACGCGAGGAGGTCCACTGAAACGGCGGTGCTACAGCGAGCGACGAGAGGTAGTGCTGCTGAAGCTTCCATGTGCTGATGTGCAGGTCGACGTCCTCCGCCGCTGCATCGCCTCTCGCACCGCAGCAGTCTTCTTCTGGTTTTAGGTCGCCAATCGTGCTCTCACGCTGACCATCGATGCCATGGTGGAGGGCTGCGTCGGCCCCTTCGCACGCAACAGTTTCCCTTGCTCATCCGTGTAAGTCTGCTTGCCACCTGCTACTGGCTCGATAAAATGTCTGAACCAAAACGAGTCAACTTATATATGCAAATCCTTTCGCTTGATGTTCTAACACAAAGAAAATAAACTAACAGACATATAAGCATGTTTTCAAGCATTTATACCAACTTATTTAATGTCCTGCCTAACTTTTGTTTTGATCGTGTTGGCTTCATATGCTTATCAACTGCAAGAGCAAGACTCGGCCCTTGTGACAGTATACTGAACTATTGTAACATGCTAATCCTCGGTCAATTTATTTATGATAGAAATTTAGGGATCTTATATTCAAGATTTTAAATTAAATAATATAAGCAAGGTGGTGAGTCACTATCCAAGCTGATCATGCTTCTTCTTTAGAAAATTGGGCACATACATGACTGATTTAGCATTCCAGCAGCACACCAAAGTTTTGCATGGCTTATTTCCACTGCAGTTGTAAAAAGGACCATGCTTATGTTAGCATTGGTGTAAGGCATTGAGAAAATTTGCAGCACAATCTTAGGCACCATGTTAGTCTGACCATTCTGATTAAATCTTAAGAGATCTGACGCTGAAAATACCCCTTTTTCTCCTCCATCTAACTTTATTATTGCATCCTTTTGATCTTTGAAACAAATAGTTTGCCTCATATTTCTCTGATATTTTTTGCAGTGATCTATGAAAGCCTGACAAGGAGGTACTGAACCTATGTTTTAATTCGAATGCTCCACACTTTGATATCAATTCCTCCTGCATGTGCAGTTGACCCCGTCTGCTCGCTGCAGTGTGAGCCTTCTCCCAACGCTGGAAGGCCATTCCCTCGATACCCTTTGTGAGAACACAAAATAGTGAAAACACAAGATGGAGCCATGGAGGAACATGCTATATTGTGTCCACGCAACTGTTGGGCAGATGTTCTGTGACGGATCTACGAAAGTCTCCTTTTACAAATGAAATGGAGTATGCGTATTACTTCTGGGCACACACAGTGCTAGCAACAAGAAATTTGCTTGAGATTTATCCTTTCATTTTGTCTACATACCAACATTCTCGGTTTACAGACTGTACTAACTGTCGGGACTCAGGTGAGAGGCAAAGCGAGCCTCATGACTGTACCTCATTAGGATAACGAATTAGAAAGAAGGTTGCCGAACTGAGATGGTAAAGATGACCAATGCATATGATATGCTTGGAAGATTAATTGAGCCTATGTTATTTTTATTTTTGTTTGTAAAATAAGATTTCATGGGTATTCGGTTCCCAATCTTACTAAGTCTGTAGATTTCATGGGCATTCGGTTCCCAATCTTACTAAGTCTGTAGAAGTTAAGAGCAACGCCTCAAATTAATTCATTTGTTATTTTTATTCCTCTCGACATTTTACTCAAAGACGTGTTTACTATAATTTTTGTAAAGACTATGATTCATGTCTCTCTAATTTCACATTTGTGAGATCTTGACGCCTCAAATTATATAACTTAAAGAATTCAAGGTAGTAGGGCCAACATTTTCTGCTCAGTTTAAGTCAAATGTCATCGGACGACAATTGCATTTCTTTCTTCCTCTACTCTCATTTACGTAATAATGTCACAACTTTATGTATGCTACAATGTAAAAAGAGTATTGCTATGAAGCTGTTTTCATTTCCTTGCCCTCATTGATACAAACGTAATTAAGCATTGAACAAATGAAATTGTAAACATCGTGAACGTTAAATCCCACGGAGAATCACCACTGGCTAGCTCGATGGCGCGGCAACGCCGCTCCCCAAGTTTTCTAGTGTTTGTCTCTAAAGCACGGGAGCAGCTGGTCCCTTCCCCGTCCTTCGGCTGTAGAGTCTAGAATCTCCTCGAGCGAACTGATGGGGAATTTTTGAAATTCCTGTCTTTGCAATTGGCTGCCACACTGAAGGTGTGTGCTCTAACAAATTGTGAATATGTTTGAGTTACTCCAAGGGTTGTTGAGAAAATGTGCATAGGAATTGGAGTTGTTTCTAGATTCCAGGATTGGTTTTGAGTATATATTTGCCATGAAACAGGCTGGTAAGATAAAGGACTCACGAAAATAGGCTGGTAGAGGCTCATGGGACCACAAAAGGAAGAATCCCTTGTTATTGTGGACATATTTCATTTGACTGCATAGTTTCTGTGGTCTACATACGCTACATACCACACATCGGTATTGTTGAAAGCGATTGCAAATTGTTAGGTGACTAATTTTAAGAGCAGATGCCACAATTGGATTCCTTGTTGTTAATGTTGGTCATTATGTGTTCGTTTCATGTGTATTATCATCTCTGGTTTTGGCGCCTATCATTCTTACATCATGCTATTGCAATGACAGTTCAAGAGGAGCTGGCTCAAACTAACACTGGGAATACACCTAAGCTACTCTTTGAATATGTTCAAAGATTTCGTGCCTATGTCAGCTTTACACTGCTTAAAATGCACTTTCTATCTATGATTGAAATACTGCCATGACAGACATGATTTTCCTTTGTTCTTGCATGGCAGATATCCGTTAATGCTTAGTTCTAATTATACCATTTTATTAGCACAATGATTTTGTTTGGTAAAATTAGAATGTTTTAGCATCGTACATTTCTGGCTATATACCTGTAACATTCTTGTGGGATAGGAATTCATTAAGGGTGTGTTTGGTTTGTGGAGTGAAGTAGCCCATCATCATCTCAGTCTTTAGTTTTTTGTTTGTTTTGTGGAATAGAATGAGTTGATTCATCATCACCTCATTCATTACAAGCTAGATGAGGAATACCATGTTCATTCTACTAAATTTGAGGAATGGACTCATGAATGGATTAATTCCCCAATCCATCTAGAATGGGTTGATTTCCCAATCCAAACACTCCATATAATCTCTCCTGTTTTTATAATGGGCGCTGCTCCGCCCGTGCCTGCCGGGTCACGACTCAGGAGATGGGACGGTGGTCCGTGCTGTCTATTTTTAGGTGGGTCGTCGGTCGCGGGTGGGTTTGGACCGTGCGGTGCCGAGAGCCTCTCGGCACAATTGAGGTCCAGTGGCATGCCGCAACGGCGGAAAGTGAAACCTTGAGGTGGGGGATTGACCAAAGAGGCAAAAATTTCTCAACGTCGATAGATGCGGTGGTGATTTGACCCGCCAGGTGATCATGCATGTTTCAATCAATGTCCTCAACAACAGTGTTTGTTTGTTTCTTTTTTTTAAAAAAAAATTGAAACTGTATTCTTGATGTTAAGCAGATCGCCCTTTGATTTGATTGTGCAAGAATTTGGTCTTCTGCTAAATCGATTACAAACCCACTCATCTTGATTGTGCAGGAGAGACGAACGCATTCGATCACGGGCTGATCATAATCCTGCGCGACGATTGATGGCGACACGATGAATGAATTATCTCACAGAAGAAGATCCCCGCCTGGAGGAGGCACCTCCGCGTTGTGCCAGGCTCATATCATCGCCGGCCATAAATAAGCAGTACACGTTCGGTCCTCCAGGATGTCGTACGACCAGTCGGCGTTCCAGATGGACTACATGGGCGTGGGCGCCGGCGCCGGCGTCAGCGTCAGCGCGTCCCGGCGGCGGTTCATGCCTTCGGAGTCGCTGGCCCGCGGCGTCATCACGCAGGGCTCGGCGCAGCTGCGCACGATCGGGCGGTCCATCCGCGCCGGCGCCACCATGGCGGCCGTGTTCCAGGAGGACCTCAAGAACACCTCCCGGCGCATCTTCGACCCGCAGGACCCGGTGCTGGCGCGCCTCAACCGCGCCTTCCTCATCTCCTGCATCGTGGCCATCGCCGTGGACCCCATGTTCTTCTACCTGCCCATGGTCACCGACGAGGGCAACCTGTGCGTGGGCATCGACCGCTGGCTCGGCGTCGCCACCACCGTGGTGCGCAGCGTGGTGGACCTCTTCTTCCTGGGCCGCATCGCGCTGCAGTTCCGCACCGCCTACATCAAGCCGTCCTCCCGGGTGTTCGGCCGCGGCGAGCTGGTGATCGACACCGCGCTCATCGCGCGCCGCTACATGCGCCGCTTCTTCGCCGCCGACCTCGCGTCCGTGCTGCCGCTGCCGCAGGTGGGTTTTTTTTTTTTTTCTGGAACACGACTTCATCACGTGTATTTCGTCATTATTAGGCGGGAAGAAGTAGCACCAAACAAACAAACGGGTATGCTTTGGCAGGTGGTGATCTGGAAGTTTTTGCACCGCTCCAAGGGCACCGCCGTGCTGGACACCAAGAACAGCCTGCTCTTCATCGTCTTCATCCAGTACGTGCCGCGCGTGGTGCGCATCTACCCCATCTCCTCGGAGCTCAAGCGCACCAGCGGCGTGTTCGCCGAGACGGCCTACGCCGGCGCCGCCTACTACCTGCTGTGGTACATGCTGGCCAGCCACATCGTGGGCGCCTTCTGGTACCTGCTGTCCATCGAGCGCGTCAGCGACTGCTGGCGGAACGCGTGCGACGAGTTCCCCGGGTGCAACCAGATCTACATGTACTGCGGCAACGACCGGCAGCTGGGGTTCCTGGAGTGGCGGACCATCACCCGGCAGGTAGGTATTTCACTTCATACTTCATAGCGAGGTACCATTGGTGACTGGGGGTAAACACAGACACATGCATGGCACCCTGGCAGGTGATCAACGAGACGTGCGAGCCCAAGCGCGACGGCAGCATCCCCTTCAACTACGGAATCTACTCCCCCGCCGTCACGTCGGACGTGCTCAAGACCAAGGACACCGCCTCCAAGCTGCTCTTCTGCCTCTGGTGGGGGCTGGCCAACCTGAGCACCCTCGGGCAGGGGCTCAAGACCAGCATCTACACCGGGGAGGCGCTCTTCTCCATCGCGCTCGCCATCTTCGGCCTCATCCTCATGGCCATGCTCATCGGCAACATCCAGACGTACCTCCAGTCCCTCACCGTGCGCCTGGAGGAGATGCGCGTCAAGCAGCGCGACTCGGAGCAGTGGATGCACCACCGCCTGCTGCCGCCGGAGCTGCGCGAGCGCGTCCGCCGCTACGACCAGTACAAGTGGCTCAACACCCACGGCGTGGACGAGGAGGCGCTGGTGCAGAACCTGCCCAAGGACCTCCGCCGCGACATCAAGCGCCACCTCTGCCTGGGCCTCGTCCGCCGGGTGCCGCTCTTCGCCAACATGGACGAGCGCCTCCTGGACGCCATCTGCGAGCGCCTCAAGCCCAGCCTGTGCACGGAGCGCACCTACATCACCCGGGAGGGCGACCCGGTCGACCAGATGGTGTTCATCATCCGCGGCAGCCTCGAGAGCATCACCACCGACGGCGGCCGCACGGGGTTCTACAACCGCAGCCTGCTCGAGGAGGGCGACTTCTGCGGGGAGGAGCTGCTCACGTGGGCGCTGGACCCCAAGGCGGGGGCCTGCCTGCCGTCGTCCACGCGCACCGTCATGGCGCTCTCCGAGGTGGAGGCCTTCGCGCTGCACGCGGAGGAGCTCAAATTCGTGGCGGGGCAGTTCCGCCGCATGCACAGCAAGGCGGTGCAGCACACGTTCCGGTTCTACTCCCAGCAGTGGCGCTCGTGGGCGGCCACCTACATCCAGGCGGCGTGGCGGCGCCACCTCAAGCGCAGGGCGGCCGAGCTGCGGCGCAAGGAGGACGAGGAGATGGGGGAGGAGGACGACGGCAGGTCCAACAGGATCAGGACCACCATACTGGTGTCGCGGTTCGCGGCCAACGCCATGCGCGGCGTGCACCGGCAGCGCTCCAGGCGGGCCGTCGCCGTGCCCGAGCTCCTCATGCCCATGCCCAAGCCGCGGGAGCCCGACTTTCGCGACGACTACTAACAGAGTTTGGCGGGTGTATGTTCTAGTTTTATTTACAAGATAGAGCAAGACGCTAAAATCCAGGCGTACATACGGTGTTCTGCTTCTGCTTGTTGTACATGTACATGGGATTTCATTCAACTACCTCAGTGACTTGTATCTGTTGTACTAGCTACACTGGAGTAGAATCTTGAGACATTCGCTAGTGTAGTGTTGTGCACCGGAAATCCTTCTCTTTTCGCAAAAAAAAGCAAGAATATGTCAGATTGTCAGACATGTATTGATAGAGAAGGGTGCACCGGGAAATCATGACTCGGTGGTGCTTCCCTTGGGATCATGTATTTGCCATAGTGCCAGTGACGGAGCCAAATAGGAAATTTTGGGCCTTCTTCTCTCTGGTGGTCGAACGCGCGATAACGTGTGAGCTGAAGAATCCATTCTTTATTTAAGGCTAGCTAACTGAATCCTGTTCTTATAGAGGAACCGAATTCAAAATAAAAATCTATTCTCACTCATCATTAAACGATCTTTTTTTCCTGATTAAACAAAGAAAAAAGAATAAAAGGCCGAGACAAAACTAAATCCATCTGCTACAAAACAAAATAAAAATCCATTCTTACTCATAATTAAATCATTTTTTCTGATTGCCAAAGAAGAAGGAAAAGGGCTTGAGACAAAACTAAATCCATCTGCTTCAGAACTTACTATTACTGTCGTGTCTATGCAATGTGAGAACAGATAAGAAAGAGGGGAGGAAAAACCAAGAAGGTTGAAGGCTATCTTTTCTTTGTATTTTCATGTTCCTCTTCTGTATGTGCAAGTTCCCACCTTAACAGTACATGAATTAGGTATTGTTAGCCTAATGCAAGAGGTGAGCATGAGCTTGTTGACTTGTTTTCTACTGCTTGTATTTCTGTTCTTCAATGTTGAATTTGGCTTGGGCTTTGGTCCTTTGGAGCAACATAAGGAGAGCATGGCCATGCTTCTCAAGGTTTCAAGGCTATCGTAGTATCGTTGATGGTTGTTCGTTTCTTTAAGGTAATTCTTCATGGGCCAAGAGTTTATCTTGATTGATTGATTGATGTTAGTCCAGTTTCAACGACGGTCATATGTTCATAGGATTTGACTATATTTTACTTGTAGCAATATATGAGCACATATCTATCTCTATATTAAAGAGCAACAGATTTGTTTCACCGTCGCTTACAAACATTTTATGGGAAGTCCAAAGCACTCAAATAGCTTTCATGTTTGTGCAAGTTAGAGTAGTATGTATAAGCACAGTGTAAAAGTCTAAATTCAAAACGAATTAAATATGAAGTGTTTCTATGGTACACCATTTTCTTCCATGTTTGTAAAGTCTAGCTTGGAAATAAATCGAAAGTTTTCATAACATGACACTCTCTTTCATACATATACGAGTTAAATGTTCAAGCACAGTACATAGTTGGATCCTAAAATAATTAGAATGTATGACATGATCATTATAATTTTCTAAATCTGTTGTACTCATATGTTCAAACAATATATTATTCTATTCACACATGAATTGAAACTTGATCACTAAATATATCTTTAGTCCTTAAGTTGGTTCATCACGATTGTGAGGTTTATTATCATTTCAGAACTTTTAAAATGGTTGTTTCAAACCCCAAAATGGTTTTTGGTCCCTTAACTATTGTTTGAGGTTTATTATCATTTTAGAACTTTTTAAATGGTTGTTTCAAACCTCAAATTTTACTTGGGGCTTAGTTTCATCTTAAAGTTATCAAAGGGACATTTTGAGTCCTCGATTTTTTTTTCATTTTGGGCTCAATTTCTCATCTATAAATTGCCAAAGTTCGTTTCAACCCTTGGACTTTTCTTTTCAGCTCAACTTCTTCCCTCGTCCTACGTGGAACGCCGCAAGACCTAGTCAGCTCTAGCAACATTAGTGATTGGAGATAGAAAAATAATATCAGAACAAAATCATCGTTAGTGATTGATTATAAACTCTTTAGAGGATAAAAATAATAAGTTCTTGTTCATAAGCTAAAAAAGAATCACATTCGAGAATTAAAATCTATATTTATATTCATTTTTTTAATTATGGACATGAATGTCAAAATGTGTTATCTGATTGATAGCTATGATGACACAAGGAATAGTGGTACCAATGACCATCTTAAATCATGGGTACTACCGGAGCTGAGCAGACACGACAACGCAACATTCCATGTAGGACAAGGGGCGAACTTGAGCCGAAAAGAATAGTTCCAGGATTAAAATGAACTTCGATTTTTATGGATGAAATTGTGCCTAGAGTACGAAGGTTAACGACTAAAATTGTGAAATTAATAATTCTAGGATGCAAAAAGTCTGAGATATTTGAGGGCTAAAACAACTATTTTAAATGTTTAAGGACAAAACTAAGCTTCGGATGATAGTCTGAGAGACCAAAATGAGATTTTTTTTTTGAAACTCCAAAATGAGAATTCCGCCACTGGGGTTCATACGATCTGGTTAATTTGAACACGAAGCTGGCTTGTAGTCCTAGTCAAACTGGGCCTTAATTATACTACTATCTTCAAAGCCCATTAACACATCCGTTCTCCCTGGTCGGCCTGAAAACCTCCAAACCGACTTCGGCTCTTCCTATATTGCGGACCAAATCAGGCAGTCGTGCCCAAATCGTCACTTCGAACCGCACCCCGTACCGCCGCGCCGTCTCTAGCTCCCGGGAGAGAGAGGCGGCTCGCCGAGACATCAATTCGATCCCCACCCCCGCCGCCGCCATCGTAGCAGCTCGCCACTAGGGCTAGGGCTCTGTCCATGGAGGATGACGAGTACGAGGAGGGGATGGAGATGGGCTACGGCGGGCATCACCCGCACGGCGGCGGCGGCCACGCCGGGTACGGCGCGGAGGAGGACGACGAGATGGGGTACGGCGGCGGGGGCGCCGACGGGGACGAGATGGAGGAGGAGGAGGAGGCGGAGGGGGAGCCCGAGCCGCAGGACGAGGACGAGATCCGGCAGGACGACGCCTGGGCCGTCATCTCCGCCTACTTCGAGGAGAAGGGCCTCGTGCGCCAGCAGCTCGACTCCTTTGACGAGTTCATCCAGAACACCATGCAGGAGATTGTCGATGAGTCCGCCGATATCGAGATCCGCCCCGAGTCGCAGCACAACCCCGGACGCCAGGCCGAGTTTGCCGAGGTTTTTGCCCCACTCTGACCGTTGCAAGTGGCTTGAATTGTTCACTATTTGCTGCTGTTAGATTCGGCGATTAGACTGGGGCGCTGGGGGAGTTTGGTATGACGTGCTGTCTCGGTAGCATAGGCCGCGCTCGTCACTTTGCTGCCCTTGCTCTGGGCACCTGCTTGATGAGATGTCCACTTAGGGTTTTGGAACTAGCGTGAAATTGATGAGATGTCCACTTGGGGTTTGGAACTAGTGCGAAAACAGTCGCTCAATTTTAGGGCTGGAGGGTGAATTTCGCCAATGATACGTAGCAACCCCAAACCCTGACATTGGTTGTCAGAGGGTTGTGGGATTGCTTAGTTCTAGTGTCTAGATTAGCTTCTGCTGAAGTTCTCTAGGTGTGATATATGGTAGGGAATTCTTGAGTTTCACATGTCGTACAAGAAGATTCTAGAGTGAGTTTTGAGTTTTGTACATTGATGAAGACATTTGTAGTGATATCAGTTGGTACTAGTCATATATGGAGTTGACTTTATATATGATGAAGATAGAACGTCTGATGTTTCATGGGTTTTGGACCACTTGTATATTATTTGTTTAATTGATTGAAGAGCTGGTGTGATTTTCAAATAACGGATAATGCCAGGAGAAGTGCTTGCAAAGGAAAAACACAATTCACAGATTAGAATTGAGAATTTCTGCAAAATCAGTTGCACTTGTGATAAATAGATGAGTTTCAAGACCTTCTGAATTCTCTTGAACAAGTCCTGTAAGACATGAATTGGATTTATGAATGTTTTTCCACAGAAGTAATCACCAGTAAACACATAACATATTTCTGCTTGTCTGAAAACTGAAGAGAACAAAACACTTTCCCTTTTTTCTTAGTAAGTATGCAATATTATAAATTGAAACTTGTGTTAAAATGTTGAAGCTCTACACCTATGTCTCTTGATAGTGTCTGATTCAGCGGCCACAATGTAGATCTAAAATTGCAAGTAAATAGAAAAGTAATCTATTGGTCATAGCAATCTGATGTTTGGGTCATTTTAATCCTTTGCAATTTGCAATCCGCAATTTATATCATGCCATCCTAGTCTATATGTGAAAAATATCCATGAAGAAAGTAACATATACCAAAGCCAGCATGGCCCAACACAAATTTATCAATAGCTTTACCTTCGCTGCTATGTTCTTTCAGTGGAACTTGAATTATCTTTTTATTATGCATCATTTTGCTCGTCTTTGTGACTTATAGTTCCCGTTATATTCTTCATTAGACTCTGCACAAGATCAGCTTTGGTCAAATCTATCTCAGCAAGCCAATGATGACTGAAGCCGATGGAGAGACAGCTACTTTATTTCCAAAATCAGCAAGGCTCAGGAACTTGACATACTCTGCACCACTGTATGTTGATGTGTCATACAGAGTAATGAAGAAAGGACATGACTGTGAGGAAGTTACAGAGACTGCAGAGTATCCAAAAGTGTTTATTGGGAAGGTGCTGTACTTAACATATGAAGAAAGTTTTCTCAATTGTATCGTTCTCTCCTCAACCTCTAATATTCTGCAGGTTCCAATTATGTTGCGTTCTAGTTACTGCACACTGTATCAACAATCTGAGAAGGATCTCACTGAACTTGGGGAGTGTCCTTATGACCAAGGTGGTTATTTCATTATCAATGGAAGCGAAAAGGTTCTTATTGCCCAGGAGAAGATGAGCACCAACCATGTCTATGTTTTTAAGAAGAGGCAGCCTAATAAATTTGCATATGTGGCTGAAGTCCGTTCCATGGCTGAGAACCAGAACAGACCAGCCAGCAGCATGTTTGTACGGATGCTTTCGCGAGCAGGAGCAAAAGGGGTTAGTGACTTATAAGTTTTCAAAATTAGTTCTCAATGAATATGCCTTCTTCTAACATCTTGTACAAGTCAGAGGGTGTAGCACTGCAGTGAGGCAAGCTTTACCTTATAAAATGTTACATCTTTGATATGTTCCTTATGCTGCAGGGATCATCTGGTCAATATATCCGTGCTACTCTGCCTTATATTCGTGCAGACATTCCCATTATCATTGTATTTCGAGCATTAGGATTTGTTGCGGACAAGGATATACTGGAGCATATTTGTTATGACTTTTCTGATACACAAATGATGGAATTGCTACGCCCATCCCTGGAGGAAGCTTTTGTCATTCAAAATCAACAGGTTCTTGTTCATCTGTTCGATTGGTGGAACTTGTTCTTTACTTCAACCAATGTTTGCTTTGAACATAGCTGTTCTATTCGGTTATTACCTGTGGCACATTTTGAGCTGAGCTCTGGCTTATGTTTGTTCTCTTAAAAGCTCCAGTTTGACTACTCATCTTCTCTTAAAAGCTCTATTTTGACTGCTCGTAGGTTGCTCTGGACTATATTGGAAAGCGTGGCGCAACTGTTGGTGTCACTCGAGAAAAGCGAATTAAGTATGTCAAGCAAAGAGTTGACATTACATCGCTTGGTTTGAGTTGTTCCACTCGTGCTTACATCTGTTTCTATTTCAGATATGCAAAGGAAATACTTCAAAAGGAAATGTTGCCTCATGTTGGTGTTGGGGAATTCTGTGAAACTAAGAAGGCATACTATTTTGGGTATGTGCTCCTTGTCATGCCTTGTGGACTTGTGGCTGGCATTTACAAATATTAAATTTCTGTTGAGGGGAAGTGAGGCTGATTTACCCTTTGTTTCGCAGGTATATTATTCACCGCCTACTGATGTGTGCTCTTGGTCGAAGAGCTGAGGATGACCGAGATCATTATGGAAACAAAAGACTAGATCTTGCTGGTCCACTGCTTGGAGGGCTGTTTAGAATGGTTTGCCTAAATATACTGGAATATTAAATCCTGTTAATCCCTTTTTCTGGATTAATTGCCTGAATTTGTTTTTTCTTCTGCAACTATAGCTTTTCAGGAAGCTAACAAGGGATGTGAGATCTTATGTGCAAAAGGTTTTTGGCTGTCTAAACTGTGAAATTCTGTTTTCCCGCCCATTTAATCCTTTTGTTTATTCACTCTTCCTTTTCCTTCATCTTAGTGTGTAGATAATGGAAAAGAAGTTAATTTGCAATTTGCTATCAAAGCAAAAACTATTACCAGTGGCTTGAAGTACTCCCTTGCTACTGGAAACTGGGGACAGGCAAACCAAGCTGGAACCAGAGCAGGGGTTTCTCAGGTGCCTATTTTTTTCTTCGCTTCTATACTCATTTTTAAGGCACTACATCGGATTTATTCAATGAAAAAGTTGCTGATTTATGTTCTATGATCTTACAAAGGTGCTTAATCGCCTGACTTATGCTTCTACACTTTCACATCTTCGGAGGCTGAACTCTCCCATTGGGCGTGAAGGTGGATATCCCAGATTTTCTCTCATCTAATATGTCTCCATGAATACTTGCTTTTAATTTTTTTTCTAATCTAACCAATAGGAAAATTGGCAAAACCCCGCCAGTTGCATAATTCGCATTGGGGAATGATGTGTCCTGCTGAAACACCAGAAGGACAAGTAAGTGATTTGGTGTCCTAACTCAAATTTCCAAGCCATAGAACATTGTTTATTCAGTTGCCCCATAACTTTATTTGCCCTGTGCTCAGGCTTGTGGCTTGGTGAAAAATCTTGCCTTGATGGTATATATCACTGTTGGTTCTGCCGCCAATCCAATTTTGGAATTTTTGGAGGAGTGGGGCACAGAAAATTTTGAGGTTTGTTTTCATTTCCTTGTCTGTGTACATGCAATTTTTATTTGGTTATTAGGGTTTTGTTTTGGTATAAGTTATGTATTTTGATTTACTTTCTGCTCATTTTCTGCAGGAGATATCACCAGCCGTCATTCCACAAGCTGCTAAAATTTTTGTCAATGGTTGTTGGGTTGGAATTCATAGGAACCCTGACCTGTTGGTTAAGACTCTTAGGCGTTTAAGAAGACAGGTTTGTTACATGCTATACTTTCTAATTGCAGGCAAAAAACTGATTCTGTAAAAAAGTTCTTTTTAAAACCCCTACCACTCTTCATTACCCACTCACATGTACAAGCTTGAATAACATATATGACTGATTGAGGTAATTGTTTTTAAGTTTTAACAATGGTGAAATATGCAATTCAAACTTCTTTTCATGACACAAGTAACTACTGCAATTTTCATTTACTTTGGTAGGTTATACATAGACAGGTAACATTGCATATTATTGAGGGTGCAGTTCATTGGGCCTTAAGACCTCAAATTTGCTTGGTTTTCGTTTTCAGATTGATGTCAACACTGAAGTTGGGGTGGTTCGTGATATCCGTCTTAAAGAACTTCGACTCTACACGGATTACGGACGCTGCAGTCGTCCATTGTTTATTGTTGAGGGTCAGAGGCTGCTCATCAAGAAGTCGCATATCATAGCTTTGCAACAAAGGGTCTGACATCGATCAATATTTGCTGGCTTCCACTTAACTTTACATGTGCATTTCTCAGAAGCTTCTTCTATTCTTTTGTCCACTTATCCAGGAGACTCCTGACGAAGGCTGGCATGAATTGGTCTCAAAAGGATATATAGAGTACATAGATACTGAAGAAGAGGAGACTACCATGATCTCCATGACCATAAGAGTAAGTGGGATATGCATATGTACCTGATTGAACACATTCTGAGCCCCTTGTGTATGACCACTCAACAATGGGATTTTGTCTATCCCATTGTGGGTATTCCATGGAATCCCAGTATATATCTTTGCCTTTTTCCTTATATATTTTACCTTCACCTACTGACACCAATGAAACAATTTCAGGACCTTCAAAATGCAAGGCACAACAGGGATGCTTACTCTGATACTTACACACATTGTGAGATTCATCCTTCATTGATACTTGGTGTTTGTGCGTCGATTATTCCTTTTCCTGACCACAACCAGGTGAACCATTTACTTCTGTGGGGGTTGCAGTTGTATAATCTTTCCCCCCTCTGACAAGGTCTAATTCTTCCCATTGATAATACAGTCACCTCGTAATACATATCAATCTGCTATGGGAAAGCAAGCCATGGGAATTTATGTTACCAATTACCAGTTAAGGATGGTGAGTACACTATTTGTTTGATTTTCTTGACATGTTGATATAGGTCTGAACCTTATCAATCCACCGTCATGATCCAGGACACGTTGGCCTATGTTCTATACTACCCACAAAAACCTCTAGTTACTACTCGTGCTATGGAGCATTTGCACTTCAGACAGTTACCAGCTGGCATTGTGAGTGATCATTTTGCCCTTAGCTTAATGTTGCTTTCTACATGTCATGTTTCCTTTCTGTTCTGTCCATTGATTATCAATATTATATCGGTGATTTGGTGCAGAATGCAATTGTTGCTATCGCTTGTTATTCTGGATATAATCAAGAAGATTCAGTTATTATGAATCAATCTTCCATAGATCGTGGGTTCTTCCGATCACTATTTTTCCGCTCTTACAGGTATAGTGTAAATTGTAAGCTGGGCTTCCATGAAGTAGAGTGCTTAAACTCCCGTTAGTCTGATGAATTAAACTTCATATACGCAGAGATGAGGAAAAGAAGATGGGTACACTTGTCAAAGAGGAATTTGGTCGTCCAAATAGGGAAAATACTATGGTGTGTTTTCGAAAGTGTATTGCACTTTTCTGTTTTCTTCTCACGAGGCTAATATTCTAATAACTTTACCTTGTAGGGAATGCGCCATGGGTCATATGATAAACTAGATGATGATGGCCTTGCACCACCTGTGAGTAGAGGACTTCATCGGTGCAGGTTTATCTTTATCAGTGGTTATTCTGATTGCATATGTTTAATTCATGTATCAGGGAACAAGGGTCTCGGGGGAAGATGTCATTATTGGGAAGACATCTCCTATTCCACAGGATGACGCTCAAGGGCAAGCTTCTAGATACTCGAAGCGTGATCATAGTACTTCTCTGCGTCACAGTGAAAGTGGCATGGTAGATCAGGTTAGTAGTTTCTCACATTCCTATATAAATAGCTGGTTTGTGATTGGCTTGGAACTTCACCAACAAGCTACTAAGGCTGTGGTATTCTGTATAGGTTCTGTTAACAACAAATGCGGATGGTCTAAGATTTGTCAAGGTCAGGATGCGATCTGTTCGCATACCACAAATTGGAGACAAGTTTAGCAGTAGGCATGGGCAAAAAGGAACTGTTGGGATGACTTACACTCAAGAGGATATGCCATGGACGATTGAAGGCATCACACCCGATATTATTGTGAATCCACATGCTATTCCATCCCGTATGACTATTGGGCAGCTGATTGAGTGTATTATGGGTAAAGTTGCGGCCCAGATGGGGAGGGAAGGCGATGCCACTCCATTCACTGATGTGACGGTAAGTGTTCTTTTTAGAGGCTTGTTATTCTTAACTCTTGGTTATTCTTAATGAAGGATCGAATTCAAGGGCCTGTGCTGTGCAAAACATGCTATGAACAAACTGGATTTTCCATGTTAATTTGTGGCCTTGATTATTTTGCCTCGATGCCAGGTGGATAACATCAGCAAAGCTCTTCATACATGTAATTATCAAATGCGTGGATTTGAGACCATGTACAATGGTCACACTGGAAGAAAACTGTCTGCAATGATTTTCCTGGGTCCCACGTATTACCAAAGACTCAAGCATATGGTGGATGACAAGATACATTCGAGAGGACGTGGTCCTGTTCAGATACTCACCCGGCAACCAGCAGAGGGGCGATCTCGTGATGGTGGTCTCCGCTTTGGAGAAATGGAAAGGGATTGTATGATCGCTCATGGAGCAGCTTTCTTCCTGAAGGAAAGGCTGTTTGACCAGAGTGACGCATACAGAGTCCATGTATGTGAGAAATGTGGTCTCATCGCAATTGCTAACCTAAAGAAAAACTCATTTGAATGTAGGGGCTGCAAGAACAAGACTGACATTGTCCAGGTAAGTAGAATTGTTTGTTTCTTTGAAACAGCTGGATTGCTATTTGTGGCATTTATACCCTATGTAACTGCTAGTTTTAACTCAGGGGATAAAATGTTACTGTGTCTACAGGTACACATACCCTATGCTTGTAAGCTTCTGTTCCAGGAACTTATGGCAATGGCCATTGCTCCCAGAATGCTTACCCATGATATGAAGACAGGGAAGGATCAGAAGAAGCGCTGAATGTCTATCACATGAGATGTGTAACTGGACCTATTGCTCCATTGCTATATTCCTGGGTCACAGATGTGTAACCGGAACTATTGCTCCATCGCGATATTCCTGGTTCACACGATGTGATCATTATAATACCCTGTTGAGGAACTTCTTTGTAGTCACTTTTCTGATTTGGACTTTTTGGTTCTTCACGAACAATGGACAGCCATTGTTAATTTGTTATCTCTTGATGGGCGATCATATCCCTGTCTGTTCACAAACGGTGGGCAGGCCATTAGTCTCTTGATGGATTGTCACCCCTATCTGTGTTGGTGTTGTCTCAGATCTGTGGTAGCCGATCGTTGTGTTAATTTTGTATATTAGAATGTGCTGCAATGTATTAATCTGTGAGTACAAAAACTTTTGGGGGCACTAAAGGTGCCAATTTGGACACTTGGTGCAACTGTACGTTAATACTAATTGCAATGCCATTACAGTTTCAGTTTTATTTTGAACTACATGGGGTTTTAGTGGCATGTCTCCAAACTACAGTAACGGCATGGTTCATGGTTCCAATTGACATTTTTTCTTACGCCAATCCTTGCTTCATAAGAGGGTCCCTAACATAGTAGCATGGCAGGTTTGCATGTGGACATTTGAGACCATTTGCAATTTGCTCGTGGCTTGTATACTTCAGTAGCCATTGGCTACGCGCTCTACTATCTGTTACGTGTCTTTTGAATGTTCCTATCTTTTGGGTTGGGCGTTTGCCATTGTTTTTTTAATAAAGATAAGCCACGCGCTGCTTGCAAAGGTAACTGTGTCCACGATGTGGGTTCACATCATGATTGATTGTTGCCTCTCGCCTATGGACACGAAATCTGAGGGCTTCGGTGGGATTGACGCAGGACTGATTACAATAGAACTTGGTCGGGTCTGCCATATAAGGTGAACAAATTGATCGAAGAATTGTTCCACGTTATATATTAGTTTTGTGTTTCGATATGGGGAACGGGTTCAATTCTGGTCGAGCTCAACAGCACCTCAATTCAGCTTCTTGTCCCTGCAAGGAGTTCTGACTGTTAATTGTTAAAGTCATACTCAACTATACATCACAGTGTGACAGCTGATCGACGAGGTCACACCTGTAGGAGTGTAAGATCAATTCCTCTTACGGTGGTCGTGTGATTCTGTTTACTCGGCTGCCTCTGCCGATAGAGGCCTTCTTCGCGGGCTCTGTGGGACTAGTAGAAGCACGCGAGCGAGCTTTGAAAGATAAGAACGCCACCGGTGGTGGAACTTCTCTCTTGGCTATTGTTGCATAAGCGCATCTAGACCGTAGAACGAAGGCGACGGCATGGGCTCCAGGACGAGGACGCATGTGCTCTATGTAGCCAAGAAAAAAAAAAAGGTGAACTAAACATCTCTTCGGTGCGGCTTTGACTTGCTTGTTGTTCTAGACTAGACTTTCTTGTCTCTTACTAGGTCCATCCTGCCTTGTGGCTTTGGTTGCAAATCGTGAAATTTGTAATTAATCTTCGACAGTTCTGAACACCCAACTTCTGGTGCTTCTACCGGCACCAAAGTTCGGTTTTGGAACTGGTTTCATCTCTTAAGAATACGTGTCAAAACACGAAAAAAAAAAGGTGAGGATCATGGACCAAAACAATCTAGGGCTCTACTACTAACTGCCCGTGCACCTGTTAGCACCCACGCTTGGTCGCTTGCAGGTAGTCCAAGGAACCCCACCCATGTTTGAATTCTTTTCAATTCGAATTCAGGGTTATTGGGTGAAAAGGTCTGATCCTGCACCCAATCACTTCTCTTCAAACTATTTTCAACTCGGATCCAGGTGCTCTCTTCATTCTGGTCACATTTTCAAAATTGCAAGGCCATTAACAATATAAGACTCCTAACAGCAAGTTGCTGTTGAAATGAAAGTTGTTTGTTGTCAAAAAAAAAAAATGCAAGAGGGTGTGGGGTGTGAGCATATGAACTAAGCAATCATGACAATACATCGCTTTTTTTTTTTGTTTTGTGTGTGTGTGACAACAATACATCGCCTCTTATGTCGCCGAATTATCTGAAAGCATTATCGGGATTCCATATGCAAGTCTTTTTTTTTTCTTTTCAAAACATACGCCAAAGTCCATTGTCGTTAAAATTCCTCTAGGGTGCTCCTCAAAAAAAAATCCTCTAGGGTGAACACCACAACTAGCAATGTCGGTGTTTCGACCCCGAGGGTCAACACCAACGAGTAAATTCGTAATTGCGATCCGGTGGGTGATGCAAGAAGGACACGGCGATTTATCCTCGTTCGGGCAAAGAAGGCCCTACATCCAGCGGGAAGGGGGGAATAGTTCGTGTTATCTTGCACCGAAGCGCTAGTACAGGGGTGAATACAAGCGGGCGTGAGAAGCGTGAGCTAGAGCTTGAGCGTCTCGGGCGCTTAGCTCTCTACTTCACACTGTCTCACGGCGTAGTTCTGTGATCTAAAGCCTTAGCGTATGAAGCTCTCGGATCTCGGCCCCTCTGTCCCAAGCCCTGGCGCCTCCTTTTATAGGCGAAGGAGAGGCACAGGAGTATATATTTTGAGTGCTAACGTGGTCGGTGACGTATGACGCCGATGCCGACCATGTCGGTGTCGCTGTAGAGGTGTACGTCGGCATGGGAGGTCCTGCAATCGTCGCGTCGGAAGTTGTTGAAGTGTTGAACGAAGTTGTTGAAGTCCCGCTCGAGGATGCGTGACGGTGTCGAGGGGCGACGGTCGAGGCCTCAGGTCGAGTCGAGGGGGTCGAGGCCCTTCGGATAAGGCCGAATCTCGGGAGATGCGGGGGATGCGTTGACTTTCGAGCCTCGAGGAGGTGCCGGACGGGGCACAGTGCTTGATATGGCGTAACAGTGAGGTACGATCCGCGGGATTCCGGGGTATGGGCGGCAAAAGCAGGATTTGACTGCCATACTCGCAACTGTTGCTGTAACTGTGACCATACGGTTAGGCGGGAGCAAGTAAAATGCATTAATTGCGCCTAGATCCGTACAGGGGGTAGGTAGTCGAGGGGTATACTGTGCTCGAGGGCTGCCTATTCGCACGGGCGAAGTTCCGTCCTCGAGGGTGGGCTCGTTCGCTCGAGCGAAGTTCTGTCCTCGAGGGGTCCCTGGATTGTACCCTCGAGCGTACAGTCTCGTTTCGCGTGGTAGCCCGTCGAGCAGGCTGTGGCTTTGGGCTGTCGACACCTGTTCGTGGGGCAGCCCAATATGCCTTAGCCTGTGGGCTTTCGAGCGATAGTGAGGGACGTCGTTGGAGGGTTCGCGTTGCTGACCTCGGGGATTAGTCTGGTTAATTGAGGGTTTGGGGTACCCCTTTTCCAGGTACCCGACAGTAGCCCCCGGGCCCCTGCGCAGGTGCTGGCACTCGGGCAGGGGGTCAGAAGTCGGGAGTGAGGTGTGGTTCGGATCTTTTCGTGGGGGGCGCACGAGGGTCCCCCTCGGGGGTAGCCCCTGAGTCCTCGGAGGAGTTGGCAGACTCCTTCGAGGGCTTTATTTGTCTTCGGTCGAGGGGTGTTCGTCCAGTCGGGCACGGGCCTGAACTGGAGTCGTAGCGTTTTACCGAGGGGTATGTCGGAACATCGAGCCCCCAGTGGATTTTTGACCCTCTTTCGTTGAGGGGTGCTGGACACGGTCGGGCTCCCGAACCTCGCGCGGCAGGGGCGCTGCCGGCCTCGGCGTTCATCTCACCGATCGGACGTGAGGCGAGAAGTGTCGGACTACCCTCAATAGGGCGAGCCTCGAAGTTCTCAGTGAGCTGGTAATGGGAGAATCCAAGTGAGAGCCCGATCCTCATTCGATAGAGGTCGGCAAGAGGCCCAGAGGTGGTCTCATTAAAGCAAAACGCAATGGACCTACGGATACTGATTCCATTCGATAGGCCAAGGCGGCTCGATGCCTCCCTTCGGGGGGATTTCATAAAAGTCCATAGCATTTCGCCTTGGATATGTCCAAAGGGGTCTCAAGAGTTCATTCTCGAGCGGGGCCTCGTGTTGGCTCCCCCTTGGTCACCCCTAACTCGGGTGCTCGAGGGCGGCTGTTGAAGCCTGGTCGAGGGCCAGCCTTCGCTCCCTCGAGGCTTGTTGTGGGGGCAGAGCCTCTTTACCTTCTCCTGGAGGAATCCGCCGATAAGTAACGTTTGTTTGTTTTTCTTACCATCGGACGCGTCTTTTGAGGAGGAAGGTTAAACGGTGCGGTGGTGGAGATCGTGGCGGCCCGGGCAATGGCTAATTGCCTGAGGCGTGACAAATGTATCCGGCTGAGAATCGAGGGGGAATGGTTAGGTAAACGCATTAACTGCGGGGAGTTACCTTTTTCTTCCGCTGGATTCCGCCCATTGCTCTTCCTGGGTATAAAACTAGAGGGGGCAAGCGTTGTTCACCCCTACCTTTGCCACCTTGCCTTCACCACCGCTAGTGCTCCCGAATCCCTACTTTCCTGCGCGCGAGGGTAGGAACTTAGAGCAAGAAATCGTGATTGGGAACCTTCTCGGTCGCCCGTCCACCGAGGAGATCCGTGTCATCGCCGCCGCCGCCGCACCCATCGAACAGATCTGTGCCGCTACTGCCGCCATGGCCCCCATCTTCCAGCCTGCCGAACCCTGGCGCCCATCGATCGTGACGTGACAGAGGCTGAACGAGTTGGTGAGGGAAGGACTTCTCCGCCCCTCACTGATTTGACTCAGCCGGAGTGGATCGCGCCGCCGAAGAGCCACCCCGAGCCAAACCCGCCGGAGGGCTACGTGGTGAGCTTCCTCAAGTACCACCGGCACGGGCTCGGAGCGCCCCCGAACGAGTTCATGCGGGGGCTGACAAACTTTTATGGCGTCGAGCTCCAACACTTCTCCCCAACGCCATCTCTAACGCCGCCATCTTCGCGGCCGTCTGTGAGGGCTACTTGGGGATGGCGCCCCATTGGGAGCTGTGGCTCCATCTCTACAAGGGTGAGTGGTTCACCTCTCCGGTGGGGTCAGGCGTGAGGCGGATCGTCAGAGCGGGCTGCCTCAACTTTGTGTTGAAGACGGGCAAGTCAGAGGTGCCGTGCGAGTACATCCCCACCGAGTTGATGTCCAACCATTCCCGGTTGGACGAGCAATGGTTCTACCTCCGCAATGACGGAGGCTACCTCCCGCCGTACACCGGGCGGCTCATCACCGAGCGACCATTCAACTGGCTGCACGGTGTGACGGGGGATCTTCAACGTCGACTTCGTCCCCTCGTCGCCACGATGAGGACCCTTCGAGAGGCGGGCCTGACGGTGGGCGTGGTGGTCTCGGCCTTCCACAGTCGACGGGTGCTCCCTCTGATGGAGTGCCCGCTGCGGTTGGACGAGATGCTCCCCGAGGTAGCGCCCGAGGTGCTCGAGAAGTGTCGGATGTCCAGCGAGGGGATATCCGCCGCGGAGATCGTTGCACGGATGAAGGGGATGGTCACGGGTTCGTTCAGGGTAGAGGATGTCAACCGCCTCCCCATGCGATCGGAGGAAGGGTGCCTCGACCTAGTGAGTGCCTCGACCCATGCCTTTCACGTTTACGTTTTGATGAGGACATCACTCCATTGGATGCACAAGATGATCCTCCGCTGGACATTCAAGGTCCAATCACAAGAGCTCACGCATGACAATTAAATTTACAGGTGAGCTCGTTCTTAAGGAAGTCTTTTTATGATTTTGAGAATAGATTGCTACCTAATGGTTATATTGTACTTAGGAATCGTGGAGATGACCAAGGGATGCATAAGGGATGGCTTGGAGGCATGGAGGACCAGCAAGGGCGCCCAAGTCAAGGTGGAGACCCAAACCGAGTCGACTTCGAGCCTGTTTCGGAGTCCAAGACTAGTGTGGAGTAAAGCGGACGCCTAGGACGCATCCGGACTCCGTTTTTGATGATCCACCTATGGATGGAAAGATAATTTCATAAGGAAGACAATGGAGTTGGGTTGAGGTCAAAATTCCTTCAGAGTCATCGGGAAACATCAAAACAATTTAGCATCCAGAATCTATTCCGGTGCTGCGTCACCGTTTTTGGTCCGTTGGGCCGTGTATCGTTGTTGAGCCCATTAGGGGGCGCGTCCAGGGGTGGTGATGACCCTTAGGCCTCTATAACCAGCTGTCGCCTCTCTCGTTAGGTTTTGGGGTTTTGCTTAGATTATTCTGTTCACAACAGTTTCGCTGCGCCGTCGGCTTGTGAGACCCCAACTCGTGAGATTAATCATTCATCTGCAATTGGTTGAATTCTTTCGTGTGAGGTCAACTGTGCTTCGATGGTCGATAACTAGAGGAGACGTGGTGCTGCGATTGCGGGGTTCAGAGCCGAGTTGTTCGAAAGCCGGATCGAATTGTGTCGCGATTCCACCAAATCGAGAGTTATTAGAACCTTTCGGAAGATCAGGAACCCTAGTTCACATCATGTTTCATCCCCTTTTTTCCTTACTCTTATCCTCATGACCGAATGTATTTGTGCAGGGGAGAATCGACTACCGGAGATTGAGGCCCCCGTTGAGGGAGGATGCTCCCGATCGTCAGGTGAAACGCTTCGACGCCCAGCAGGAAAAGAGGCGCAAGGATGAGGAGAGGAAGAAAAAGGACAAGAAGCTCCGGGAGTGCGAAAAGCATGAGAAGCGCCATGCGCAGCAGAGGCGCAACAGGCTCCTAGAGGAAGAGTCTCCCTTCGAGGACGAGGGAGACGAGGATGATGATGATGATGACGATGATGATGTTGAAGGGGTGGTGGGACGTCTTGAGCCCCTTCTGTCTGGTCCCTCCCGTACTGACCGTCTTCCGATGCAGGAAGGTGCGTCGGAATGGTGCGCCCCTCAGCCGGCGACTACGGCCTCAGAGCGCCAGCGAGGGGAAAGGTCGACCACCCCTCGACTCGGGGGGGGGTTCGTCCTCATCACATCGTGCTCGTGGCGAGACCCCGCCCACTTCGAACCGGGAGACCCGGTCCCGATCATCGACGCGGGCGGAGCAGGGTCGTGCCTAGGAGGCCTCGCCGGAGTAGGGAGGCACGGCGACCTCACCGACAGCCCCTAGCAGCCCCAGCCCTGGGAAGAGCTCGGCCTCAGGTGGGGCCTCGAGGTCTGCTGGTGGCTCGAGGGGGACCCGAAAGGCCTCTATCCCCTTTGGGTAAGTGTTGTTGATTTGTCTCTTCTCGTTGCTTTCCCATTCTGTGGCTCATTAAGTTATCTACTATCCTGCTTTCCGTCTAGGGCTAAAGCGCCGGATCTAGGAGGCGACCCTTGCGCCGACCAAGCAGCTCAGGGTGGATACGGCCATGAAGATGGGGGCCTCGGTCACAGGTGCGGCGTCGAGGCCCTTGGCACTGTGGCAGGCGAGATGGCTGTCCTTAGCCCTCGGGGCTATGGCTCGCGGTAGGCTGACGGATTCTGCTCTTGCTGTAGGGTCGAGTGACTCGGGGGCCGTGATGGGTGGTGACTTCGAGCCGAGGAAGACGCAGGAGGGGGAGCGCCTCCCTCATGTCGACGTCCGTGGTGCCCGTGCTCGGCCCGGCGCCAGAGAACGGAGCCCCGGCGTCGGGAGCCCCTGACCTGGGCTAGCCCGAGGTCTCTACTTCCATGCCCGAGGCGGGAGCCCCCGAGGGCCACGAGCCAGGAACGGTGGTAGCCCCCATCGACCTCGAGGGTGAGGAGGCCATCACCCCTCCCCCTTTGACGGGGGAGCGGAAGTCGTGGCCGACAGAGCTACGTGAGTTGGAGGCTCAGCAGAAGCAGGAGCCGCCGCGGACGCAGCAGGAGGAGAAGGAGCCGCAGGAGCGGTAGGAGGAGGAGGTGACCGGGGAGCGGCCCCAGCACCATCAGGAGCAGCAGACGCCGCTGGGAGACGTGACGCTGCTGGACCTATCGGCGCAGCAGCCGCCCAAGCCGTCGGAGGGGGAGGAGACCTCAGGACTCCCAAAACAGTGGGTGTGTGTGATCACCCTCGATGAGCTGTTACAAGAAGTGGTACTGAAACCCTCAACGCAGCTCGAGGAGGAGACCTCGGTACCGAGCCCGCCGACGGACGTGTCGAGGGTGGACCTGCCGACACCACAGGACGTGGGGTTGGAGGAAGCGACAGCCTCGTCCCCTCCGCCACCTCAGGAGGCACCTAAGCCAGCGTCGAGCCAGCCATCGCAGCCGTCAGCCACGCCATCGGAGGAGCCAGCGATTTCTGGTCCGCAGGCGAAGCGGTCGGAGGAGACAGCGGCCGCCATCGCGTTGGGGGCTTCTGGCCCATTGAGGAGGAGGTCGATGTCCGACCCTAGGCTAGGAGGCATTGGCGCCGCATCGGAGTTCCCTACCTCGGCCGAGTTGGCGGAGCACCACGGCGCCCCATGCGACGTGGCAGAGGAGATCGAGTCCTTGGCGCGAACCAAGGTCAAGACGCTCTTCTCTCATTGGGGCAAGGAGCATGTCTTGCTCTAGGAGCTCGGCGACTCCAGTGCTCCCAGGATCGAGATGGATGACCTGACGGAGGTCGAGCACTGGGAGGGCGTGGAGCAGTCCCGGGCGTGGCTGCAACAGTTCCTCAAGCTGGGTGTCGAGCTCATTGGGGATCTCGACCAGAGTCTCGCGGTAAGTCCCCGTTTGGATCACATACGATTTTTGGCTTTTCCTATATGGATCGCCTTAACCCTCGATTTCCTGTTTCCAGGACTTGTGGAGGCGTTCCCACTCCAAGTCATACTTCCTCCATGAAATGCGTAACAGCCGGGAGGAAGTGCTTCGCCAACTCGAGGCCGGCCGTTCTGCGCAGAGCAGGGAGGCCGAGGTCGAGGAGGAGGTGAAGCGGGCCAGAGAGGAGGTCGCTAGGGCCAAGGAGGAGGCCACCCAGGCAAAGGAGGACACCGAGGTAGCTCGAGGCAAAGCCGCCCAAGTCAAGGAGGAGCTCTGACGGGTCAAGGAGGAGGTCGACGCTGCCAGGGGCGAAGCGGAGGTGGCTAAGAGCGATGGTGCTCGCGCTCAAGAGCACATCAAGCTGCTCACGGAGGAGGCCCGAGGCTCCGTGGAGCGTATCCGCTCGCTCGAGGCCAGTCTGGCTCAGGCATCCACGGCACGCGACACCCTCTCCGCCTTGGTCAAGGAGGAGAAGGGTCGAGCCGACAGCCTGGATGCCAAGCTCGAGGCGATAAAGGCTACCCTTCGAGAGAAGGAACAAGCCATCATCTTAGCTGGTGGCGCCCTCGAGACCCTCCGGTGCGAGAAGATCGACTTGACTCGGGCTTTCAAGGAGGCCTAGCGGGAGCGAGACGAGGCTCGAGAGGAGCGGGACGCCATGCAGGAGGACCGCAGCGCCCTCCAGACCCGCTGTGCCCATGAGTTCCTTGGTGGGATTTGACCTTTTTCTTTTTGTGTGACTTGTTTAACTCTTGTTTTGTCTTTTAGGCCTTGAGTCCAAGTTGCTCTCCACTCAAGCCACTGCCAAGGTGCTACAGGGGAGCCTCGTGGCGGAGGGGGCGCTTCTTGGCAGGTTCCGGGTTGCCATCAACAGGCTCTGTACCTCCTGGGAGGTCGAGCCCGTTGAGGTGGCTGAAGAAGATGTCCCGGCGGCCGTGCTCGTCGACCGGCTCTACCACCTCGATGCCACCCTTTGGGATCGCGTGCGGGAGGCGCTCCACACCGGCGTGAAGCGCGCACTGGCGGTGGTTTCCTCCGGCTTCATCTTCAACATGGACGTCGTTGCCCAAGGCTTCGTCCCCGACATCTCGAAGACCGATGCCGAGAATGAGGAGCGATGCCGGGGGCTGATCCTGGATTTCGAGAGGCCGGGGAAAGCGCTGGCGAAGCTGTTCGAAGATGAAGTCCTCCCTCCCCAAAGATGAAGGGTACACCGTCGAGGAGGGCGGCGACGGAGACGGTGGAGCGGGCCTGTAGGACAAAACTGGGCGAAAGTGCCCGTGTAAATAAGTTAGTTTTTGTAACTTATATTCAGTATGGCCTCGGGGGCCTTTAAAACATCTATGCATCTATCGTAATGCATTTGGATATTTCAAGTTCGAGTCTTCTCTGTTTTCTTTCGCCTAGATTTTGCTTTTTTGACTAAGTGTTCGACGCGTGCTCGTATCCCTTGAGGGGGGAGCGAGTGGAGGTACCGTAGCCCAGAGGCGTAGGAGAGCTCCCGGCTCGACAGCCCTCGACCCTTAGGAAATTTGAGGCATTTTCTTCTTAGTCGCGAAGCGCGTCGAAGCGAAGGAAAGAAGAGATGCTCGAGCTTCGATCATCTGACCTTTGCTTTTCGACTAAGCGTTCGACGCATGCTCGTATCCCTCGAGGGGGGAGTGAGTGGAGGTACCATAGCCCTGGGGCGTAGGAGAGCTCCCGGCTCGATAGCCCTCATCGACCTCGAGGGAGTTGGAGGCATTTTCTACTTAGTTACAAAGCAAAAGGAGACGCTCGATTTTTTGAAAAATCATTCGTATTTTTTAGGAACTTAGGGGGTTCCCTCCCGTAGCCCCTGAGGGAGGCTCGACTCTGGCGAGACAGGGTCGAAGCTACCTCTTGCATGTATAATAATAAGTTTGAACTTATAATCGAAAGTACTTCTTATATTTGTCATGCGAAAATGTACGAAACATGCGAGAATGTACAAGGGCATCGGTGCCCTAGGGGTAGAAACGACGTAGCTGTTCGATGTTCTATGCGTTGGTGAAGGTTTCACCCTTGTTGTTTGCCAGCTTGTATGTTCCGGGCTTCAGCAGCTCAGCTACGGTGTATGGACCTTCCCATGGTGGAGTCAGCTTATGACGCCCCTTGTTGTTCTGTCGTCGACGTAGGATGAGGTCTCCAACTTGGAAGTCCCTCGAGCACACGTGTTTATCGTGGTAGCATCGAAGCTTCTGCTGATACCTCATGGAGTGAATCAGCGCCATGTCTCAAGACTCCTCGAGCTGGTCGACGGCGTTTGTGAGGGCTTCTTCATTGGTTTGATCGTTATAGGTCTTTAGTCGAGGGGAACCATACTCGAGATCAGTGGGGAGGACGGCCTCGGACCCATAGACCAAGAAGAATGGTGTGAACCCCGTGGCTCGACTAGGTGTTGTCCTTAAGCTCCACAGGACCGAAGGCAGCTCCGCGGCCTATTTCTTTCCATGCTTGTTAAGGCGGTTGAAGATTCTCAGCTTGAGGCCCTACAAAATCATGCCATTGGCGCGCTCGACCTGGCCGTTAGTTCGAGGATGAGCGACCGCGGACCAGTTCACACGGATGTGATGGTGATCGCAGAAATCCAAGAACTTCTTGCTAGTGAACTGTGTGCCATTGTCAGTGATGATGACGTTCGGGACCCCGAAGCGATGGATGATGTCAGTGAAGAACTCGATCGCCCACTCGGAGCGGATGTTGCCGATAGGCCGGGCCTCGATCCACTTGGTAAACTTATCGACAACAATGAGTAGGTGCGTGTACCCCTTGGTTGTCCTCTTGAGAGGCCCCATGATGTCGAGCCCCCAGACCGTGAACGGATAGGTGACGGGGATCATCTGTAGGGAGTGAGCTGGGAGGTGCGTCTGCTTGGCATAGAATTGACACCCCTTGCACGAGCGGACAATGTTGATGGCGTCGGAAACGGCGGTTGGCCAGTAGAAACCCTATCAGAAGGCGTTGCCAACGTGGGTTCTCGGCGCTGCGTGGTGGCCGCAAGCCCCCGAGTGTATGTCCTCGAGGAGCCTCCTGCCTTCTTCGATACTGATGCAGCGCTGAAGGATACCCCATGGGCTTCGCCTGTAGAGTTCGTTGCCAACACCGTAGATGACGTAGGACTTGGCCCTTCGCGTGATCCGGTGAGCCTCGGTCCGGTCTTCTAGGAGTTCCCCTCGAATGAGGCAATCGAGGAAAGGGACTCGCCAATCCGGAGGTGGGCTTGACGGAGGAGGTGTCCCCTCGATCTCCATGACCTCGGCCCCGGTCGAGGGGGCCTCGGTCGAGGCAAGGGGTTCGAGTGTCGAGGGTGCGGTGCCATCCCTCGAGCCCAAGTCGACGGAGGGCTCGAAGAGGTCTCTTGAGAATACGTCCGGAGGGACAGTACCTCGAGTTGATGCGATCTTTGCGAGCTCATTCGCAGCTTCGTTGTAGCGTCGAGCAATATGATTGAGCTCGAGGCCGTGGAACTTGTCTTTCAGTTTGCGCACTTCTTTGCAGTAGGCTTCCATCTTGGCGTCGTGGCAGCTTGAGGCCTTCATCACTTGGTCGATGATGAGTTATGAGTCACCTCGAACGTCTAGGCGTCGGACCCCGAGTTCGAGGGCAATACACAACCCGTTGACAAGAGCCTCGTACTCCGTGACGTTATTGGAAGCGGCAAAGTGGATGCGAATGACGTAGCGCATGTGGACTCTGAGGGGTGAGATGAGGAGCAAGCCTGCGCCTGCTCCTGTCTTCATGAGCGACCTGTCGAAGTACATCATCCACAGCTCGGCTTGGATTTAAACTGGCGACAACTGGGTGTCGGTCCACTTAGCGATGAAATCTACAAGCGCCTGAGATTTGATGGCCTTCTGTGGTGCGTAGGTGATGGTCTCACCCATAAGCTCGACCGACCACTTAACAATTCTTCCAGCAGCCTCCCGGTTTTAGATGATCTCCCCTAAGGGGAAAGAAGACACCACGGTAACCGGGTGGTTGAGGAAGTAATGCTGAAGCTTGCGACGCGTAAGGACAATGGCGTAGAGCAGCTTTTGCACCTGCGGGTAGCGGATCTTGGTTTCTGAAAGTACTTCACTGACGAAGTAGACCGGCTGCTGGACAGGCAAGGCATGCCCTTCCTCTTATCTCTCGACCACTATGGCCGCGCTTACCACCTGAGTGGTCGCGGCGACGTAGAGGAGGAGGGGCTCGGGCGATTCAGTCGACGTCGCTGATCGAGGAGGGACGAAGATCGGGGCAGAAGTCAGCATGCTCTTGAGTTTGTCGAGGGCCTCCTCGGCCTCCGTGGTCCATACGAAGCGTTCGGATTTTTTCAAGAGGCGGTACAGGGGCAGGGCCTTTTCCCCCAATCGTGAGATGAAACGGCTGAGAGCCGCGAGGCAGCCCGTGACCTTCTATACGCCCTTGAGATCTCAAATCAGACCCATTCGCACGTTGGCTGCGACCTTCTCGGGGTTGGCCTCGATCCCGTGCTGGGAGACGATGTATCCGAGGAGCATGCCCCGAGGCACTCCAAAGACACATTTCTCAGGGTTGAGTTTTATATTCTTGGCTCGAAGGCATCCGAATGCGATTTTGAGGTCATGGATGAGGTTGTCGACTTTCTTGGATTTGACCACGATGTCATCGACATAGGCCTCGACCGCGTTGCCTATGTGTTCACCGAAGACATGGAGCATGCATCGCTGATACGTCACCCCGGTGTTTCGAAGGCCGAAGGGCATGGTGATGTAGCAGTACATGTCGAAAGGTGTGATGAAGGAAGTCGCGAGCTGGTCGGACTCTTTCATCTTGATTTGGTGGTAGCCGGAATAAGCATCAAGGAATGAGAGGGTTTCACATCCCACGGTAGAGTCAACATTTGATCAATGCGTGGCAAAGGAAATGGAACTTTGGGACATGCTTTGTTTAAACTAGTATAGTCAACACACATTCGTATTTTTCCATTCTTTTTCTTAACTAACATGGGATTAGCTAACCATTCGGGGTGATGAACCTCCTTCATGAATCCAGCCGCCAAAAGCCTATGTACCTCCTCGCCGATGATCCTGTGTTTCTCCTCGTCAAAGCGGCGTAGGCGTTGCTTCACCGGTCTGGACCCGGCTCGGATCTCCAAGGCGTGCTCGGCGACTTCCCTCGGTATGCCCGGCATATCCAAAGGACTCCACGCAAACATATCGGCGTTCGTGCGGAGAAATTCGACGAGCACTACTTCCTATTTGCTCCCGAGGTTGGCACCGATCATCAGCACCTTCTCACCGGAGCAGCTCGGGTCGAGGGGGATTTTCCTGGTGTCTTGCGCTGGCTCGAAGTTGCCGGTGCGACGCTTAGGTTCGAGCACCTCGTCGACGAGGCGCTTGAGGGTCGAGGCTATCATCGCGTTTTGTTCGACGGCCTCTCCATACTCGACGCATTTGACGTCGTAATCATACGCGTGCTCGTAGGAGGAGCCGATGGTGATGACGCCTCTGGGTCCCAGCATCTTGAGCTTGAGGTAGGTGTAGTTTGGGACCGCTATGAATTGCGCGTAGCCTGGTTGGCCGATGATGGCGTGATAAGTTTCGTGAAACCTGACCACCTGGAAGGTGAGGGTCTCTTTCCTGAAGTTGGCGAGGGTGCCAAAGCAGACGGGAAGGTCAATGTGGCCGATGGGAAGAACCTTCTTCCCTGGTATGACGCCATGGAAACCCCCGGCGCTGGGTTGGAGTTGGCACCTCTTGACCCCCACGAGGTCGAGGGTCTCGAGGTAGATGATGTTCAGGCTGCTGCCGTCATCCATGAGGACCTTCGAGAGGCTGGTGTTGACGATGATTGGGTCGACGACGAGCGGATAGGCCCCGGGGTTGAGGACGCGATCCGGATGGTCGTCGCGGTCAAACGTGATGGGTGCATCGGACCAGTCGAGGTAGTGGGGTGTCGCGACTCGGACGGAGAAGACTTCTCGACGCTCCCTCTTGCACTGTCAAGGCGTGAGCTGGGTCGAGGGGCCTCCGTAGATCATGTAGCAGTCATAGATTTCGGGGAATTTTCCGTCTTTCCCGTTGTCTCCCTTATTGCCACCCTAGTCTTTTTTGTCGTCACCCTTCTTGACGCCCAGTTGCTCGAAGTGCTTTTGAAGCATGCGGCAGTCCTTGAGTTTGTGTTTCACCCCGTCCTTGTGATAAGGGCAGGGCTCCTCGAGCATCCTATCAAAGATGGCCCCTTCGGGGGGACCTCGAGGTTTTTTGCGTTCGGCTGCTGCGACGAGATCGTCGTCTGCAACCTCACGCTTGCCTTGCTGATTCTTCTTCTTCTTGTTGTTCTTCTTCGAACCTTTGTTTGAGCCCCCGGCATCGACTGCCGGTGCCTTTCTCTTGTCTTTTTCATCATCGAAGAAGGCTCCGACCGCCTCCTCGCCAGCCGCATAGTTGGCGACCACATCCATGAGCTCGTCAACGGTGTTGGGGTGGTTGCGCCCCAACTCATGAACTAGGTCCTTGCAGGTCGTACCCGCAACAAACGCTAGAATTACGTCGAGATCAGAGATGTGGGGGAGTTTGGTTCGGAGCTTGGAGAAACGCCGAGCGAAGTCACACAGAGACTCCCCTGGTTTCTGCTTGCAGTTGCGCAGTTCCCAGGAGTTTCCAGGACGCACGTAGGTGCCCTTGAAGTTCCCCTCGAAGATCTAGACCAGGTCGACCCAGTCATGAATCTGGTCAGGGGGAAGCTCCTCGAGCCACCTACGCGCAGTGTCGGATAGGAACAGGGGAAGGTGATGTATGATCAAGCGATCGTCACGTGCCCCGCCTGCCTGACAAGCCAGTCGAAAATCGGCTAGCCAGAGCTCGGGTTTGGTTTCGTCGTTGTACTTGACGACGCTCGTGGGAGGTCAAAACTTGTCGGACAGCCGGGTGTTGTGGATTGTCCTGCTGAAAACTCAGGGACCCCGGGGCTCCGGGGCCCGTCGGTCTTCATCGCTGTCGTAACGTCCCCCACGATGGGCGCTGTACCCTCGATCCTCGGCGTCCCCGTGTTTGCGCTTGCGGCTCTCGTTGATATCGAGGCGCGCGTCATGCGGGGCGTGGTTGTCGATGATACGATCTCGGGCTGGTGTCTTCTTCGCTCGGGGGGCGCCTCTTGATCGACCGAGCCCTCCCTTTCGAGCTGGGAGGGCTCGTCCTGTGGTTCAGAAGCTGCCCCTCGATGCCTCGAGGCTGAGCTCTTGGCTTGCTGAACAGCAGCAACTTGGAGGAGACCCTCAATCTCGCGTTGTACCTGTCGAGCTTGCGAGTTGGATGGCGCGGGCATATTGCGAAGAAGCATAGCCGCCGCGACAACGTTCTGGCTTGCTGGAGGGTAACAGTTGACGGGATGTTCGGGTGGCCCGCCCTTCGTTGATCTGCCGGTTGACCTCTCGGGCCCTGGCTCGGGCTCTTCCGCTAGGTGATGGTCGCTCCTGCTCGAGGGTTTGCTCGAGCTGGCGCAGTTGTTCCTCGTCATCGGCGAGTTTAGCCTGCAACTCTCGAATTTGTGCCAGCTGTGCGTCCTGCTCGTCAGGATGGGGGTGCACCTCGGGGTACGACTGGTTGTCGAACCTCTGCTCTGGGGGGAGCCCCTCCCGCCGCAGCGCCAGTCGCATCGGTCATCGGATCGACAGTGTCCTCACTGGAGGCAACATCACCGCCGATGTGGAGACACTCGCGGGTAGGGTCCCAATGGTCAGAGCCAGAGTCGGGGTCACCGCAGTAGAAGACGGCGAATTGTCCCCGTGCCTCCTCCTGCAGCTGCTGTCGGAGTGCGCCGACAGTGTACCTCCAGGGGCCGGGTGCTCTTGTGAAGCCCAAGTCCATGGAGGCCGGCATGACCGTCCCCACGTCCGTCATTGCTCGAAGGAGGTCGCCTGGGCGGTCCCCTGTCGTGCTTATGTTGGCGCGGGTCAAGGTCGAGAACGCCTTTGCGGCATTGTTGAGGCCAAATGGGAACCGTCGACGACGCTCGAACAACTCGTGCGGAAGTTGGCTCGATGTAGTGGGGGTTGCACGCATCGGGGGAGCTCTGCCGGGCTCCCTCAACGAGTGCATTGCGAAGGTGAAGTTGAGGTTGTCGTGGAGCCCTGTCGGTCCGTCCTCTGCTCCCGAACTCAGGTCAGATAATCCCCCAACAAGGGGCTCCTCATCACCGGTCAGGAGCGAGGCGAATGCAGCGGGCACCAATCTCGACTCGGATTGATGGCAATGACGGCGCCGATCGCGCCTCCTTCTGGTTGCGGCAGCATGGTGGCGAGACCGACGAGTGGCCCCTCCTAAGCGTGGGGCACACTGCGACCTCCGCTTGGGTTACTGATCGAGAGCAGGGTCATGCCATAGCCCTGTTCGAGGGACATGAACTCCAGGCTCCCGAACCAGATCACCGTAGCGCGAGGAAGTGGTAAAACAGAGTCGTCCATCCGGAAAGAATGGCGGGAAATCGTTGGTAACACGCAGGACCCCTACCTGGCGCGCCAACTGTCGGTGTTTCGACCCCGGGGGTCAACACCAACGAGTAAATTTGTAATTGCGTGCTCCCTTAATCCGGTGGGTGATGCAAGAAGGACACGGCGATTTATCCTGATTCGGGCAAAGAAGGCCCTACGTCCAGCGGGCGGGGGGGGATAGTTCGTGTTATCTTGCACCGAAGCGCTAGTACAGGGGTGAATACTAGCGGGCGTGAGAAGCGTGAGCTAGAGTTTGAGCGTCTCGGGCGCTTAGCTCTCTACTTCACACTGTCTCATAGCGTAGTTCTGTGATCTAAAGCCTTAGTGTATGAAGCTCTCGGATCTCGGCCCCTCTGTCCCAAGCCCTGGCGCCTCCTTTTGTAGGCAAAGGAGAGGCACAGGAGTACATATTTTTAGTGCTAACGTGGTCAGTGACGTATGACGCCGATGCTGACCATGTCGATGTCGCTGTAGAGGTGTACGTCGGCATGGGAGGTCCTGCAACCGTCACGTCGGGAGTTGTTGAAGTATTGACCGGAGTTGTTGAAGTCCCGCTCGAGGATGCGTGACGGTGTCAAGGGGCGATGGTCGAGGCCTCAGGTCGAGTCGAGGGGTTCGAGTCGAGGGGGTCGAGGCCCTTCGGATAAGGCCGAATCCCGGAAGATGCGGGGGATGCGTTGACTTTCGAGCCTCGAGGAGGTGCCAGACGGGACACAGTGCTTGGTATGGCGTAACAGTGAGGTACGATCCGCGGGATTCCGGGGTATGGGAGGCAAAAGCAGGATTTAACTGCCATACTCGCAACTGTTGCTGTAACTGTGACCATACGGTTAGGCGGGAGCAGGTAAAATACATTGAATGTGCCTAGATCCGTACGGGGGGTAGGTAGTCGAGGGGTATACTGTGCTCGAGGGCTGCCTATTCGCACGGACGAAGTTCCGTCCTCGAGGGGTCCCCGGATTGTACCCTCGAGCGTACAGTCTCGGTTCGCGTGGTAGCCCGTCGAGCAGGCTATGGCTTTGGGCTGTCGACGCCTATTCGTGGGGCGGCCCAATATGCCTTAGCCTGTGGGCTTTCGAGCGATAGTGAGGGACGTCGTTGGAGGGTTCGCGTTGCTGACCTCGGGGATTAGTCTGGTTAATCGAGGACTTGGGGTACCTTTTTTCAGGTACCCGACAAGCAAAATTCTTATTTAAAATACATGATCATGCAGGGAGCGACTGTGTCGGATAACGGACTTGCATGATCGTGCACCTGCTCCACGCGCAGCGGCATCTCGCTTCCCAGCGCCACGTACAGCACCGAGCTCGGCGGCGTGCTCGGCCCCGTTCGCGTTGGCGCGCCACGCCGATCCGTCGTGTGACGGCGGAAGCAGGCCCAAGGGGGCGAAGGGGACGACCGGCTTGCCGACGAGCGGTGCCACAGCAGGAGGAACTCGGGCTCCCACTCGAGGCTTCGGATGGCCATGACCGTGCACCTCTGTCCTCTCTTGCGTCGAGTCGTAGCGCTGTTGGTGGAGCGCCGTCGGGGAGGCCCTCGATCGCGAGGGAGCGGGAGCGCCACGAGGTCGCCGCGGCGCGGCGCGGCGGGGACACCGAAATTGGCTTACAATGTACAGGAAACAGTGCCAAATGAATGGTTTCTAAGCTATGTAATGCCTATAGCAACATAGTCTGGTATACCTTCAGCTCCAACCCTCTGCTCACTGCATGCTATAGACTCCAGTTCATATAAGTTGCTTGATTAGGATTTGTGGCTTGCATGTCAGTGTCTGCAGGGCAAAAGCGAGCCAAAAAAAAAAATTATAAGAGACCATTTCTTCACCAATTGCAAATCAAGCTTTTATGCCAGTTGAATTCACTTTCCCTTCTATTTGTCTTATGCTGATCATGTGTATGCCATCTGTTGAAATAAGTCAAACTGCATTTGTGACAAACATTGGACTATAAGCAGCATCAGAAAACATTGCCAACTTCCTTTGCGGAGTAAATGATTTTCTACCTAGCAAGAATAGACTAAAACATGCTGATACAATAACACTGGATCTTCTGGCTAGTGAACAGCAAAAGGAATCTGGCCAATAGGAAGATCCAGTTAGAAACGGGCCAAAACTTCTGTTCACTAACATTTCCACTTACACTGCTCTTCAGACATGCTTCCCAAAGTGCGCCTTAGCACCAACAAGTAACAACCCTTATCATTTTTAACCTAATTATTTGTACTTTAGAATTCAGATACTAACGAGGGGCCATATTCTTGGTCACATTTTCTCAAGAAAGATGCTAACTGAGCATGAGACCAAGGGAATAAAGCATTCCCAGAAATTCAAGGCATGTTCACTCTAGCTTCATTGATGGACTATAGAGTTACATGTGCTGCCTTTTGGAAGGCGCCTACACCGACGATACTAGCTGAAGGCATGCCAAGTACTGCAAGAACTTTGCTACTGAGGTGTTACATGCTATGAGCTAACCGAAGCTCATCTGCACGGATGATTTTTTCACTGCACAGAGGAAGCCAAAGTTTCTCGCTTCTTGCGCTACTCCCCTTTGGTCCACGTGAACATTATACACACATGAACATCGAATCGTATGTAATTACAAGATCACCATGGATCAAAAGTGTTCAAAAAAGAGGAATTACACTAGAAGGCTGCTACAAGAGCTGTTGCCAGAGCAGTTTTGGCAGGAAAAGGCCCTGCCAAAACTTCTTTCCTAAATAAAAAATAAAACACAAAACAAAACAACTCAGATTCCTTTGCGGCTGGAAATCCACAATCACCGCATGAAAGGCACAAACTAGACGACGACATTTATCATTACTAAATGCATACACCTGTGTAATACACACATTCGAAAGCAGAAAAGGTGTAAATAACAGCTCTTTACCTCAGCTATAAATCAAACCGTCCATTCTCCATCCCCAAAACTCTCAAACTATAAGAACACGAAATGGTACACATCAGCATCTGTCTGAAATTACATTGCGGTTGAGAGCGCTATTATACAAAACAACTGGACTGCGAGCCCTCCAGACAAATCCCTGTGGCAACTCAAAAACACTTTGCAACATGAGAAAATTCTAGGACCCGATGAAGAGAAGGAAAGAATACCTAGTACAATAACACTATTACCTTTGCCATTCCAATTGGATGCCAAAAACACACACCATACACCCGCCTCCTATGCACCCAGCTGAGTATATACAAGTGAAGCCTCCAAGGATCTTTGGATGAGTTCTATTTGCACTGCTACTTGTGTTCAATGAAACAAATTGGAGAGCACTGTCAAGCTCCCTTCTACCGACTTGTCCCCTCTGCTCCCTGTACATCAATCTTTCGTTTCGGTATGGCTGTGGACCAGCCCCTCTCCAAACACAAATGAAAATAAGAAGATCCTGATCACTCAGGCTTCATATGGATCATACCAACCAATGTGTGGTGAATCTACTATATCCAGGCAAGAGAGCCCCGGTCATTAGCTACTGCTTGGGGACGCCCCCTGGTCGGAGTTGGTGGTCTGTTAGCATTTAGCTCCTGCATTTCAACCCAAAAGGCCACGGTATTAAGAGATGGACTAAAGCACCAAATACTTTGGAGCAGACTACTTTGCAATAATATTAGAGTTACCTGCATCCATGTGTCCTCAATATGATCTGGCGACGCCTCAGGTGACGTAATTGCAGGGGGCAAAGGATGAATTAGTTTCGGCACAACAACAAGATCTCTACCCAAAACCAAGATCGCTCCAGCATTATTTGCAGTACCTGTGTATGCATCCATGTCAACAAATTTGTGTTGAGTAAAGAGAATGAAGCAGATCTTCACAAGACATCTCACCGCAATAATTCGTTGCGGAGAAAAGAGTGATCAGGTGACCTTGAGCAAAGCGCTCAAAGCCATCCATCACACACTCATGTGCTCGTACAATTAACTGAAGATCATTGTTGTTGCAGAACTCCATAACCCGATCAGGCTGGTAACAACAAAATGTGAACACAAGAAACTGAAGGGTCTGAAAGGAGAGAAAACATATGAGAAATGGACTAAAAAGCACCAACCCCAAATGTAACAAGACCAGGACCCCGAGCATTGGGCCTCAGTCCTTCAACACTGTCGTTCTCTGTTGGATCAGACCTGTAAAAGTCATAACAAGATATGAAATGAAATGAATACCAATTATGAAAAGAGTAAGCTGTAGGAGTTGCTCAAAATGCTAACCACAGAAGATCCATGAGGACAACCGAGCCAGCTTCCATTGTAATTGGTCTTTGAAGATTCTCAATTTGCTCAACATGGTTGATTGACCGACCGATGCCACCATGCATACAGATGATTTTCTTTTCTATAAGCGCAGCCAAAGGAAGCCAATTAAATAGCCTATTCATTCGATGCCATGTCCAGATACCATCTCTCTCGCCCTATTTTTTCACAAGAGTACCAACATAAGCAAAAATTCTAGGTGATGTTGTAAAGAATTTCAGTACACGAAAAGGTAATTACCATTCGTTCTATACACTCTATTCGGAAACCAAACAAAGCATTGATGTCTGCAGCTTCATGATTTCCTCGAATCAAGTGTACATTTTGAGGATATTCAACCTGAAATACACAGTATTTGAATATGTGAAGATTACACCTTAACTAGAGTAGTCTACATAGTTTGAAGGTAAATGCACATTACGATACCTTCAATGCAAGAAGAAGAGTGATAGTTTCTAAACTATGCTGGCCACGATCTACATAATCCCCCAAGAATAGATAATCAATGTAACTGCATGGTAAGAAAAAATTTAAAATATGAGCTTAATACCCAAGAAGAAGAAAAACCTCCATCTGGGTCAAGACTATAGGGATAACATGGGTCATTTTGGTAGGCTCAGTGATACAAGATTACCGTGTCATATATAAAAAAAAAACATGAGTTAATTATGTATAAAGGATGTGTAAGTATTGTTTCATTCTCAAAGGAAAGATATACTTACGCAATGTCACCTGCGGTCGAAGGTGCACCATATTCATCAAATAACCTCATCAAGTCTCCAAATTGCCCGTGTAAATCTCCAAATATCTTAACAGGAGCTTTAAGCTGCAAAACACTTGGTTCGCTTGAAAATATTCTCTCAGCACTGTCACACAGATCTGCAATTTCATTGCAGTCCAAGAAGAACTGCCTCTGGACAGGGGGCTTCCAGCCACGAGGTTTCAACAGAGATGCAATTACCTAGATAAATACAGCAGCACACACACAAAACAGGTGCAAATGGTTAAGTACTGGTAGCTTTCATTTATCGCGTTGAAAGCTAAAAACATTTCCTATTTACCTAAACAAGCACTAGTGTTTAATTGTGTGAGCAGATATTAGATCAATGGGAACTACCTTTTTAGGCACACTATTAATAGACATTTGTCTATCTAGTAACTTCTTTGCTGCAGTTGCATTCTCCGGGGTGCCATAGCTGACTCTTCTGCCTTCATTTTCAAATTGGTCAATTGATAGCTGCCTGACCATGCCACCTAGGGCACCTCCAGTTTCAGCAGCCACCACAACCTGCAAGGGGAAAGGTAAAAACAAAGTGTGATGTCATTGTGCAAATAATTTCCACTAGGATGCCAGTAACAAGTTCAGAAGTAGACAGCATTAAAATGTCAAGTGAAAAATAGCTATAAAGGTGAAATGAAACAATCAAACATGTATTCTACTCACGGCTCTATGGTGCAACCGAACCCCAGGTGCTCCCATGTTGTTAGAAAGAGCACTGTCTGGTTTGATGAGGCTTGAATGTTTGCTGGCTGATGTGGAGTCTGGAGACTGCTCCTTGTCCGACAACTGCTCCATCTCACCATTAACCTGCCTGGCCTTCACAGCAGCTAATGTAGCACTGATTGCCTCCGCCTCTGCTGCTGATGCTTCAACCAAGTAATCCACGCCTTTGCTTAATCTCCTGTGAAGGATTCTGAACTCATCAGAATGAAATAGCTATCGCGAAAATATTATTAACTTGCTCATAGAACAGCACAGGAATACATTCATAAAAACTAATACATGTACCTCTGTCCTTGCAGTACAGCATTCTCAGGACTGATATCAGTATACATGTCTCCATTTACAGGAGGTGCCACTGGAGTCCCAAGAACTACAGCCCCATCAGGACCTGATTCTGTTGCTGCCTGTCTTGTTCGTTCATCATTGTACGCATATTTCCCAGGTGATCGTCCTGCTTGCAAGTTTGTGGCAGCTGCACTTGCTGCTGCATGATTGGCAGCATTTGTTGTTTCAGCAGCAGCAAGATCCTCAGCCACAAGAAGATCATCCAGAAGTACCCCTATGATATCAACTCCAGAAGTTAGGAACCAATAAGCAATAGTGGGTCGAACCATATCATACAATACTAGAAACATTACAAACATGATCATTGAGAAACTGAACAGTAGCTTTATCCAATTAAAAGTCAGGGGCAAAAATAGTAATTCCACAATAATCGCTTTAAGTATTAATAAATATAATATGATGAGAATGAAAATGCAAACTCAAGATGACCAAACCAGCAAAAAAATAAGAAATAAATAATTATTTGCATTAACAAAATTTATCATGGTTTACTAGCCACTCAATGACACAGTACCCACTCTATTAACATGGTCATTTAGGCCCTCCAGATCATACACTTCATTTACTCATCTTTATGTAGTGAATCAGAAGTTATAAATGGCATGACACAGATAGTAGCTGCAATAAAAGACGGTATGTATCGATTTTAAACAAAAGAACAAACAATTCCATGACGGTCCATTGCCCTGCAAAGTCAAACCTCATCATGCAGTACACACTCAACAGTGTGATGTAAAATGAATAAGCCAAGGGCAATTCACGATAATCTGTGTTTTTTTTAAAAAAAAACTATAAATGTCATAAATGACACAACACTGATCACCAAGCAAAAAGTGGGGAAATATGAGAAAGAAACATGTGTCTAACCCAATTATCTTACCGCCGCGTAAACCTCCATAAATGAATATTAGATCATTAACAGCAGCTGCTGCATGTCTACACCGTCGTGTAAGCTCAACAGAAGCATCACCTCCTGCTGCATCTGCACTAAATCTTCCTGTCCTAGGAGTTGTAACAACAGATTTTGTGTCGCACCATACTCCAGCAGCAGTGTCCAGTACTGAAACAAGTTGAACAACATGAACTTACTAGAAAGAAAAGACTAATATCAACCATAGGATGCCACACAAGTCTTAAACCTGCGGTAATTGCAACATAGATACAAGGCATGAGTGCACGGCAATTCAAATGCTAGGAAAGGAGGAGGGAACCAGTTTCTATCAGCACAGAATCAAAGGTACAGGAAAGAGTACAGTACATCATGTTGATATCATTAGCAAGTGTCATATGGAAGAAAATTGTTTAAAGTAACTAGAGCATTTAGAGTATTCAAGTACATCTGCAAAGCATATGTGTTGACAGAAATAGATATGAACACATAACAGAACATTTATTGTGTTTTGGAGAAAAGAATGAACTGACGCGGTACTAAAAACTTAATTGAGCTTGGAATCCATGGAATCATTCAATGACTATCTCTGTGAATTAATGGCACCACAGGGCACTTTTCAAAGGTATTAAACAACTTGATATATAAAACTTGAGTTGCTTCGATATCTTAAAACCAGAACCTGCAACACTCGAGGAGTCTTCCACCATCCGCCCACCTCCAAGAGCACCTCCGGACACATGAAGACGTGCATTCACAAAAACCTAAACAACAAATAGCAAGCATTACAACAGGACCTTATAGGGAACTAAAAAAAGTTTAAGCAGAAGAGCAATAGCTTACAGCTGCATGTTGGTATCTGGGTGATGGAGAGACACCAGGGGCAATTGCCCACTCCCAGCGCCCATCTCTATGTTTAGCAAGACCATATGCACTTGATAAGGGCTGGAGGTTTTGCAAAAGTATATACACATAAGAATAACCTAGTACTGATATCAAATCAACCAAAAAAAAACTA
>CM041628.1:32690198-32709104 GCA_023333625.1 Bothriochloa decipiens
GATGTAATGAATAATGATTATAGCGTAGACCATAAAGAACATAACCACTGTGCATAAACACAACTATGTATCACCAATACATCAGGTAGGCTTCTCTGCGTGTATGCCCATTGTTAGAGTATGAGTATATTAGGCCCATGAGGCTAAGCCTATGAGGCCCATGTATGCTATTATATAGCTACCCTTCTAGGGTTAGCCACAATTAATCCAATTAGTCCATTCTAACATGGTATCAAGCTAGGTTTTTCCCTTCCTCCCCTCCCCTGCCGCCGCCCCTCCTCCGTCGGCCAGCGAGCCGCTGCAGCCGAGCCATGGCAGGTCGGCCTCCTCCTCCCCCACCTCCCTCTTACTTCTCCTTCTCACCCCTCTCCGGCGGCCCAACGTGGGCGCAAGCTGCCGCCCTGCCGCGCCCAGGAACCGCCGCCCACGCCCTCCTGCCCGACGCCGCCCGCGGCCTTACGGGCGCCGGGGCTGGGGCGGCCGCAGGGGCCAGAGGCCCGGCCGATCTGCACCCCCCCCCGGCCAACGGCCGCCCACGTCCTGATGGCAGGCGCGGGGGACGGGGCGGGCGTAGGGACGGGGGGCGCCGACCCCGCTGGTGCCCTTCCCGCGGCCGTTCCCCTGGCCGTGGACGCTGGGGCCCTGGGCGCAGTGACGCGGCCCGACACCGCCCTCGCCGTCGCCCTCGCTACTGCTCGAACTGAGTACGCGGCGGGCCAGGCTCGTCTACGGGAGGCCGCCCTAACTTGGGAGCGCGAGCGCGATGCGGCCGCTGCGCTGGCTAAGCAGATCGCCGACGCGGAGCAGCTCCTCGCCTCTCCGGCCTCCCACGAGGGCGGGGCCACTTCCTCCGGCCTGGCGTGTCACCGCGTGTCGACCACCGCGGTCCTCTGGCACGACCCGGCCGACCCACTCGTGGCCCAGCTTCACTACCAGGCGTGTCCAGAACATCCGGCTCCTAGTTCCGGTCGTCCTCGAGCCGGAATCGCCCTCCTACGCCCGCTGGCGGGCCTCGTCCTCCTCACCCTCCGCCGCTACGCCCTTGACGACCACGTCCTCGACGCCATGGGTGCGGTCCTGACCGCCTCGTGGCTCCGCCTCGACAGCATCGTTCTCTCTTGGATTCTGGGAACGATCTCCCTAGACCTCCACGACCTCATCCGCAACACTCCGAACGCTCGCGGGGCCTGGTTGGCGCTCGAGGGCCAGTTTCTGGGCAACGCCGAGGCCCGGGCTCTGCGTCTTGATGCGAGCTTCCAGACCTTCGTCCAGGGTGACCTCTCCGTCTGTGAGTTCTGCCGCCAGATGAAGGGCATGGCCGACTCCCTCGGTGACCTTGGCTGGCCCGTGGAGGACCACATCCTGGTCCTCAACGTCCTCTGCGGGCTCAGTGACCGCTACGCCCACCTCCGCACGTGGATCACCTGGCAGCGGCCCTTCCCCACCTTCCTGCAGGTCCGTGACGACCTTGTCATGGAGGAGCTCACTCATGGCATCCAGCTCGGGCCCACCTCTGCCCCGGGGTCCTCGTCTTCCTCGGCTGCACTTGCGGCTACTACTCCTCCACGCCCGTCTGCTTTGCCGCCGTCGTCTCGTCTTGGTCCTCCTCCCACCGGGCCGAGCGGGCGGGGGGGGGGGGGGCCATGGTGGCCGCCGTCATCGCACGGGGGCGTGGTGCGGGTGCTGGCCGTGGGAGCAACCCGGCGCCCGCGCCTCCACGGGGTACACCCTGGCCCTCCTTCAACAACCCGTGGGCAGGGCGCATCTCCATGTGGCCCTTCCAGGCTCTCGGCGGTGAGTCTCGCCCGCCGACGGCCATGCTCGCTGGTGCTCCTCCGGGGTTTCACTCAGCGGTTCCGTGGGCTCCACCTCTCTGCACTTCGCCTGGACCGTCGGTGGCACCTCCCGGTGCCTCGCCCGGGCCCGTCGGTTGGGACCCGGCGGCCTTGGCGTCCACTTTCAGCACCATGGCCCTGACTCCTCCTGCTGGCCCAACTTGGGTTGCTGACTCGGGTGCTACCTACCACACTACTCCCGACCCTGGTATACTCTCCTCTGTGCACCCTCCTTCTCCTTCTCATCCTTCGTCCATCATGGTCGCAAATGGGTCGTGTCTTCCTGTCACATCCGTGGGAACTTAGTCGTAGTTCTGACATTCGTTGTACTCAGGCTCACGATGAGCACTTGTGTCATGCGTGCTAGCTGTGCCGTCATGTTCGTCTTCCTTTTCAGTCTTCTACTTCACATGCTACTCATGTGTTTGATCTTGTACATTACGACCTATGGACATCTCCTGTCATCAGCATTTCTGGTTACAAATATTATCTTGTAGTGGTTGATGATTTTTCTCATTATTCGTGGACTTTTCCCTTGCGTGCAAAGTCTGAGGCATTCCCCACCATTCTCCACTTTTTCGCTTGGGTGTCCACTCAGTTCGGCCTTACCATCAAGGTCGTACAGTGTGACAATGGCCGTGAGTTTGATAACTCCGCCTCCCGTACCTTTTTCCTCTCTCACGGTATCCAGTTACGCATGTCTTGTCCGTATACCTCCTCCCAAAACGGCAAGGCGGAGCGCATGATTCGGACCACGAACGACACCATGCGCACCCTTCTGCTCCAGGCGTCACTTCCTGCTCGCTTCTGGGCAGAGAGTCTGCACACCTCCACCTATCTCCTAAACCGTCTTCCTTCCGCTGCATGCCCAGCTCCAATACCGCACCACGCTCTCTTCGGTACCCCTCCTCGGTATGATCACCTTCGTGTCTTCGGGTGTGCGTGTTACCCTAACACCACTGCCACCACTCCCCATAAGTTGGCTCCCCGTTTGACTCTGTGTGTTTTCCTCGGGTATTCCCCAGATCACAAGGGTTACCGATGCTTTGACCTCACTTCTCGTCGGGTCCTCATCTCTCGCCACGTGGTGTTTGATGAGTCTGTCTTCCCCTTTTCCACCACCACACCACCTTCCACCCCTGACCCTGACCTCCCCCCTCTTTTTCCCATTGACACGGTGGTCTAGCCACCTTTACCCTTTCCTCCTGCAGGTACTGCTCCCCCGTGCCCTTCGCGGGCCCGTGCCTCGGCTCGTCGCACGCTAGTGACGCTCCTGGCCCTGTGCCCTGCACGGGTCCGGAGGCGTCACCCTCCGGTGTGGCCCCGGCTCCTCCGCCTGACACGGGGCCGGGGACGCCGGTTCCTGCACCCCCGGCGCGGTTTGCCCAGCCGGTGATTGTCTACCAGCACCGTGAGCGGGCGGACCCGGCGCCTGCTGCTCCTGGCCCTGTGCCCTGCACGGGTCCGGTAGCGTCGCCCTCCGGTGCGGCCCCTACCCCTCCGCCTGACACGGGGCCGGGGACGCCGGTTCCTGCACCCCTGCGCGGTTCGCTCAGCCGGTGCTTGTCTACCAGCGCCATGCGTGGGCGGACCTGGCGCCTCAGTCACCATCGGTGGCCTCTTCTCCGCCGGCGACGCCTACACCTCCGTCGTCGCCTCCGGCAGCCCGTGTCGTGCCGCCGGTGTACCACCCACCGCTTCTTCACCGCCACCCGCGGCATGTTCACCCTATGGTGACGCGGCACGCGGCGGGTACCCTGCGGTCCCGGGCTCTTGCGGCGATGCCCGGCGACACGCAGGTCTCCCCTGTACCCTCTTCCGTTCGCGCCGCCTTGTCGGACCCTCACTGGCGTCGCGCGATGGAAGAGGAGTACGCGGCTCTCCTCGCCAACCAGACATGGGATCTGGTGCCCCGTCCGCCCGGCTCCAATGTTGTCACCGGCAAGTGGATCTGGACGCACAAGCGGCGGGCTGATGGTACCCTGGAGCGGTATAAGGCTCGCTGGGTTCTTCGGGGCTTCACTCAGCGCCCTGGAGTCGACTACGATGAGACTTTCAGCCCGGTGGTGAAGCCGGCCACCGTCCGCACGGTGCTCTCACTGGCTCTTGCTCGCTCCTGGCCAGTGCATCAGCTGGATGTCAAGAATGCTTTTCTGCACGAGACTCTCACTGAGACAGTTTACTGCAGCCAACCAGCGGGGTTTGTTGACTCTTCTCGTCCTGACATGGTCTGTCGGCTCAACAGGTCTCTCTACGGCCTCAAGCAGGCCCCTCGGGCGTGGCACTCTCGGTTTGCTGCCTTCCTAGTGACACTGGGTTTTGTGGAGGCCAAGTCAGATACGTCTCTGTTTATCTATCACCATGGAGCTGAGACTGCCTACCTGCTGCTCTACGTTGATGACATTGTCCTCACAGCCTCCAGTTCGTCACTACTCAGCCGCATCATCAGCTCTCTTCAGCAGGAGTTTCCTGTGAAGGATCTTGGTGTGCTCCACCACTTCCTCGGGGTTACTGTTGAGCCTCGTCCCACCGGCTTTCTTCTTCACCAGCGGCAGTACACTCTCGATATCCTGGAGCGAGCTGGGATGACTAACTGCAAGCCCTGCTCCACTCTAGTTGACACACAGGGCAAGCTGTCAGAGGCCGAGGGCAACTCAGTGGCAGACCCCACGGCATACCGGAGTCTCGCAGGTGCACTTCAGTACCTTACCTTCACCAGGCCAGACATCACCTATGCAGTGCAGCAGATTTGTCTTCACATGCATGATCCCCGAGAGCCCCACCTCACTGCTCTCAAACGCCTCCTCCGCTACCTCCGCGGCACTGTCGACTACGGCTTGCTCCTTCACCGGTCTTCCTTCTCCGAGCTCGTTGCCTACACTGACGCGGACTGGGCCGGGTGCCCGGACACTCGGCGCTCCACCTCCGGCTACGCTATCTTCCTGGGCGGCAACCTGGTGTCCTGGTCGTCCAAGCGGCAGCCGGTGGTCTCCCGCTCCAGTGCAGAGGCAGAGTACCGCGCTGTCGCTAACGGTGTGGCGGAGGCTTCCTGGCTCCGGCAGCTCCTTGCCGAGCTCCACAGCCCCCTCGCCAGCGCCACGCTAGTCTACTGCGACGACGTCAGCGCCGTGTACCTCTCCAACAACCCCGTTAAGCACCAGCGGACCAAGCACGTGGAGATCGACTTGCGCTTCGTCCGGGACTTGGTTGCCGTTGGCGCTGTTCGGGTCCTTCACGTCCCGACCACCTCCCAGTTCGCCGACATCTTCACCAAGGGCCTCCCGTCCTCGGCCTTCACCGAGTTCCGCTCCAGCCTCAACGTCACCGGTGGCTAGTTGCGTCTGTGGGGGGGCTCGTGTGTGTACTTCTTTTCATGTCATGTCCAGTTTGTAACTCCGCTGCGCCGGAAGTTCAGACTGCGGGGGGTGTTAGAGTATGAGTATATTAGGCCCATGAGGCTAAGCCCATGAGGCCCATGTATGCCATTATATAGCTACCCTTCTAGGGTTAGCCACAATTAATCCAATTACTCCATTCTAACACCCATATCGAATATAGCGATATGCGTATTGGAAAGTATCAACAACTTGTGATTTCGAAACAAAAAATTTAACTACCAATATTTCCATCCAACACATTTCCATTCATGTGATGGTAGAAGGGAGATGGAGAACTAGAGATAGCCTAGAAGGTGGCCGGGGTCCGAGAAGAGTGCATACCAAGGGTGATAGAGAGATGAGGGCATTTTGCTAGTGGGTGATGTTAGATACTTTATCGTCGCAGGCTGGGAGCAACTGATGCTATGGTGAAGCTAATTGGGAGGGGAGAGAGTATAGTCAGCAGGAAGAACAAGCGATGGCCACAGCTGCATGCGTGGAGGACCAAAATAGCTAGCTGCAAGGGCATCTTAATTTTAGTTTATGTATTCTTATTTTTGGACATATGCCGTATCACCGTCCATGATGCATAGCACACAATAGATCTCTTCTACTTTTCTCAATGCAAGTAAACAGACATCTCCACAATCAGCTGGATTACTAGTGAATAACTATGTGCCAGACGTGGTTGAGTTAATCTCCTCCTGATTCAGATGGACAAAGCACAACTTTGTTCAGTTTCATTGTGATGTATCTAAATTCTTCTATAGCTACTGTTTCATAAAAAGTTCCAGCTTCAGATTTTAGATGTACTATACATTAATATGAGATTTCCAATGGCAACTGCTCCATGCATGGAACCTTTCTTGGATGGCATGACTATATAAATGCTAAAAGAACAAAGGCTTGGCAGGTATTACTTTCAGAGCAGTGACACTAATTAATTAGACATTAACATTTTTTTCTCAAAAAGGTTCAGTGGTATCAATTACTTACCACGCTATTTGCATCCCTCCCACCACAAAGTAAGAGAAGTCCATCAGAACGTGCACTTGCAGTGGCATACCTGAACAACAGCACCCCACAGGACAATTACAAAACAATACTGAACAAACCATTTCAGTTTTTTATAAAGTCAGAAAGAATGTAAACTCATGAGATAAGATCACAAGAAACTGATTAGTAGCATGGTGGGACTACACTGCCACAGCGAGCTACTTCTATGCCATACAAAATAAGTAGCAGATCAACTTGTATAGCCTCAGAGAAAACGTATACAGCAATATGGCATGAGATGGCCAATGCAGTTTAATTTATTGTCATGGAAATATTTTCAAGTCAGTGACTAATAAATTAATCTTAGGTTTAGCTCAGTTTAATATACTTCACAAATCATGTTGGCATACTTACATGCATGGAGGTGGTCCTTCACCTTCTGGTTCAAGTTTCCTCCATTCATATGGCTTCGCTGCAGTATCAAGGGCCCATACATCTGCCAGAGGCCGCTTCCCTAAAGAGACATGAAATGGTTCCAGTATCAGAAGTTTGGAACCATTCAGGCTGCGCCATAGAAGGGAAACGTTAATTAAAAATTTAAAGATGTCGAAGAGAGGTTTGCATTACCATCATTTCCACCAATAGTCAACAAAAATCTCTGTCCAACCAAGGCCATCACATGACCATATCGTGGACCTGGACCAGGTCCTTGAACCACCACTCTGCATATGTGCAGCAACCTTAGCAGCAATATGAAAAATAATTATATGCAATTCTAAACTCAGGTTGAGAATACTAATTACCTGTGCCATCGTGGTCTTTGCTGTGTAAGGTCTAGAACATGAAGATCCTCTGCAGATAAACCAGCAGGACCAATTCCACCCTAACAAAATATAAAAATAATGCTGAGATGAAACTTTTGAATCCACTCAAAGAGTCTCTAAGCCAATCTAGTACTGAAGTTTACTAGGTGTATCAACTACTGGCTAGTAGCTACTTTCCCTTTATTTGCTTTGACATGATTTTTGGTATGGTAAACTGGTACTAAGTTTGAAAGTATGACCAATATTCATACTGCAATGAAGCACAATCATTTATACCATAAAGGGGCAAATGTTGTATAGTTGGTAATAGAAAAGATATATAACAAATGACAAGTTGAAACCAGCCTAGTCAGCAAATAATGTAACCAGTAGTAAAAGTATACACCTGAATGACCACCATGGTTCCAACAGCAGTTGCCACATGTGCAGCTCTGGGTGAAGGAGGCTCGCCAAGTGGAGTAAGCCTAACAAAGTACAGTTGCGGACTTGTAGTTAGATATATTTGAATTTGAATATTTCTGCACATTGCCAATATAATCACCATGCTACCAACAAACTTAACTAATCAAGGCACCCCAAGTACTAATAAATGTTGAAAAATGTCAATCATTTATGGAATACTCTACCTGCTCCACTTGTTCGATGACATGTCATAACAATGGACATCTGCGGTGGCCCCAGCAAGACCTAAAATGGAGGAGATCAGTGAGAAACCCACCTTTATTTTTGACTGGGAAACAAAAATGGCATTCCATATCCACAGCAGAACCTATTTACTTTTTCATTATGAAGTACAATTTAAAGGTCTGAGCAACTAAATTCCTTTTGTACATTGCAAAATGTTTCAAATTGGTAACCCAAAGATAAGCCTTTAAATTGCCAACTTTCTAATAGTTCCATACACTTTCTAACTTGCCAAAAAAATAATCCTCCTGCTATTATGATAGAAGCCTAAAACAGGCATAAAAATAATAAAATGCACCCAGTATAACACACAATTCAGCTCCAATTAATTAAACTTTCCGTCTTAGAACCAATCGTCATAACTTCTTGACACCCAACAACTGTAGCTAGCACCTAGCAGTGTGATGAAACCAAACTATCAGGTGGAGCACTACTGTATTTAATCTCTAAGTAAAACAGCAAATCACCCAACAACACCTCAAGTCTCTGTTTTCACAAATAAAATCCAATTGAATTCCTTGGAAAGGCTTTAATGCATGCGCAGCTAGTCGAATTATATTCTAAAGTGACATGACGGCTTATACTTCCGTAGTGAGTAAAAATCAGGCCATCATCAGTTTTCGAACTGCCACTAGAATTTAGCATTAAGAATTATTGCACCCACAGGATTTTCTGTAGATAAGCTTATATTAATCGCACAAATTCATCTGAATGCCAAACTGCTCCAAGTTACACCACATCCAAAGTTCAGCCCAACCCAGCCCAGCCCCTCAATGGCAAGCATACCCAGAACAAACCTAGCACGAGACAAGGCCTACCAACATTCCAAAATCCCAAAATCAGAAAACACAGGCCATTATATAAGATAGATAGAATAGAAAGCATACGGATCCCCGTGCTCCCGGCCGAAGAGGGCGGCGTGGCAGAGTTCCCTTCGAGCGCGGTGGCCCCACCAAACAGGATCAGCCGCGGTCCGATGTACCCGGGCGTGCCCTCCCCGACAGCCGGCACCGCCGTGAGCGTGTGCCCGCACCGGCACCCTGGCCCGTCCTCCTTCTTCTCGATCACCGCGTTCACCACCGTGTACCCGGGCGCTGGCCTCGGCCCCGCAGCGCCGGCCGCCGTCGCCGGATTCGGTGCCGCCGCGGGCGTCCCTGGCGTCCCAGGCGTCGAGGGCGCGGACGACGAGGAGGTCTCGCTCCCGGACCCCGAGCCCCCGGCGCTGCCCCCGTGGGCGGCCCCGGCCGCGGCCGCCGCGTCGGAGTCGGAGTCGGAGTCCGTCGTCATGCGCGAGTCCACGTCCATGCCTCAGCAGCTGCCGGCCTCTCCGGCCCTCTCTAGGGTTCGGAGGCCTCGAGATCTCCACACGCGCCGGCGACGCAGGCAGGGACCCCCGCCCGCCCTATGACGCGGCCGGCATGGCCGGAACCCTAGATTCCCCCCGCACCGGGCAGCGCGATTCGCCCGCGTTCCGCCTCGCCCGCGGCGCCGATCACGAGGGAGGACTAGGAGCGAGCGCCAAGGCAGGAAGGGGCCGTCCCCCGCCTCGGGAATTGCGGTGGAGAGGACGAGGGCGCAGCGCTCCGCTCCGGATGCCGCGGGCACGGGCAGCGCGCGGCGTGGCGAGGGAAGCGGGGGGGAATTCCGGGGATTCGCGGGGTGCGAGCTGCAAATCTGGGAGGGGTGGGGAGGACGGGGCGCGTGTTGGCCTTGGTTGGAGTGGAGGGGGCGGGCGGGGGCCGCGACGGGAGGAAGGGGACGGGAGGACGAGGTGGAAGAAGAGAAGAGTGGGAAATGGGAAAGGGAATTTTAGCAGCGTCTTTTTGGGTTTTGCTTGGGGCGGTTTTACCGTTCCGCCCCCCGCGCTTCGCTCGTTTTTTGAAATGGAGCCCGGCGTGGGCGTCGTGCTGCTGGGCAGCTGGGGTGCTTGCCGTTGCTTGTCGGATGCAGTGCGAGACTGCGAGTACGTGGTCACGCGAGTAGCGCTTGCTTGATGAGGTGTCGCGCGGATCTTGGGCACGGTTGATGATCTCGAGAATCTGTTCAAGTGAGATCAGTTACGTGGAAATGATTTCTTGATAATGATTGGTGTACGTGTACCTCCCTCCTAGAGAAAGGAGAACTATTAATTATATTAAAAGTTAGCATAAAAAAGTCTGAAATTAAAAAATATTTTATCCATATCGTTTTTCTTAGTTGCTATTCTCGATACAACAGATACTCCAGATGAACATGTTCCGTTAAACATCGAAGCCAGATTCTAGTCCTCATGATGAACCCACCAAACAGTCATACAAACATTAAAAATGCAACACACATTGAAAAAACCGGTCCAAAATGTATCTGAAGTGATGAAAGAACATTGGTTATTTACTCGCTAGATGCAGCATATGGTGTAGAATCAACACCCCCAACCATTGATACGTTGTTGTCAAAAAAAAAACATTGATACGTTGTTTTGGACGTCCAATTTTCTGAGGCATGATGACCTAGAGTTATTATATCCCGCTATGTGCCCAGTAGCATCCTTCTCACTGTAGATAATGTTTATGAATCGATCTCATACCGATGAAATTGGCATCCATAGTGGTGATCTCATCAGGTACACTAAAATCATCACAACATTTGAACTCGACAATAAATTTATCTTGGTCTAAATTTAAGCAAACTAGATCTAAATAATAGTTGGAAACTAGAGTTGAGGGCCTTCTTGTTCTTACTACCCGGTGGTCGGCGTGAGAGGAAGCAAAGACCTAGGAGGCAATAGCAATGGGCGGCAGACCTTAAAATGATGTAGCTATCAACTCCCTTATATAATGTAAATGAGGTCATGATTCTAAATGACTTTATAGATGATATATGAAATTTAATAGCTGAATTATTATTTTCTTTTTTCATGTGTGGAATGTTAGGTATGTTATCCATGTCTCAAGCTAAGATTCTATGGTGTTTTGAGCTTTGTCCTGTCAACCTAAGCCTACACGGAAGGGGTATTTAGGGTTCACCCGAACACAGTGGTGAGTGACTAATTATTTTTAAATGTAGGAATGCGCCATGATTCATATCTAATGTGTATTCTCTTCTCTTAGCATAAAAAGAAAGAGAAAAAAAAACCTTCCTTTTGTTGGAAGTACGTAGACAAGTATCCATAACATGTACTAGCGGGTGAAGGATTTTTAATTTTGCATCCATTGAATTCAATGCAACATGTGTTCTGATTGACCAATGGACCATTCCCTAGTTTCATTCATGGAATGTTATTTTTGTTTTAGCAAGACTACTTGCCAAGCAAGTGTCGTTAGGACGGCACTCATAATGTGGTTGATAAGAGAGGGTAGAAGAGCTAGTAATACCCATGGAAGTCTGAAAGAGTAGGCATTGGAAAAATATTATTTATATATTTAAAAAAACTTATGATTTCATATTTACAAATAGTTAATCACAACTAATACTTGGGCTCATCTCATGATTGTTCTTTAGCTTGATCCTCAATAGCATCGTCGGCTTAGATAAGCCCCGGATGCCTAGAACACTGCAGTGCTAATAAAACGAACGGTGACAATATAGATAGTTGGACATTAGGTCAGTCTTTATGAGAAGTTTTATGACATTGTTTTCAAAGTTGTTATGTCATATAAAATAAAATAATGAAAAACAAACTTATTGATAATTAAGAGTTGGTTATAATGATCCCTCGCCTAATAACCAGTCAAGCTTGGATCAAAATATGATTATGAAATCGCAGGGTATCACCTACAACATCCGTATTTGTACCGGAGAACTGAAAAAAAACAGAAGCGGAGGTCGTATTTGTAAAGATCAGAACGACGGGAGGATCGTGTATGACTGTCCACAATGTATTCTTTTACCGGTGCCGAAACTCTCTCTCCTAGTTGAAGCATCGATGACCACGTCGTAGCCGGTGCCGAAATCGGAAAAAACTAGGCACCGATGCGTGTCCGTTCACCGGTGCTTGGAACTTTAAAAATAGTATTCCTCCTCTACGACTTCTCTCTCCTCGGTAGCAGCGAGACTTCACTGGTCCCACTGCCCGCGACCTCACCGGAGTCGGGCCCCCGGCGCCGCGCCCAGCCACCTCGCGAGAGCCCGCTAGATGGCGTGAGGTCCGGCCGTCGGGGACGCTGAGGCGGAACCGGCGCGAGATCAGGCCCACCTGGCGCCGCCACTCCACGTCGCGGAGACCAAAGCCGTCCAGGACGGGGCATGCATAATCCTCGCCGTCGCCGCCCGGCCCCGGCAAGGAAGAAGACCCGCGCTCCCCGTGCTGGGCCTGGCGCTCCCCGTCTTCATCACCTACGCCGGTCGTAGGACCCCGGCGGCGCAAGTCGGGGAGCGGGATTCAGTGGTGGGAGCCGCAGAACTATAATCCGGAGCGGGATTCGGGGCAGCACCTCGTTCGCCGGTGGAGCATGCAATAGGCAAGGGACGGCGGAGAGATGGGTGGAGAGGAGAGTGTAACACTCTGGTGTTAAGCATGCATAATCACTTGCATTCTTAAGCATAAGCATCATTATGCATAGCATTGATGAAAAGAGCAATTGTTATTTTATGTGGATGCTTGAATTATTCAAATTATGGTTGCATTTCACATAAATTGGGTAAGTGGTATGAGTGTTTGGTGTTTGATGACCTATAAAGTAACCTAGACATGATTAGAACACCAAATGAATCTAGGTTTATGTTCGTGGTTTTGGTTAATTAAACTTTGATGTCATGGTTGACCAAGGTGGACCATGAAAGTGGTTTTGTTTGACTGATTTGAAAGTGATAGCTAGAGTGTTTGCATGTGTGTGCACCCTAAATAGAGTTTGTAGATAATTTCATAAGGAACAAAAGTTGTTATTACCACTTTTCATGAAAATGCTTGGAAGATGTTCAAAAATATTAAAAAAGGCAGGTTTGGGGGCTGTTTTTCTATTTTAGGGAATTTTAAAGGCATTTTCATTTGGATTTTTGTATTTCAAAATCTATGCAGATTCTTGCCATACTTTGTATAGATGAAATGTTCTACTCTTCTAGAGATACATTTTCTTCAATATAAGTTTTGGCTAATTCGGCTTGGTTTGGGAGTTATAGGGCAGAAAAATTTGTATTAGAGGTCATGGAAATAGCACTTCAGTGACGGTTGGTCAAAGCCGTCAGGGAAATGGCTGGCCACTGCCCATCGCGCCCAGCCCGCGCGCTCCGCGTGGCACGCGTACACCGGCGGTCCGGGGCGGCCACGACCGTTCCGACCGCGTTAAAGCGAGTGCGGGCCGCTCCCTCCTTTCTGTCCCCCTCTCATCCTCTGCTCTCCCTGCCTCCTTCCCCCGCTCCGCGAGCTCGCCGTCGCCGCCGCCGAACGCGCTGCCGTCGTCGAGCCATCGCCGCCGCTCATTTTCTTCCCCGAGCACGCCACTAGACTTGCCTCGACGTGAGCTTGCTCGTGCGCCCCCTAGCAGCCGTCCTCGCCGAGGGTAAGACCCCCAATCGACCCTCTTCTCCGCGGCCGGCGAGCCGGTAACCGCCGCCGCCGCATTCCGGTCGATTTGGCCATCATCTTCCCTCCCTGTCTTGAGCAGTAGCTGCGCCTTGCCGTGTAGAAGCCGTAACCCTAGTCCATGAAGCCAGTGCGGGTCGTTCCTCGCCGGATTTCGACCACGCCGTCGGTCGGGAAGCCGCCGTCCGCCCTGTGCACGCGGCCGAGCCGCCACGGCCCCGCTCCGACCGCGCTAGGACCTCGAATCGATGCACCTAGACCCACTCGTGCTATCCCTCGGTTTAATTTGGTCGGGGAGCCACGGCAACGGCCGGCGAAGCCGCGCCGACGCCGTCGACCTACCCTAACCGCCTGCAAGGACCTCGTCCTTGAATACGACAAAAGCTAGGGTGCTTCGTGCATGTCTGCCAGACACAGGGAGTTTCTTTATCGGGCTTAGTGGATTTCTGGTGAACATGTGTTTATCTTACATGTTTTAAAATTATGTCATTTATCTTTAACTGAACATTCATTCACCATCAGCATGAGCATTGTATTCTATATATACATGGTATTCATATGCATTATGCATCATACAGGATCGTCAGAGCTCGAAACGGTAGTTCCCGGAGCATCAGAAGAGGAAGGCCAGTAGGAAACTGTGGTGCGGGAGATAGCAGCAGAAGAGGATCCCGAGGTTGATCTTCCCGAGTGTCTTGACCATCAGCCAAGCTCTTTCCTGAAAGGCAAGCCCCGGAGCATTCTCCCTGTGGTTTGCAAAATATCTAAATTGAGTCCTTTACTTGTTTGATGTATTAAGTTATAGGCGTTGTTTTATAACGTTGCTGCATTACTTATATTCCTTACCACTGTTATACTTCAATCCTGTTAGATTCAGGTACGATTATCTGCTTAGCTCTGCTTTAACTAGATCGGTAGAAGTCGAGTGATTTCCTGTCATCCGCGAGTTGTAGGTGGTTACTCAGAATGGTTGAATACATTGTTATCTTGGATAACCATGTGGAGATAATAAATCGAGACCAGGCGGGATTGGTGTTGGGACTGAACTGGAGGTTCGGTGAGGTTATCCCGTCTGTGTCGAACTAGGACTCCGTCCGTTGTACGTCCTTAAGTCATATTGAATTTATGCCTCACATTTAGCTGGAAGGATAAGTCGTTCCAACCGCGAAGCCTGAGTTTGATTTGGACCGGGAGTCGACCTGCTGTACGCATCGTATTGGAGAAGATGGGAGACCACGGGTTACGCGAAGAGTAAGTCCGTGGTCAGGGTCGCCCTGAATAAGGTAGCCGGGCAGTTCCTGGATACGATGGTACCTGTTGATCCCGCGACTTATCCGAATTGAATCTTCGGTGATCTGTAGCTCACCTTAGCGGGTGAGTGTGGTTTGTGTGAGGAATACCCCACCAGCTGGTTAGTAATCGATTATAATCGCCATCGTTCCTGGACAGTGAACACTTGACTTGAGCAGTGGCATCGTAGTAAGAACTTGAATAAAGAGATGAGATGGTTGAGCCGTGATGTTGAAAGGCACTCAACCGAAATTGGTTACTATTCTTATTGAATAATTATTACCATGCTTGTTTAGTACAGGTGCTAATTTAGCATTATAAGGTTAATCAAATTAAAATACAATGCTAGAAGGTTATGGTCAAATCTTTCTTTAATGCAAGCTTTTCAGCAACTGATGAGTCAGCTATCCTATTTATATAGCCTTACATACTCCTTGGAGTCAATTTATTTTTAGTTTATGACGGGTAAGTCTAGTTGAGTACATTCTCGTACTCAGGGTTTTATTTCCCATGTTGTTGCAGATGGTGAGATGTTTTATGGCTACTGTCATCACTGCTTCTATCCCGCGTTGGGTGATGACTAGACCTTGGGCATGGTCACTCTACTCTACCTTATGCTTTTGTTGGATATTGACTGAGGACCTGGCACTGTATTTGAACTAAGTGTGTGTGTGGATTTGAACTAAATCGCTTCCGCTTTATTTTGAAATTTGAACTTGGTTTGTAATAACTTATTTCGAACTCCGATGTTTTGAACTATGTGCAAACTATGTATGTTGTGAATGGTGATGGCTAAACTTATTACGATCTTGGCTATGCCAGAAAGTTTGAAATCCCTCGAGATTTCGGTATGACTACCGGGTTTATTAGGTCTCAATCATGTAAGTTTTCTATCTAATGGCGAATTATGTGCTTGTGCTCTAATAAATTGGTCGATTCTGTTACAGAGAGCTCGGGGAAGATGAGACGAATGGGGAAAAGGAGGAGATTTTTCTATTGCTGGGGTCCACAGACAAAACGAGCACCGGTGAAACGACCTTGATTTTCGCGAAGGGAAATCCACAGTGTCGGAGTGTAATATGACCATTTAAATCACATTACCCGATAACAATTGAATCCATGATCCATACATCGAACAAAAGAGAGCAAATAGAGGGGGTTACAATAACTTATTACATCGCCACAGGGCGGAATCAGAGTTCATGCAGCATAACAGTAAAAGCTTGAGGTGCGGAAGCTATCTTCTTCTCTCCAACTTGAGCGTAGACACGAAACCCTCAATTGTTGTACTTCCCAGATGAGTACTCACTCCTTGAACCTGAAACCAAATTTTTAGTACGATTTATACTGGCCACACTCCCATCCTATGCATTGCTTTATGGAAGTGGATGCAAAAATAAGGATATCTCAAAAGGAACCTATAAGGCTGGGGTTTTCCTATGAATTGTTCAAGTATATAAAACAATAGTATAATAAACAAGTTTTAAACACAAACTCATTCCCTTCATCTATCTCCTTCCATATCTGTAACATCATCTCATCTCCCCCAACACCCTCTCAGACTCTGGTCGACAAGCCAACTCCCTCTTGGCTTGCCTCAGTGGCCCGCAGCCCTCAAACTGGCTCACGGCCGGAAAAATCACACTCAGAGGAAGGTAGAACACTCCACTCGCTAGTCCGGTGTATGCAAAACATAGGAAAGGTCCATAGCCGAAGATTCGGCATATGTATCGATCGATCAACTATACACTCTGCAGAGGTTTCACTAATCCACCAGATAACCATCATCGATGCACGCGCGCACCTAGGCAGATTCCAGGCGCCTACTGCCATAGGCGATGCCACTCTACCATCCAGCACTGGATCACTGAAACTGTGAAGAGAGCATGTATCCGCTCCCGTAGAGGATGCCATGCCATGTACCCACTCCCGAAGGGGGTGCCATGATCGTCTCGGTAGGGTGTTAGCTCCATCCCATGTATATACCTTCCTATCACTTCTCGCCTAGCAGTAGTGGCATCGACCTATCCAGCGGTTCGACCGTCTCTCCCCATGGAGAGCGAGTGGAAAGCAAGAGATTCCTATGTCCGGATACCAGCGCAACAGTTCCTAGATTTGACCAAACCGGGATATCTTCATCAGGGTTTATCTTTAACGTGCTACCACGGCACCTTCATCCCGGGCTCCACCTCTCAGAGGATCACACCCAAGGACCACCATCACATCTCAGTTAGCCCGCCACAGGCTCCTCTCATGGGAATGTCCAGAACCATTCCCTGGCAAGACTTGCTCCAAAAGCTCGTCGTAGATCCCGGCTCGATCGACTCAACCCTCACCCTACTCCTTGCCGTAAGCTCCACCCCAAACCCGGATACAACATCATCAGCTCACATGCCCATCTGAAACATCAACTCACACATTCAGCCTGGCACCCTCCAGGCCTTCCCCGGGTTCATCACGTCGCATCAAAATGTAAGCGAGTGAAGTATAGAAATATAAGTATAGCAGATAAGCAGGTGGCTATCATAACAGCGGGTAAGCAGGTGATAGTTTACAACAAGGTAGGGTTCATCAAATAAATACTCTATCATGCAGTCCTAGCACAGGCATAGCATTATAGCAATATGAATTTAAAGCACTAGCCACACTATAATTGCCACGCGTAATGGGATCTATGAGGTTGGATGGTGTGTGGCACCTTCACTGACGTAGCTGTCGGACTTCTCCTGGTACTCACTGTCGTCAGACTTGTCCTCGCTCGAGCCTGTAACGAGATTTAACGGTCGTGGAAGCGACCCCTATAGATTAGCACAAAGAACGAATGCAAAATAGAAGATCCAAATACACTCAAACATAGCCTAGATAGATAGGGCTCGATTTATAGAAAATTTGGATATGTGGATGATAATTTTCTAAGCTCGTATGAATTAGTTATGAATTTTCAAAGATTTAACCATTTTCTGAAAATAAAAAGGGCTCGAGGGTACGGTCTCGATGGTTACGGTCTCGAGGGGTATGGTCTCGAGGGGTATGGTCTCGAGGGCTGGCTCGTTCACCGGGCGAAGTTCCGTCCTCGAGGGGTCGCCCGAGTTGTTACCTCCCGTGTACAGTACCAGTCCGTTCGGTAGCCTCTCGAGTGTACAGTACTAGTCCGTTCGGTAGCCTATGGAGCAGGCTTTTGGCTTTAGGCCGTCGTTGTCCGTTCGTGGGTTAGCCCGATATGTCTTAGCCTGCGGGCCTTCGTACGTTAGCGCGGGAGGTTATCGGAGGGGTCGAGTTGCTGATTTTGCGGGGTTTTAGTTCGGTAAACCAGGGGTTTGGGGTACCCGTTTCCAGGGTATCGATAGTAGCCCCCGAGCCCCTGCGCGAGTGTCACTCGGGGAGGGGTCAGGAATTTGGAAATGGGACGTGATTCGGATTTTTTCGTGGGGGCACGCGAGCGACCCCCGTGGGGGTAGCCCCCAAGGCCTCGTAGGAGTCGAAAGACTCCTGTGAGGGCTTTATTTATATTTAGTTAAAGGGTGCTCGTCCAGTCGGGTACAGGCCTAAACTGGAATCATAGCGCTTTACCAAGGGGAGCCCCCGAGGATTTTCGACCCTCTTTCGTCGAGGGGCACCAGGCACAGGCGAGCCCCCGAGCCTCGTGCGGCTGGGGCGTTGCTGGCCTCGGCATTCTTCTCACGAGTCCTTTCGATCGGACGTGAGGCGAGAAGCATCGGACTACCCTCGATAGGGTGAGCCGCGAAGTTCTCAGTGAGCTGGTAACGGGAAAATCCAAGTGAGAGCCCGTTCCTCGTTCGATAGAGGTCGGCAGGAGGCCCGAAGGCGGTCTCATTAAAGCAAAATGCAATGGTCCTACGGATACCGATTCCATTCGATAGGTCTCAGTGGCTTGATGCCTCCCTTCGGAGGGATTCCATAAAGTCTATAACGTTTCGCCTTGGATGCGTCCAAAGGGGTCTCGAGAGTTCGTTCTCGAGCAGGGCCTCGTGTTGGCTCCCCCTTGGTCACCCCTGACTCGAGTGCTCAAGGGCGGCTGTCGAACCCTGTTCGTGGGGTCAGCCTTCGCTCCTTCGAGGCTTGGGGCCGGAGCCCAATTTTTTGGTGCTCAAGGGCGGCCGTTGAGCCCTCACTCGAGGACCGGCCTTCGCTCCCTTAAGACTTTGTGGTAGGGTCGGAGCCCATTTTCACCTTTCGTGGAAATCTCCGTCGGCGAGTAACCGTTCTTTTTTGGCGCTCAAGGGCGGCCGTTGAGCCCTCACTTGAGGATCGGCCTTCGCTCCCTCGAGGCTTTGAGGTGGCTCAAGGGCGGCTGTTGAGCCCTCACTCGAGGACTGGCCTTTGCTCCCTCGAGGCTTTGACGTGGCTCAAGGGCGGCCATTGAGCCCTCACTCGAGGAC
>CM041628.1:32709114-32821539 GCA_023333625.1 Bothriochloa decipiens
GGCTTTGACGTGGCTCAAGGGCGGCCATTGAGCCCTCACTCGAGGACCGACCTTCGCTCCCTCGAGGCTTTGAGGTGGGGACAGAGCCTTGTTTTATCTTTCGTAGGAAACTCCGTTAGCGAGCAACGGTTTTCTTTTCTTATCGTTGGACGCGCCTTCTGAGGAGAAGGGCTTCAGCGGTGCGATCGTGGCGGGCCCGAGCAATGGCTCTCTGTCAGAGGTGTGACGCGTGGGTCCGGTCGAGGGTCGAGGGGGGAACGGTCAGGTAAACGCATTAATTGCGGGGAGTTACCTTTTTCCTGCCGCCGGACTCCGCCCGTTGCTCTTCCCGAGTATAAAAACGGGGGGGGGGGACAAGTGTTCGCTCTCACGTTTGCCATCCTTTCGAACTCCTGCTATCCTGCGCGAGCCTCGTCGCGTGAGGGTAAAAACTTAGAGCGAGAAGTCGCGATTGGGAACCTTCCTGGTCGCCCGTCCGCTGAGGAGATTCGTGCTATTGCCGCCGCCGCCGCGCCCACCGAGCAGATCTATGCTGCTGCCGCCGCCATGGCCCCCGTCCTCCAGCCCGCCGAGCCTTGGCGCCCGTCGGCCGTGACGCGGCAAAGGCTGACCGAGCTGGTGAGGGAAGGACTTCTCCGTCCCGTCACCGATTCGAATCGGCCAGAGTGGATTGCGCCGCCCAAGGACCACGAAGAGCCAAATCCGCCGGAGGGGTATGTGGTGAGCTTCCTCAAGTACCATCGGCATGGGTTCAGTGTGCCCCCGAGCGAGTTCATGCGGGGGCTGATGAACTTCTACGGCGTCGGGCTCCACCATTTCTCCCCCAACGCCATCTCCAATGCCGCCATCTTCGCGGCCGTCTATGAGGGCTACCTCGGGATGGTGCCACATTGGGAGCTATGGCTCCACCTTTACAAGGGGGAGTGGTTCGCCTCCCCGGTGGCACAAGGAGTAAGGCGAATCGTCAGGGCGGGGTGCCTCAACTTCGCGTTGAAGACCGGAAGGTCGGAGGAGCCACGCGAGTACATCCCCACCGGGTTGACGTCCAACCACTCCCGGTGGGACGAGCAGTGGTTCTACCTTCACAACGACGGCGGCTACCTCCCGCCGTACACCGGGCGGCTCATCGCCGAGCGTCCATACAACTGGCCGCACGGTGTCGCGGGAGATCTTCAGCGTTGACTTCATCCCCTCGTCGTCGTGATGAGGACCCTTCGAGAGGCGGGCCTGACGGCGGGTGTGGTGGTCTCGGCCTTCCACAGTCGACGGGTGCTCCCTCTGATGGAGCGCCCGTTGCGGTTGGACGAGATGCTCCCCTCGGCGGTGCCCGAGGTTCTCAAGAGGTGCCGGATGTCCGGCGAGAGGCCGTCCGCTATGAAAATCATCGCGCGAGTAAAGGGGATGGTGGCTGGCTCGTTCAGGGTGGAAGACGTCAACCGCCTCCCTATGCGGCCCGAGGAGGGTTGCCTCGACCTGGTGAGTGCCTTGAGCCGTGCCTTTCATGTTTTCCCCCTTCCCTTTCTCTTGTCCCTGTGACTAAAAGTCTTTGTGTAGGGGAGAATCGACTACCGGAGATCGAGGCCCCCGCTGAGGGAGGACGCTCCTGATCGTCAAGTAAGACGCTTCACCGCCCAGCAAGAGAAGCGGAGTAAGGACGAGGAGGAGAAGAGAAAAGCTAAGAAGCTCCAGGAGCACGAACGACTCACGAAGCGTCGCGCTGAGCAGAGGCGCGAAGGGCTCCCGGAGGAGTCTCCCTCGTCCGAGGGAGATGAAGATGACGATGATAGTGAAGACATCGAGGGGGTGGAGGGGCGCCTCGACCGCATCTTGTCAGGTTCCTCCCATGCTGACCGCCCCTTCGTGCAGGAGGAGGTGGCGGAGCAGCGCGCCCCCCAGCCGGTGGCGTCGGCCTCGGAGCGCCGGCGTGGAAAAAGGGGGGCTGAGGCCTCGCCTTGAGGGGGTTCACCCCCCTCGCGTCGTACTCGAGGTGGGACCCCGCCCACTTCGATCCAGGAAACCCGGTCTCGGTCGTCGGCGTGGGCGGAGCAGAGCCGTGCCCAGGAGGCCCCGTCGAAGCAGGGAGGTGCGACGACCCCATCGACGGCCCCGAGCAGCCTCAGCCCTGGGAAGGGCTCGGCTTCGGGAGGGGTCTCAAAATCTGCTGGCGATTTGAGGGGACCCAAAGGCCTCTATCCTCTTCGGGTAAGTGTCGTTGTTTCACTTTCTCTTCGTTGCGTCTTGCTTGTGTCGTTTAATAGACTTTTTGCCGTTCTGCTTCCTATCCAGGCCCAAACGCCAAATCGAGGAGGCCTCTCTTACGCCGGCTAAGCAGCTCAAGATGGATGCAGTCGCGAAGATGGAGGCCCCGGTCACAGGTGCGACATCGAGGCCCTTGGCTCCGTGGGAAGCCAAGTGGTTATCCTCAGCCCTCGGTGCTCTGGCGCGCGATAGGCTGACGGGTTCCACTCTTGCTGCAGGGTCGAGCGTCTCGGGGTCCGCGGCGGGCGGTGACTCTAAGCCGGGGAGGACGCATGAGGGAGGGAGCGCCTCCTTGACGTCGTCACCTGTGGCCCTCGACCTCGGCCCGACACCAGGGGGTGGTGCCCCGACGCTGGGAGCCTCCACTCCTGGCGGGCCGGAGGCCTCGATCCCCACACCCAAGGCGGGAGCCCCCGAGGGCCACGAGCCGAGAGAGGAGGTAGTCGTCGTGGACCTCGAGGGTGAGGAGACCACGGCCCTTCCTCCCTCGACAGAAGAGCGGAGGCCCTGGCCGGTGGGTCTACGTGAGCTTGAGGCCCGGAGGGAGCCGGAGCAGGGGGCCCTGCAAGAAGCGGAGCTGCCACGGCCGCAGCAGGAGGAGGAGAAGGAGCCGTTGGAGCAGCGGGAGGAGGAAATTGGGGACCAACCCCAGCATCAGCAGGCGCAGTAGACGCCGCCAGGAGACACAGCGTCGCTGGGCCTGCCGGCGCAGCAACCGCTCGAGACGTCGGGGGCGGAGGCGACTTCCGGACTGCCCAAGCAATGGGTGTCCGTGATTACCCTGGACGAGCTGCTGGCCGAAGGGAAATGGCATCGAAGGCGTCGATGGTCCGGCGGCTGCCGGGGGCGCAACCAGAGGAGGCCTCAGTTCCGAACCCGGCGGCGAACGCATCGGTGGTGGTCCTGCCAGCGCCGCAAGTCGTGGTGTTGGGAGAGGCGACGGCCTCGACACATCCACTGCCGTCGGATGCGCCAGGAGCACCGTCGAGCCAGCCGCTACAACCGTCGACGGAGCGGCCAGAGAAGACGGCGGCTTCTGGACTGCTGAGGAGGTCGTCTTCCGACCGCGGGTTGAGGAGTGCCGGTGCTGTGTTGGAGTTCAGCGGCCCGATGGAGTTGGCCGTGCGTTACAGCGCCCCACACGACGTGGTGGATGAGATCGAGTCCTTGGCGCGAACCAAGGTCAAGACGGTTCTTCCATGTTGGGGCAAGGAGCGCATCATACTCCGGGAACCTGGCGACTCTAGCACTCCGGGGATCGAGATGAACGACCCGGCGGAAGTCAAGTGCTGGGAGGAGGCCGAGCGGTCCCGGGCGTGGCTGCGGCACTTGTTGAAGCTGGGCGTCGAGCTCGCCGAAGGCCTCGTCCGGAACCTCACGGTGAGTCACTGTGTAGGCCATATGCAGTTCTTTAAGTTCTTCCGTATGGGATGCCTTAACCCTCGATTTCCTGTCCCCAGGAGGCGCGGAGGCGTTCTTACTCCAAGTCAGACTTCATGAAACGCACAACAGCCGGGAGAAAGTGCTTCGCCAACTCGAAGCCGACCGCTCTGCGCAGGGCAGGGTGGCCGAGATCGAGGAGGAGCTGAAGCGGACCAGGGAGGAGGCCGCCCAAGCCAAAGAGGAGGCCGCCCGGGCGAAGGAGGACTCCGAGGCCGCTCGAGGAGAAAATGCCCACCTCAAGGAGGAGCTCAAGCGTGCCAAGGAGGAGGCTGACGCGGCCAAGGCCGAAGCGGAGAGGGCTAGGGGCGAGAGCATCCGAGCCTAGGAGCGCGTCGAGCTACTCGTGGGGGAAGCTCAAAGCTCCGTGGAGCGCATCCGCTCGCTCGAGGCCGATTTTGCTGAAGTCTCCATGGCACGCAACGCCCTCTCCGCCTTGGTCCAGGAGGAGAAGAACCGAGCCACTAGCCTAGAAACCCAGCTCGGGGCAATGAAGGCTACCCTCCAGGAGAAGGAGCAGGCCATCATCCTGGCTGGTGGTGCCCTCGAGACCCTCCGCTGTGAGAAGACGGAGGTGACCCGAGCCTTCAAGGAGGCCCAGCGAGAGCGGGACGAGGCTCGGGGGGAGCGCGACGCCGTGCTGGGGGATCGCAACGCCCTCGAGATTCGCTGTGCTGGTAAGTTCCTTAAAGGATTTTTGATCTTTTTCTTCCCGTATGGTTTGTTTAATTCTTGCTTTGTGTTTCAGGCCTCGAGTCTGAGCTGCTTGCTACCCAGACCGCCACCAAGGCGCTGCAGGAGAGCCTTGCGATGGAGGAGGCACTTCTTGGCTGGCTCTAGGTTGCCCTCGACGGCCTCTGCGCCTCCTGGGAGGTCGGGCCTGTCGAGGGTGTCGAAGAAGACATCCCGGGTGCCGCGCTCGTGGACCGGATCTACTACCTCGACGCCACCCTTCGAGATCGCGTGCGGGAGGCGCTTCACACCGGCGTGAAGCGGGCGCTTGCAGTGGTCTCTTCCGGCTTCGTCTTTGACGTGAACGTCGTGGCCCAAGGCTTCGTTCCCGATATCTCGAAGACCGACGCCGAGAATGAGGAGCGATGCCGAGGGCTCATCAATGACGCCAAGAAGCCGGGGGAGCGCTGGCGAAGCTGTTCGAGGACGAAGTCCTCCCCCCTGCGGATGGAGGGTACCACGTCGAGGAGGACGGCGACGGAGCGGGCTTGTAGGGCAAGGCTGGGCGAGGATGCCCATGTAATGAATTAGTTTTTGTAACTTATATTCATTGTGGCTTCGAAAACCTTTTTTGGACATTAATGTATCTATCGTAATGCAGATAGTCATTTTATTCTCGAGCCTTCTCTGCTTTCTTTTCACTTGGACTTTGCTTTTTTGACTGAGTTTTTGACGCATGCTCGTATCCCTCGAGGGGGGAGCGAGTGGAGGTACCGTAGCCCGGAGGCGTAGGAGAACTCCGGCTCGACAGCCCTCGATCCCTAGGGAGTTTGAGGCGTTTTCTACTTAGTCGCGAAGCGTATCGAGGCGTGAGAAAGAAGAGGCGCTCGAGTTTTGATCGCCTGACTTTCGCTTTTCGACTAAGTGTTCGACGCAGGCTCGTATCCCTCGAGGGGAGAGCGAGTGGAGGTACCATAGCCCGGAGGCGTAGGAGAGCTCTGGCTCGACAGCCCTCGACCCCTAGGGAGTTTGAGGCGCTTTCAGCTTAGTTGTATAGCGAAAGGGAGGCGTGCGAAAAAAAAGTTGTTCATATTTTTGGGAACTTAGGGGGTCCCCCCCGTTAGCCCCCGAGGGAGGCTCGACTCTGGCAAGACAGGGTCGAGGCTACCTCTTGCATGTACAATAACAAGTTTGAACTTATAATCGAAAGTACTCCTTATATTTGTTATGCGGAAATATACAAAACATGCGAGAATGTACAAGGGCACTGGTGCCCTAAGGGTAGAAACAACGTAGCTGTTCGATGTTCCATGCGTTGGTGAGGATTTCGCCTTTGTCGTTAGCGAGCTTGTACGTCCCGGGCTTTAGCACCTCAGCTACGGTGTATGGGCCTTCCCATGGCGGGGTCAGCTTGTGACGTCCCTTGTTGCTCTGTCGTCGACGTAGGACGAGGTCTCCAACCTGGAGGTCCCTCGGGGGCATGTGCTTGTCGTGGTAGCGTCGAAGTTTTTGCTGACACCTCGCGGAGTGAATTAGCGACATGTCTCGAGCCTCCTCGAGCTGGTCGACGGAGTTTGCGAGGGCTTCTTCGTTGCTTTGCTCGTTGTACGCCTTTAGTCGAGGGGATCTATACTCGAGGTCAGTGGGGAGGACGGTCTCAGACCCATAGACCAAGAAGAATGGGGTGAAGCCCATGGCTCGACTAGGTGTTGTCCTTAAGCTCCATAGGACCGACGGTAGCTCCGCGGCCCATTTTTTTCCGTGCTTGCTGAGGCGGTTGAGGATCCTTGGCTTGAGGCCCTGCAAAACCATGCCATTGGCGCGCTCAACCTGGCCGTTAGTTCGAGGATGTGCAACCGCGGACCAATTCACACGGATGTGATGGCGGTCGCAGAAGTCCAAGAACTTCTTGCTGGTGAACTGTGTGCTGTTGTCAGTGATGATGACGTTCGGGACCCCGAAGCGATGGATGATGTTGGTGAAGAACTCAACTGCCCGTTCAGAGCGGATGTTGCTGATGGGCCAGGCCTCGATCCACTTGGTAAACTTGTCAATGGCAATGAGCAGGTGCGTGTACCCTTTGGTTTTCCTCTTGAGAGGCCCCACAAGATCGAGCCTCCAGACCGCGAACAGCTAGGTAATGGGGATCATTTGTAGGGCGTGAGCTGGGAGGTGTGTCTGCTTGGCGTAGAATTGACACCCTTTGCAAGAACGAACAATGTTTGTGGCGTCGAAAATGGCGGTCGGCCAGTAGAATCCCTGTCGAAAGGCATTGCCTACGAGGGTCCTTGGTGCTGCGTGATGGTCGCAGGCCCCCGAGTGTATGTCCTCGAGGAGCCTCCTGCCTTCCTCGATGGTAATGCAGCGCTGAAGAACCCCTGAGGGGCTTCGCCTGTAGAGTTCCTTGCCGTCACCGTATATGACGTAGGACTTGGCCCGTCGCGCGATCCGTCGAGCTTCGGTCCGGTCCTCCGAAAGTTCTCCCCAAATGAGGCAGTCGAGTAAGGGGGCTCGCCAATCCGGTGGCGGATTCGACGGAGGAGGGTTCTCCTGGATCTCCATAACCTGGGCCCCGGTCGAGGGGGCCCCGGTCAAGGTCGTGGGGTGGAGCTTTGAGGGCGTAGTGCAAGCCCCCGATCCCAAATCGATGGAGGGCTCGAAGAGGTCCCTCGAGAACACGTCCGGAGGGACTGTACCTCGAGTCGACGCAATTTTTGCGAGCTCATCCGCGGCTTCGTTGTATCGTCGAGCGATATGACTAAGCTCGAGGCTGTGGAACTTGTCTTCCAACTTGTGCACTTCGTTGCAGTATGCTTCCATCTTGGCGTCATGGCAGCTCGAGGCCTTCATCACTTGGTCGATGATTAGCTGCGAGTTGCCTCAAACGTCGAGGCGTCGGACCCCGAGTTCAAGGGCGATTCGTAATCCAGCGAGAAGTGCTTCGTACTCCGCAACATTGTTAGAAGCGGCAAAGTGGATGTGAATGACGTAGCGCATGTGGACTCCGAGGGGTGAAATGAAGAGCAAGCCCGCGCCTGCTCCTGTCTTCATGAGCGACCCGTCGAAGTACATCGTCCACAGCTCGGCTTGGATTTGGACTGGCGGCAACTGAGTGTCGGTCCACTCGGCGACGAAATCCGCCAGCACTTGAGACTTGATGGCCTTCCGCGGTGCGTAGGTGATGGTCTCGCCCATTAGCTCGATCGACCACTTGGCAATCCTTCTAGCGGCCTCTCGGTTATGGATGATCTCCCCCAAGGGGAACGAGGATACCATGGTAACCGGGTGGCTGAGGAAATAGTGCTGGAGCTTGCGGTGTGTAAGGATGATGGCGTAGAGCAGCTTCTGCACCTGTGGGTAGCGGATTTTTGTTTCCGAAAGCACCTCGCTGACGAAGTAAACGGGCCGCTGGACTGGCAAAGCGCGCCCTTCCTCTTGCCTTTCCACCACTATGGCCGAGCTGACCACCTGAGTGGTTGCGGCAACATGGAGGAGGAGGGGCTCGGGTGGTTCAGTCGACGTCGCCAGTCGAGGAGGGACGAGAATCGGAGTGGATGTTAGCTTGGCTTTGAGTTCGTCGAGGGCCTCCTCGGCCTCCGTGGTCCACGTGAATCGCTCGGATTTTTTCAAGAGGCGGTACAGAGCCATGGCCTTCTCCCCTAATTGTGAGATAAAGCGGCTGAGGGCCGCGAGGCAGCCCGTGACCCTCTGCACACCCTTGAGATCCCGAATCGGCCCCATTCGCGTGATGGCCACCACCTTCTCGGGGTTGGCCTCGATCCCGCGCTGGGAGACGATGTACCCGAGGAGCATGCCCCGAGACACTCCGAAGACATATTTCTCAGGGTTGAGTCTTATGTTTTTGGCTCGAAGGCACCCGAACGCAATTTTGAGGTCTCGGATGAGGTTTTCCGCTCTTTTGGACTTGACCATGATGTCATCGACGTAGGCCTCGACCGTGTCGCCTATGTGTTCGCTGAAGACATGGAGCATGCACCGCTGATACGTCGCCCCAGCGTTTCGAAGGCCGAAGGGCATGGTGACGTAGCAGTACATGCTAAAAGGTGTGATGAAGGAAGTCGCGAGCTGGTCGGACTCTTTCATCTTGATTTGGTGGTAGCCGAAATAAGCATCGAGGAACGAGAGGGTTTCACATCCCGTGGTAGAGTCCACAATTTGATCAATGCGTGGTAAAGGAAACGGAACTTTGGGACATGCTTTGTTTAAACTAGTATAGTCAATACACATCCGCATTTTTCCATTCTTTTTCTTAACTAACACAGGATTAGCTAACCATTCGGGGTGATGGACCTCCTTGATGAATCCAGCCACCAAAAGCTTGTGTACCTCCTCGCCGATGATCCTGCGCTTCTCCTCATCGAAGCGGCGCAGGCGTTGTTTCACCGGTCTGGACCCGGCCCGGATTTCCAAGGCATGCTCGGCGACTTCCCTCGGTATGCCCGGCATATCCGAAGGACTCCACGCAAACATATCAGCGTTCGCGTGGAGAAAGTCGACGAGCACGGCTTCCTATTTGTCCTCGAGGTCGGCGCTGATCGTTAGCACCTTCTCGCATTGGAAGCTCGGGTCGAGGGGGACTTTCTTTGTGTCTTGTGCTGGCTCGAAGTTGCCGGCGTGTCGCTTGAGATCTGGCATCTCGTCGGTGAGGTGCTCGAGGGTCGCGGCTATCATGGCATTTTGCTCAACGGCCTCCCCATATTCGACGCATTCGACATCGCAGTCGTACGCGTGCTCGTAGGAGGAGGCGACAGTGATGACGCCTTTGGGTCCTGGCATCTTGAGCTTGAGGTAGGTGTAGTTCGGGATCGCCATGAACTGCGCGTAGCCCGGTCGGCCGATGATGTTGTGATACGTTCCGTGAAACCTGACCACCTCGAAGGTGAGGGTCTCTTTCCTGAAGTTGGCAGGGGTGCCAAAACAGACAGGAAGGTCAATACGGCGACGGGGAAAGCCTTCTTCCCTGGCACGACGCCATGGAACCCCCCGGCACTGGGTCAGAGTTGGTGCCTCCTGACTCCCAGGAGGTCGATGGTCTCGAGGTAGATGACATTTAGGCTGCTGCCACCGTCCATGAGGACCTTCGAGAGGTGGGTGTTGATGATGATTGTGTCGACGATGAGCGGATAGGCCCCAGGGTTGGGGACTCGATCCGGATGGTCATCGCGGTCGAACGTGATGGGCGCATCAGACCAGTCAAGGTAGTGAGGGGTCGCAACACGAGCGGAGAAGACCTCTCGACGCTCCCGCTTACGCTGTCGGGGCGTGAGCTGGGTCGAGGGGCCCCTGTAGATCCTGTAGTAGTCATAGACTTCGGGGAATTTTCCGTCTTCCCCGTTGTCTCCCTCACCACCACCTTGGTCTTTCTTATCGTCACCTTTCTTCATGCCCACTTGCTCAAAGTGCCTTCGAAGCATGCGGCAGTCCTTAAGCTTGTGCCTTGCCCCGTCCTTATGATAAGGACAAGGCTCCTCGAGCATTTTGTCGAAGATGGCGCCCTCGGGGGGCCTCGAGGTCTTTTGCGTTTGGTTGCAGCGACGAGATCGTCTTCTGCAGCCTCACGCTTGCCTTGCTGATTTTTCTTCTTCTTCTTATTTCTCTTCGGCCCTTTGCTCGAGCCTCTGGCGTTGTCGGCTACCGGCGTTTTTCCTTTGTCCTTCCCGTCGCTGAAGAAGGCGCCGATGGCCTCTTCGCCAGCCGCGTAGTTGGCGACCACATCCATGAGCTCATCGACGGTGTCGAGGCGGTTACGCCCTAACTCATGAACTAGGTCCTTGCAGGTTGTACCCGCAACAAACGCTAGAACGACGTCGAGATCGCAGATGTGGGGTAGCTCGGTGCGGAGCTTGGAGAATCATCGAGCAAAGTCACGGAGAGACTCCCCTATTTTCTGCTTGCAGTTGCGCAGTTCTCAGGAGTTCCCGGGACGCACGTAGGTACCTTTGAAGTTCCCCTCGAAGATCCGGACAAGGTCGGTCCAGCCGCGAATCTGGTCAGGGGGAAGCTCCTCGAGCCATCTACATGCGATGTCAGACAGGAACAGGGGAAGGTGACATATGATGGCGTGATCGTCACGCGCCCCGCCCGCCTGACAAGCCAACCGGAAGTCGACTAGCCAGAGCTCGGGATTGGTTTCGCCGTTGTATTTGACGAGGCTCGTGGGGGTCAAAACTTGTCGGGCAGCTGGGCGCAGCGGATCTTCCTGCTGAAGAACCGAGGGCCCGGTGGCTCCGGGGCCTGTCGGTCTTCTTTGCTGTCGTAACGCCCTCCACGATGGGTGCTGTACCCTCGATCCTCAGCATCCCCGTGCTTGCGTCTGCGGTTCTCGACAATGTCGAGGCGCGCGTCGCGGGGAGCACTGTCGTCGTTGATACGTCCTCGGGCCGGCTTCTCCTTCTGTCGAGGGGCCGCCCCCTGATCGACCGAGCCCTCCCTTTCGGGCCGGGAGGGCTCAACCTGAGGCTCGGAGGCAGCCCCTCGACGCCTCGAGGCTGAGCTTTCGGCTTGCTGGACAGCAGCAACTCGGAGGAGATCCTCGACCTCATATTGTATCCGTCGAGCTTGCGAGTTGGATGGCGCGGGCATATTGCGAAGGAGCATAGCCGCCGCAACAATGTTCTGGCTTGCTCGGGGATAGCGGTTGGCGGGTTGCTCGGGTGCTCCTGGCTCGATGATCTGCTGGTTGACTTCTCGGGCCCTGGTTCGGGCTCTACCGCCGGGCAGTCGCCGCTCTTGCTCGAGGGTCAGCTCGAGTAGGCGCAAGCGTTCCTGCTCGTCGGCGAGCTTCGCCTGCAACTCTTGAATCTGTGCCAGCTGTGCGTCCTGCTCGCCAGGACGGGGGCACGCTTCTCGGGGTGCGTCTGGTTGTCGGCCCTCTGCTCTGGGGGAGCGTCTCCCGCCACAGCGGTAGCCGTCGCGGCCGCTGGATCAACGGTGTCCTGATTGGAGTCGACATCACCATCGATGTGGAGGCACTCACAGGTAGGATCCCAATGATCAGAGTCAGAGTCGAGGTTGCCACAGTAGAAGACAGGGAATTGCCCCCGCGCCTCCTCCTGCAGCTGCCGTCGGAGTGTGCCGACGGTGTGCCTCCGGGGGCCGGGGGCTCTTACGAAGGCCAAGCCCTCGGAGGCCGGTGTGGCAGTCTCCACATCCGTTATTGCACGGAGAAGGGCGCCTAGGCGGTTCTCCAACGTGCTCATGTTGGAGTGGGTCGTTGTCAAGATCGTCGTCGTGGGAATGTCGAAGTCGAACGTAGGCCACCGACGATACTCGAACAGCTCGTGCGGGAGCGGGCTCGACCGAGCGGGGGTTTCATCGCGTTTCCTCAACGTGCGTACTGCGAAGGTGAAGTCGGGGTTGCGGTAGCGATGACGGTGCCGACCGTGCCTCCTTCTGGATGTGGAAGCAAGGTCGTGAGACTGGTGAGCGGCCCCCCAAGGGCGTGGGGGCGTACCACGAGCTCCGTTCGGGTCACTGATTGAGACCAGGGTCATGTCGTAGCCCTGGCCGAGGGTCATGAACTCCAGGCTCCCAAACCAGATCACTGTAGCGTGCGAAAGTGGTGAAACAAAGTTGCCCATCCGGAAAAATGGCGGGAAATCATTAGTGACACGTGGTTCCCCTACCTGGCGCGCCAACTGTCGGTGTTCAGACCCTCGAGGGGTTAACACCAACGAGTAATATTGTAATTGTGTGCTCCCTAATCCGGTGGGTGATGCAAGAAGGACGCAATAATTTATCCTGGTTCGAGCAAAGAAGGCCCTACGTCCAGCGGCGGGAGGATAGTTCGTGGTATCTTGCACCGAAGTGCTAGTACAGGGGAAAATACAAGCAGATGTGAGGAGTGTGAGGTGGGGCTTTGGCGGTCGGACGCCTAGTCCTCGACCTTACACAAGCTCACAGTGTCGTTCTATGATCTAAAGCCTTAGCTATGCTCTAGATCCTCCTGTTCGGGTCCGGGTCCTCCGTTCTAATGTCCTGGCGCCTCCTTTTATAGATGAAGGAGGGGCACAGGGGTACATGTGATTCAAGTTCGCATGGCGGATGAAGTATGACGTTGAGGCCGATCACGTCGGTGCCGCTGTAGTGATGTACGTCAGTATGGGAGGCCCTGCAGCCGTCGTGTCGGGAGTTGTTGAGGTTCTGCTCGAGGGTTCGTTGATGAAGTCGAGGGGCGACGGTCGAGGGTCTTAGCTGGAGTCGTGGGGTTCGTGCCGAGGAGGTCGAGCTTCGCTGGATAAGGCCGAATCCCGGAAAATGCAGGAAACGTGCTAGTTTATACGTCTCGAGGTGGTGCTGGACGTGGCACAGTGCTCGGTATGGTGCAACAGCGTAGTACTACTTGCGGGATTCCAGGGCATGGGCGGTAAAGCAGATTTGACTACCACGCCTGCAACTATTACCGTAACTGTGGCCATACGGTTAGGCGGGGGTAGGTAGATTGCATTAAATGCGCCTGGATCCGTACGGGAGAGTCGATAGCCGAGGGGTGCACCGTCCTCGAGGACCACCCATTCGCCCGGGCGAAGTTCCGTCCTCGAGGGCTGGCTTGTTCACCGGGCGGAGTTCCGTCCTCGAGGGGTCGCCCGAGTTGTAACCTCCCGTGTACAGTACCAGTCCGTTCGGTAGCCTCTTGAGTGTACAGTACTAGTCCGTTCGGTAGCCTATGGAGCAGGATTTTGGCTTTGGGCCGTCGTCGTCCGTTCGTGGGTTAGCCCGATATGTCTTAGCCTGCGGGCCTTTGTACGTTAGCGCGGGAGGTTACCAGAGGGGTCGAGTTGCTGATTTTACGGGGTTTTAGTTTGGTAAACCAGGGGTTTGGGGTACCCGTTTCCAGGGTATCGACATCAGGGTAATCAGATGGCCTTGGTTGCACTGTGCTTTTGCTTCTGCTTTCTTCAGGGCTTTTACGAGCATTGACTTCTCACACTACACGGTGAAGTTGCTCTTGCCATCTTCCCGTCTTCTCTTCTGTAGTTCTTTGATCTCCATATCCTTGTCCATCTTCTCTCCCTCCAACTGGAGAACTCTTGCATCGAGGTAGTAGTTTTGGAGTCCGATGTCCTCAACCTTGTCTCGCAGGTCAGCGACCTCGGCTCTGTGAGCCCTTGCCTGACGTGCGAGCTTGTCCTTCAGCTGGGCGACTGTAGCCTCGAGCTCTTCTTTCTCCTTAGCTTCCTGCTTGCAGAACTCCTGGTACTCCATCAGAGTGTTGCGGTCGAGGCGTCTCTTCTTCTCCAGGTGCTCTATGTAGCGGTTCTGCTCAAAGAGGTGAGCGACGGAGGCACGGTTGCAAAGACTGGTCTCAGCTAGGATGATTGGCCTGACTAGATCATCCTGCTGCTCTGGTGTGAGGAGAGAGTTCAGGGCCTGAGGAAGTAGACGAAACTCTATATTGTGAAGATGCTCGTAAGCGATCTTCATCACTTCACGTAGGGCCTTGAGTGACACAGCCTGGATTCCTTCCTCGATTGAGTCCTCAATTGTCATCTCCAGGAGAGCTGGTACTGAGGGCAGAGTCTGACTTGCAGGGATCTCTAGGTGAGTGACCACGTAACCCTTGATTCCTCCTTCTGAGTCCGATGCTCCATTGCAGGTGTACTTGATCTCCTCGACAGGCACTCCGAGTACTCCCAAAACACGACGCAGAGTGTACGAAAAGCCTGGGAACTCCTGTCCCTCGTAGGTGAACTCAGCCTTAGGCATGCTGCTCAACGGTCCAAGCGAGGGTCCAAAGCTTGTCATCTGCACATTTCAAAGGGAAGAAGGGTCAGCAAGTCAGTAACAATAGAGAAGCCTTGCATAAGAAGAAATGCAAGGTCGGTATATAACCGAAAGAAAAAACTGGTTTGTCCTGTACTAACGTCCATTTCTAGGGTTTCGTCCTAAGGTCAAGTATGGCTCTGATATCAACTGAAACGACCTTGATTTCCGTGAAGGGAAATCCACAGTGTCGGAGTGTAATATGACCATTTAAATCACATTACCCGATAACAGTTGAATCCATGATCCATACATCGAACAAAAGAGAGCAAATAGAGGGGGTTACAATAACTTATTACATCGCCACAGGGCGGAATCAGAGTTCATGCAGCATAACAGTAAAAGCTTGAGGTGCGAAAGCTATCTTCTTCTCTCTAACTTGAGCGTAGACATGAAACCCTCAATTGCTGTACTTCCCAGATGAGTAGTCACTCCTTGAACCTGAAACCAAATTTTTAGTACGATTTGTACTGGCCACACTCCCATCCTATGCATTGCTTTATGGAAGTGGATGCAAAAATAAGGATATCTCAAAAGGAACCTATAAGGCTGGGGTTTTCCTATGAATTGTTCAAGTATATAAAACAATAGTATAATAAACAAGTTTTAAACACAAACTCATTCCCTTCATCTATCTCCTTCCATATCTGTAACATCATCTCATCTCCCCCAACACCTACTCAGACTCTGGTCGACAAGCCAACTCCCTCTTGGCTTGCCTCAGCGGCCCGCAGCCCTCAAACTGGCTCACGGCCAGAAAAATCACACTCAGAGGAAGGTAGAACACTCCACTCGCTAGTCCGGTGCATGCAAAACATAGGAAAGGTCCATAGCCGAAGATTCGGCATATGTATCGATCGATCAACCATACACTCTGCAGAGGTTTCACTAATCCACCAGATAACCATCATCGATGCACGCGCACACCTAGGCAGATTTCGGGCGCCTACTGCCATAGGCGCTGCCACTCTACCATCCAGCACTGGATCACTAGAACTGTGAAGAGAGCATGTATCCGCTCCCGTAGAGGATGCCATGCCATGTACCCACTCCCGAAGGGGGTGCCATGATCGTCTCGGTAGGGTGTTAGCTCCATCCCATGCATATACCTTCCTATCACTTCTCGCCTAGCAGTAGTGGCATCGACCTATCCAGCGGTTTGGCCGTCTCCCCCCCATGGAGAGCGAGTGGAAAGCAAGAGATTCCTATGTCTGGATACCAGCGCAACAGTTCCTAGATTTGACCAAACCGGGATATCTTCATCAGGGTTTATCTTTAACGTGCTACCACGGCACCTTCATCCCAGGCTCCACCTCTTAGAGGATCACACCCAAGGACCACCATCACATCTCAGTTAGCCCGCCACAGGCTCCTCTCATGGGAATGTCCAGAACCATTCCCTGGCAAGACTTGCTCCAAAAGCTCGTCGTAGATCCCGGCTCGATCGACTCAACCCTCACCCTACTCCCTGCCGTAAGCTCCACCCCAAACCCGGATACAACATCATCAGCTCACATGCCCATCTGAAACATCAACTCACACATTCAGCCTGGCACCCTCCAGGCCTTCCCCGGGTTCATCACATCGCATCAAAATGTAAGCGAGTAAAGTATAGAAATATAAGTATAGCAGATAAGCAGGTGGCTATCATAACAGCGGGTAAGCAGGTGATAGTTTACAACAAGGTAGGGTTCATCAAATAGATACTCTATCATGCAATCCTAGCACAGGCATAGCATTATAGCAACATGAATTTAAAGCACTAGCCACACTATAATTGCCATGCGTAATGGGATCTACGAGGTTGGATGGTGTGTGTCACCTTCACTGACGTAGCTGTTGGACTTCTCCTGGTAGTCACTGTCGTCAGACTTGTCCTCGCTCGAGCCTGTAACGAGATTTAACGGTCACGGAAGCGACCCTTATAGATTAGCACAAAGAATGAATGCAAAATAGAAGATCCAAATACACTCAAACATAGCCTAGATAGATAGGGCTCGATTTATAGAAAATTTAGATATGTGGATCATAATTTTCTGAGCTCGTATGAATTAGTTATGAATTTTCAAAGATTTAACCATTTTCTAAAAATAAAAAGGGCTCGAGGGTACGGTCTCGATGGTTACGGTCTCGAGGGGTATGATCTCGAGGGGTATGGTCTCGAGGGTATGCTCTCGAGGGGTACGGTCTCGAGGATACTGTCTCGAGGGTTATGGTCTCGAGGGTTAGGTCTCGAGGGGGTATGGTCTCGAGGATACTGTCTCGAGGGGTATGGTCTCAAGGGCAGCCTGTCTCTGCTCGAATCCAAGTCTTGGCTGGGCTCGGGAGTGCAATTAGGGTTGCCTTGCACTCCTACACTGCACCTGCAGCGACCAATTCACGCGGCGGAGTCCGCGCAAAGGCCAAGTCCACAGCGGTTCTTCGGCAGAACGGTGGTGCTCGGTGCTCGAGGGTCGGTTTGTCGAAGGGTCAAACTCGAGGGTCGGTTCGAGCGCGTGATCCGTCTCGGACGAGATCGGCTCGAACGCAGAGTTCCTCCTTGGCGATCGGCGGTGGGGAAACCCTCGATTCCTGGTGCCACAATGGATCTCTGGCGCCATTAACCCGCCCATCGGTTTTGGGGCTTCACGACGGTCACGTTGATGGGCTTCAGGGCGGCAGCTTTGCTTCCGGTGACGAGCTCTATGGCGGATGGCGGCTCGATGGCGACGGCGCTCGATGTACACTTCACACCGAGTCACTCTCCAACTCCAATTGGTGGCGTAAATGGGCGATTGGAGTCACGCAGCACCTGCTCGAGGTGCCGGCGATGACCAAAACACACGGCGGAGTCCGCGCGGGCAGCAACTCCCACGGCGGAGCTTCGACAAGTCCTCGGTGCACGGCAACGGCACTCCGAGAGGGTCCATGGTCTCCATCTCCTTGCCCAATCGATGCAGCTCGTCACGGCGGAGCTTCCCGGCTTCTTCTTGCTCCTCGGGGTGATCGAAGGTGGCAGGAAATGACGGTGAACGGTGGCGTTCTGGAGCGGCAACGCTCTGACACATCGACGACAAGGTGGTTCGGGTCGGTGCTCTGGCGAGGCAAACACGGAGCTAGGGTGTGCACGGGGTCCATCTCATCAAGGCGAGCGCGGATCCGGAAACAATGGAGGTCGAGGCTCAACGGAAAGGCGGCTGGGTGATCTCGCCACGACGGCGCTTGGCGCGCGGCGATGAACTGGGCGGCTTCCGTTCTGGCATCCTCCCGATGCCGTGGTCCAAGGAGGCTCGGCTAGTCTTGTGTGTGTGTGCGGTGTGTCTAGTGAGGTCGGTAGCGACCTAGGCCTACGTGCTCACGGCGGAGCGCCATGGCCAACAGCACGGCGGAGGGTTCGAGAGAGCGGCGATGGCGGTGCACACCGACGGGTCGAAGAGGATGGAGGTGCGGTACAAGTCCAAGCGGCTCCGGCTCACGGTACTGCTCCTCCTTCCTGCTCCCGATGCAGCAGCGGTGGCTCCGAGTCGACGGTCTTCCTTCCCAATTCTGGCGGCGGCTTCTTCTCCTTCCCCGACTCCTTTCTTCCCCCTTCCTTCAGCTCTTCTCCAATCAAGGCTGGCAAGGTGGAATTGAGCTCCACTAGAGCGGTGGCGGCGGCCTGGGACCCCTAGGGTGCCGGGGGTGCTTGCTTTATAGGGCGGACGCGGAGGTAGGTAGCCGACGGACGGTCGATCACGGCTTCTGCTTGATCGAGCGGCCAAGGGATGTCCATGTCAGCAGCTGAGGCTCGATCTGGGTCCAGAGAGCAGCGAGAGGGGGCTAGGTAGCGCTGGGTGTCAAGTTCCTTACGGCGGCAGCGTTCCACTGCGGCAACAGCGCAGGTGCGTGCGCGCGGAGAATCTTGCATGTGGCCGTGGGCACTTTGCGCGGGCTGGTCGGTCCAGGTGGATTGCGGGCGCGCGTCGATGCGGGGCGACACGGGATCGAGCGGTCAAGGCAGGTTGCTTCGAGGCGACGCGAGGGAACAGTGCTGACGCAAGCGCGCGCGGTCGGTCGGGTGACCTCAGCGGGCGCGATGACATGTGGGTCCCGCTGCGGGACCCCATCGTCAGTGGCTGCGGTGGCTCGGTGCGGCGCGCGTGCGGGCCGGGCTGGCTAGGCTGCTCGGGCCGGTTCCTTCTTTTCTTTTTCCTTTTCTTTTCCTTTTTCATTTTCAAATACATTTTTATATATACTTATATATATATGGTGTGCTAAATTTGTGCAACAAAATAGTGAGCATACATGGCCCAAATAATGCTAGGGTATTATTCCCTTAATATTTATTTGCCAAAATAAATATTATGTTTTCATTTTTATTATTCAACTCATAAACCAAATAAGAATCCAACTCACTCTTTTTAATGCAACATGATGATTAAACTATTGAAACATTAAAATGTAACATGTGAACATAGAGCATTGTTATGAGATGTTAATTAATTTGCAACATATGAATGCCATGCATGACATGCTAGGGTTGATGCATATGTAAGGGGTAGATGATGACATGTCGCACCACATCACTCAGGGTTTTGTCGAAAAATTTTATAGTTCGAATTTTTGGGTTGTTACAACCGGTGCCCACGCTGTGACTATATTTAGAATCTTGGCACCGGTGTGAGGTGGAGGAGAGGGTATTTTTCAGCACCGGCAACGTTGTCGATAGTCTGATGCGAGGAAGACAGCTGTCGAGGCGTCGTACGAACTGGATCACTCCATCCAGCATGCTCGTGGCTACCATCTTCCATTTAGACCCCTCGCATCCCAGAGAAAACACACGACGAGCCCAATGCCGTTTTGCGATTTTGCCTAGAGGCCCTCGCCGGCCGCCGCCCACTACGTCTGTACTCAACAACCACAGTGGGCGTTTTGCCTTTACCGTGGCGGGCAAGGGCGTCCGCTTCCGTTGCCATGCCACGGTAAATGGCGGCAGCACCGTAGCGGCCCGCTACCGTAAACCACACGTACCGCAGCGGGCGCATTAAGATGCCCACTGCGGTAAAGAATTCCAAAAAAAGAAAGAAAACCCTAGATGAGCCCGACGAGCCCACTAGGGTTGCAGCGCCACCGCCACCGGCTCGAGGACACCGTGCCACCAGATCGAGGCCTCCGCGTCGTCGGAAGGCCAGATCGAGGGAGCCGCACCGTCGAAAGGCCGGATCAAGGTAGCCACGCCGCCGTAAGGCCTAGAACCGCCCTCCACCGCCGGATCTATGAACAGGAGAGAGAGGGACGAGTGAAGTGAGAGAGGGGAGTGAGGGACGAGTGAGGTGAGAGAGGGACGAACCTGGATTCCGCCGCCGAGCTCCACGCGCTGAGCGCCGCGCGCTCTGGGCTCCTCTTGCCGAGCGCCGCCGAGGGAGGAAGGAGGGGGTGCCCTATAACACTCTGGTGTAAAGCATGCATAATCACTTGCATTCTTAAGCATAAGCATCATTATGCATAGCATTGATGAAAAGAGCAATTGTTATTTTATGTGGATGCTTGAATTATTCAAATTATGGTTGCATTTCACATGAAGTGGATAAGTGGTATGAGTGTTTGGTGTTTGATGACTTCTAAAGTAACCTAGACATGATTAGGACACCAAATGAACCTAGGTTTATGTTCATGGTTTTGGTTAATTAAGCTTTGATGTCATGGTTGACCAAGGTGGACCATGAAAGTGATTTTGTTTGACTGATTTGAAAGTGGTAGCTAGATTATTTGCATGTGTGTACACCCTAAATAAAGTTTGTAGAGAATTTCATAAGGAACAAAAATTGTTATTATCACTTTTCATGAAAATGCTTGGAAGATGTTCAAAAATATTAAAAAAGGCAGATTTGGGGGCTGTTTTTCCATTTTAGGGGATTTTAAGGGTATTTTAATTTGGATTTTTGTATTTTAAAATCTATATAGAATCTGGCCATACTTTGTATAGATGAAATGTTCTACTCTTTTAGAGCTACATTTTCTTCAATATAAGTTTTGGCTAATTCAGCTTGGTTTGGGAGTTATAGGGCAGAAAAGTTTATATTAGAGGTCATGGAAATAGCATTTCAGTGACGGTTGGTCAAAGCCGTCAGGGAAATGGCCGGCCACCGCCCATTGCGCCCAGCCTATGCGCTCCGCGTGGCGTGCGTACACCGGCGGTCCAGGGCGGCTGCGACCATCCCGACCGTGTTAAAGCGAGTGCGGCAGCTCCATCCATTCTGTCCCCTACTCATTTTTCCTCGCTCCCCGCCTCTTTCTCCCGCTCCGTGAGCTCGCCGTCGCCGCCGCCGAATGCGCTGCCATCGCCGAGCCATCGCCGCCGCTCATTTTCTTCCCCGAGCGCGCCACTAGACTCGCCTCGACGTGCGCTTGCTCGTGCGCCCCCTAGCAACCGTGCTCGCCGAGGGTAAGACCCCCAATCGACCCTTCTTCTCCGCGACCGGCGAGCCGGTGACCGCCGTCGCCGCGTTCCAGTCAATTCGGCCGTCCTCTTCTCTCTCTGACTCAAGCTTTAGCTGTGCCTTGACGTGTAGAACCCGTAACCCTAGTCAATGGAGCCGCTGCGGATCAGTCCCCGTCGGAATTCGGCTGCGCCGCCGACGAGAAGCCGCCGCCCACCCTGCGCACGCGGCCGAGCCACCACGGCCCCGCTCCGACCACGCTAGGACCTCAAATTGATGCACCTAGACCCGCTCGTGCTATCCCTCGGTTCAATTTGGTCGGGGAGCCACGGCAACGGTCGGCGAAGCTGCACCGACACCGTCGACCTACCCTAACCGCCTGCAAGGACCTCGTCCTTGAATACGACAAAAGCTAGGGTGCTTCGTGCATATCTGCTAGACACAGGGAATTTCTTTATCGGGCTTAGTGGATTTCTGGTAAACTCAGGGTCTTCAGTGCAAAAGCGTTTTCCTTCAAAATCATATCATTTATCTTAGCTGAGCATTCATTCACCATCAGCATCAGCATTGTATTTCTATGTATATATGGTATTCATACGCACTATGCATCATACAGGATCGTCAGAGCTCGAAACGGTAGTTCCCGGAGCACCAGAAGAGGAAGGCCAGCAGGAAGCTCTGGTGCGGGAGATAGCAGCAGAAGAGGATCCCGAAGCTGATCTTCCCAAGTATCCCGACCACCAGCCAAGCTCTTTCCTGTAAAGCAAGCCCCGGAGCATTCTCCCTGTGGTTTGCAAAATATCTAACTTGAATCCTTTACTTGTTTGATGCATTAAGTTATAGGCGTTGTTTTATACCGTTGCTGCATTACTTATATTTCTTGCCACTGCTTATACTTCAACCTTGTTAGGTTCAGGTGCGATTATTTGCTTAGCCCTGCTTTAACTAGATCGGTAGAAGTCGGGTGATTTCCTGTCATCCGTGAGTTAAAGGTGGTGACTCGGAATGGTTGAATACATTGTTATCTTGGATAACCATGTGGAGATAATAAATCGAGACCGGGCGGGATTGGTGTTGAGACTGAACTGGAGGTTCGATGAGGTTATCCCATCTATGTCGAACTAGGACTCCGTCCGTTGTACGTCCTCAAGTCATATTGAATTTATCCCTCACATTTAGCTGGAAGGATAAGTCGTTCCGACCGCGAAGCCTGAGTTTGATTTGGACCGGGAGTCGACCTGCTGTACGCATCGTATTGGAGAAGATGGGAGACCATGGGTTACGCGGAGAGTAAGTCCGAGGTCAGGGTCGCCCTGAATAAGGCAGCCGGGCGGTTCCTGGATACGATGGTACCTATTAATCCCACGACTTTTCCCGAATTGAATTTTCGATGATTTGTAGCTCACCTTAGTGGGTGAGTGTGGTTTGTGTGAGGAATACCCGCCAGCTGGTTAGTAATCGATTATAATCGCCATCGTTCCTGGACAGTGAACACTTGACTTGAGCAGCGGCATCGTAGTAAGAACTTGAACAAGAGATGAGATGGTTGAGCTGTTGAGATTGAAAGATACTCAACCGGAATTGGTTACTATTCTTGTTGAATAATCATTACCATGCTTGTTTAGTACAGGTGCTAATTTAGTATGATAAGGTTAATCAGATTAAAATACATTGCTAGAAGGTTCTTATTAATTGTTTCTTTAATGCCAGCTTTTCCGCAATTAAATGAGTCAGCTATCCCTCTTATATAGCCTTGCATGCTCCTTAGAGTCAATTTATTTTTAGTTTATGACGGGTAAGTCTAGCTGAGTATATTCTCGTACTCAGGGTTTTATTTCCTATGTTGTTGCAGATGGTGAGATGTTTTATGGCTATTGTCAGCACTGCTTCTATCCCGCCTTGGGAGATGACTAGACCTTAGGCATGGTCACTCTACTCTACCTTATGCTTTTGTTGGATATTGACCGAGGACCTGGCATAGTATTTGAACTGGTGTGTGTGTATTTGAACTTAAATCGCTTCCGCTTTATTTCGAATTTGAACTTAGTTTGTAGTAACTTTATTCGTACTCCGATGGTGTAAAACTATATGCGAACTAGGTACGTTGTGAATGGTGAACGCTAAACTCATTACGATCTTGGTCGTGCTGGAAATGTTTGAAATCCTTCAAGATTTCGTAATGACTACCGGGTTTATTAGGTCTCAATCATGTAGTTTGCTGTCTTAACGGCGAATTATATGGTTGTGCTCTAATAAATTGGTCGGTTCTGTCACATGCCCTGCTCCTGCGAGATCCGCCGCCACATGATCGCCCGGAGAAGATGGAGAGGGAGAGAGAGGACTGAGTGAGGAAGAGGGAGAGGGAGGAGGCGTTGCGGCGCCAGCTCAGTGGTAGAAGGAGAGGCGCGATGTGTCGAGTGGAGAAGGAGAGGCGTGCCGCCGAGGGAGGAAGGAGTGGGCGAAGTGGAGGCGTGGCTCGGTGGGAGAAGTGGAGGAGAGTGGTGGCTGAAACCCTAAAGAGCTGGCTTATATACGTGGATCAGTTGTTGGGCTTTGCCTTGGGCTCGTTGGGCTGGGCCTTTACCGTAGCGGACTTTAAAAGATGCCTGCTGCAGTAAATCGATTTACCGCAGCGGATAAAAGCGTCCGCCATGGTAAATAAAAAGAGCCCGCTACCGCAGTGAGACTCCTAAGCGCCCGCTGCAGAGCCAAAATTGAGACGCTGCGGTAATTCCATTCCATTTTGACGTAGTGGCCGCCGTCCCACGGCCACGGGACGGGGAACCGGGACACGCATGGCGCAGGACAGCGGAGGCAGACATGGGGGCTGTTTGGATGGAACCCTGGGACCGTTGCATGGCAAAAATGACTGCCTGGATGTTGTCTGTTAAACCATCGTGTCTTGCCTGCTCAGGCAACATCACGAAATATGGTGTTTGGTTTGAAATATTTACCTGAGGCAATTCAAGCTTCATTAATTGTGAGGGAATCTTGGCAGGCAACGTTGCCTGTGAACAGGCGCTCGTTTTTGTGTGCCTGGACCTGGCAAGTATACAGGGCTGCAACCAAACGTAGTACAGGCAGCATCCAGGGAGCATCCGGGCCAGGTAGCTTGTGTCCAGGGTTCCATCCAAACAGCCCCATGGTGCGGAGCTGGCGAGTGGAGACGGCGTGCCTGGCGGGCCCCGCCGCATGGGTAAAGCTAGTGCATGGGACGGCTTTTGCCGCTGTGCGTGCATGCAGCCTTGTGGTGCGTCCACCGGTGGCAGAAGATCCGCCGCCGCACGAGCGAGAGCGACGTCAACCCAAAATCCCAGTCGTGGCCCCCGTTTAGATACCAAAATTGGTATCAAAATTTGCATAGTAAGTGTCCTATTATACTACAGTAATTTTGTTTTTATTTAGTAATAATTATCCAAATATTGATTAATTAGGCTTAAAATATTCGTCTCGCAAAGTACAACAAAACTGTACAATTAGTTTTTTATTTCATCTATATTTAGTACTTTATATATATACCGATATTTGATATAACGGAAAATAAAAATTGTACGTAGTAAATTTTAGACCCAAAATTAGACATCTAAACGAGGCATGTGTTTGACGAGGCCAACCAGCCAGCAACCAGGCAGGCGGCGGTCGGCAGGCCATGCAATTTGGATGCTGCGGCGTCACCTGGGCCGCGGCTTACGTGGCGAGCGCGTGAGGGCCTGCGACCTTGCGATTGCGAGGAGTGGGGCGTCAACGGCCGTTTCTATAAGTCAAAAAAAAAAAACGGCCGTTTCTAGAGACGACATCATGAGGTGAGAATGAGAATGATTGCTGTGCTGTTAAACCGTCATGTCCCTGCTTATAGGGAAACAATATAATAAAAGTAGGATCAAGTGGAAATTACAAAAGCCACCTGCAAGCGAGAGTTTGTTTATAAATAACTACTCCAAACTATAGCACAATTTCTTGAAATTAGGTACCCCTCCATACTATACTAAACTGGGCAAGCAAGGAAGGGGAAGTAAGCTTGGAGGACCAGTGTGCGGCATTTAGCATTCATTTTTAATATATATTTTGTTATCTAAAAAATAATTATTATAACAACCAAAAAGTAAAATTATCTTCATTGTATTCGCTTGAACTTATCAACTGTAATACCCGGTTTTAAGAACACCATATGTGAGTCCTAGGAGTCGATTCCCACATATAGCTACAAGTCAAGGATAGTATCAATAAACAGTGCTTAACATATAACGTAATTAGTATAAGAGAGATATACCCTTAGGTAGCAATCAGCGAAAAGACAACTCCGATCTTCAGGTAAGGACTCCACTCCACTAGACCCAACTGACTGGTTGATCACAAGCCTAAACATCTCCTAAGGTGGTGAGAAATAGCAAGAATGAGTCCATGTTGAACTCAACAAGTATAGTAGGGGTTCATGAGGCTTAAAAAGGTTGATATGGTTTAACTGCAAGTAGCTTTTAGTGTATGTCATACTTTAGCAATTAGCATCAAGGTAGTAGCAACCCATAACCACATGATCAGGTAAACATGATTAAGAATATGATAAAAATAACATTAATATGTAGCACCATTTAGATTTATGATCCATTCCATAAAAGTCTCCAAGGCCGCTCTTTCCGTGAGCATGGACGGTATATCGGTTTAAACTCTGCGCAGAGGTGTACACTTTCACTACGGGTCATGATTTCCAAATGTCCAAGGTCATGACTCCCAAAACACTGAAAACCATATAAAGCCACTCATAGGTTTGTCTAACAAGTTAGGGCCGCAGGGTCATCGGATGTAGGAAAACCCTCCTTCCAATATGGCACATCCCAGTTATACACATACGGAAGAAGCGGTCCTATACCCAACTCGCAGATCCTCTAACTCGCTAGAAAAGGTCCTATAAACAACTAGAGCCAGAGCCATGTAGCCCCCGCAGTTATACGTTATGTCCCGGATGATCACTTACAGTTTGGATCTTATTGAAAACCATCTTTAAACATTAGTTGCATAGTCATTAATCAAGTTACAAGATCATGTTATAAAGCACTAGCATAAACTACCCATATGCAACATCCCAGTTATCAAGGTAAACAGGTGTTCAAAGCTAGGTAATCCTAACAGGGTAGCAAAGAGACACATGTGTATGATTTTTAGTGTGTATAGTGAATAGGTAACAAGGATGGTCCCAACTATACTTGCCTTAAGACTTGCTTTACCCCCAAAGCAATGTGCTTAGAGAAACATCATCCTTATCTTCCATTCTGCAGCTTTTGATCTTCAACTTCTAGATCGTTAACTTCTTATAGATCACCAACGTAAAGCTCACCGATGGGACATAATCATAGAACACCACACAAGCAATCTTCGCAATCATACATGAAGCAAACAAAGAAACTATATAAGAATAATACACCAACCATAGTAAAACAGATTAAAAAGCTCTTAAAACCAATCTACACATTACTACAGTCACACAGACGCAAAGATCACTGAAAATAGAGCTATAACAAGAAAGTTATGAATTTAACAAGATTCTCTATCGTAAAATAATAGATTAAAATAAAGTTTGGTTTCAAAAGTTGAATATAAATCTAAAAGTGATACTAACAGATAGGTTTTGCAAATATGAATCTAACGCAACTTGAACGGACCAAATCGGAGCTAAACCGGAGAAGTTATAAACGTTTAAAGATAGTGGCAAAACGGTAAACAGAGGAAAACATATTTTTGAAACTGTTAAAGGAAAATACGTTTTCGAGTGAAGGAAACATATTCTAGAATCTGTTAAAAAAGAATACGCTTTCTAGAGAATAAAGCGTATTTTGAATCTGTTATGATGAAAATACGCTTTCCAGTGAACCAAGCGTATTACGTGAAAGCCGCAAAGGACTCTTAATTAAATACAGAAAAGTACAGGGGGTTTTCTATAAGATTTCCAGACAAAGGGGTACGGGCCACTGTGGGCCGTTGAATTTGAGATCAATGGTCCAGATTGGGTTGAGGTGTCGGTGTAGCCGGGGACGACGACCGACATCGCCGGCGGTAAGAAAATCTCGCCGGAGAACATGGAACAAGCCCTACAGTCCAAGGTTCGACCTAAAACCTAGACCAAACGATTCAGGAGCTCATCGCAGTTATTTCTAGCAAGAAGATGATGACTCGAGAAGGCTAAAGATGACCGGTGATTGGCGGCGGCGGAGAGGAGCTCGCTGGCGTCCACAAGCCGAGCGCTACGGCCACTACTCTACCTAGGGTTGATTCCAATCAATGCAGGGGCTCAAGGCAAGCTTACTAGAGCAGAAGATGGAGCTTGAGGTGGTCGGCGGTGAGCTAATGGCGGACAGCGGCAGACGACGATGAACTACGCACGAACAATTGGCACCGGGTAAGCTTGACAGATTGAAACTGACAGCACCAACGTGTTCACGAGGTCGAAAGGGAACTTGGACGCCTTCTTACTACGGTGGAGGCGCAATGATAACGGCGAATTTGAAGCTCAGGCGACGGCGACGGTTTAGGGTTGCGGCGACGTTGGAGCTCGGGCTAAGTAACGCGGCGCTAGGGTTCGAGGTGAGGGGCAAAGCGGCGCTCGGGCTCGCTATTTAAGGAGTGGATGTCTTGGGGAGCACGGCGGGACGAGGCGTGGCCAGGGCGGAGTCGGGTGGCAGAGTCCGACGCGGCTACGTCGCGAGGTAGGAGATGACCCGGTGGGTCCCACCTGTCAGCCAGAGCGGGTAGATGACGGGCGACGCGGCAAGCCGCTGGCTGGGCCGGCCTGGCGGCCCACGAAGGAGTCGGCGCGCGCTGGCGACGGTTTGCGGGCTTCTAACCTATCGGCCCAAGAGGGAAAAGAGCGGGCCGCAGCGTGGAGGAGAGAACAGGCCGCTAGGCCGGTTGCGGGGAAAGAATGGGCCGCCGGTTGGGCTGCTTGGCTGGCCGGGCCAAAAGGAGAAAGGGGAAGGGAGGGAAAGAAAAATAGCTTTTCTTTTATTTGAACTATTTTTCAAAACAAATTTTGAAGTCTAATTCAAATTCAACCAAATCCAAACATTATAAAATAAATTATGCACCAGCATGAAGGCATAAACATGCTTCTTGACCTAGGATTGATTTTAATTTTATAAAAATAATTATTTTACCTAGGTTAAATGCTCACAAAAAATGTAAAATTAAAACAAATTGAATATTTTGAATTCATACAAATTTTAAGGTGTTACATCAACCATACTTATAAACCATGGTACAATATTATTTCTCACAATATAACCAGTAACCACATCAGCCGGAATAACTATGGACACAATAATTTAATCACGTGCGGCGCTTAACAAGCAAATGAGTGGGGTACTAGGAAGCAGTACTACCCACTTTGATCAAGCAAAATAAATTAACTACTCAATGATGTGCTAGTTATTGCTGGAATAGTTGTTCACTACTGCTAGAAAAAGACATGGCACAACACACAAGGTAAACTGCTGAATACAATTGCAAAGAGCAGAGCTTTCATGTAATGTAACATCCCAGATGTTAATAAGCAATTAAAATTATAATCAAGTACATTATTAAGCATAATCATTGAGCATCATGACATAAATACATTCATGTTTAAGATTGTCTTTTATGTGGTGCTTTGTTTTATACATGAAATGATAAGTTGATTGCTAATTCAAAACTACTTTCAAAACCCTATTTTACCCCTCTTTCTATATTTCAAAATTTATAAGGAATTTTTAGATACTCTCAAAATATAGTTTATAGATCTTGACAAGAGCTACAATATTGGTATTCAAAGTTTTTCAAGTTTCCAAAAATAATTTTAAATAAATTTGAAAATACAGTTTTTCAACACTTGTCCCCTTTTCAATTTAAATTCATATCTCAAAAATTATTCAAAATTTGGGAAAACTTTCTCTATGAAGAGTGTTTGGTTTGATAATCTGATCATTTCATAGATTGTAATATTTTCAAGTATTATTGAAAAATCAAAAGTAATTTCAAATATTTGTTTCTAGAGTTTTGTTTTCCTTTTAAATTTGAATTTATATTTCAAAAAAATAGGCAGAATTTGAAAATGTTTATTAAATTAAAAGTGTAGCTCTTGAAAAGTTATGCAAACTTTATATTTGGAGATTTTAAAGTTCTTATATGAATTTGGAAGTAATTTGAGGGAAAAAATGATGTGGCACAGCTACGGTAACGTCGAGAAGCTGCTCGGCTACTGCTTCATCGTCGGCCAACATGGCCTTCTAGCGCCGCGTGTCCTCGTCGAGGATGTTCACTAACTCGCCGTGCTCACATTTAGAAAGCCAAAACACGCTCCCCATCCTTCTTGTCTCTCCCCGCCGCGCAGAGCTCTCACGGCCGCCATGGTCGAGCAGAGCTCGAGATGCCCCCGCTGCTGCGGGCGTAGCTCACCCCTGCTCCTCCTTGGCGCAGCCCAGACACCACCAGCAGACCGCGATCGCCTCCCTAAACCATAGCCCAAACCGGGAGCCCGCCGTGCGCTGCCGTCAGCCGCCGTCGTATCGGCCTTGCTGCCAGCGTCGCCTGCTCGCGTGGCCGTGCCGCCACGGGCCACCTCGGGCCCAGCCAAGACAACCCACGAGCGCGCGACCACCTCCCAATGCTCCTACGCCGCTCCGTTGCCGCCGACGAGCACCTCCCCGCCGAAACCGCGATGCATGGACGAGCTCCTCTGTTGGAATCATGCTAAGGACTTCACGCGAGAATTTGACAAAACTGAAGGGCCTAACTGTGAAGACTATGACTCAGGTGAATAGTGCCCTAGGGACCAGTTTTTCTCAAACTTTAGAAATTCATATATGGAGTTTGGTAACTCCGTTTTTGGTGAACCAAATTTTGTTGTGTTCCTTGTAATGCCTAGTTTTTGTTAAAAATATGAAACATACTATGTTTTATAGAAAAATAATTAGCTATGTTTTATGCCTTTATTTTATAATAGAAAAGAAGGAAATTCATATATCATCCTGTGTAGCTCTGTTTCACTTGAAATTTTTATGACATGTTTCTTATATCATGTGTGTGCTGTAATAAAAATATTGTGATCATTGGATGTAGTATGCTTAATCTTTTGATTTATCTTGTTTGTTGCTTATTAAATAGTTTATAATTATAATAAAAATGTATAAATGGAAATATGGTCCCTTTATCTTTGTATTATGTCATGTTAACACCTAATATAGCTATGTGATTTTAGAATATATGTAGTTTTATATTTATCTTGTGTAATGCTTTTAAAATGGTTTATAATCAGTTAGTTAATTATTCTTGTTATGCTTTCACCAATACATTACCGTGCATCATGTCATACATTCCATCATGCTAAAGCATGCATCATTCTACTACGTGTAGTTTCAAGAGTGAGTTAGATCGTGGTACATTTCTGAAAGTACCATTCAAGATGGAGATGTGGATCCATGATGTTGGTGTCATCCATCCCTAGAGCTGGTGTCAAGAGTAGCACCTGTGGTTTTATATTAACTAAAACCTGACATGTCATCATATGCACTACAAAGCATTCATGATTAGGTCAACCTTGATGTGCATTAACTAAAACAAGTTTATATTTCATAGGTTGATTGTGTTTCTGGAATGTGTTGTCACATGAAATAATAAACCCCTACTTTCGAATGTCTTCTCAAATGCTTGATTTATATTCTATGTACTTGAGGTGTAAACCGTGTTTACACTAGTGTCAAGCATAGTGTATAAATCTAAGTCCAACCCTAAAAATGATTTCCACATTTGAAGTTGAATTTGGATTCCAAAGCTTATTCCCAAGTCTGGCAATTCAAATTTAAATTCAAATTGGAATGCTATAAAAATGATTTTCGAAAGTCAACCTGGTCAACCAAGGGTACTATTAGTCATTGATCTAAAAATGTCCTTGGATGATGTTTGTGATCACTAATAACCAACCAATTAAATTAGAAACCAAATCGAGTTTGAATTCGGTTTCAAAAACCCTTTATTTCAAATTCTAGATTTATCCCCTTTTCTATAATTCAAAATCTATAAGGAATTTTGGGGTACTCTAAAAAGATAGTTTGTAGATCTTAGCAAGAGCTACAAAGTTGGTATTCAAAGTTTTTCAAGTTTCCAAAAGGAATTTCAAATGAATTTGAAAATACAGTTTTCCAACATTTATCCCTTTTTAATTTTAAAACCATAATTCAATAATTATGCATAATTTGGGAAAACTTTGTATATGAAAAGGTTTGGTTTGAAAAGTTGAACATTTCATAGTTTTGAAGATTTTCAAATTTTATTGAAAAATCAAAAGTAATTTCAAATGTTTGTTTCTAGGGTTTTATTCCCCTTTTGAAATTGAATTCATATTTAAAAATCCAAACAGAATTTGAGGATGCTAGTTAAATGAAAAGTGTAGCTCTTGAAAAGTTATGCAAATGATATTTTTGGAGATTTTCAAGTTCTTATATAAATTTTGGAGTAATTTATAATTTCAAACGAGTGGCATTTCTGTAATTTGCTTGAACAGCACCGAGACCTATCGTCGGCCGCCATCGCCGGCTTCTCAAGCCGCGCCGCCGTCCACCGCCGCACATGCCACGGCCGCCAGCGTGCTCCTGGACGTGCGAAGCTTCATCGTCGTCGTGTCGCCCGTCCATACCTCGCCCCTGCCCTATAAATAGATCGGCCACTGCCACTTCCCTTCTTCTTTTCTTCCCTGCCGCCGCCGCCGACGAACTTGCTCCGCCGCCCAAATTCACCACCATCGCTCCATCTCTGCCCACTTCATCTTTCCTGAAGCTCCGCCTTGACCTTGCGCTTCTTCTGAGCCAGTTCGTGCCCGCTCTCGCCGTCTGAGCCGCCCGCACGACGTCGTCTTCCTCGCGACCGGCCGCCGAGCCGCCGCGAGCTTCCTCGACGTCCACCGCCGCTAAGGTTGAAAACATATTTCCTTTAACCCTCTTATCCTGTTCTCAGTCTTCTCCTACCCCTTATGCGCATCTTGGTCGGCATGATGGTGCATAGGAAGCGCCGGAACGCCGTCCTTGCCATCGGAGCGTCGCCGCCGCCATCAGCGTCACCGTCCACAGCTCGACTCAGCCACTCCGAGCCTTCATCAATGTGCGCACCGTGCCCGTGGTGAGCTCTTGCACTGTTGGTGCCCTCAATTTCTTTTATTCCACGCCGTAATCGCCGGTCACTGTGCATCGCCGCCGGCGTGACCTTGCCGCTCCGCCGCGCGCGTAGCCGTTGCGGCTGGGGTTTAAATTGGGTTCCATCTTGTTGATGATTGTGATCACAAGAGTGTATAGCCTAGGTCCATGCACTCGCCATCGCCGAAAATCGCTCCGGTGAGCTTTGCCGCCGCGTCCGAGCTCCGTCGTGCAGCCATGGCCGCCGGCGAGCCTACTGCCACTGCTCCACCACTTCATTAGTTAGCTAATCTTGTTCGCAATCTCGAGCTGAGCACGTAGGACTAAGTCTCATGGCCGGAGACCTCACCGCCGGTCAAGCGCCGTCGCCGCCGGGTCAACGCGGGGGGAGAAAAAGGATTTTCTTTTTCTTTTTCCAGAAAATGATTTAAATATTGTTTTATTTAGAAATTCATAATAATTTATGTATAGCTCCAAAAATTCTAAAAATTTTTGTGTGTGTTCTTTATGATGTCATATACCTAGGAAAAATATGAAATGCCAAATTTGAATAATTTTTGCATAAGTTAAAATTAGCTCTTCTAATTGAAAAATAGACATTTAATGATTTTTAATAAATAAAATAATTGGCTTTTAATTCTAAAATTTGTTTTGCCATCTAATTAGACCAAGAGATTTTCAAAATAAAAATTTGAGTTCAATTAGACAACTTTAATTTTTATGCCTTTATTTAAATGTAATAAATAATTAATTAACCCCTTTAATTAAGTTTAATCATTTTAAGAATTGTTTGACTTTGGGATTGATTGATGACCTTGGGTCATTAACCCTAATGACCTTTGATACTTTAATTAATTGTTTGCGCTTACCTGGATCATGTCATTAGGGCTTAATTAACGTTATTTTATGTGTTTAATAACTTTCTTAAATAATGTAGTTAACCCTAATGAACTTAGTAAGTATGTTTTGGTTGGCTTGCAACTTTATCGTGAGGGAAAGTTGTACTCAAGCCATTAATATAATCATGCATCCATCGAGCATCATGTTTACCATTCCATCATGTTGAAGCATAGCATTGTATCGTATAGTTTCCGTTAACGGAGAGTTTAACGTTGTCACACCAGATCCCAAGGAAGAGCAGACTCAGGAGTTGGGAGTTGATCCAAAACTCGAGACCATCTACTCCGACCATCAAGGCAAGCCCCAGATGCATTCAAACCATATTCTGTTTTATAAAAGTTTTATCGCTTTAGTTATGATATGTTGCATTAAGTAATAGGGTTGAGTGAAAATCCACCAACTGCATTACCTGTCTTACTTCCATATTCCTTGTTACCTATTCTAGAAGATGTGTAGTAATGCTTAGCCCTGCTAAATTAATTAAGTATTCAAAAGTAAAAGAATGAAAAAGATGAGTTTGGCTTTATCTGTTGAAATCATGATGATAATTAATAAATCGAGTCTGGACGGCTAACTTGCAATGGGAAAGGAGTCCCTCTGTAGTGTTTCTGTCTGTTGATGCCCTAGGTCCCGTGTCGATGGTGAACTGGTGATATCGAGAAACTAGAAATCCACATGCATGAAGTATCATACAGTGGGCCAGAGTCCCCACGTATGTCATGGAGTGACTTATAGTGGGCCAGAGTCCCCACATATGTTATAGTGTGTTATACTGTGGGTTTAAGTTCCCATGTATATCGGTACACTAGGTCGAAGGGCTCACGTGTATCATGTGGTGATATATGGCTGCGGTTGTTATCCCGGTATATTGGTTTATCTGATATGCTTAGGAGTTAGAGTCTCTTGTATATCAGTGACCTAGGTCCCAGCTGGATATATAAAAATGGATTCGAATCGTCGTTGCTTCTCAGAGAAGAAGACTCGATTGGTGTTCATCATCGTAGTAACAACTTGAATAATGATTAAGGTTTAATAAGGAAGTTGGTTGGTAATTTTGATCTTAAGCAAGACAGCTTTTCTTTCTTTCAAGCTTTTCTGCAAAATTTCTTATCTCCTGCGAGCCTTACCTTGTCCCTCTAGCCTGCATTTCCTGAGTCTTCACCCCTCTTTTTCGTCGGGTCAGTCTTGTTGAGTACTTTTGTACTCAGGGTTTGTTGAACCCTTGTTGCAGGTGAGCCTCATAGGCAGGAATGTTTCGCATCCTGCTACATGACCGTCGTCGAGGAGAGTGATGACGAATAGGATATCACGCTCTTGGGCAGAGCATATAATCAAGGTTGATGTAATAAGTTATATTGTATTCCACTGCTACTATGGTTTGTAATAATTCAACTTATGGTTTGTAAATTGAAACTAAACAATTTGTAAATTTAAGTTATTATAATCCTTCCGCTCTTTTACTCCGATGTATATTATTTGTATAAAACTATTGTAATACTGCAATATGTCTTTGTAATGATGGATCTTGCTCGGAGAATTGTGGATGATTTGGGATTTACCCGACAGACCTTTTAAGTTTTATGGAACACATTCATGGTCATTTGGAGTCTATTTAGACAATAATCATGCGTGTGGGCCATATGCTTTAGAAGGTTCTGCCATAGGCAAGCCCCGGATTCATTTAAACCCTTCCTTAATTTTATAAAAGATTTATCGCTTTAGTTATGAAATGTTGCATTAAGTACTAGGAGTTGAGTGATAACCCACCAATTGCATTACTTGTCTTACTTCCATATCCATTGTCACCTTTTATTTGAGAAATGCGTAGTAATGCTTAGCCCTGCTTAATTAGTTAGGTTTTCAAAAAAGTAAAAGAATGAAAAAGATGAGTTTAGTTTTACCTGTTGAAATTATGATGATAGTTAATAAATCGAGTCTGGACGGGTAACTTGCATTGAGAAAGGAGTCCCTCTGTAGTGTTTTCGTTTGTTGATGTCGTAGGTCCCATCCGTTGGTGAACTGGTGATATCGAGACTAGAAAATCCACATACAATGGTGTGGTATACCGTGGGTTCGCGTCCCACGTATATCGATACACTGTGGGTCAGATGTCCCTTGTGTATCATGTGGTCGATATATTCTTGGGTTGGAGCCCGTGTAAATCGTGTGATCTGGTATGCATTTAAGGTTGGAGCCTCATGTATATCGATATCTAGGTCCCAGCTGGGTATAAAAATGGATTCGAATCATCGTTGCTTCTCGGAGAAGAAGACTCGATTGGTGTTCATCATCGTAGTAACAACTTGAATGATGGCTAAGGTTTAAGAATGAAGTTGCTTGGTAATCTTGAGCTAGAGCAAAATAACTTTTCTTTCTGTCAAGCTTTTCTGCAAAAAAATTTCTTATCTCCTGCAAGCCTTACCTTGTCCCTCTAGCCTGCATTTCCTGAACCTCCACCCCTCTTTTTCGTCGGGTTAGTCTTGTTGAGTACTTTTGTACTCAGGGTTTGTTGAACCCCTGTTGCAGGTGCTGACTGGTGTTGCTAATCAGTTCATGTCGGTGGGCTCGATGTGATCTGGTTGTCCTCTCTCGACTTCGGTGGTCTACCTAAGTTGTCTTCTGTAGTTCTATTCTGCTTCCGTAATTAAAGTTAAGTTTGTAAAAATTTAACTTATTCATATATTTTATAAATTTAATTTTATTATTCTTCCGCACTCTGATATATATTTTATAATAAATATTGTAATGTTGCATCTACTCCTTTGTTGATCCTGGTATGAGTGTAAAATGTGGTTTAATCGGGGTCCTTTGAGGGCACCCGACAGGGCTTTCTAAGTTATCTGGAACACATGCATGGCTGTCAGAAGTCTTTGGGACAATGACAGGTGCGTGTGGACCATATAATTTAGGAGGTTCTGCCACGTGTACCGAACATTTGGACTATTGGGTTGCAGCAATCGGCCTGGTGCAGCCTCACTCAAGAGAGGATAGCCAGCAATTGAAACTTGAAGCTTTGGCCTAACTACACTGGCGGGTGGATAAACTACGAGGAATTCAACTCTAAAAAAAGAGCACAAATTTTGGATCTTCAATTAAACTATGAGGAATTCACCTCTAAAAAAAAGGTTTGAACTTTCCATCTCTACCCATTTTAAATAATAAATTAGAGCAATAAAAACTTAATTCCCTTTACCCTAGCATGCCTTACCTTAAGCCCTTGGCTAAGCTTACCAAACTAAATAAAGATTAGCAAGATGTCTCGTGTCTCAACCAACCACATCCATTATATAGGCCCTTGACTAAAGAGTGAAAATGTTCCATATCTTTGTGGGGCAAAATAGCCCAACTTTTCGCCATGTACTGGATAGACTTGACATCTACATGACTTTGCTTCGCCGCAATGTAAGCTTCATGATGATGCTATGCATCTTTCAATTTCCAACCCTCGATTTTTTATGCCAAAACGGGAAATCTTTGTGCACGCGGTTTTGAGGCCAAAACCATCATACCTTTAAAAAATGCATAGCCTATATGCATCCTGGGTGATATCAATGTATGTCCCGCTTGTCCTCAGCTCGGTCGATCACTAGGTACTTGCACCTACATTGACTTGGTCAAATCATTGCCTTGGCTCCATTTAACATTGTCCTTGTCTCCTCGCATGTACTCCTGCAGTGCCCAAATGCTAGTTGTCTTTTGCTGTTCCCTCCTTTTTTGGTCCCTTGATCCAAGCCTCTTCATCCCTTCATTGTCGTAGTCCATTGACTTGAATTTCTCACTTAATCTTCGTCTTCACTCAATAGATGTATATCACAAGCTAAGAGACTTATGGCACAAACCACTCACACCAATTAGCATACTATCCAAAACACAATTCTGTTGACAATCACTTGTTATTACGATGGCAACTGATTTTATCATCTTGTCATGGTTACTGTGATAACTCATCCTTATTCATGGGATCTAATGCTCTTCCCAAACTCAAATAATAATGAGTCAATGTCAACGTTAGATGATCTAAAGTCTAGAAAAAATCATTTTTATTCGCAAAAAAAAAACACTCATTTTGAGATATTTGTGATAAGCCAGATCACAAATTAGGCTAGTCATTTTGCATATATATTTTACTGTGTATCTACACTAGATACAATGTACATCTTAATATACAGCAAAGATTATGTACATATAGAAAAAAAACAAACCGACATACAATTCGAAATGGACGGGGTAACAATTATATTAGTTGGTCGATGTGCATCTCGCATATGTAAAGATAAAATAACTTGCTCGTGTTGGCCTACATACGGAATTAAGATTATGAACACCTAGGTTGCGTTTTTTCCATGTTTTTCATGCGTCACTACAAGTGTTAATTAGTCTGGCATGGACTCTTTTTTCTCTCGATATTTCCTCCGTCCCACTTTGATTATGAATCTGTACATGGTTGTTGAGATTCATAGTCAGAATGTCGTCTATTTTGGACCAAGAGAGTACTACTCTAATATGCAAATATGCAATGCCATAAATATTTTATCTTTTCCTAAATCAAACGCACTAATAATTCTTGTTTTGTACCCCAAGTCAAGTAAGTGTAGGTTCAGTCGTAGAATTAGACTTGTCACTTTGTCAGCTAGCAATTCCGGGGAAGGACGTTATCTTACACGGCAAATATATACTAATTTTAAACCATATATTATTAGTTGATGATAATACTAATTTTAAACATATTTGGTTACTCAATCTTTTTGTTGAAACTTAGTATAACAGATCCAAAAAAAAATTAATACAAAACCCCTTAAGAAAAAAAGGTTCGCAAATGCGGGCAAGTGGGTATGCTGCGGTCCATTGAAGCGCCCTCCGAAATCAAGCCCATTTCTCAGCCCATTCTTCACTCCCGTTTGTTCCCTTCCCCTCACCGCCGTCCCACGTCCTGGAGTCTGGAGTTCTGGGCTCTGGACGGGACTGATCAACGCCAGGGAGGGGCGACGCGCGGTCGAGCAGTCGATCGAGGAGGGGTCGCCGGCGGCGACGCACTCCCAGCAGAGCCTAAGCCTTCAAGGCTAGAAGGTGTTTCAGGTAGGCTACGGCCCTTTCGAGTTTCGATTCTCAACATTTTGGCTTCCTCCTCTTCAGGAGTAATGCCGCCGTGCCACTAGGCCGCTAGTATTAGGGTTTATTCTGCACTGAACTAACGGTGGTTTTGCCCTTGGGTACTTCAGTGTCGAATTTCTACCGTAAGCATTGCTTATGCCCCCTCTACCGTAAGCATTGTGAAGGAATCTGTAGATTTCGCAAAGGAACCCCAAACCATCCTGTTATAAGTACTTACTGTTTAAGCAGGATAAAATGCGAGTACTTGTTACTTTGTTAGTAGTGCAATTTGTTATGCCACAGAACTATATGCTTGCATCGCCGCTATTTTTGAACTCATCTTTGATAAAGCATTGAATTAAACTGGACCCGTTCCTGTTTTTCAGATACTCTGATATGTTTGGTTTTTTTCTTCTGAACAAAAATGGGCAGGATCTTTGTCATTCAGTTAAGGAGTGAAAGAAGTTTAGATACTCTGATATGAATAAGATAAAATCGTTTTCATATCGAAAAAACAGCAATACTTCCAGTATTTATGCACTTTGACTTGATAATGTACTGCCATTATCTTTGTTCATGACCTTGGGGAATCATTCTCTGTTGTCTTTGTTGGTGACCATTGGAAAAATCAAAATATGCTAGAAACTAAATTCCTGCATCAAACTTGCCGTAGCTTCACAAAAAGATAGTATTTTAGTTTGTCTGGGGCTAGGAGTTCAGGATAGGTACAAACAAATCTTACCAGCTTTACTAGCACTAGCAGAGGGATAAGACATTTGAGGAAAACATGTTGCATGGCTTGCTGTCGAATAAATAATTTATGCGTTCCTTCACCATTGTTATTTGTTAGTCCAGCCGGCTTACCTGCAGGCTACAGGAGTTACTAGACCAATGGAATCATTTTTGTGCAAGGTGCATTTATGTTGTTCCTGGGGTAAAGAACTTGTTCGGGATTTGTTGTGATCTGTCATTGTCTTAACAAAATAACCATGTTAAGCTAGTAAGATTTAGGCCAATAGGAAGCTTTCATTAGTACTCGTAAGAATGCATATATTAGGTAATCCCATTTTGGTTATTTATTTACTCATTGTAAGTTTTATTGTTTTGAATTATCTTGTTCTAAATTCTGATTCCTGGCCCTTCCATCCAGGCAAGCACATTAATAAGGAATAAAATGTTAATTGAAACTACCCTTCTATATAGCAACTAATCACTTTTTATTTTGCGAATATACCAAATCATTTGCACTTCCTTTTTGCCAGTATAAATTTGTCCTAAGAAGGGATGGAAGTACCCTGTGTTGTGCTTGTGAGATAAAGCAACCTACTGTTTTGCAGGTGATGGAGCCAAAAGGGGAAACTAAGTTGGAGGGAGTGACAATGGCAATGGGTGCCTTGGACTGCCCCATCTGCTATGAGCCCCTCGTGCCTCCCATTTACCAGGTAGGCAGGTTGACACAGTACATATGTATATGAATAGCATCGAGTTAATTTCTGAAAAACCCCAGATAGGCAAGATCATTATATCATTTTCATCCAATAACTGAAACTTTGAATAAATCTTCCAAAAACAGTTTGTTAATTTTCTGATCAGGGGCACATCAGTATGTTTCATGAATCGATCTACAAAACACAGAGTAACTAAGGTAGTGTTCTGATGAGGACACAGAATAACTTCTTGTTCCTCCTGTTTCCTCTAAAAAACTCAGTACCTATGCTTTTTTATTTAAATTCCATGTATGTCTGTCCAAGATATTCTCTCACAAGGACCTTTTTTTTCTATTCTGATTCTGCAGTGTGGTGTGGGGCACCTGATCTGCAATTCATGCTGTATCAGGCTCAACAAATGCCCCCTATGCCCAAGGTCTCCCTTCGAGCGCTGCTTTGGCATGGAGCGTGTCGTTGAATCCATTGAGGTTCCTTGTTGCTTTGCCGAGATCGGATGCACCAAGAAGATCACCTACTTCAACAAGAAAAAGCACGAGAAGGCGTGCCGACACGGGCCATGCTTCTGCCCGGAGGCCGGCTGTGGCTTCTCGGGGCCGGCGGCGATGCTGCCAGACCATTTGGCCTCCGCCTCCAGCCAGGCCCGCATGTCCTCCATGCCCAGGACGGCACCTTCTTCCTCATGAACGTGGTGGCAGCTGAACCCCTCGGGCACGCCATCTCCCTCGTCTGCGTCCAGCCGGAGGCCAGGGACTCCCCGTTCGGCTGCTCTGTGGTGTTCTGGTGCTTCACAGACCACCATCAGATGTCGACGCTGGCAGCCGTGAGGTTCTCGTCGCTGGCTGATGGTCTGCCAAAGGACGCCTTCTGCGTCGTTCCCAAGGCATCTGAAAGTACCCATGTCGTGCTCCAGACCACCATAGATACAGAGGCGGTTTACAATGTCGAGGACGAACCGGAGAAGGAGGAGGACGAAGACAGCTACGACGAGGAAAGTGAAGAAGATGATGATTCTGATGATGATCAAGAGGAAGATGATTCTGACGATGATCAAGAAGAAGATTTTACTATCCCGCGTATCTGAATGATCTAATTTAAAGTATTTAGGTTGGATTCTTCGTACACGGGCACGCCGATATCTAAGCAACTATGGTAACTTACTTTATCATCAGCACTTTACCATTGTACTTTTACGTGGAAGAAGACATGCTTTCCGGCCGGGCAATCTGGCTCTCATCTGGTCATCATCCCGGTGTTGCGGTGCCTGCATCTTTTTATTTACATGGCTTCGCGAGGCAGTTGTTGCTCCAACCGTACGCCCAGATAAAATGATCACCGTGGACTCAACAGATATCACTTGCACGTTTTGACAGTAACATGTTGGATGAAGGGGAGTGATTATCACATCATCAACTAGGCGGTAATCTGAAACTCTCATAGGAGCTGGTCGACCGGCAGCTCCGCATGACCGCATGGGGTGGTCATCTTCGAACTGGCACCCCTCGTCAATCCCCCCTAAATCCTAAATTCCTAATCCCATGTCGTGCCGAACTTGCTGAAACGTTTTGAACATATATTGCAAGTATAAAGCCGTTGATTCCAACATTTTTGGAAAGCAAGCACAAAGCAAGCAGGACATTGACTCGATCATTTTGAGCACAAATTTGGGTAAGCAGCCTTACGAAAAATTCACCTATAAAAAGGAATTAATCTCCCATCTCCACCCACTTCAAATAGAACACTTAGAGGGAGACACCCAATTATCTCTACCCTAGCTTGTCTTACGTTTAGCACTTAGCTAAGCTTACCATAATCTCTATTTTCTACAATACGAAATCAGGGCCAAGCTCTGCCCTCTCATTGGGCCACGTCGGCCGTTTTGTATGTCTGTTGGATATTGATCGGAGTCATCAGACCATGTACACGCAGTGCAGCAACTAGCCATTCGAGAGCCACCGTCGTCTCCTCCTCGTGCCGCCGCCGCCACCACGCGAATCGTCGATGACTCACTCGCCCAAGCATCTCTACCCCCCACGCTCGCTGCTCTTGAGTAGCAGCACCAGCCGTCGCTTCTTGCCATCGGCACGCGGGGTGGAGCGTGGAGCATCAGCTGGACTGGGACATAGAAGAAAGCGACCGGCCTCCAAATGTCGATGAATGTCTCGCTTGTCCTTATCTCGATCGATCACTAATAAGTACTCGCGCACCCGCCTTGACTTGGTTAAATCTTTGTTTGACTCTGGTTGACACCAACTTTGTCTCTTTCTCGCATGTACTCTTGCTTATCACCGTGCACAAATGCTTGTTGTTATCTTTGATCTCTTGGTCCAAGCCTCTCTATTAGCACTTCGCCACCTGTGGTCCATCAACTTGAACTCTTGTTTGACCTTTGTCATTGCTAAATGTACACAAATCACAAGCGAAGAGACAACCATAATTCCATGGACAATCAGTCATCATCAACATTAACTCATTTATCATCTACAGTAGTAGTCATCATCATTATGACAACCCATTTTATTCATGCAAGCTATACGAAATTAAGTTTCAAATGAGCATACGAACCCCTAAGGTTGTGTTTTTATTTTTTTTAAAGAAATTCGTAGGTCAGAAACCTATTTCCTACACGTCAATACAAGTGTTGGATCGCTTTGCTTTTATCATATATATGGGAAGAACTGTAGGCGTTGCATTGACCCGTTTTTCCCCTTTTTCATCTCTGACGTATGTATTGCCCTATCTGCGATGCCATAAATATTTATTATACCGTAAACCAAACGAAACCAAACGAACTAACAGTTCTCATTTGTACCCCAGGTCAAGGTTGAGTCGCGGAATTGGACTCGCTATGACTCTGTCAGTGTAGTAACTCTTTTTTTTTAAAAAAAAAGGTTGTTCATTTTTTTTATTTTTATTTTTAGGTTCTTCAGTGTAGCAACTCCCGCGGGAGGAGAGGACTCATCCAGTATCGGAATTCCTCCAGTCACCAGTCTCTACCACACCCTTCACAATGCGACAAGTGGGCCTCCTGCGGCCCAGTAAAGCGCCCCCGGAAATCAAGGCCATTTCTTAGCCCACACTCTTCACTCCCCATGGTCCTGCTCGTAGCCGCCCTCTCCGCTCTCTTTCTTAGCCCACTCTTCACTCCCGATGGTCCTGCTCGTATCCGCCCTGTCCGCTCTCTCCCCCACGTTCTGGACGACGGGCTCTCTGATCAACGCGACAGGAAGGGCGGTGGAGCAGTAGGGGGAGCCCGCCGGCGACTCCGCACTCCCAGCAGACAGCAGAGCCTAAGCCTTCGAGACGACAAGGTGTTTCAGGTACGGCTACATCTCTTTCGGTTCTGGACAATTGGTTCCCTCCTCTTCAGCAGTAACGCTGCCGTGCCGCTAGGCCGCTGCTAGTACTAGGGTTTATGCTCCACCGATCTAGCGTTGGTTTGCTTGGGTACTTCTGTGTCGAAATTTCCACTGTAACTGTGAGCATCGCTTATGGACCGATTCGCACACTTTGTATTTTTAATAGACGCGCATTGTGAGGGAATCAGTAAAATAGCGCAAAGAAACCCCAAATAGTCCAGTTCTAGGGGAACTTTAAACGCGAGTACTTATTAGTATGGCAATTAATTATGCCACGGAACCCTATTCCTGTTTCTTCTAGTGTTCAATTGCTCATGCGTTCCAGATTCTCTTATATATATATTTTTTATTTTTTATTTTTTATTTTTTATTATTCTTTTTTTTTGGAACAAAAGGGGCAGGATCTCTGTCATTCAGTTAAGGAACAAAAGAAGTCTAGATACTCTGATATGAGCAAGACACAATTGTTTTCGCATATAAAAAAACAGGAATACTTCTAATAATCTATGAATGACCCCTGCCAGCGCGTCGGCAGCCGTGACCGCCACATCCTCTGACGCGATGGCGGCCTTCTCTGCCACCACCCCGTCGCCTGGGGCTGCTGCCCCAACCGCCGCCCTGGTGGTCGGAGAGAACCCGCACACCAGACCTTCAGCCGGGGAGGTGGGTTGCGCTGCCGGCGGCCCTGCCGAGCCAGCGGCCACCACCACGGCCCCCTCGGGCACAACGACGGCCTTCACAGTCGCCTCCCAAGGTAAACCCCTCTCCCCTGTCGCCCCCCCCCCTCTTCCCCGCCTCCTCCGGCCGCTCCAAGGCGATGAGGTGGGATGACGTTCTCGTCAAGGATTGCTCCGACGACGAGATGGAGGATGAGCCGGTACCTCGGTGCTTTGGTCCCCGCAGCGGTGCCACCCCCAAGAGGGCTGTTCCCCCCGGCCTAGAGGTCTTGGAGATCTCAGCCGGGGCGGACATGACCCACCCTCGCGCAGCGGCACCTTCCCCCGGCCTCGAGGTAGGAGACACCTCGGCCGGGGTCGGCACGGCGGCCGCCACCGGCCATGCCAAGCTGGCACCTTCGGCTGGGAGTGCCCAAGCTGGCGCTGGCATGGCATCCTACCTTCAGGTTGCCCGCCGGGCGGGCTCCCCTGAAGAAGCCGTAGACGAGCCTCGGCGACGCCGGCGGCGGCATCGACGCATGACGAGAGCCTCCACCGCAGGCCTTGCCGACCCGCCAGAACTGATTCGACGTTCGGCTCACTTCAGGCTCGGTCCCCGCCGCTGCGCCACCCCGCCGGACGCCGACGGCTGGCAGCAGGTGCTCCCGCAGTGGCCACCGTTGGAGGCCGACCAGCCCCCGATGGCTGGCAACAGGAGGCGCGCAAACCGGTCGAGGAAGGCAGCGCCCGCGCGACGTCGTCCAGTCCCACGGGGGCTGGTGGGCTTGTGCTTCAATTGCCTCTCTCGCGGCCACATCGCTGCTCAGTGCCGTTCCCCGCCGCGCTGTCTACGTTGTCGACGTGAAGGACATCGAGCCAAGGCGTGCACGGGCGGCACGGGCGGCCGCGCATCCTCCCGCTGGCCTCGCCCATCTCCGGCGCGTGGCCACAGCGGGGAGGCCTCCTAGCGGTCGATCGCGTCGTCTTCAACATTGGAGCCGCCGCTAGTCTCCTCCCCTTTGGATGTCGAGGTCCGTCCCAGGGTGGAGACTCTCGTCGTCAGCTCGAGCGTTGCCTCGGCTGGTGAGACCCGCGCCCCCCCTTGTCCTCCTCGCGCTGGCGGACGCTGTCGCTCTGGAAGAGCTCCTGGCACATCTTTCTCTGAAGTTTGATGTGTCCATGAGGATGGTCAGAGGTTCTTCTTTGCAGAAAGGTGGTGTGCAGGCACAGGTGGACTCTCAACCTACGACAGACCCTTCCCCACGCAGGGATTTCGATCCCATGGACGAAGAGGCGGAGGCAAGCCGGGCCGTGGCGGAGGCCACAACGAGAACCTGCTTGGGGACCCCGGAAGCTGTCGCGGGCCCCGTCGAGGTCGGCCTCGGTGCGGCGGCTCCGGCGCCGCTGGTTGTGGTCGAGGCGCAGGTGGGTGGTAACGACGGGGACATCATCGACAACTCCTGCGACGCCTCCCCGCCGCCCCCCCGCCGTCGCCGCACACGTGGAGGCCTCGGAAGTGTCGGTCGTCGCTTTCATCAAAAGACTGACGCGACAACTCGAGCCCCCCCTCATCGCGGAGCCGCCGTGGCTGCGAACCTCCCGCGTGGACGACAACTGGCGTGTGTGACGCAGTGACCGTCTGGCGGCTAAATCCACCTACCGCGACCCGCAGCCGGAGAAGCAGGCTCGTCAGGTCCTTCTCAACAAGTGGGCCGGATGGCCGGAGAACGAGGTCACCAACACTCCGGACCCGTGATTGCTGCGAGATTTCACAAGGCGTTCGGGGACAGCGTACCTTCTTCTCACAGGGAGTCCATGAGGGAGCTTTTTCTGCAGCTCGGGGGTCGTGCGGCGCGCTCCGCGCCGCGGCGGAGGGCTAAGGCGCCACGACCGGACCAGTAGGACACCCCCCTTTTCTCGTCGCAAAATAGTTTGTCTAGTTAGTACAACCCTCCCGCTCCACCGTTCGAGCTGGTGATTTATGTAATGTGCTTGCTTGCCACGCTCTAAGGCATCTCGCCTGCGAACGCGACAAGCCGTGTATTGAACTCCTTTTTCCCTTAAAGCAACACGTGCATTAGTGCGTTTTCGAAAAAAAGCACTCACTTAACAGTGTAATGCCGTTATCTCTGTTCATAATCTTGGTGAATCATTCTCTGCTGTCTTTGTTCATTTCCTTCGGGACAAAAATGCCAAAAGCTAAATTCCTGCATCGAATTTTCTGTAGTTTCACAAAAAGTGTTTTAGTTTGTCTGGAGTTTCCTAGAGGGGTACAAAAAGAATCTTAGCAGCTTTACTAGCACAGGGATAAGACATCAAGGAAAACATGTTGCATGCTTTGTTGCTGAATGAACCGTTTATGTGTGCCTTCACCATTGTAAGTCTGGCACTCCGGCTGACCTGCAGGCTACAGGAGACTATACCCATGGAATCATTTTTGTTAAAGGTGCATTTGTATTGTTCTTGGGGGCAAAGAACTGTTTCTAGGGATTTGTGGTGATGTCAGTCTTTTTTTTTTTACGAACCGATATGTCACATTCTTAACAAAATAAGGGCGTCCTCAACAGCGCTTGCAAAACGCTAGCTGAGCTGGAGTCTGAAACTATTAAATAGACTAAGAAGTCAGACGGTGGTAACTTTGTCAGTGACTTAAGATTTTTTGGTAACTGTGCGAGCTTAGCTCTTCCTTCATCGCTAGCTCGGTGAAATTTTCCTTTCTCTTTCTTCGTGATTGATCAGATGCCCCAAATAGCTAGCAGGCTGAACCACCGTTGGGGGCGCCCTAACAATGTTTTCTTGTTGGTAGTCTGACATGGTCACGTGGTACAGTGGCGCAAACTTTTAGATGAGTTAATAATTAATCTAGTAAGACAGCCGATAGGGAATTTTCATTATTATCACGAAAATGCATATATTAGGCAATCCCATTTTCTGTTATCTATTAACCCATTATAAGTTCTATTGTTTGGAATTATCCTGTTCTAATTTCTGATTCCTGGCCCTTCCATCTAGGCGAGCACATTAATAAGGAATAGTAAATGTTAATCAAACGGCCATTCAATCTACCAAGTCATCTCTTTCCTTTAGCAAATATACCAAATCATTTGCACTTCCTTATTGCCAGTATAAATTTTGTACTAAGAAGGGATAGAACTACCCTTTTGTTGTGCCTGTGAGCAGGGGCGGAGCTAGAACAAATTCAAGGAGGGTGTGTTTGTCTTGTGGGTGCAAGGATTTATGATTTGTGGGTGCAAAAATGGTGAAAATTTGACATTTATCACTGTTGTTTATTTTTTGTGTGCACAGTTGTGCATGTGGCTCTGCCCCTGCTTGTGAGATTAAGCAAGCTAGTGTTTTGCAGGTGACGGAGCCAAAAGAGGAAACTATGTTGGAGGGAGTGAGAATGGCAATGGGTGCATTGGATTGCCCCATCTGCTATGATCCCCTCCTGCCTCCGATTTACCAGGTAGGCAGGTAGACACAGTACTAGTGTATATGAATAGCATCGAGTTAATTTCTGAAGAACACGATGACCAGACAGGAAAAATCATTATATAGTTTTTGTCCAACAACTAAAACCTTGAATAAATCTTCCAAAAGCAGTTTGTTAATTTCTACTGAGAGGCACATCAGTATGTTTCATGAATCGATCTACCAAACACAGATTTACTAAGGTGATGTTCTGATGAGGGGGCACTATCACTATCAGTACCTTTTTTTTAATTAAATTCCAATTCCATGTATGTCTGTCCAAGATATTCTCTCACAAGGACTTGTTTTCTCGATTCTGATTTGTATTGACAGTGTGGTGTGGGGCACCTGATCTGCAATTCATGCTGCATCAGGCTCAACAAATGCCCCCTATGCACAAGGTCTGCCTTTGAGCGCTAGCTGCTTTGGCATGGAGCATGTTGTTGAATCCATTGAAGTTCCTTGTTGCTTTGCTGAGAACGGATGCACCAAGAAGATCACGTACATCAACAAGAAAGACCACGAGAAGGAGTGCCGACACGGGTCATGCTTCTGCCCGGAGCCCGGCTGTGGCTTCTCAGGGCCGGCGGTGACGCTGCCAGACCATTTCACCGACCGCCACAAGTGGCCATCCACGGCGTTCAAGTACTTTGTGCAGTTTGACCTCCTCCTCCAGCCAGGCCCACACATCCTCTGAGCCCAGGATGGCACCGTCTTCCTCATGAACGTGGTGGCAGCAGAACCCTTGGGGCACGCCATCTCCCTCGTCTGCATCCAGTCGGGGGCCAAGAACACCCCGTTCGGCTGCTCTGTGGTGTTCTCGTGCTTCACAGGTCACCACCAGATCTCGACGTTAGCAGCCGTGAGGTACTCGACGCTAGCTGATGGTCTGCCAAAGGACGTCTTCTGTATCGTGCCCAAGGCATCTGGACGCGCCGATGTCGTGCTCAAGACCACCATAGATACAGAGCTAGTGTATGATGAAGAGGATGAGCTGGAGGATGAGGACGTACGATGAAGACGAGAGCTACGATGAGGACGATGAAGAAGATGATGATTCAGATGACGATTAAGAAGATGATTCTGATGACGATCAAGAAGAAGATTCTGATGGCCTGCCGTATCTGGGTGCTCTAATTTGAGGTATTTAGGTTGGATTCTTCGTACGGGCTCGTCGATATCTAAGCAACCATGGTAGTTTACTTCATCATCAGCACTGTACCACTGTATTTTTATGTGGAGGAAGACATGCTTGCCGGCCGGGCAATTTGGCTCTTTTTATGGTTATCATTCCGGTGTTGCGGTGCCCAATCTTTGTGCATCTTTTGGTTTTCATGGCTTCACGAGGCAGTTGTAGCTGGTATGCCCAGATAAATAGTCACCTTGGATTCAACAGATAGCACGTTGACTGTAACATGTTGGATGAAGGAGGATGATCGTCGCATCGTCCACTAGGCGATATGACGACTGTAATCTGAAATTCTGAATAATCTGAACTCTGACAAGCCCTGGCCGAGGAGCTGGTCGGCCGGCCGCTCCGCATCGGTGGTGGTGGCGGGGTCATCTTCGGAACTGGCACACCCTCGTCGATCCCTAAATCTCCATGCCATGCCGAACTTGATGAAACGTTTTGAACATATAGCAGGCATAAAGCCAAGGAGGCTTAGTTATAATCGTTTTTTGACAACATGCTTAGATTTAATCGTTGATTTGAGCACAAAGCGAAGCAGTACATTGGACTCGATCATTTGAGCACAAAGCTCGTCTTCAATTAAACTACGAGAAAATCACCTATTAAAAGGGATTAATCTCCCATCTCCACTCACTTCAAATAAAAACTTAGAGGAACACACCTAATTCTCTCTACCCTAGCTTGTCTTACCTTGAGCACTTAGCTAAGCTTTACCAAAATGAATTAGGGTTAGCAAGATGACATCATCTCCCAAACAACCACATCCACATATATAGGTCCATGACGAAAGGTGATTACTTCTAGCACAGTAACACTTAATACTAGATATACATCTCTAGGGGCAAACCACTCTAATTTTTCTTCATCCATTTGACAATCTTGCTGCTTTCACGATTTCGCTTAGTCTCGATGTGAGCTTCAAAATGCTACCACTTGTGGTCCAATTCATCGTCCTGGATTTTGAGGGTAAGACCAGGAAACCCTTTGGACACATGGTTTTTAGGCCAAAATTACTGATTCTTTCGAAGTTAGGTATAGTCTATACGCAACCTCCATAATGTTGTTGCATGTCTCGCTTGTCCTCAACGGTCGATCACTAAGTACACTAAGCACTCCTGCACCCACCTTGGCATGATCAAATCTTTGCTTTGGCTCTAGTCAATACCGTCTTCGTCTCTTTCTCGCATGTACTCTTGCTTATCGCCATGCAAAAATGCTAGTTGTCCATGGTTCGTCCTTTTGTCTTTAATCCCTTGGTCCAAGCCTTTGTATTAGTCCTTTACACCACCCATGGTCCATCCACACTATTTCTTGATCTTCGTCATTGCTCAATGCATACGGATCACAAGCCAAGGCATATAGCACTCCCACCACATATCAGCGCACTAGCCAAAACACAATTCCATCGACAATCACTCGTTCTAAACTCCTATAAAGCTAATGCCCATTAAAGGATTTCTCTAGTTTTTTATAGCGCCACATCATCCGCTTACATCATCCAATCATCAGCCGGCCCCAATTTCCCATCCACACAACTCATGAAGTGACTCGAAAAAAAAGGCTGTCAATAACCGTCGATTCATCTACAGGGTAACGCAACCCCCAAAGAAGATTTCAGGTTACCTGTCTCTTCCCTTCTCCGTTTTGTCATCAGGTAATAATTCGCCGCCGGTCGTCAAGCATTTCACCACGTCTCTTCACTTCTGTATGCCACCGCATTGCACCTGTGGCAGAACCTCCTAAATAATATGGCCCACATGCACTAATCATTGTCTTAACAGACCTTTGATAGTCGTGCATGTATTTCATAAGACTTAAAAGGTCTGTCGGGTAAATCCCGAATCATCCACGATTCTCCGAGCAAAATCAATCATTATAAAGAGACATTGCAGTATTACAACAGTTTTATACAAATATTATACATCAGAGTAAAAGAGCGGAAGGATTACAATAACATAAGTTTACAAACCATTTGTTTTCAAACTTACAAACCTAACAATACCTTAAGTTATATTATTACAAACCATAATGGTAGTGGAGTAGCGATAGATATTTTTATTACAACACCCAAACGTATTGCTCTCAAACAGTCTATTTGTCGTCACTCTCCACAACGACCGTCATGCAACAGGGTGCAGAGCAAACCTGTGCATGAGATATACCTGTAACAAGGGTTCAACAAACCCTCAGTACAAAAGTACTCAACAAGACTGACCCGACGAAAAGAGGGGAGAAGACTCAGGAATGCAGGCTAGTGGGACAAGGTAAGGCTGCAAAAGATAAGGACTTTTGCAGAACAGCTCTTTGGATTAAATTTTTATTCATCTTTTGTTATGACAGAACGTAGAGTTGTCTTAGTCTAGCTCAAGATAAACAAACAACTTTATTCTCATTCCTTACATGCGGACCATGTGATAGGTCAGAGGGTCAAGTCTCCATAACCGAGGAGCAACGACGATTCAAACCGATTATACCCAGCTGGGGATCCCTAATCATACAACATATGTAGCACTTAAGCTTGCATATATCAACCTTCACTTAAATCCTCCAAGATCAAAATAGTTTTCGCGCCACCCGAGAGCACAGTACTCCACCGTCCTACTGCCAACCTAGATGCTTCCGTCCATCTCAGATCCGTAGGGTGGGTACACGCTACTCCCGCCATCTCGCCACTCCCAGTGCGCGGGCTCGCCGTTCCACTCATGGAATAGCTAATATCTTAGGCTTACCGAAGTATGTGATTAGTTGCAAAGTTTCAACCACACACAGGCCTCCACGACTGATCCTAGATGACACAGATGGAAACACTACACGAAAGAGTCTTTTCCCGATGTAGGTTACCGTCTGGTTTCAAAGTTTTATTATCATAAAGCAGTGTCATACTCAACCATTTTGAAATAGTTATTTTGAAAGCCTAACTCATTAAGCAAGGCTAAGCATATCTAAATATTTTTAAAAACAAAACAGGTTTCGAGGATGATATTGGAGTGATAAGGTAGGTAAAATGCAGCAAGTAGGATATCACTCAACTCCTAGAACTTAATGCATCATTTCATAAGCTAAAGTGATAAAAACTTTATAAAAACAAGGAAGGGTTTAAATGTATTCGGAGCTTGCCTTGATAGTCGGAGAAGACGGGCTCAGACTCTGGATTAGCACCACAATTCTCGACATCCAACTCCTGAGGATGTTCTTCCTTGACGGCTGGATCGATAACACTCTCCTCGTTTACGGGGACTACACGATATAACATGACATGCTTCAACATGATGAAATAATAAACATGATGCTCAAAGATGCTAAGCTCAAACAATTAAATAAGGTGCCAAAGGTCATTAAGGTTAATGACCCCAGGTCATCACTCAATCTCAAAGTCAAATAACCCTATAATGATTAAACATGATTAAAAGGGTTATTTAATTAATTAAAAGCATAAAATAAAGGCATAAAATTAAAGTTGTCTAATTAAAAGCATAAAATAAAGGCATAAAATTAGATGATAAAATAATTTTCAGAATTAAAAGCCAATTATTTTATTTATTAAAAATCATTGAATATGCATTTTTCAATTAAAAGAGCTAATTTTAACTCATGCAAAAAAGTACTCAAAATTTGCATATTATATTTTTCCTAGGTAGATAATATCATAAAGAGCATACACAAAAAAATTTAGAATTTTTGGAACTATACATGAATTACTATGAATTATTAAAGAAAAAGTATTTTTAAATATTTTCTGAAAATAGAAAAAGAAAAGGGAAAATCTTCCCTGACGTTGACCACGACCCGCCGGCGGTTGACCGATGATTTCTCGCCGTAGGCGAGGTCTCCGGTGACCGGGTTGGCATCTACGTGACCCTTGAGACGAGGCGCATTCACTGATGTGGCTAATGAAGCAGCTAGGGCTTCGGGACGGGGTCACCGTCGACCATGGCGGACACGACGGCGCGGCATAGGGCGGAGATGGCCATCGGGACCCTCTCCGGTGAGCCAAAGACTATCGACGCACCCAGCACATTTAGGCGAACCTAACCGTGCAACAAATTGAGCCGAAGACGACTCCTAATGAGCACGGCCACGCGCGCGGCGGTGGCGGCAAGGCAAGCTCGCCGGCGACACGTACTCCGGCGGCTGTGGTGCTAGGACTTAACCGAAGGGATGGGCATGCGCAGAAGCTCACCGCAACTCTGAGGTGCACCCTGGAAGGATCAGAGGTGAAGCGAAGGTCGAAGCTCAACGGCTATGGCGGTCGCGGCGGCTTGCTCCGACGGCAACAGTCGCGTCCCGGCGCGTCCAGGGCTGGTTTGCCAAAACCGTCAAGCCGACCATGAGCACAACGTCAAGGCGGAGCTGATGAACTAGGAAGAGCAACTCGAGGCTCACCGTGGCAGGCGAACTTCGGTACGGTGGCGAGCGGCGGCGGTGTTGCCGGACCTCAAGAGGACGGCGGCGCGCAGGCGTCTCAGGCGGCGAGAGCGGGCGTGAGCGGTCTCAAACGGATCACAAGGGCGCTGTGAAGCTGCTGACAAGAGCAAGTGAGCAAGGATGGATCGACGGTGATGAATTTCACCGGCGGACGACGGACGACGGCGATGGCGATGGCGAGCAGGGGAAAGGAAGAAAAGCGGTGGCCGGCTCCATTTTTATAGGAAGGAAGCGAAGCACGGGCGGGCGACACGCAGGCGAGGAGTTTTCCAGCGACGGGTGTGCGCTGGCGATGGCCGACAAGCCGGGATGGCGGGCATGGACACGGCGGCGACGGGGAGCAGTGAGGAGGAATTGAAGATGGTGACGTTAGCATTAATGTAGCAATCGAGGTTTTTCAGAAAAATATAAATTACTACCAAAAATATATAATAACTTGAAAATCTCCAAAAACATCATTTGTATAACTTTTCAAGAGCTACATTTTTAATTTAATGATCCTTTTCAAATTATGCTTAGATTTTGGAATATGAATTCAAATTAAAAAGGGGAGCAAAACCCTAGAAATAAAATATTTAAAATTACTTTTATTTTTTCAATAAAACTTGAAAATATTCAAATCTATGGAATGCTCAACTTTTCAAACCAAACATTTTTAATATACAAAGTTTTTCCAAAATATGCATAATTTTGAAACATGGGTTTAAAATCAAAAGGGGACAAATATTAGAAAACTGTATTTTCAAATTCATTTAAAATTATTTTTGGAAACTTAAAAAACTTTGAATATCATTATTGTAGCTCTTGTCAAGATCTACAAATCATATATTTATAGTATCTCAAAATTTCTTATAGATTTTTAAATGTAGAAAGGGGGGTAAAACAAGAAAATAGTTTTTGAATTAGGAATCAACTCATCATTTCATGTAACACAGCATTACAGAAACACAAGCAACCTATAATATGTAAATTTGTTTTAATTAATGCACATCAAAGTTGACCTAAACATGAATGCTTTGCAATGCATATGATGACATGGCAAGTTTTAGTTACTATAACACCAGGGGTGTCACAGCACCACGTCTCTTCACTTTTGCATGCCACCATCAACCATCAATTCCTCTATCGTTTCAACTGGGCACCCATGACATGTGTAGTAGAGACTATTTATAGCCACATCCAGCGATCAGATGGCTTCATCACTGGTTCACATCCCTCCACAAACTTTCGACCTTCGTGTGTGTGGCAGCCGGCCGCAGAGCTGCGTAATCAAAGGTGCACCCATCAGTCCATGCATGCCGATGATGATCAGGAGAGGCCGAGGTGGAGTCGCTACTTTGGAGAGTGGAGCCGCACTGCCACGGCAGCGCTGGCGCTATCGTTGTGCATGTCAGCAAGTTCATCGGTGACTTCACTAGGATGTCGCCAGGTGGATCGTGATCGGCATGTGGGTTGCCGGTACAGGAGAGCGTAGGGCTCCGGCCTACCACTTCTGCATCAACGACTGCATCACATGGCTGTCATGGGTCAGCATCATCGACGACATCTACGCCCAGCATCAATCAGGTCCTCCGTGTCGTTACCCATCTACACGATCATTGCCGACGGCCTCCCGCCATGGGCTATTGAGGAAATCAACAGCATCTGCCGACGATTTCTATGGATGGGCACGGAGGGCTCCACTAGGGGAAAATGCTTGGTGGTGTGGGCCACGGTGTGCAGACCGTTGGACCTCGGAGTCCTTGGCGTCTCGGACTTGGCCTAACCGCGATCGCATTACAATCCAGATGGCTCTGGCTGCAACAGTCGGACGAGAACCGGGCATGGGCCCACCTGTCTATTGAGGTACCACGGAGGTGCAGGTGTTCTTCCGTGCATCGACATACACGGTGCTCGGGAATGGCCGTTCCACCCTATCTTGGATAGGGAAATGGATTGGCGCCCAGGCGGTTAGCGAGATCGCACCCCCACTTCTGCGTTTCGTCGGTCGAAGGGACATCAAGGTGACCACAGTCGCCCAGGGTCTACAGCAAGGGCCACGGGGAAGGACCTGGGTTCACCAGATTTCAGGAGGAATCTCGGTACCGATCTTCCAAGAATACCTCAGATTGTGGCACCTAATCGCGCAAATACAACTAAGCGACGTCGATGACGGGATTGTCTGGAGATGGTCCGCAGATGGTAGGTACACTGCTAGGTCAGCGTATAGGGACCTATAGATGACCTCCCACCCCGTTCAAGGTTGTGCGAGGATCTGGAAAATCTGGGCGCCTCTGCGAGTCAAACTGTTCCTGTGGCTAGCCATCCGACAGAGGCACTGGACGGCAGACCGGAGGCGACGACATGGACTTCAGGCGACTGACAACTGCTACCTCTGTGACCAAGAGCCAGAGACCATCGACCACATCATTGCTTCCTGCTCCTTCTCACGCCAGATCTGGTGGTCAATCCTGGCATTCCTCGGAGCGAATGCCTCTCTGATTGGAGCGGAGGACTTGTTCAACTGGTGGGAACAGTGGCGACGAAGGTGGCATGGCGACAAACGCAAAGGAGCTGACTCCCTTTTCACTGTCGTGGCTTGGGAGATCTGGAAAGAAAGGAATGCGAGGTGCTTTAGGAACGAACAATCTAGCATCCACCAGGTCTTAGCCACCATCAAGCACACCGCCGATCAATGAATCGAAGCCAGGGCGTGCAAATTAGGGGGTTTAGTGCTTGAGTAATCCGTACTGGAAACAAGCCAGGGGTGGCGGGGAGTGTTGTTCTATTGTATCCACCCCGGCAAACGTTTCGACGCCTTGTAAATTTTTTCTACTTAAATACAAAGATGCGCAAACTTTTTGCGTATTCGAGAAAAAACTATACCGATAGATAGATGTAATCCGCAGTGGCTGGTCAGTGTTCCCTCCCTCAACGCGGTGTGACAAGTTCACAGTGATATGGTTTGAGCACATTATTCTGTTTGCTTTCTCATATGCCGCCACTTATCAAGAAATTATTTTATATTGTAGCCTGCGATCACTATTCCAGTTTCTTTCTCATTCGTCAACCTAAAATCCTGCATTAGATCATAGTATGTGTAAAGTCTTAGCTGAGATCACTTTTTTGTTCACTTTTTGTCATGATGAGCATTGTGTACATATGAACGATTTTGTTTTTTTTAATATTGGCCTAAGTAACGCAACAACTATGCAAAATTCACATGATCATAACATCTCATCATCCACCATGCCCCACTACTACCCACCATCTTATGAACTACGTCAGCAAAGCTCTTAAGTGCGTCCTTTGCAACCCACTTTCTCTACGTTCAATGCAAATCCTATGAGAACGCGCAAGACATTCATCTTCCAATCCTCGGTGGTTAACATTCTAACACATTTATATTCCTCCTCCATACCCACGGTAACGCACGGGGATTCCTCCTAGTTATCAACATTGACAACTCATTTTATCATCTAGTCATCGTCACTATGACAACTCATCTTATTCATGGGATATACTCTTCCCAGAGTCAAATTAAATAGAATCGATCCAGATGTTAGGTGTTCTAAGGTCTGGGAAAAAAAACTCATTTTGAGATCCATGTGATAAGCCAGATCACGGATTAGGCTGGTTAAGTCAATGTACATGTGGTCTACGTGAAGACATAAAAAAACTGCTTGCAGGTGTTAGCTTGTACGGAATTAAGATTCAAATGAGCATACGAACCCCTAGGTTGCGTTTTATTATTAAAAATTCGTAGGTGAAAAGCCTATTTTCCCACACGTCAATACAGTACAAGTGTTGGATATGCTTGCTATTGCAATGATCATATGGGGACAACAGTAGGCGTTGGATTGACGTTGACCCCCTTTTTTCCCTCTTGATGCCATAAATAGTTATTATCCCGTAAACCAAACGAACATAGTTCTCATTTTGTACCACAAGTCAAGGTTCAGTCGCGGAATCGGACTCGCTATCACTCTGTCAATGTAGCAACTCATTTTTTTTTTATGTTCTTCAGTGTTGCAAGTTAGCAACTCCCCGAGTGAGGACTGAGGACGCCATCCAGTCTCTGCAACACTGTTCACAATGCGGCAAATGGGCCTCCTTCGGCCCAGTAAAGCGCCCCCGGAAATCAAGCTCGTTTCTTCAGTTTTAGCTCACTCATTTCTTCAGTTGTTGGACGGGCTCTGATCAACGCGAGAGGTCCAAACGCGGTGGACTCGAGGAGGGGTCGCCGGCGACGCCGCCGCACTCCCAGCAGAGCCTAAGCCTTCGAGACGACAAGGTGTTTCAGGTACGGCTACATCCCTTTGGAGTTTTCGATCCTCGACAATTTGGCTCCCTCCTCTTCAGGAGCGAGCAATGCCGCCGTGCCGCTAGGCTGCTAGGACTAGGGTTTGTGCTGCCCCGAACTGGCGTTGGTTTTGGTTGGGTACTCTCGTGTCGAATTTCTACTGTAACTGTAAGCATCGCTTATGGATTCGCACACTTTGTATTTCTAAAAGACGATGTGTGCATTGTGAGGAATCGGTAAATAGCGCCGAGGAACCCCGAATCATATCCTGTTCTAAGCAGGAGAACATTAAATGCAAGTACTTCTTAGTAGTGTGATTAATTATGCCTTGGACTCGTCCTGTTCTTAGTAGTACTACTAATTCTAAATTTAGCACCCTATTTTCCTGTGTCAATTGCTCCTATGTTCTAGATTCTCTGATATATTTTTTTTTAACAAAATGGGCAGGATCTCTGTCATTCAGTATTTCAGTTAAGGTACAAAAGATGTCCAGATACTCTGATATGAACAAGACATAATTGTTTCCGCATCGAAAAAGAAAAAAAGGAACAGTTCTAATATTTTATAAATGTAGTTGTAGCACTCACTTGATAATGTAATGCAATTATCTTTGTTCATAATATTGGGGAATCATTCTCTGTTGTCCTTGTTCATGATCGCTGGAAAAATATGCTAAAAGCTAGATTTCTGCATTGCCGTAGCTTCACAAAAAAATGTTTTAGTTTGTCTGCAACTAACGAGCCCAGGAGGGGTAGAAACAAATCTTACTGGCTTTTTACTAGCAAAGGGATTAATATATTCCATGAAAAACATGCTGCGCACCTTGTTGCTGAATAAATCATTTATGTGTGACTTCACCGTTGTTACTTGTTAGTCAGGCTGACCTGCAGGCTACAGGAGTGCACTAAGAAAGGATGAAACTACCCTTTGTTGTGCTTGTGAGATAAGGAAGCTAGTGTTTTGCAGGAGATGAAGCCAAAAGGGGAAACTAAGTTGGAGGGAGTGAGAATGATAATGGGTGCCTTGGACTGCCCCATCTGCTATGAGCCCCTCGTGCCTCCAATTTACCAGGTAGGCAGGTATATGAATAGCGCAATATAGCATCGAGTTAATTTCTGAAGAAAACCAGATAGGCAAAATCTTTATATCATTTTCCTCCAACAAGTAAAACCCTGTTTCCTTGAATATATCTTCCGAAAGTAGTTTGCTAATTTCTGATAAAGGGCACAACGGTATGTTTCATAAATCGATCTACCAAAAACAGATACCTAAAAAGTTACAAAAGATATACATACTATCATGTTTAAATTTCCATTTGTGTCTGTCAAAGATATTCTCTCACAAGGACTTGTTTTATCGATTCCAATTCGACAGTGTGGTGTAGGCCACCTGGTCTGCAATTCATGCTGCATCAGGCTCAACAAATGCCCCCTGTGCCCAAGGTCCGCCTTCGAGCGCTGCTATGGCATGGAGCGCGTTGTTGAATCCATCGAGGTTCCTTGTCGCTTCGCCAAGTACGGATGCACCGAAAAGATTGCCTACTCCGACAAGAAATGGCACGAGAATTTATGTTGGCACGGGGGCTTCTGCGCGGAGCCCGGCTGCAGCTTCACCGGGCCAGCGGCGGCACTGCAGGACCATTTCACCGGCCACCACAAGTGGCCGTTCACGGCGTTCGAGTACTACGTGCAGTTCGACCTCCGTCTCCAGCCAGGCCCGCACGTGCTCCGTGCCCAGGACGGCAACGTCTTCCTCATGAACATGGTGGCAGCGGAGCCCGTCGGGCACGCCATCTCCCTCTGTCTGTGTCCGGTCACCCGTTAGCACCTTTGGCTACTCCCCGCTCGGGGGGGTCGGGTGCTCATTGGTGTTCTCGTGCTTCACAGGCCACCACCAGATCTCGACGCTGAACGAAGTGAGGTGCTTGACGCTGGCTGATGGTCTGCCAAAGGACGTCTTCTGCGTCGTTCCCAAGGTATCTGGAGGAGCCCATGTCGTGCTCAAGACCACCATAGATAAAGCGACGGCGTACGATATCGAGCTGGGGGACGAGAACGACGAAGACGAAGACAAGAGCTACGACGAGGATGATGATGTTTGTGACGACGAAGTAAAGGAATATAAGTCCTTAAACTTTTCCTTACTTATCTCTCAGAAGTAAAGAAGGCAAAATAAGCCATAACTTTGGGTCTATGAACTTCTTTTTCTCATCTGGACCATAACTTTGTCTATGTCCTAACCGTTGTTGCGTTCAAAATAGGCCATATAAGATTGTGATGTTTGTGTGGGCGCTGATGTGGCACCACATGCTCTTTTTTTTAACTTCATAAACTAACATTAAAGAGTGATATATAATCGTCAAAAAAATGAAAAACAAAAAATATAGTTTTGTTATATTTCATATGAGTAGATCTATCCAATAGATATATAATATGACATGCTTTAGTTTATTTTTTTTATTGTTGTAGTTGTAGATCTATGTGTTTAACTAAATTTAACAAAATAATAGCAATATTTGTATAGCTAAATAATTTTATTATGAAAATGTATTTAATAATTTATTTATTTATTATGCACCATAAATAGGTATTAATAATTTCTTGTACATTCTTAGTTAAAATTTAAAATGTTTGTCTTCTTAACAAACATGGATGACAATATTTGTGGTAGTGAAGGAGTACAATGCATGAAGATCCGATCTCCACCTCCCGCGTGTAGTGTAGACGAGATGGAGTTATTAGTAACTGTCTCCGGCTACTACTACCCTCCATTCCGAATAATCAATGCATGAAGATCCGTTCTCCACCTCCCGCGTGTAGTGTAGATGCGATGCCTCTCCGGCTACTACTACCCTCCATTCCAAATAATGGCAGAGCTCGCGGCAAAATACAGGCAAGGCTTGTTTTGCTTAGTATGAAGGAACATTTACAGAAATTAAACAAACAAACAGTGTTAAGGACATGTTTGGATGAGTTAGGACTAATTGCTAGTTGAACTAAAAATAGGTCAAATTAGCCGAGATTGGCTAGCTAGTTGACTAACAACTAATTAAAAACTTTATCTCAAAAATTGGTCCATCTGTTAGCCCTTTTGTTTGAATGTACTAAGCTACTATTTTTTAGCTAGCTAGTGATTAACCCTTGTATCATGCCCTAAATCATCTTACCCATCGAATGTACAGTGCCCAGAAGACTAAAATCAAACCAGAATACCAGATCCACTCACAAGGATATATCGGATGGAGGAATTGAGACCGGAGAGCAGGAAGCTCCAAGCCAGACAGCCAGCGACAATTGCTCAGCCAGGCAATGGCTTGGTGTGCGCAGAGAAAACTAGCTATGCCAGGCGATCTTGCCACTGCAAGCGATAAAATCCTCGCCAGCCCGGGCGAACTTAATTGGCTCTCGAGTCTCGAGCGTGGGCGAGGCGAGCGCGTCGAGCAAAAAAAAAAAAAAAAAAAAAAGTGCGCGAGCAAGGAAGAGAATGCGGCAGGTTGCTCTCCACTCCACCTCCATCCCTCAAGTCGCAGAGCACAGGTGCTCCCCCTCGGCCTCTGCTCCCCCTGCATTCTCCCCCATGACCCTATCTGTTCTTCCCCTTCTAACCCCTTCTTTCTCTGAAAAATCACTAATCAGGTTCATTGGATTGGTCCACTCCGTCTTCCGCTTCTAAGATTTGGGGACATCTCTGCACAATCTCGATTAGGGCCGGCTGCCCTTACTGAGAGGTAACTCAAACTGCATTTCTCCTTTTTTTTTTTGCGATTTGATTGATGCACCAGATATTTCCTCTCATGTTCAAACGCTCTAGATATTTTCTTGTTTCTTTGACTAAGTTAGTTTACTCGAATGATTAGATCTATAAAAGAAAAGATGACCAAAATATTCAGTAAGGGGATCATTTTTCTACATGAGCTAAGATGTGCGCAAGGGATAGGCCTTTTTCTTCTCTGCCTTAAATGCATTGTTCATTTGTTAAGTTTCTGATTTGCAATTTCGATTTCTTTATTCAGATGCTCAATTAGATTTGTTTAATAAGGAAACAACGTTCCAGTCTACCATCTAGAGATGGTGCACAGCTGAGAGTGAATACAAACCGGGACCATTATACTCAAACTCTTACATACAAGAAAGGAAATAAAAGCAACAAAGTCACAACAGGGTCCTGTTAAACACCATCTCCTAGGGCTACAAAAATTATAAGAAAAACATAAAGTAAGGAGATCTGACACCTGAATTCAGCTTCTTCCCTCGTACTTTCAAACTTATATTTCCCTTTCAAACTTTTTTTTTTGTGATTTGATGTACGGATTAATTTTTCCATCTAACGTACTAAGATTTGGGGGTGGGAACTTATCTTTCTCTGGAAAAGCCTGCAAGTAGTAGCAGTTCAGTCTGTACTAGAGGCTTAATTTTTGGACGAAACAGGAGATACCAATGGTATTCCACCTTTGAGACTAGCGGCTCTTAGTCGGACGAATTGACGCTCTTCATGCTTTTTTATTCCCATGCAAGAGCAACTAAAAGGTGCTAACTTTGTATTGTTTATTTAGATGGACATCATATTGGGCAGTCATCTGTTACCTACACAATAAATGTTGTCCTGTTAGGTACTCTATTTTGGAGAAAAAATGGGACAGGATGGCTTACCTAAAGAAATTATATTGCGACCAAGATTCAGACACTATTAATCTTGTTAGAATGAAAAGATGTCTTCTTCAAGCTATGCACAAAATTACGTTCTATGCATACACTTCGTAACACTTGGCACTGCTCAGTTGAGGAACAGGTAGCCATGTTTCTTCAAACAGTTGGCCATAAGAAAAAGAACATGGATATAAAGTTCAATTTTTCAAGATCTACCGAAACTATTAGTACTTTAGTAGATATTTCAATGAAGTTATGTATGCTATTGGCCAACTTGGACCTAAGATGCTTAGACATAGATCAACAGATGTACCCTCCAAAATCCGAAACAACACAGGATTCTACCCATATTTTGAGGTATTCTTCACCATTTCTAATAAAATACAAAGACACATGATTGGTTAAGTAACAAATCATCTGATTTATACAAACTAGGACTTTTTTTTTTGGAGGAATTGTACAAACTAGGACTGCATTGGTGCTATCAATGGAACCCAAATTTTGGCCTTATATATATACGACAAGTTGCATACTATGGCCTTATATAAATATATGGCAAAGTATATATTTTGGTAGTATAATCTTACACTTATCTGTGTAGGTATGGCATAAAAGGGCGTACCCAGTGCCGTAGGCTCCCGCACCGCGGGGTCTGGGGAAGGGAAAATAGTCAGCAGCCATCCCTGCACAAATGTGCAGAGGCTGGGGCTTGAATCCTGGACCTCTTGGTCACAGGCGGTAAAGCTCTACCGCTTGCACCAGGGCCGCCCTTCTGTGTAGGTATGGCATATGTCATATTTTGGCCATATGAAACTATATATGGTAGATAGTGTATGTGGTCTTATCAAACTATAATGGTAGGTTTGTCGGTGGTAAAGATTGCAATGGAGTTGCTACTTTTGTTTTTGTGAAATGTTCTTGTACTGTTGACTCTTGAACAATTACCTTTGCAAATACTCAGTGCTACAGCTGAAGTCTTCTTGTATATTACATGGACGGTGGTAACCTCACCTAGAGGGCACAATGCTGACTTGCTGAGAGGCATGTATTGGGGCAAGGGTTCCAAGCAAGCGGGACAGTAACCTTGTCAGCAAAAGCAAGTCTGTAGCCACGTTACCAAACGGCTTGCCAAATATTCTTGCTCATCCTGACAAAACTATCAAACAGCCTTCTTGCCACAGCTAACCTTGCCTAGCTAGACATTTTGCCCATCCAAGCAAGGCAAGATGCCAATGAAAGAACCAAGTAGACTCACATTTGTGTTGCTCCTGAGCAAAATAACTAGTTTTAATGATTTGTGGTGATCTGTATGTTGTCTTCAAAGAAAAAAAAATGATTGTGTTATCTGGTTGGTAGTCTCTGACACTGTCCTACAGTACAGTGAGATTTGTGCCAATTGGAACTCTTGATTGGTAAGGAATTATGTATTCACAATGTGTATATATTAGGCAATCCCATTTCTGTTATTCTATTTACAGATTACGAAGTTGTGTTGTTTTAAATTATAATCAGTGGCGGAGGAGCAGCATAGCAAGGTATGGCAGCTGCCATACCTTGATTTTCCATGTTAGTCTAGCATTTTTGACTCTTTGTTCACTTTTTCTATAGTATATATCATTGTCATGGATACACATTAAGCATCAAGCTTGTAGCGAGAGGAAGGGAAAGTGCCCTGCATATTCAAACATCGACACTTGTAAAGAGAAATTTGATTTGTTTGAAGCTCAATCAAATTCGCCACACCTTAATTTTTGTCCGTCCTCCGCCACTGATTATAATATATCCTGTTCTGAGTTCTGTTTCCTAGTCCTTCCATCCAATGCAAGGATCAGCTCAACCAGGAATGGATATACTAATCAAACGGTCCATCTATGAATCTACCTACCAAATCATTGCTTTGCTTTTCAAACATACACCAAAGCATTACTTGCCTTTTTGCAAATGAAAGAACCAAGTAGACTCACATTTGTGTTGCTTCTGAGCAAAATAACTAGTTTTAATGATTTGTGGTGATCTGTATGTTGTCTTCAAAGAAAAAAAAAATGATTGTGTTATCTGGTTGGTAGTCTCTGACACTGTCGTACAGTGCAATTTGTGCCGATTGGAAGTCTTGATTAGTAAGGAATTATGTATTCACAATGTGTATATATTAGGCAATCCCATTTCTGTTATTCTATTTACAGATTACGAAGTTATGTTGTTTGGAATTATAATATATCCTGTTCTGAGTTCTGTTTCCTGGTCCTTCCATCCAATGCAAGGATCAGATCAACCAGGAATGGATATACTAATCAGAATGGTCCACCTATGAATCTTCCTACCAAATCATTGCTTTGCTTTTCAAATATACACCAAAGCATTACTTGCCTTTTTGCCCATATAAATTGGGATTAAGAGATGGAACTATATTGTGCTTATACCGCGCTAGTGTTTTGCAGGTGATGGAGCTGAAAGGGGAAACAACTATGATGGAGGGAGTACGAATGGCGATGGGCGCCCTGGACTGCCCCACCTGCCATAAACTCCTCGGGCCTCGGATCTACCAGGTACACACATCATCATCATCAAAATTAAGTGTTGTTTCTGCACAAGATCTAAGGTTCAGTGTTTATTCCAATACGTACCGCAGTGTGCCATGGGGCACTTGCTCTGCAGATCATGCTGCCGTATCAAGCGCGAGAAGTGCCCTTCCCCACTATGCCCCAGAACCGTCTTCAGGCGCTGTTTTGGCATGGAGCGCATCGCCAAAGCCATCGAGGTTCCCTGTTGCTTCGCCAAGAACGGATGCACTGACAAGATGCCCTACTTCAATAGGGCAGAGCACGAGAAGGCGTGCCAGCATGGGCCATGCTTCTGCCCAGATCCTGGCTGTGGCTTCACGGGGCCACCAGCGGCGCTGCGGGACCATTTCACCGGCCACCACAACTGGCTGTCCACGGTGTTCGAGTACTACACACAGTTCGACCTCCGCCTCCAGCCAGGCCCGCATGTGCTCCACACCAAGGACAGCAGCAGTGTCTTCCTCGTGGATGTGGTGCCAGCGGCGGAACCCCTTGGGCACGCCATCTCCCTCGTCTGCGTCCAGCCGGTGGTCTCCACAGGCGCCAGCAAGTCCATGTTCGGTTTGTCTTTGATGTTCTCATGCTTCACGGGCCACCACCAGGCCTTGAGGATGGAAGACGTGAGGAGCTCATCGCTGGCCGATGGTCTGCCAAAGGACGTTGTCTGCTTCGTACCCAGGGCATCTCGAGATGACCATGCCGTCCTCAGTATCACCATAGATACGGAACTGGCATTCGATGATGAGGAGCTGGAGGACGATGACAGCGAAGACGAGAACTATGATGTGCCAGGGTTGGAGCTATGTGCACCACGGATAGTGAGGCGGTGGGTGACGCCGCACCCACAGAACGATGAGGACATGGACGGGGACAAAGACGACGGCGAGGATGAAGATGAGGACACAGAAGTTGATGACGAGGACGAAGACGAGGACCACGAAGAAGTCAACGACGAGGACACGGAAGACGAGGACCATGAAGAAGTTGACAACGAGGACGAAGACGAGGACGAAGAAGTTGACGACGAGGACCAAGATGACGAATCTGATGACCATTGATTCAGTTTCGGTCAATCGGGTGATCAACTCGTATATCATAGTTTAGAGTACTCGAATTTTGTATGGAGCAAAACTGCAAAAGCATGCTGCTGGCCGGGCAATTGGGCTCTTATCTAGTGTTTGTATGCAGTGCCAATCTTTGTGCATCTTTTGGCTCCCAAGTTCTGTTGCTTCACTGAGCAGCAATTATGACTCCATCCCATGACAAGGCTAGAGCAAATTAGAGGAGGATGCACTTTTTTTTTGCCTTATAAGTGCGTAAATATGTCTTGTATGTCTCACAGGGAGTGCATATATGGTGGGGTTTTGGTGCACCCTAGATATAGTGTGTAGCTTAGCCCCTGGTCTCCATTGATCGGTAAGGTCACCGTACCGTGGATTCAGCAGATAACACGTTCGTTTGACACAAGTGTTGGAGGAGAACTATCGTCACAGCACTAGTAAAACAGTAGAATACACATTGACGGACCGATGGTGAAAACGCAACATGCATGTCTTCAGAAACTAGGCGACATGACTTTGAACAAAGACGAGAGCTACGACGAGGGAGATAATGAAGAAAATGATGATTCCAACGACGAAGAAAAAGAATACAACTCTAAGAGTGAAGTGCGCTATGGGTCCTTCAATTTTTTCCTACTTCAATCTCATAAGTGAAGCCAAAAGTCTATAAACTTTGACTCTATGTGAAGCCAAAAGTCTTTAAACTTTGACTCTGAACTTTTTCTTTCTCATCTGGGATCATGAACTTTGTCTACGTTCTAGCCATCGTTCAAAACGGAACTCTGCTGCCTATGTGGGCGCTGACATGGCACCACGTGCTCTTTTTCTATTTCATATAATTAAACTGGCTGAAAGTTTGAAAATTGATATAAAATCGTTGAAAAACCAAAAAACAAAAAATTCAGTTTTATTAGACTCCACATGAGTAGATATATGTAATAGATATATAATATGATATGCTTTAGTTTATTTTTTGTAACTGTAGATTTATTAGTTTATAATTCATAACCTCCTATGCTCTAATTGTGGTGGAATTTTTATAGTAGACTAGTCATGGTATGCTTGAGTTATGGTAAAAATCTCAGCTTAAGTGGAGCACGTGTATGACTGAATTATTGATTTACCAAGGTTTATAATTGTTTAGTAGTTACCTAATTTTATATATTACGAGTGCTCTAAATCAAAGTATTTATTTAGGTTGGATTTCTTTGTACGGATATGTTGACATCTAATCAACCATGTAATTTACGCGAATTGGATTGTAGTCCAATGGTAGGACGGTTCAGTAGGACGCTACCCACTGGAGTTTAAATCCGGATTTTTCCAAAAAAAATTCGACGTTATGCATTAAGTGATCTGTATTGTAATATGTATTTCTCAAAAAAAACCATATAATTTACTTTTATTAGTATATATAGGAATAGGAAAAGTGGAAAACATCCTTGCCGGCCGGGCAATTTGGCTCTCATATTCAGGGCTTGATTAAGCGTTGCTTGTAGCAAGGTCATTTTCTAGTGCATTAACCCCTCCATTGATTTTTATCAAATAAAAAACGTCCATTGATCGCCATTCTCCTGCAGAAGTCCAGATCGGCGTGAGCTCGGTGACGGGCTCTGCAGACGACGCATCCACTGGCGGTATCGGACTCGCTATACTCTGCCTGTGTAGCAACACCTTTCTTTCCTGGAGGTTCTTCAGTGTAGCACTCTTTTTTTTTTTGAGAAAATTCAGTGTAGTACTCTACTGTAGAACTTTTTTTATTTTTAATTTTTTTTAAAAAAAATTTACAGAATTAATCGTCGGTTTCGAAATATGACAGAACTAGTCGTCTACAGCGTTTTTTAAAAAACGCCCACTGTGTGGGCGTTTTTTGTGACGTGGTAAACGGTCGGCCGGCGCCGGTGCCGGCCTTTGCGGGCGGTCTCCTGGCGCAAAAAACGCCCACTGTGTGGGCGTTTTTTTGTCCGAGAGGGGGCCGCCTGCAAAAGTGCGCGCTGTTTTACGGGCGGGCCTCGGAGCAGTAAAAAAACGCCCACTGCGTGGGCGTTTTTTCCTGTCCAGGGAGCCGCCTGCAAAACAGGCGAGGCTGGCAGCGCACTTTTGCAGGCGGCCCCCTCGCCGTGAAAAAACGCCCACACAGTGGGCGTTTTTTGCCGACCAGGGGGCCGCCTGCAACTACGCGCAACACTAGTTCTGTAGACGACTGTGTGGATGCTCTATAATTGATTTTCTTCGTTTTGCTACCAGATGTGTGCCAGCAATGCTGAATCATAAAGTTCGTGTTTCGTGCTTGATGCGACATATTCTGTGCGTTATCTGAGTACTGGAAATTCAATGTCGACACTGCTTCTATTTGCTTTAATATCTTTGCTGAGATGTTTCTGCTGGTTTTTATCATTTAAAGACCCACCAATTTTTGCCATAAAAAATAACGGGGAGTTCTTTGTCACCCTGATTCCACGGGGGATTTTTTGTTTTGTCATCAATGTGAGGCATGCCGTAGACCGTGATCGATACTAATTGTTTTGTCGTTTTGTCAGTTCTATATGACAACACGAAGGGTTCTGATTGCATTGATGCTTGGTTTTTTATGGCAAGCATGGACAGGGGCGTAGTTGCGCGTAGTTGTAGGCGGCCCCCTGGTCGGCAAAAAACGCCCACTGTGTGGGCGTTTTTTTACGGCGAGGGGGCCGTCTGCAAAAGTACGCTGCCAGCCTCGCCTTTTTTGCAGGCGGCCCCCTGGACAGGAAAAAACGCCCACGCAGTGGGCGTTTTTTTACTGCTCCGAGGCCCGCCCTTAAAACAGCGCGCACTTTTGCAGGCGGCCCCCTCTCGGACAAAAAACGCCCACTGTGTGGGCGTTTTTTGGCCGCCAGGGGGCCGCCCGCAAAGGCCGGCACCGGCGCCGGCCGACCGTTTACCACGTCACAAAAAACGCCCACACAGTGGGCGTTTTTTGAAAAACGCCCGCTGTAGACGACTAGTTCTGTCATATTTCGAAACCGACGATTAATTCTGTAAATTTTTTTAAAAAAAAATTAAAAATAAAAAAAGTTCCTCTACTGTACTCTGTAACTCCTTGGGAAAGTGGGCCTACTGCGGCCCAGTAAAGTGCCTGCGGCAGAAATTAAGCCCATTTCTTAGCCCACTCTTCACTCCCGAGAGGAAGGGCGACGCGCGGTGGAGCAGTCCATCGATCGAGGAGGGGTCGCCGGCGACGCGGCCGCACTCCCAGCAGAGCCTAAGCCTGATACGACAAGGTACTTCAGGTACGGCTAAATCCCTTCCGATTTTCAACAATCTGGCTCCCTCCTCTTCAGCAGTAATGCCGCCGTTCCGCTAGGCCGCTGCATAGTACTAGGGTTTATGCTGCACGGAACTAGCGTTTGTTTTGGTTGGGTACTTCTGTGTCGAATTTCTACGGTAACTGTATGCATCGCTTTACGGCCCTATTCGCACACTTTGTATTTCTAAAAGACGATGTGCATTGTGAGGAATCGGTAAATAGCGCTGAGGAACCCCGAGAATGGTCCTGTTCTAAGCAGGAGAACATTAAATGCCAGTACTTATTAGTACTGCAATTAATTATGCCTCGGACTAGTCCTGTTCTTACCAGTATATACTAATTTTGAATTTAGGAGTATCTATGATAAACCATCGAATCAAATTGGACCCTACTCCTGTTTTCCTGTGTCAATTGCTCCTATGTTCTAGATTCTCTGATATGTCAAAAGATGTCTAGATACTCTGATATAAACAAGACATAATTGTTTCCATGTCGAAAAAGAAAAAAAAGGAACAGTTCTAATATTTTATAGATATAGTTGTAGCACTCACTTGATAGTGTAATGCCATTATCTTTGTTCGTAATCTTGGGGAATCATTCTCTGTTGTCTTTGTTCATGATCGCTGGAAAAATATGCTAAAAGCTAGATTTCTGCATTGTCGTAGCTTCACAAAAAAATTGTTTTAGTTTGTCTGGAGCTAATGAGGCCAGGGGGGCAGAAACAAATCTTACTGGGCAAGGAGAAAAATAACTAGTTTTAATGATTTGTGGTGATCTGTGGGTTGTCTTCAAAGAAAAAAAAATGATTGTGTTATCTGGTTGGTAGTCTGACACTGTCGCACAGTACAGTAGTGCATAGCGCAAAACTCCTTTAAAATGATGGGTTGATGACTATTGACTAAGCTACTGAGATTTGTGCCAATTGGAGGTCTTGATTAGTAAGGAATAATGTAATCAAAATGTATATATTAGGCAATCCCATTTCTGTTATTCTGTTTACAGATTACAAAGTTGTTTGGAATTATATAATATATCCTGTTCTGAATTTTTTTTGAACACAATATCTTGTTCTGAATTTTGATTCCTGGTCCTTCCATCCAACGCAAACGATCAGATCAATAAGGAATGGATATGCTAATCAGAATGACCCATCTATGAATCTATGTACCAAATCATTGCCTTGTTTTTCGAATATATACACCAAACCATTACTTGCCATTTTGCCTGTATAAATTGGGACCAAGGGATGATGGAACTATTGTTGCGCTAGTGTTTTGCAGGCGATGGAGCCGGAAGGGAAAGCTATGATGGAGGGAGTATGAATGGCCATGGGCACCTTGGACTGCTCCATCTGCGACAAGCCCCTCGTCCCACCGATCTACCAGGTAAACACATCATCGTGAAAATCAAGTTTTGTTTCTGTCAGACACAAGATCTAAGGCTTAGTGTTTATTCCAATATGTACTGCAATGTGGCATGGGGCACTTGCTCTGCAGATCATGCCGGTTCAGGATCCTGGTGTGCCCCTCCACCCTGTGTGCCAGTCCCATGACCGACTTCACGCGCTGCCTTGGCATGGAGCGCGTTGTTGAATCCATCGAGGTTCCCTGCTGCTTCGCCAAGAACGGATGCACCGAGAAGATGGCCTGCTTCAAGAGATTAAAGCACGAGAAGGCGTGCCAGCACGGCCCATGCTTCTGCCCCGGAGCCCCGCTGCGGCTTCACCGGGCCATCGGCCGCGCTGCGGGACCATTTCACCGGCCAACACAAGTGGCCGTCCACGGTGTTTGAGTACTACGTGCAGTTCAACCTGCGCCTCCACCCGGCCCGCACATGCTCCACGCCAAGGACGGCAGCGGCGTCTTCCTCGTGAACGTGGCACCAGCGCCATTGGAACCCCGTGGGCACGCCATCTCGCTCGTTTGCGTCCTCCAGCCGGAGACCGCCACAGACTCCAAGAGGTCCAAGTTCGGTTTGTCTTTGATGTTCTCGTGCTTCACGGGCCACCAGCAGCTCTTGACGTTGGATGACGTGAGGAGCTCGTCGCTGGCTGATGGGCTGCCAAAGGACGTCGTCTGCTTCGTGCCCAAGGCATCTGGAGATGACAATGCCGTGCTCAGTATCACCATAGATACTGAACTGGCATTTGATGATGAGAAGCTTGAGGATGAGGACAGCGAGGACGAGAGCTATGGGGACGACAAAGAAGATTGACGAATCTGATGACCATGATTCGGCTTCGGTCAATCGGTTGATGAGAGCATACATTCTGAAATATGTATACGTATGCTCTAAATTAAACTATCTAGGTTGGATTCTTCGTATGGATACGCCAATGGGTTGTCTAAGCAAACTATCAAAATTTAGAGTACTTGAATTTGTATGGAGGAAAAAAATATGCTGCCGGCCGGGCAATGGGGGCTCTCATCTAGTGTTGCATGCAGATGCAGTGACCAATCTTTGTGCATCTTTTGGCCTATAAGTTCCATTGCTTCGATAGGCAATTGTGATTCCATCCAGCGTGCTGCGGTGCTAGAGCAAATTAGAGAAAGTTGTACTGCCTTATGAGTACACGAAATATGTCTTATAGTGGTGAATATGGTGGAATTTTAATCAATCAAATCTACTATTTTTTAATGAACCAATGGACCCTTCACATTTCCATCAGAAGTTCAGAACGTGCTGATCGTTACAACGGATATGGGCTGGGCTTTAATACTAGATGGGGTATGGGTCCAGGCCCACTTCTGTAGACGGCTCATTTTTTTTCTTCCTCGCTTCATCAGGGTTTTACAAATCAAATGCTAGCTTTCTTCCCCACACTGCCGCAGTCGCACAGCCGCAGCGATCTGCTAGCCCCAAAACCCTAGCTCCATGGGAGCCGCCGCTTCTTCTTCTCCCCCACCTCCCCTAGAGACATCCGCCGCCGCCTCCGGTCCTGATCCTCCTCCCACGGAGGCCGCCGCTACACCAGCCAAAGAAGATACACCAGCACTCCGCCGCCGCCGCATCTGCGACGGCGGAGGCTCCTGCTGGTGGAGGCGGCGCCGACGATTGCTCGGAGACGGTGGTCATCGATGTCTCCGCGGAGGAGGCCGGCGGAGCAGGGGAGGGGGAGGAGGAAGCGGAGTGCGGGTTCTGCCTCTTCATGAAGGGCGGCGGCTGCAAGGACGAGTTCGTCGCGTGGGAGAAGTGCGTGGAGGAGGCGGAGGCCGCGGGTGCCAGCGTAGACGTCGTGGAGCGGTGCCAAGATGTCACGGCCGCGCTGCGCAAGTGCATGGACGCGCACGCCGACTACTACGAGCCTATCCTCCGGGCCGAGCGCGCCATGGCTGCGGACCTCGAGGCCTTTAAGGCCGAAGAAGCCGCCTCCGCCGCTGCCTCTGCGGCGTCGGCGTCCGAGGAAGGCCAGAAGGAGGCGGCGGCGCCACCGCCGTCAGACGAAGGCCAGAATAAGCAGGTGGCTGAGGCGGCAGTTTCAGAGGAGAGCAGAGATCCTGCAGCCTGATTGGGCGAAGCGGCAGCGGCATCTTCAAATTTTTTTTGTGAGGGATTTGAGGATATGAATTCCCTTTATTGTTTTGAGCATCGATTAACATGTTGTGATAGGGAGAGATTGGTGACTAGCGAGGGAGATAGATTTCTGTCCCTCTTCTCTCTACGTGAATCAACATGTGATTCTTTTGATTGAAATCAAATTATACACATGTTGCCAGATGACTTTGAACTCTGGCTAATCATACAGGCATCTCATTCTTGAATAATCTGATGAATTGATGACCCTGAATTAGCCATGTATCAATGCTGAAATGAGGCTGCTGCTTAGATAACCATGGTCAGTGGCTGAGGCCAGCGATGAGTGATAATTGCCAATTGCCTGCTCGCTACATCCAATTGTTATACATTCCTTTCATCTTGGCTGTTCATCGTGATGGCAAAACTTCACACCTGTTTTGTGAGCATGACTGCATGAGGGCAGATACGGTTCTGAATTAGCTGTGTTTGTGTACATTCCTTTCATTTTGTCTGTCATTGTGATGGCAAAACTTCACATGTTTTGTGAGCATGAGGGCTCTGTTTGTGTACATTCCTTTCATCTTGTCTGTCATTGTGATGGCAAAACTTCACCTGTTTTGTGAGCATGAGGGCAAATATTGTTTGGATTAGCTGTTATCCTGGCTTTTTTTTTGTTTCAGCTGTTTTCCTTGGCAACTTCACCTGTTATATGATCAGATTTGAGCACGAGGGCAAAGTTTGTTTGGATTAGCTGTGCAATTGAAATCTTCAATTGCAACTGTCTACAACGTTCAGCCTGTTGCCATGTTTTAATCAGTTGGCTTTGGAATGCAACATTCATGTACTCTTATTATATTGTTTAAACCCTGTTTTGGCCTCCTTTGATGGCGACCATGGTTTCAAGTTTCAACTGCCTCCTGGGTGCCACTTTCGGACTTTCCCAAGGCGAGCACCCCACCAAAAAAAGGTACCTGAACTCTGATTCAATGCAAAATTCCTAAGCTTTTGTGCTTTCAGTAGTAACTTAGCGCGAAAATTCAAACTACAAATCTTCAGAACCGACACGGTGCCACCTAAATATAGAATGTTACCCGAATGCCTATCACCAGTCAACATCACTACAAATTTGCAAGCTATGCATCAGCTACAAGATTACAACAACGCAAAGATAAGCGATCCTGAACTTACAAATACAAACTCTGATACATCGCCAAGTATAAGTCTGAAGTTTGACAATTCATATAATTCAGACATGCACAGACCAAGACAGCACAGAATTCATATTGCCACACGAGCAGTTTTTTGAAAGAACTGGTGGAGCAGGTGCAGTGCTTTGGATACTTTAGCATTTGAAAATATTGTACGTTTCAAAAACATTTGAAAATATTGCAAAAGGAAAAAACTAAACTTTCTGTGTATTGAAAGTATTGCAAAAGGGGAAAAAAACTGAACTTTCGGCGTACCAGTAGCAACTTAGCCGAAGATTTTGAATTGACTGAAATATTCAGAACGAACAGATTTGTCATCAGAGCACAGACAGATGCTACCTAAAATACAAGCCATGCGTCAACTGCAAAAAACTGAATGTTGGTCCCCAAACTTACAGATTCAGACTACAATAACACAGCATCTTCACCATCACAGAGTTTCAGACCTACAAGCAAAAAAGCTCATACAGACCCAGATCCAGACACAGACACAACTCCAAGAACTCGAGCGACCGTGAAGTCTGACGCCTCAATTATTCAGACACTGTGACAATAGAGAATCCATACTGAGACGGTGATACCGAGAAGTACCAAGCAACAATGGTTTGGGTACAATATGTTACAGCAAAGGCATGTGGGGTAGCCACATCATCACACAAGACCCACCCAAGCACCGTGGAATTCCAGGGACAGGGGTGGGTAGGTAGGTAGATGATGTGGAGGTTGCACCCCAATGCAGAACAGCCAAGAATGATTTGCCTACAGACAACCAGCCATCGGGGAGAAGGCCGTTCGTCTGAGTAGCCATCCCCTCCTCCTCGGATCACGCCTTGAGCTCGCAGCAGCCGTCGCTGGCTACCCACTTGAAGGAGGAGATGCCGGAGCCGGTGGGGCTGCCGTGGTCGCCGTCCATGATGGGCGGCAGCGGGGTGCAGAAGGGCGCCCGATCATGCTGCTCCAAGCCTCCATAGATGCTCGACACATCAGAACCGGACAAGCTGGAGATGCTATTCCGGGAGTGGCAGCACGGGTTGCTGACGTTGCTGAGCGCTGGCGGCCGTGGAGGCTCAGAGCTAGGGGGCATGCCAAAGCGTGATGGAGCCTCTGCTGCCATCTTGCTGCCCCCGTTCACAGCAACGTCTGAGCTGTGCCCTCCTTCTTTCTTCGTGTTGAGGAAGCGCCCGCCAGAACCTCTCACCCGACGCATCGCGTGGAGGTGGCGCGACTCATGGAGATAGGGCTGCAGCATGAACAGCACAGCGATCACTGATCACCAGTCAAAATGGTAACAAGAAAGTATGCAAGCTTTGCAAATGCTGCTTGAGATGGCAGCTGTCAACTGCCATGGACGCAGGGGAAGATAAGGAGTCACCCAGCTACAAGAAGAGTCTCCTCACCTTTCTGCCTTTGGCGACGCTCTCTGCCTTTGCGCGAGCACGGCGACGACGGAGGATGCCTTCGTACTGCTTTGGGTTCACATAGATGGGTGCATCAGCTGGCGCATTTAGTGGCAACAGCATTCTCCCACCAGACTACATTACTCGGGAAACAAACAAGGCCATTAGAGATCTGACATTATCATTAGAAATTTCAGTGATGCTGTCAGTATCAGGAATCATAATCTGTACTTGCTCTTTTACTCAATGAAGCTATAATAATACAAGGTATGAGGCAATTCCTTGAATTTGTCAAACCTATTCGCCAATTCAGGTTAATGTTTAAGGCTAAGAGACAAAAGAGTTAGAGCATATTAATTAGGTGAACTTTGTCTTTACATGTTTGGTCAGCAGAACACATGGCGTTATTGCAAATTTCAGTAGTGACTCTAACAAGAATACATGTGATCTAAGCAATTTGATGCGAGAAAATTTTGGTGCAAAAGCTTGCTAGGAATTACGAAGTTCATGCAAATACTTATAGTGCAACCAAATAGAACACTGCTGTCTCAAAACAGAAAAACCATACCATCGATCTCATTCCATAAGTCGTAAGCATGCCATAGCACTGGTCAGCACCAGAATAATTGGAAGGGGCCAGCTGCAAAGAAATGTGGTCAGCTCTTTTCCTTTTGCAAAGAAATCAGTTGACAAATCAACATTGAAGAAATTCCAAGAAATGATTTGAACTGTAACAGTTTCAAATAGAAACTTGGAAAACATAAAAGGATAAACTTATATTACCACAGATTGACCAAGACCGATCTCGAAACGGCCATTGTATTCTGGGAATGGTGACTGCAGAGCAATAGTGGTAGAATTCTTCTGGTTTTTCTCTCCTTTACCACCTGACTCCAAATTCCCTGGACATCACAGGATCAGAACCATTAGAAGTCTTCCATTTTCAAAATACTAGACAGTAATTCTTCATGAGAGCTTGGAAATCCCAACCACAACAAAATTGAAATATTATAAACTCCCATCATAGATAACATGAGTTGCATTTTGCAGAATTCAAAGAGTATCTCCGAGTTCTGAAAAGCTAAAGAAGTTTCATTTTCTTGACTCCTTTTTTAAGTCCAGTGGCTAGTCACCCAACCTTAAAAGTTTAGCATTCATGCAGTGTACTTTTCCCAATCACTAAAAGATGACATAAGTAGATCAAGAAATCACAGCTGATTTAGAACTATTAGGCTCCATGATAGAGTATTCAATAAAAAAGACAAAAATATTATGCCTTAATAAAATATTAACAAGTGCTAGTAGGTGGCAAGCTAGAAATTATATAATGAATTCCTATGGTTGGAAAGATATGTATTTTACTTATGGAATCTGAGGGGGCTATTGAATTACATCACGACCTACCCTTCTAGTCTACTATATAATACCAAGTCATGCACACGGAAATAGCCATTCCATGGTGGATAGTTGTTGACACTAGTAACCATCAAATATGTGCTATATGTCCCATATTATCTCTTCCTGTTTATGCATATGTTCTCCTAGACATGCTTTTATGTTTCATGAAAATAGGCCATCCTAATGATTGTGCGATGCAGCATAGCCCACACGCAAACACAAGAGCCAGTATGCCAGCATATTCCACCCATGGACTTAATCAAATGTGATTATCTGCATCAAAGATAAACTTATTGATGCAAAGCATGAGATATCCAATGCCAACTATTCCAATGCAAATTCATAGCATAGCTCATCCGATTTTGTCTGTTTCTCAACATATTCATGGAATTAGTTTATTCACTCTTAAGGTATTTCTCAAAGAATGCCCACAGCATATTCTGTGCATTTTTCTTTGCGTCTAGAATAGAGTGGGGTTTCTTCTTGTTCATCAGAAAGAGAAGTGTTGCAGTAGTGAGAGTGACAGCAGCAGCGATCATAATGGAGGCGCCAATAATAGAACAGTCGGCAGCAGCGGCATCAAAAGTAGACGAGGAGGCAGCAAAGCACTGGGGAGAATGGTACTCTGTGGCATGGGCCCAAAACGACGGACAAATCCAACTAATTGCACCTTCTGGCATGACAGGTGACATCCACATATAGCATTGTCTTTGTTTATGCAGATAGGTACATCTACTTCGTGCCACCAGCTTCTTGCATCGAAACAGGCTTAGATTAAAATTAATCTACATATACAGATAACAAAACAGGAACCATAACATGCTAATCTGCCGTCCTTGCCTAAAAAACTGGTGCCTGCAGTTCTTCTAGGTAAAAAAGGAGAGAAAAATACCCATCAAGTTCTACAGCAGCAGGGCTACAAAGAGAGATTAATTCCCGATGAAGCTTATTCTCCAGACCACCACATCGTCTTGCAATTAGGCGATATTTGATGATTATTTAGTCTTTTGACAATCGCTCGGCTTATATACGTTCGTTGGCATAGTACTAGAATGCACAGATCCAACATTAACGTGCCAATTTCTAGCATTCAATCATTTTTTGTTTAGACAAAAAGGGAAAGAGATTATCTTTAGTGGAGTATAATCCATAAACTTGACCAACAACAGCAGAAGATAAACAAGAAGTCACCTTGGAAGACAGAGAATTTGAGGACCTCAGGTGTGCCTCTCTTGGGCGGCGCTGGAGCTGGATCCGGCGTGCCCTGAGCCCCCGGCACGACCTGGAACTGGGCGTCCCGGCGCGCCTCCTCCGGCGACAGGGGCGCCGGCTCGCCGAACAGCAGCTGGGGCCCCGCCCACCACGGCAGCGAGCCTGATCCGGCAGGCGCAGCGCCATGGGAGGCCGCGTGGCTCCCGGCAGCGGTGGCGGCGGCGACGGCCACCTGACCAAACCCCTCGTGGCCCTTGAAGCTCATCATGGCGGCGATGGCGGCTGAAGGCTGCCTCACCCGAGACGACAAAGGCAGCAAGCAGGCTTGACTGGCTCCAAGGCTCTTGCAGGTTCTTGGCTACCGGATTGTAACGCCAAAGAATCCAGCCGCAGCCTACGGTGGGCGAATAGTTAATTAAACAAGAGATTAATTAGAGAGCTTGATGTGGAAATGCTATTATTAAAATGATTGCTAGGTGTGGTGGGAACAAACAAGGGAACGCAACACAAGTTGGAGAATCCGCAAGAGCGGACGGAATCTCAAAGGGCACAAGGAAACAAGAACTGAAGAACATGAATCGGATGGAAAATAAACTAAAATAAAATAAAAGGAGAGCTGAGAATCAGGCGCCGGCGTGTAAGCTCGGTACAGAAACATGCACCACGAAACCAACCAAAGAGATGAGAATGGCGAGCCAAGAAGAAATAGAGAATGACTCGATGGAGAAACGAAAACCAAGGAAGAAAGAAATAAGGAAAAACGGGAGATAGAATGATTGGATATATAGGAACAGCAAGTAGCAAGGGAAATCAGTTGAGTTGCCAACGAGGCCCGCCGGCTCTGGGGGAGGAGGCAGAGGAAGATAAGAAGCACGCCGAGATCAGCATGGAAAGTAGAGAGGGAGGGGTCGCTCGCTGGCGAGTGGCGAGCAAGATCGGTGGTCGTAGTGACGGTAACAGGTGGTGCAGTGCAGAGGGGCGAAAAGATGGATTTTGCAACGGGGAAAGGTAGCTAGCTAGCGGCGGCGGTACCATCCTTACCTGAGCAAGCTGAGCTTGTCTATGCGTCGGCGTCGGTCCAAGGATTGAGGACAAACCGGCGAGGAGGCAGGCGATGGACCAGCACATGAGCGGAGACAGGAGGATGCGGCACACAAGCAGGCAGGGACGAGCGAAGCGAACGAGGAAGGGAAGCCCAGCAGCGCCAAGGGGTACCAGGAGGCCGCACCTCCTACCAATAATGGACGCAAGAGTTTTGACACTGGAGGGAGAGAAGGTTTTATAATTTCAATTATGTATATATTTAATTGCAAATGGCAGTGTGGGCGCACACAGCTACAGAGTACAGAGTACAGAGCGATCTAGCAAGTTTTGGAAAAGTCTTCCTCCTCCCGTCTCACATCTCTCTCTCCTCCCATCCCAATTTGAGAAAAGAAAACAGAGAAAAAGATGGAGGTTGCTACTACAACAGTACTCCTCTTTCTATTTCTGAAGTCGCCATGGCGGCTCCTTGCTTGTTTAAGGGCGAGCAAGCGGTACGCTTGATTCCCATGTCCACTCTAGTCATGGCCGCCACTGTATGTACTAGTACTACTAACCTGGGTAAGATAAGATTCCCAGGAAAGGAGCAACACGCACCTCGCTTGCCAAATCGGTCGCCCACCACTCGGCCTACCTGCCAACTGTTGCAGCAGCCACGCGGCGCGGCCGCCTCGCCGTCCCCATGTACTAGCAGTTCGACGGGGGCGAGGTTGCCGTTACGGCCTATCATGGAAGAGCTCTCGTGTGTCTGTGTACCTTGTATGCTGGATTTTTTTTTTGAGGAACCTCGTATGCTGGATTATTGGATCTTTTTTACATGGCGGCAACACCATTACATTATATATGGCCATGCGGCCCGTGAGCCGTTGGCACGGCCCACGGCACGGCCTTTTGGCACGCCCCATGAGCGGCACGGCACGGCAGGCATCGTGCCTGTGCCGGCACGGCCCGATGCACCGTGCCGTGCCTGGGCCGCCGGCCTGGCCCACGCCACGGCACGGGCACGCCACGGCCAGAGGGGCGGCACGGTGTTCGGCCCGGTGATCAGTGTAACCTATCTAAAACACCAGTCGTTTCCAGGTCAACCATCCCATCAACAAAAGAAGCCCCACCAGCTGCTAACCCTAACCCCCGGGCCCCCCACTCCATCCCAGGCTCGCCGCGCGACCCAACGGCGGCGGCAGAATTAGCGGCCTCTCCTCTCTCACTCTATCTCTCCCTCTCTCACTCTCTCTCCCCAATCCCCCGCGGCGGCGGTTGAATCAACGCAAGACGGCGAGGTCGCTCCGCGCCTTCGCAGCTCCGCCTCCGCGCCTTCGCAGCGAAATAGGGCAGCGCCTTCGCCCTCCGCGCTTCCACGCCGCAGTGCCCCCGCCTCCGCCCTGCGCGGCTGCACGCCTCCAGTCCGCGGTTCCAACTCCCCGAGCTTGATGGAGATGAGCTCCTCCACGGCTACACCCCCCCTGCGCGAGCCCGGCCTCCTCCACGGTGGTGGCTTGCGAGTGAGCAGGAGAGGTGACCACCGTTTGCCCGTCCTCAAAGTTGCGCCCCTTCCTCCCTCTCTCTCTGTGCTGCTGCTGGACGGGCCGTGGGCTGGCACGACACGGCGAAAATGGTCGTGGCCCATGGGCGAAAAACGGCCCATGTGCCGTGCCGTGGGCCGAAGGCCTGGCCCATGGCACAGAGAGGCACGACACGGTGGCATGGCGCGGCACGACGCAGTGTCATGCCAGCACAGCACGGCGTGCCGACGTGCCATGCCGACACGGCACGATGGCCATCTATAGGTTACATGACGCTCGGATTGGCTGATGCGTGTGAACCGCTCATTGATACCAATCATCGGTTGCTATATGGCGACGAATGTTAGAAAAGGATCTCTTCAACCTACGTCTAGCTAAACTTGATACTCCCCGCTTAGCCTTTCTGGATACAGTACATTGTTTTTACTGTTTACATGCATATGTGGTAAAAATAATGTGTCTAAAAGCCAAAAACATTTCAATCATAATTTTTTAAACATATAACTTGTTGAGGGTGACTCTACCTTTGTTAAATTTAACTGTTTTAGTCCAACCTTATCTATTTACATACATATACATAATATTACGTACAAAAGGTTCTCCTCCCGTCCCCTCGGCCCATTGTCGACTCGTCCTCCACTTCCACCGCTCTTCTTTTGTCACTCACTTTGATCCTTCTCGCTGCCACCCCTCTCCTTCCATCATTTAGTTCATCACCTCTCACTCATGTTGTGGTGGCTCAGTCTAAGCTCATGTGTGTCGCAACTTGGCACGAACACGTGTGGCTTGTCTTTCATCTTTTTTAACCTCATGATAGATGTAAACAATAGCCACCCATTTAATCTGAGTTCATCTTCAATCAATTTACCATACAATATTAACTCTTTACTGTAGCAAAATTTTATTATGGGCATTAGGTTTTAATCACCATAAGGTTAGGCCAAGCCTAACGAAAACTAACAATACAGCTAGCTATTTTTTAGGGGAAATTCCTACTAGTTGTACATAGTATGGGACACGCCCAATTACGTCCGATACAGTAGAGTAGGGCTATAGGCCCTTATGACCCATCATGTATTGTAACATACAAGTATGTTTGCTAGCTTTATCTGTGTTTGTGTACCTTATTATTGGATTTTTTTTACATGGCGGCAACACATTCACAAGACGCTACGATTGGCTGATGCGTGTGAACCTTCGTTCAATTCATTGATATCATCGGTTGCTATACGATGAAGCACATTAGAAGAGGATCTCTTCAACTTACGTCTAGCTAGTTTAGTTAAACGTAAGTTGAAGAGATCCTCTTCGCTCTCTGCATTCCAACTATAGAGATATCTTAGCCTTTCTTGATACATTGATTTTACTGTTTTTAGATATATGGTAAAAATAATGTATCTAAAAGACAAAAAAACATCTGTATCATAATTTAACCATACATCTTGTTGAACGATCATGCTACCGTTGTTAAACTTAATCGTGTTAGTCCAACCTTATCTATTTACATACACGCATAACATTAAAGTACAAAAAGTTCCACCCACGCCCCTCGGTCCATCGTCGAGTCGTCCCGCATATCCACCATTATTCTTCCATCATCCACTTTGATCTTTTTGCTGCCACCCCTTTTCTTCCATCATTTAGTTCGTGAACTCTCACTTAGTTTGGAGTTGCAAAATCTTAGTAGTGTCACACCACTCATGTTGTGGCGGTTCGGTCTAAGCTCATGTGTGTCACAACTTGACACGAATACGTGTGGGTCGTATTTCATCTTTTTAACCTCACAATAGTTGTAGACAATAGTCATCTATCTAATTAATCCAAGCAATCTTCAATCAATTCACCTTACAAGATTATTTTTTTATTGTATCTAATATTTATTATAGGCCTTAGTATTTAATTAATAGAAGGTTAGGCTAATCCTAATTAAATATAACAATATAGCTAGCTATGTTGCTAGTTGTTCATAGTACGGGGGCCAAGCCCAATTAAATCCAACACATCATGTCATTGCAACATGCGAGCATATTTGCTAGTTTTAATTAAATTCTAAAACCTATGGTAAATGTTAGGTGGAAAAAATAAAAATTGATCTTACATGAAAAGTTGATTAAAAAAATATCGCCTGCTAGAAATGCTGAAATAGTTATACTATCGATATCCTGAGTGGGAGAGTATTGTCTTTCGTTTTCCAAAAGATGTGCTTACTTGTGGTAAAAATAGAACGGACAGAAAAATAAATGTGTAACAAGTTAATATAGATCTCCACTAAGAAGGGTGTAAACCAATAAAATTAAGCTACATTTTGAGTCTTGACCGATTTGCACAGTCATTGTGATAAGAAGAGAGTCACCTGAAACCATTGACACCAAGCTGCATCTTTCCAATGGGTTGGATAAGAACACATCAAAAAAAATCCCCCATATAACGAACTTGCCGTGTCATAAAACCATTAGGAACCTGAAGCACTTTAAATTTTATTCAACTTAATTTTAAGTTAATGAAAACACAAGTAGCCCACACATCTGATACTTGTGCACTGAGCACTTGCCACACCCGGTACAGAAAGCTCAAAAGCCGCCGCCACCGCAGGTCACTTGGGCCATACATCTTGCCAAATGCCAAGCCTCCTACCACAGACAAAAAAAGAGATAATAAAAAGTGATCGCTAATAGAATCTGCATTAGTGTGGAGAAGCAACCATAACCTTTTTTAATTGCAGAGATACAGTATCAGCTGCCTTTTCAACATGATCATGTTCTTTGTGAGTTTGGAGTGCAATTAATCAAGTGGCAAGTACCATATGCCAACATATTTGATGGACACCATTAGTGGAGATCACTCTCCTACATCACAACTTGCATGCTGTCTTTTCGTTTATTTAGCCCCCTCTTGTTAGGTAGTGGTAGGTTAAGATTAAATGAAGCGCGCTATTCTCGTTGGAGACAAAATCTTTTGCGTATATTTTTCGTCAAAAAAAATATTTTGCGTATAAATGAAGATGAAGAAAATGGTTGAGCCGTTGAGGTGCACTTGACTACATACCACTAAATTTTATTTTGTTGTCATTGTCTAAATATTATAGGATTAGGAGTGATTCTTGTTTTGAGCCTTTCTATGGACAAGCTAAGGGTTATCTTGATAGTTTGCTGTAGCAAAAGGTTTCATTCCTTCGCAAGAAAAGAAAAGGTTATCCTTTAGGCAGAGGCTTTGAGCATTTCGTCCTAAAGCCGTGTATCAACTCGATATACTGGGATGCAATGAAATCTTCCGTTTAAAAAGAAAGAAAGAAAGAAAAGGTTGTATTAGAGTTAATGGACAACTTGGCAATTGTTAAAAGTAGTGTTCTAACACTAAGAATCACAGTAAACAAAATGCAATTTTTGGCCTTTAGTTTGTTGAGATTCTTGTAGGCCCTTTATCAACCTGTGGAATTTATAAAAGTTGAAAGAGATTCATCCAAAGAATTTCCTTCCAAAGAAAATAAGCGACACTTTGATAGCAGTTGCTTAATGATCACCCCTTCCCTACCAAAAGGACGTACCCAGTGCCGTAGGCTCCCACACTATGGGGTCTGGGGAAAGAAAAATAGCCAGCAACCAGCCACCTCTTGGTCACAGGTGGTAAAGCTCTACCGCTTGCACCAGGGCCGCCCTTCACCCCTTCCCTACCAGAAGGATACAATTATAAATTTAGTCCAAGTCAATTAAAAATATCAATATTTATTTTTAGTTTGATTAAACTCAAGAGGTTTTAACCTAACACTAGAATTGTATAGTTTTAAGATTTAAGATAGAGGTAGTACTGGCACTCTCATATTTTTAAAATATGTCTCATTTTGGACACATCACGGTTTACATGGTAATCAAATATGACATTTCAAATATGCTAAATATTATGAGTACCTTTCCATGATGAATTTAGTAATATCTAGTTTATATGGTAAATAATAAATGGAGTGAGATTTCTATTTATATCAAAATTTCTTGATGGCAAAAATCCTAGATCGACATATATAAACAATCTTTTGAAATGCAGACATTTCACATAAATCAATTTTCATGAAAAAAATACAAAAATAAGAAAGGTCCTAGCATTCTAAAGGGGCTATTTTAAACTAGAAAGAGTAACAAACATGACAAAGGAAATGTATAGTAAGTTGGAACTCTCGTTTGGCTATGGCCTGTGAGCCTGACGCTGCACTGCACCTAGATAGATCCTTTCCAATGCTGCGCAGCACTGAAATGGTGGTGCAATGATGAGTGTCCACCACTCTTTCTCTCTTCGTACTACCTTTTCCATCTCACGTCATCCTCCTTATCCTCTCCCTGTTGTTTCGTAGTGCCCTCGTGTTCGTCCTTTGCAGCTTCATGTGCTCTTGCTACTAATAGTTTGCTACTGCTGCTTAAAATAAAAAGGTTTGCTTTGTCACCGTTGCAAACTCAGATTCAGATTCTTAACTTTTATGCAGTCGGATTCGCACACCTTTTTAAACGGCATCAGTTTTGCCAGAATTTTATATTGATAAAAAAGGAAGAGTTAGCTCTAAAACCAAAAAAAAGGAGAAACATATAGACTAGATTGCACATTAAGAAACATAGAAACGTATAGACTAGATTGCACATTAAGAAACATGTAGCGTGTCCATCATAAAGAATGCAGCACTTGGTTTGCTGTTGCGGTGGCCATTAGCTCTGAGTGCACCTTTGAAGCAGAAGTGTGAGCGCCTTTTAGTGTTGCTTATGTCTCCTCGTCTTGTCCTCTCATAGTGCAATTTTTGGCATCTTTTAACCTCTTTTAGATATATATGACACAAAGGTCGATTCCCTTTGGCGATCTGAGTTTCGTGTCAATGCCACTCTGCGCAAGTGTTTTTCTTCGTTGTGGCTCTTCATCGTGCAGTGGATCGTCAACAGTTGGCAAAAGGGGCAAACAAACAAGGATGCAAATACAGGCCCGTCCAAGGTTTCCGTTCAGCTGTCATCACTGTGTGCATCCAAGGCGCATGTGATTCATAGAGATGGCAGCACAGATCAGGCAGAATTTGATACCTGTGCTCACGAGAATGTTTGACACATCAAATCAAAAATTTACCCGTAATCATGAAGCCTGTCGGGTAGGATTTTATACCCTTGTTCGCACCGGATGGGTACTTGCCATCGAATTTATTCATGATAGAAGAAACGACATATCATTAAGATCACATCAACATATCATTAAAAAAAATACCAATTTGACACCCAAATCTTCTAAAGGCATCCCAAACCATAAAACTAAATCGTTCCTATGTTCACTAATAGACAGAAACTACTAACTGTGGTTTTTAATATTGCGACGGTCGTAAGCACAAACTTAATAATTATAGCGCTCACGCATGAGACATGTACTTATAAAGTAGGAGTACATGACATATAATTAACTTATGTGGGTATCCATGGGTACCTGGACCCCAAGCGTCCGGTTGCCATCCCTAGCTGAACTGTGAATCCCGCGATGGTGCTTGCGTTGCATTGTGGTCGTCCTCGTCCAGATTCCAGCATTTGCTGCTGTTCCAGCACACCATCTCCACGCAGGTCAATAGGCCTGACCGCCTGAGCAGTAACATGTGGTGAAACATGTGCTAGTAATAGACTAATAGCCTAAACAGCTCTTGGATAAAAAACACAAACTAACAAATATGTACTCCACGACAAACAAATGGAGCTATAATAGGACGCTTGAGTGAGCCCAGTGAATCCCCGGAGCATAGTATGTCATACCAGTGCGAAAGGGACCTGAAGGCATTGTACATTGCGGCAAAGAATATATACAGCTTCACCAGCTGAGATTCTCCATCATTTTCTGTCTCTGTCATCCCGTCACCATAACTTTTTTTGCTTCGACGATCTGTTGCCAAAGGGGAGACAGCTCGTTTTCACTCCCGACAGCTCGTTTTCACTCCCTTCGGAATTTACTCCATTTCTCGCGTCGCTAATATTCATATTTTTTTTCTCACATATGATTGACTCCTGGCTTTGCAAGATACTGTAATTTCTACAAAAGCTTTTGGCTTCAATCGGGGAAGCGTAATTGTATTTAGTCATGTTAACAAGGGCTTCCTTGTAAACTCAGATAGAAGCAAGAAATGCAGGATTTTTTTATAGAATTCTTATATGAATCCTGTGAAATTTGTCTTCCAAACTGGCCCGTAAAGTGCCTAAACAAAGAATCTCAGATAGAAGGGCCCCTGTCTGGAACACAGGATTTTTTCTGTACATATGCCATTTTGTGTCACTAGCAATAACAAGAAAGATACTCAGCAAGTCAGGGCAAAATTGAAAAAAGGACTGGCTGCGAAACCAAGAGGGAATCTGAACCAGCTCAACTGCCGGACGATAGTATGACATTTTTAGAAACCTTGAGCGATCGATGATAGCTACATGCTGTCGGTATCACGAGGACCGAGCAACTCTGCACAGATGTGCAGACAGCAATACGACACTTCCTTTGGGCCTAACATCGGCTAGCTCATCACAAAATTAAAGTTAAAGCGCAAGTGGTGATAAAAAAAGGGCACTAAAATGACACCAACGAGCAACGGTACATATGGTAGAGCTCAGACAGGGTTAAAACTGATCTGGATACAAGCAATCTGGGCGGCAAACCAGAAGAATGTTAAGCACAACATCAGGATTCGGAGTGGTTGACAGAAAGAGGCTGGAGGAGGAGAGAATAGACAATGGCAGCGCCACAACAGCCTAGAAGAACTTGTTGAACTGGTCGCTCAGGGTGCCCTTGAGGTTTGAGTAGAGCCCATACAGGGAGTATTGCCTCAGGTTAGAGACTTCATACCATGAGTTCAGAACCGACTCGTGCTTGTCCGTACCAGAGAAAGCCAGCTGGATGCCGATGCTGCAGTCGACAGGCCCTTGGCTCTTGCAGCTCTGTGTCCTGATGGCGCATGTTTGTTTGCCAAGGCAGACAAAGTTTGACTTGCCAGAGCAAGCACCACAACCATCCTTCTTCCAGTGCAGGTTTTGAAGCCTGCCTTTATTGAACTCAAGTACCTACAAAAGAATCGCATGTAACAGTAAGATCCAGAACTTCTTTGTTACATGTTCAGATATGCTGGGCATAATATGATTCATACCAGGGTGAAGCTGGACACTGTAACTGAGGCATTGGACACAAATATCGGAACAGATCTAGCTGCATACTTTCTACCAGCAAATGCTACCATGAATCCACCAGCTGAAGCCTACAAAATAGTGCACCTTTAATTATATACTGACAATGCCAACACTGGATGTATGCATTTAACCACAAATACACAAAACAAAGGATACTTAGAGCCCACACGTGACAACCAAAGCAACAGGACAGGAGTAGATAGGGTGTGCGATTAGCAATCAGAGATATAAAGTTCCTACTCATCTTCATTTCTTTTTTTTAGGTTAAAGTAGAGAATGAAACAAATTAAAACTCTGAGGTTAAGCAAAGCATTTAAATATCGGACACAACTAAGGGGAAATCCTGGAAATTTATTTGTCTCCAGTCTTTAGTGCCACATGCATAACAGTATAATTTATTCGTTATATACCGAAATATAATTTCATGTTGTGGAGCCCAGGTTAGCAAAAATGCAAAACAAAACATTGCGACAAATACAAGGTAGCTAGGATCAGAAACAGGCAAGGTACTAGGATCTTGAAAAAAAAATCAGTGGACCGTTTTTTTATTTCTTAATATTTTACATGAAAGCTTTGAATTGGCACAAAGGCACTTTCGACAAATATGACATCACAATTTCATAGAAAATTTAAATTACAATTATCACCCAAGCAGATCAGACAGAATTTCTTAATATGGGCTAGGCCAGATTTGAACTCCAATCTTAGACTCCTAATATGGAATTGCATAGATTCATGGTTTCGGTTAGTCAAAAAGGTTGCAAGGATAGATGAAACGTTGTGTCAATTTAGAGCTTTAGCCTTCTCAGAAGTCAGAAATTGGGTATATTCTGGGCAACTTATAGCACAAAAAACAGAGTTCTTTTCTAATAGGACCAATGTTTCTCAAAGATATATGCATGATAAACATGATTAAGAGCAAGATTCACATTCATTCATTAGGACAAAGTTCCTAGAAAATTCATTAATTCAAATTAATAGAGTCTGTTGGACATCCAGTAGAAGTCCAAAACCTGACGTAGGAAAACAGTATCCTTGAAGCAAAGCTATGGTTTTATTTTTCTCTCCCACTTCACAAAATGGCTCTCGGCAGACATAAAAGCAATGGTGATGCTAACTAGGCAAAAATAAACTAACAGGCTGCCCCCTCAAGTCAACTCTGGCGTGTACGCTAACTAGGTCAGGGATAATTAGATGGTGCAGTTAGCATTACCATTACCATCTTTGTGATTTCACTTGATCAGTAAGCAAAGTAGCATTAGGTTTAATCTAACAAAAATCGATCTGTGGAGTAAAATCTCGTGATGAATAAAATCAACTGACCAACAACTGTGTAACTCCAAACACAAGTAGATAAAGAAATGCAAAAGAAAGCACCAGAGTATCATCCAAACCCACTCAAATCTCCACGTCTCCAACTTAGGAGAAAAAAAGAAATGGTAAGCCAATATCAACACCAAAGGTAGCATTCATCCACCTACTCTCCCAATTCCGTAAGTACTTAGAGCGCCTCCAAGAGCTTATTAAAACAACTCCATATTTGGTCCTTTCAACGAAAAAACAACCATCCAACAGTTCTATATTTGAATTTGAACTACTAAAGATAAGCACATGTAAATCACCTCCCCCTGGCTCAGACTTTCATGTGCTTTCTACGCTTGATATCAGCACTTCGCACAAGTTTTTTTTCCCTCCCAAACATGGTATTATTCTTTTCGCGCGAGAAGATCCCTGGCTACTGCCTGCCACGCCTAATCAGTCCCAGACGGCTGGGCATGGTCTGGCTGCCGCTGGCCTGACTGGGGGCGACTTTAGCTGGTGGCTGGAGGGGGCAGGAGCAGAACCTGGTTGGGAGAACAGGGGTCATCTCTGGCTGCTGCTGCTATTGCTGCATAAACTAATAAGCCAAGGATCGATTCCTAGTTGATTTTGAGAAAATCCAGTACCTAGCAAGTATTTCAATGCATCCTGGTTTCCATTTCAAATACAATGATATACCCTTGCCGTAGAATTTGCTTGGAGAAACAGTAGGAGAGCAGCAATCTTGCTAGCTGTGACTGGAAGGGGCTGGCTGCGGCTTGGGGGAGAAGGGGGCAGGGAGGCCGCTGGGGCTTGGCTGTGGACAGCTGGGGAGCAAGTGAGCAACACAGCTGGCTGAGAGAAGGCAGGGAAAGGGCTGGGGGCAGTGTGTTCTTTTATTATTATTATTATTAGCAACCAAATATATTGCACACTATTGGAGAAAGGCAACAATTTAGCTTCCTACTCAGTTTATCCACTTGGTATGTTAAATGATTAAGCAAGTGTTCTTTACAGTGCAAAACTTCCCTGGATCCACCCAACTTACTCCTTAAAAATAGCAACTTTGCCTGGTAGGGGATGAATTGTGGCCCTTTGCGCTATATTATTGTCATCCCGTCTTAGTAGAAACAAATCATCACCAAGTATGGTTCCTCACAATAAACAAGACGCAAAAATGCTTAGAGCCCTGAACGCAAAGTACTAGGATCTTGACAAACTTAGTGGCCCGCCTTTTTGCACAAGAGTTTGTTGGAACTTGTGATTCTCATTACTTGGCTAACCCTAGAAGGATAGCAATATAGTGTCATACATGGGCCTCATGGGCCTACACTCATACTCCAACACCCCCCCCCCCCCCCCCCCCGCAGGCTGAACTACCGTCGCAGCGGAGTTTCAGACTGGACATGAAAAGAAGCACACAGACAGCCCCCCCACAGACTCAACTAGCCACTGGTGATGTCGAGGCTGGAGTGAAACTCGGTGAAGGTCGAGGACGGGAGGCTCTTGGTGAAGATGTCGGCAAACTGGGAGGTGGTCGGGACGTGGAGGACCCGAACATCGCCGATGGCGACTCGATCACGGACGAAGTGAAGGTCGATCTCCACATGCTTGGTCCGCTGGTGCTGAACGGGGTTGGTGGAGAGGTAGACCGCACTGACGTTGTCGCAGTAGACCAGTGTGCTCCGGGAGAGAGGACCGTGGAGCTCGGCGAGGAGCTGCTGGAGCCAGGAAGCCTCCGCCACGCCGTTAGCAATAGCGCGGTACTCCGCCTCTTCACTGGAGCGGGAGACCACCGGCTGGCGATTGGACGACCATGACACCAGGTTGCCGCCCAGAAAGACCGCGTAGCCGGAGGTAGAGCGCCGAGTGTCCGGACACCCGACCCAGTCTACGTCAGTGTAGACGACGAGCTCGGTGGTGCAAGACCGGTGAAGGAGCAAGCCGTAGTCAACAGTGCCGCAGAGGTAGCGGAGGAGGCGCTTGAGAGCGGTGAGGTGGGGCTCCCGAAGGTCATGCATGTGAAGGCATATCTGCTGCACTGCATAGGTGATATCCGGCCTGGTGAAAGTAAGGTACTGAAGCGCACCTGCAAGACTCCGGTATGCCGTGGGGTCTGCCACTGGGTTGCCCTCGGCCTCTGACAGCTTGCCCTGTGTGTCAACCGGAGTGGAGCAGGGCTTGCAGTCAGTCATCCCAGCTCGCTCTAGGATATCAAGAGTGTACTGCCGCTGGTGAAGAAGAAGCCCGGTGGGTCGAGACTCAGCAGTGACCCCGAGGAAGTGGTGGAGTACCCCGAGATCCTTCACAGGAAACTCCTGCTGGAGAGAGCTGATGATCCGGCGTAGTAGTGACGGGCTGGAGGCTGTGAGGACAATGTCATCAACATAGAGCAGTTGGTAGGCAGTCTCGGCTCCATGGTGATAGATGAACAGTGACGTACCTGACTTGGCCTCCACAAACCCTAGTGTCAACAGAAAAGTAGCAAGCCGAGAGTGCCACGCCCGAGGGGCCTGCTTGAGGCCGTAGAGAGACTTGTTGAGCCGGCAGACCATGTCAGGACGAGAGGAGTCAACAAACCCCGCCGGCTGACTGCAGTAGACTGTCTCAGTAAGAGTCCCGTGCAGAAAGGCATTCTGGACGTCCAGCTGATGCACGGGCCAGGAGCGAGCGAGAGCCAGTGAGAGCACCGTGCGGACGGTGGCCGGCTTCACCACTGTGCTGAAAGTCTCATCGTAGTCGACGCCAGGGCGCTGAGTGAAGCCCCAGAGCACCCAACGAGCCTTGTACCGCTCAAGAGTACCATCAGCCCGCCGCTTGTGTCCAAATCCACTTGCCAGTGACGACGTTGGAGCCGGGCGGACGAGGCACCAGATCCCATGTCTGGTTAACGAGGAGAGCCGCGTACTCCTCTTCCATCGCGTGGCGCCAGTGAGGGTCCGACAAGGCGTCGCGAACGGAAGAGGGTACAGGAGAGACCTGCGGGTCGCCGAGCGTCGCCGCGAGAGCCCGGGACCGCAGGGTACCAGCCGCGTGCCGCGTCACCATAGGGTGAACATGCCGCGGGTGTCGGTGAAGGAGCGGAGGGTGGTACACCGGCGGCACGACACGACCGGCCGGTGGCGGCGGTGGCGGTGTACGTGTCCCCGGCGGAGAAGAGGCCACCGGCGGCGTAGGCGGCATCGAGAAAGAAGGGGCCACTGGTGGTGGCTAAGGTAGCAAAGCCGCCCGTGCACGGCGCTGGTAGACGTGCACCGGCTGGGCGAAACGCGCGCCCGCGCCGGGGCCGCTCTCGAAGGGGCCGCCCGCGCCTGGGCCCGCCTGGCGCTGGTAGACGTGCATCGGTTGGGCGAACCGCGCAGGAGGTGCCGAAGCCGACGACCCCGAACCCGTGTCAGGCGTAGGAGCAGGGGCCGCACCGGAGGGCGACACCACCGGACCCGGGCAGGGCGCAGGACCAGGGACGTCCCTGGTGGGCAGCGAGCTGGGGCACAGGCCCGGCGAAGGGCACGGTGGAACAGTACCTGCAGGTGGAAATGGCAAAGGTGGCTGGACCACCGTGTCAGTGGGAAACAGAGAGGAGAGGTCAGGGTCAGGGGGTGGTGTGGTGGTGGTGGAGAAGGGGAAGACAGACTCATCAAACACCACATGGCGAGAGATGAGGACCCGACGGGAGGTGAGGTCATAGCACCGGTAACCCTTGTGATCCGGGGAATACCCGAGGAAGACACACAGAGTCGAACACGGAGCCAGCTTGTGGGGAGCTGTGGCCGTGGTGTTAGGGTAACACGCACACCCGAAGACACGAAGGTGGTCATACCGAGGAGGAGTACCGAAGAGAGCGTGGTGCGGCGTAGGAGCCGGGCAGGTAGCGGAAGGGAGGCGGTTAAGGAGGTAGGTTGAGGTGTGCAGGCTCTCTGCCCAGAAGCGGGCGGGGAGGGACGCCTGGAGCAGAAGGGTGCGCATGATGTCGTTCGTGGTGCGAATCATGCGCTCAGCCTTGACGTTCTGGGAGGAGGTGTACGGGCAAGACATGCGCAACTGGACACCATGAGAGAGAAAGAAAGCAGGGGAGGTGGAGTTATCGAACTCACGGCCATTGTCACACTGGACGGCCTTAATGGTAAGGCCGAACTGAGTAGACACCCAAGCGAAAAAGTGGAGAATAGTGGGAAATGCATCCGACTTGGCACGCAAGGGAAAAGTCCACGAATAATGAGAGAAATCATCGACCACCACAAGATAGTATTTGTAGCCAGAAATGCTGAGGATAGGAGATGTCCATAGATCGCAATGTACAAGATCACACACACGAGTAGCATGTGAAGAGGAAGACTGAAAGGGAAGACGAACATGACGGCCCAGCTGACACGCATGACACAGATGCTCGTCGTGAGCCCGAGTACAACGAAGGTCGGAACTCCGACTCAGCTGCATCAGAGCATCGCGGCCAGGATGGCCGAGACGACAATGCCAAGTGGTGGAGGAAGTAGTGGCGGCGAAAGCAGCTGACAAAGTGGACGGAGAAGAAGGTGAAACAGACGTCGGAAACTGGAGGGTGTAAAGGGGCCCCGTGCTGTCACATCGGAGAAGAGGACGTCGGGAAGCCAAATCCTTTACAGTAAGACCAGAAGAATCAAATTCAACAGAACAGGAATTGTCAGCTGTAAAGCGACGAATAGAAAGAAGGTTGTGAACCATAGAAGGGGCAACAAGAACATCAGGAAGACGAAAAGAGCCATGAGCGCCGGCGGCACCCACGGACGTGACAGGAAGACACGAACCATTCGCGACCATGATGGACGAGGGGTGAGAGGAAGAGGGAGGGTGAACGGAGGAGAGTATACCTGGGTCGGGAGTAGTGTGGTAAGTGGCACCCGAGTCGGCGATCCAGGCTGGACCGACAGGCGGTGTCGGGGCCATGGTGCTGAAGAAGGAGGCCAAGGCCGCCGGGTCCCAACCGACAGGCCCGGGCGAGGCGCCGGGATGTGTAGCCCACGGAGATCCCGGAGAAGCACCAGCGAGCATGGCTGCCGGCGGGCGAGGCGCACCAGGCGCACTGCCGGGAGCCTGGAAGGGCCACATGGCCCGCGACCACGGGTTGTGGAAAGAGGCCCAGGCCGTCGGTCCCTACCGACAGGCCCGGGCGAGGCGCCGGGAGGTGGAGCCCATGGAGGCGCGGAGTGAAAACCCGGAGGAGCGCCTGCGAGCATGGCCGGCGGCGGGCGAGACTCACCGCCGGGAGCTGGGGGGTCGTGGCGGCCAGGATCGCCACCGTGTCGACCGCCGCGGCAACAGCGGCCGCCATGGCCCCCCACCCCCGCTCGGCTCGGAGGGAGGAGGACCAAGAGGAGACGACGGCAGCGGAGGAGAAGCAGCAAGGGCAGTCGAGGAAAACGAGGACCCCAACGTGATGTCCTGAAGCTGCGCCACAAGTGGATCGGCCGGGTCGTGCCAGAGGACCGCGGTGTGGAACATGCGGGGACCCGCCGAGTGTGAGGCAGGAGGGACGAGGGGCTGCTGTGCCGCGGCGATCTGGCGAGCCAGAGCATCGGCCGCATCGCGCTCGCATGCCCAAGGGATGGCGGCCGCACGAACACGGGCCTGCCCTGCCGTGGCAGCAGCCTGGGCAGGGACAAGGGCAGCGGCGAGGTCGAAGGCGGCCTTGGCTGCTGGGAAGTGGGCAGCAGGAGGAGGGGCGCTGGCGGCAGCGCCGGGTCCGCCCGCGGCCGCACGAACACGGGCCTGCCCTGCCGCGGCAGCAGCCCGGGCATCGACGAGGGCAGCGGCGAGGTCGGAGGCGGCCCTGGCTGCTGGGAGGTGGGCAGCAGGAGGAGAGGCGCTGGCAGCAGCGCTAGGGAGCCGCACTGGGGTAGGCGCCGGGACCGCACCCGCGCTGGGGGCCGAGTCACCCGCGCCGGGGGCCGCCTGCGCCCACGCCGGGAGCCGCCCGCGCCGGGGCCGGCCGCGCCAGGACCGCGCCCGCGCCGGAGCTGCCGAGAGGCGGGTCAGCCACGCTGGGAGCCACCCGCACGCCGGGGGCCGGGGCGCCGCGCCTTGGGTCGCCCGCGCCAGGCCGCCCACACCGGGTCGCCCGCGCCGGGGCCGCCCGCGCTTGGGGCCGCCGGTGGCCGCGCCGGGTCGCCCGCACAAGGGGAGGGAGAAGGGGGAGGAGGAGGTTGCTCAACCATGGCTGCAGCGGCGGCGGCGCCGGCCAGCGGCTGGCTGGCGGCTGGGGAGGAGGAGGGGAGGGAGAGAGAGGAAACCCTAGCTTGATACCATGTTGGAACTTGTGATTCTCATTACTTGGCTAACCCTAGAAGGATAGCAATATAGTGTCATACATGGGCCTACACTCATACTCCAACAGAGTTGAATTGGCACAAAGACACTTTAGGACTTATCTGATATGGGCCTACACTCATACTCCAACAGAGTTGAACTGGCACAAAGACACTTTAGGACTTATCTGATCTCCCCATCGCATAGATGATTTGACATATAACTATGAATCCTAGCAAATTAGATGCATCAATAACCAAGATTCATTATTTTCTTATAATGGGGCAAACTGCTTTGAACTAACAAGCATAGACTCATGATTTGGAATTTTAAAAAAATGTAAATCTATGGAAATTGGAGAGCAAACTGAGATCCTTAAAATACGATCAATTTCTCCCAGGATCTATGCATGCTGAAAATGAATCTCAGGTACAAAAAGTTAAAACACTCATTAAACCATGCTGTGCTTATATTTTTCTCACCATAGTGGTGAAGTGAGTTGTCGTAAAACTAGGAGCAGATAAAGAGTTTCCACCGGATAAAAAAGAGCTTGGTTTCAGTTCAATATCACATGTTTCCTCATTATTTCAGGGTTTCCCTCTTTAACCTAGTTGCCACTTTTCTTGTCATTTGTTGTTTCACAATACAAATCACTTGCTTTGGACATCAGTGTACAGGACTTCCTGAAATGAAGTATTTCTTACTACTTAATGAATGGCAGTGTGCCTCCCATTTTATGCCAAAAAGATCTTAAACAAATTCAAATTGCAATTTACAGACGATGCTAAGCATATTGAGATGGTGCAATTGATTGGATACTTGTAAGATCAGGACCACGCACTACGATATGTACAAGTTACATCAAACAATGCACACTCTCCCAACAACATAAAACTAATCTTTTGATCCTATTGGCCATTCACTACTACTGGTGTCGTGGATCAATATCTTGCATTGAATCAAATCACTGAGCAGCAACTCTGTTACTCCAAGTCGCATTAAGCAGATGAACAAATTCTACATAAAGCACCAGCATCATGCTAAACATACCTACTTCCTGTTAGAGCGATAAAAAAAAAAATGCTAATCAACCCTACCTCCGGCGTGGCAACCGACCTCCATCTATTTCCACATTTCCACAAGCACGCAGAATGCAAACCTCTATCGGAATTCGGATCCGCCCCAAATTAATTGACTCCAAATACGAAATCAGAAACTCGAAGCAAGCAAGAAGGTCAGGATCGCTTACTGGGTTGAATCCGGTGGTGGTGTTGATGGTGAGGAGGGAGATCTCGTCGACCTTGGGGCGGAAGAGGGCGAGCTGCCCGGAGGCAGCGAGGTTGAGGCGGCGGTCGCAGGGGGAGAGCTGTGTGTTGCCGGAGAAGAAGGTGTTGTACCCCGCGAAGACCACCCCGAAGGTGAAGCCGTCCCCGCGCTGGATCCGCGCGTCGCTGCACGGCTCGTAGACGCCGTTCGTGTCCGCCGCCGCCAGCTGCGCGAGGCAGCAGGCCGCTACGGCGAGAGATAGGGCAGCGACCAGCGTGCGCGTCGCGTCGGCGGCTGCCATGGCGGTCGAGACGGCGGCGAGATTTTGCGGGGCGCTTTGGTGGCAACCAAACAGAACCGACCAAGCTGGCTCCAGTAACCACCGCCGAGGAGAGGAGAGCTCGTGGGTGACAGCGGTGGAGGTGGGTGGGGGAGAAAGGTGACTGGGTGAGAGTGGTGGGCCATCACTTTCCGTTGGGCCAAGATGGGCTGCTTGAGAAGCCGTTGATTTATGGGCTGGACTTAAGTAGCGATTTATGGCCCACCACTGGGCAGGATTTATGGCCCGCTGTTAAGTAGCGATTTATGGGCCAAGGTGGGGGAGAAAGGTGACTGGGTGAGAGTGGTGGGCCATCACTCAGTCGTACTAATAGCGATTTTATTTAGCAATTAAGTATTTTCTCAGAAAAATAGCAATTAAGTAAGTACAGAAACATATAGCAAAGGAACTTTCGTGAACATTTATACTCAGAATGTTCGAATGTTCACTTTGAATTTAATATTTACAGAAGTATAGTTAAGAATAGTTTCGAAGCATTTAATTAGATCAAACAAAAGCCGTCACGTTAGATTTGTAAAACGCACTCTAACAACAGCTACAGCTGTTTATAGTGTATTTGGATTTTGGAACAGAGCTACTGGTCTTAACAACTGATGGTCGTTGCCTTGGTTATCGTCTTTAGTTGGTGAGCAACAGTGGCAACAAACGGAAAGCGGCGACAGTGAATCCCAACTGTGGCAACAACAAATGGAAAACAGCGACAGTGAATCCTCAGCTAACGCACCAAGTCACCAACCTTCTCAGCGACAGTGAATCGCCGGCCCACGCGAGGGGTCGAACACTCGAACCAGTTAATTACTGCCACTCACGCGCCAACGCGCCCTGAAATTAGTTCTCTGAGTTTCCTTTCCTTGTATTGTAGCTTTATTACTTTTTTATTTAGTAAAGTATCGATAGATTCCTGTCTTGTGCCTTCTTTTTATTAAAATCTCGAAATGTCAACGTTGAAATGCTGAACAAAGTAGCAGATCAGAGAAGACGCAGGACATTAGAAAAGGCTTAGGAATCTCCGTGCTCGGCTAATCAGGCTGAAACTTTCGGCAAAGGTTGATCAAAGTTCGGCAAAGCGTCTTATTCTTGCCGAAAATTGTTGATTGCAGCACAAAAACAAAATGATTTCCAGCAGCGAATGTCCTGTTATAGTTTGGTAATTTCCTGAGAATATTACTGTCAACCAGGCTAGCAGTAACATCAACCATTCACAAGAACAAGAAATATCAGGATCTTTTTAGAAAAAAAAGGAGCAACCACAACCCAAAAAATGGATACTGCTGAAACTGAACCGAGAGCAAAGAGGAAACCACCCCAGCCTGGAGAATAGCTTGGTGTCTCTGACACGCCGCCTTCCTCCCCTCTCGTCTTCGTCATACAACATCACATATTTCCTCAAAGTTTTGCAAGCAGACCTACCAAAAATTGCAAGGTGCTAGTGCTCATGCTACGAGATGTCAACCGAGAATAGTCCCTTGTTTCTGACAGGTCATACAAACACTACACATCTGTGTCCAATCTGTGACAGAAATTTTACATGCTTTCCCGGTGTAGTCCATTGACAATATCCCTGCCCAATATAACATTACAACCAGAAAAATAAGTCATGTCCCTTTCTTGTTTTTAAACCCAAACAAGACATGACCATCAATAGTACAACTCTGGGAGTGGAACACATATAAAACAGGTCCCTTTGAACCAATAAGAGCATGCCAATAGGTAATAGTATAATGTTGGTAGTGGGGCAGATGCAGGACATACTGACCTATAACAAGTCCGGCCAATAGGCTTAAAAGAATGTTGATAATATTAGGCCCCAACTTTGGCCATATTTATGGTTTAAGGTTGCTTCGATGAATTATTCTGTTCAGTGCAGTTTGGCCCTCCCTTTTGTCTTAACACAGACTTTAGACAAAAGAATCCTACAGCCAAAGTCAAATATGCTCTTTCATGATAGTTAGTTTATGATTACTGCAAGCACCAGAATGGTCTAAGAAGCAAGGCAACAACACCATTGCATAGGCTAAACGACCAAAAATAGGGTTGGAGATGGCATACATGCAACGGAACCTACAAATCATCACAGCATGTATTCACAAGAGTGCCTCCATGTATACATAGGATGATCACATTAACTATTGCACAAAAAAGCTGCTGTGTTCAAACAGCGTACTCACAAATCGACAATTTGTAGCCATATCTTACTCTCTTAGCAGCAGCAGCACCCTCTTCCCAGGAAAAAAGTAAGAACTTCAAAAAAAGAAGGGAGACGAGGAGGATATATTTGTTCGTCGAGGAGGCTCTATAAGGCAGAGATGAAACTACTCGGTTGTCCATCTGATCACAGTGGAAGCGAGAGTAGTATTGCAGTCTAACATTCCTTCGATGCCTGAAACAAGGAGGGGAAGTTCTGCAGAACTATAAAAGCATTGACAGTGTACTACTATGTGTAAGAGAAAATTAGGCAAGAATGAGGAGGGACAAAGGATTTACATGGAAAATGTTCATTGGACCTAGCAAAGAATGATACAGTGAGAGCAGGTTCAGCAGGGATAGCACTGTTACATTGATCCAATGAATCTAGCATGACTTTCTTTTGCTACCAACGGAATGACTACCTAAGGAAGCTTGTCTGCGTATCAACTTTAAAGATTACTTTAATCATCGACCAGCACTAATAAAAGGACCATATAGGCCAATGTTTCTATGATAAATGCAGCCGATCTAGCAAGAGCAAAAGGCTTGCAGTACCTAAGAAAACAAACTAATGTAACAAGCATTCAATTGATGACAAAATAACAATCTAATGTCGTATGCCGCTTTATTATGAAAATGTTAAGCATACAGATTACTGAACAACCTAATACTCTCGCATTCTGTACTATGTACACTCCATTTGGAGACATTTCTCTCAACACAACACCTAAATAGAAGAAGATTAATTATTTCAGAGAGGCCGCAGAAAGTGCATATTTCCATACCTCGCTCATTTCAGTGTACAAACTCCGACCATCAAATGGGGGGTTGCTCCAGACTAGTCACGTAGGATGACTGAGTCTGCAATCTCCATCAAAGGCTCAAGGCACTCAGGAGAAAACTTGCGGGCGAACATGTAAGTGTGTGTCGTGTTTGACTTCCTCAGCTCCCTGATCAAGCTCGCGGATACCTCTCCAGGCCCATACATGTGTGGGTGTCCTGCAACAGAATCCGTCCAGTTTACCCTTGTTAGGGAATACTTAGTACAACCCTCAGGATCCTGCATATCCAGCAGTGTGGGGAAGTAATGCTCCTCCGGGTAGCATGAATCCCTGCGCTCGATCAGACAGGGCAACTTGAACTTCTTCCAAAGCCGCATATCCCTCACGACCATGATGGCATGCCTTCTCGTGAGCACAAAGAACTGCGACCCAGCACGGAACTGATCATACGGAACCTCCGGGAGCATGACATCATCACCCCGGGCATAGTACCTGTCATGGAGCAGCTTGGTGTCGTTGTCCATGTTGTCCATTATCTCTATGAAGCTGCGGTGGCGGCTATGAGGGCCAGCATTGTCAGATAGGAGTGCGTTGTAGAGGGTGGGGAACGGGTGGAGCGGGATGCAGGACTGCGACAGGAGCGCGAAGAACTGGTTGTAGGGGTCGTCAAGGAGCGCGGTGGCGAGGAGGCGGCGCGCGGCGGAGATGAGGGTAGGGGAGGCGCGCTGCGTGGCCTTGGCGGGGACGAAGCGGCCGCGGAAGGACGGCGTGGGCGGCATCTCGAGGACGGAGTAGGGGTCGGCGTGGACGTAGAGGTTGAAATGGTGGGTGTGGCCTTTGAAGAACTTCTCCCAGAGCGGGGAGAAGACGAGGTCCGAGTTGGTGAGGAAGAGGAAGGCGATCTTGGGCGCCGGGCGGCGGCGGAAGAAGTAGGATGCCGCGGAGGTCGGGGGTGTGGGAGTGGCCGACGAGGAGGAGAGTATGGCCCGGCGGAAGAGCGCGAGGTCGTCGGACTCGTCGGCGTCCGGGATGGCCGGGAGCGTCTTGGGAGGGAGCAGGCGCGGCGCGAGGAGGAAGACGACCGGGATGGAGAGCAGCAGGAGCAGGGAGAGCAGGAACGGCGAGGCGGCGTACGGCGACGTCGTCGTCATCTCCGGCCAGCGGGTGCCGCCGCGCCTGCTGCGGCCTCCTCCTCTCGGATCAGCCGGATTCGCGGAATGCGCGCAGGCCGCGGCGGCCAATGCAGCGGCGGATCTTGGGTGGTGCGTGGTTTGGTGGTGGTGGTGGTGGGAGGGGACAGGGATCAGATTTTTCTCCGAGGGAAATCAAAAGCAAGGGGGGATCGAGAGCGATTGATTGATGGGGACAGTCTGCCTCAAATTGGGCACCAGCAGCGAACTGGATCTTGCGATCTGGGGAGTGGCAGCAGCAAGGGCGATTGGAGCACGACGCAGGAACAATCGGGAGATTTCTCGCAGCAGCTCAGAAGATGACCGGAGGAACCGGGCAAGCGAATTGCTCCGAAATGGTGTGGGGAGGGCAATGGCGCGGCGCCGCTAGGCTGGGAACCGACGACACCCCATGCGGGGGCAGGGCCAGGATCTGGGTCGAGATCCGCGAACGGACGGCAGGCCAGGAGGACCCGGGCGCCGAGAGCGGGGCGCGGGCGGGACAGCCAGGAACAGCGCAGCAGCCGGAGCAGGAAACCCGGCGCGGGACCGGGAATGGCGGATCCGGGACAGAGCCCGCGCGGAGGCGGAGGAGGCTAGCGGGCGGAGATCCCCCTGGAGGCGGGCGGGCGTGGTGGGGGTTGGGGGAGACTTTGTGGAGATCTCAGGCGCCCGGCGGTGGAGGTGGACGGCGGCGGCAGCCGGAGGAACGGAGGGTGGGGAGGAGAGAGAGTGAGGCGGAGCCGGAGGGGAAAGAGGGACGAGGAGGGGACGCGCGCTTATATCTTGTGCGCCTGCTCGTCGCTCTCACGGGGCGGGGGCGTTGTGAAATTGTGATTAATCGGCGACGGCGACGGCGACGGAAGAGCGATTACGGGGCGGGGGCGGTTAGCGTTAGCGAGTGGCTCCTATCCTAGTCCTCCGCCCCACTGTTATAAAAGCGGCTATTTTTGGATCACGGCGGTTGGATCCGCCGGCCGGCGCGAATCTCGACGCGTGTAGTAGTAGACTCTAGAAGCGTCTTGTTCACAGACAACAACAGCACAGCGGGGATTAGAGTAGAGAGCTAATTAATCGGGATCCGGACATCCAGTGCAGTCACGTCGATGGGGCGCCGTGGGATCCAGCCGGAGGGTGGAGGCTGACGGATGGGGCCGCGTGTCGGTGGCGTGGCAGCTGCGCGCCTCTTGTCGCCCGGTTTTAAAATTGGACGGCGGCAGTGGCTGCACCTGCACGAGGAGGAGAGGGGAGGGGAGGTAGGTGGCTGCCGCGTCGCACGGACAAGGTGGCGACGCTGACCGGGGCCTCAGGTCCCTTTAAAATTCTAATTTTTTTCACGCTCTTTTATCACATTAATCTTTAATCATTTATATAACGCATTAAATATAAGTAAAATAAATTACTAATTATATAATTTTATTATAATTTATGAAACGAATCTTTTAAATTTAATTAGTCTATAATTAAATAATAATTATTAAATATAAACAAAATTATTACAGTGTCGAAGTTAAAAAAATCTGTGCATCTAAAGAAGGCCCGGAATGAAACGAACCACGGGCCATACGGCCATAAACGGCCGTAGTGGCGTACGTGGTCCGTAGATGCAGTAGCAGGTAGCGTAGCAGCCAATCTCAGTGTCAGGTGTGGCGTAGATAGCTAGCTAGATTAGCTTAGCTGCCATGCGTTTCGCGTGTCTTCTTTGGCTCTTGCACGCTTTTGATTTTGTTGATTGATAACGTATCGGTTTGGAGCTGTTGAGCTAGAATGTACCGACAACAGTTCTAGATATGTTTTGGGTAGACATTGTTACTTGGAGTTTCATCTGAATTTATTCATATTTTATTTAACTAACTATTTAAGAGAGTCTCATCTATGCAATGCTGATGGCATGGCCTCCTTTTTTTCATCGTACAGCTCGATTTCTGATTCTCGGCGAATCATAAAATTAGATCCTATGAAAAGATTACGAAACAATAAATGACCATAAATGACCCCCCCCCCCCCCTCCTATGTTAATTATCGTTCTTATTTACATTTCGTTGCATCCTTGCTAATATGGCACTCTTAGTTATAACATCGTGAAATCTCTTGTGGTTATGTTGATTGACTTTCCGGTGATTAGTTTCAGAATATGTGTGGTGTGTCGGAAAGGAGCGGGGTGCGTCGTCTGAAATATCTCCGAGCAGGCAACTGTATATGATAGGAATTGTGCAGAAAAAAACCGTAAAAACTTTACTGGTCAATGTAAAATATATGACATTAAGTGCATATTTTGACACCTAATTTTTCTTATGATATACAATTTTATAGCAACAAAAGTTTGATTGTTATAAAGAATTTCTAAATACAAAATCAATGTATAAACATTTTTTAGTATAAAATTTTCATATGATTACACTATTATCAGTGAAATACCAAATTTTCAAATAACTTATGTTTGTATTCTTAGCTGGAGTGGGTACTCTAGTCTTCAAGAATAAAGATACGGGATGTCCAAACTTCTATATAGCTAGACGAGTACGTCATCTTGGTTTGACATTTGTAATGTTGTACGGTCGTACTTCTTCCGTCTCTATTACCTTACCGTCTACTAGTACGTACTCCCTGCGTCCACGAATGGATTGTAGGCTGATGGAGGTTGGTGCTGCATTAAGATCAGATAGAGGCTGTCCATCTTCTTTATGTGGTACTGTGTTTAGATCAATGAGCATAGATAGAATGAATTGAGAATTGGGGGAAGCCTATTGTTGCTGGAGGCTTTTATAGTGGGGGCAAAATGGCGCCATGTTCAAATTTGAAGTTTAAGGCAAATGGACGCCAGAATGGGAACCAAAACTTTCTGCAGTATTCATGGCCAGAATGGTGTTCTACTTTTCCTAACACTATGGTTTATAATCTGCCTATCTTGAAAGGAGATCATGCTCCTATTCTTGCTGTGCCTAGCTCTAACCGTTGCAGGAAAAGCAGCACTTTCAAGTTTGAAAACTGGTGGCTCATGGAGGAAGATTATGAGGAAACAGCCAAGCAAAGTTGGTCCAAATCCCGCAATAGACCCTTCCACCTTAAGACCCTCTTCCTTGCCAAATACTTACAGAAATGGCGCAGGACCAAATTTAAAACCTCCGATCAGCTCCAAAAAATTGAAGACCAAATCCAAAGTCTGCAAATGCGCCCTCCCCACCAGCAAAATATTAGCCTTCAAAAAGATCTTCAACATCAATACCAAATCATTTTAGCCAAAGATGAATCCTATCACAAGCAGCGCTACAAAAAGAACTGGTATGTGAAGGGTGACAGAAACATAAGCTTTTTCCATCATGCTATTATCAAAAGGGCAAGAAGGAATACTATCACTCATTTTCAAAATCCGGATGACACCTTTTCCATGACCCATGACCAACTTGCCCAAACTGCCAATGAATATTTCAAGTCCATTTTCAGGTCTGATGCAAATTCTATAGTAGAGAACATAATGCAGGAATGGAGGCAGGAGTTGGAGGCATCACATAACACATGTGATGATGATTTTACTAACTCTATTCCCGGTTTACAGGAAATTCACAACATTGTCAAGAATATGAGAAGCAATGCAGCTCCAGGACCGGATGGTCTAAGTGCAGGTTTCTACAAATCAGCTTGGAAGTGGGTGGGTAAAGATGTTCTTGATTTAGTTACTAATTTTTATAATAATGCTGAAATCCCACCTGAGATCAACAAAACTCACATCACGTTGATTCCCAAGATGAATGCCCCTGTTACTCCTAGGGATTACAGACAAATAAGCTTATGTAATGTTATTTATAAAATTATTGCTAAATCTTTATAAGACAGAATGAAGCATCATTTACCACATATTATGCATCCTTCCCAATCTGCGTTTGTTCAAGGTAGACATATTGCCTCCAATTTTATTATTGCTCAGGAGATTATTCACAGCTTTAATCTGAAAAATTGGAAACATAAAGCTTTCTTTCTCAAATTAGATTTAGCCAAAGCTTTTGATAGAACTGAATGGAATTTTATTGTAAATGCTCTCAAAAGACAGGGGTTCAATGATCATTTTATAAATCTTATTTACAGTTGTATCTCAACTACTAATCTTTCTGTGCTAATCAATGGTGTACCTGGTCTAATTTTCTATCCACAAAGAGGTATAAGGCAAGGATGTCCTCTCTCTCCTTATTTGTTTATTATTGCAATCAATGAGCTTTCAATTTGCTTGCAGAAGCATTCGAGTAATCATAACATTGTAGGGATTACTTTAGGCCCAAATAGCCCCACCATACATGCTCTTCTTTTTGGAGACAATCTGATTATTTGTGGTCAAGCCACTCATGATGAGGCCACCAAAATCAATTCAATTCTTCAGTCTTTCTGTGCTGCTTCTGGCCAAACTCCTAATTTCTCCAAATTTGCTATCACTTTCAGCAAGTGTGTTGATGCTCATAGTAGAGAGGTGGTCAAGGCTATTTTTCCTGTTCCTGATATGGCTCCAAATTCTATTTATTTAGGACATCCTCTAATTTTCAATCACAATGATAGAACGAAAGCTTACAACTTCATTCTCTAGAAATTCAGAGCTAAGTTGACCACCATCAAAGCCAATAAACTCAATCATGCTGGTTGCCTTGTTTACATTAACTCTGTCCTTGCTTCTATTCCAATTTATTACATGTCCACCATCCTTTTCTCTAAAAGCTTCATCTCCAAAATTACCTCAATTATCAGCAATTTTTGGTGGGCTGGAGTAAAAGAAGACAATTCTACTTCTTCCTTTCATTTCAGGTCCTGGACAGATATATGCAGACCAAAGAAAGAAGGTGGCTTAGGAATAAGAGATCTTCTCAGTGTCAATAGGAGCCTCATTGTACACTCTGCTTGGAACATTGCCACAGGTAAAAATCCCTTTCTGATAGATATTCTTAAAGCTAAATACTTCCACAACAAAAGCTTTTGGCAGGCAAAGAACACTCCCTCCAAATCTGCCTTTTGGTCATCGATTCTGCAAGTTAAGAAAATCCTTGTTGATAATTGCATCATCCAAATCCACAATGGCCAATCCAACATATGGTCCAGTCCTTGGTGTCCTATTTGGCAACAAATTCATAACCACTTAAAGTGGCCTGTGACAGTTCCAAATTTTCCTAATAATATTTCTGAGCTCTGGGATGACAACACTCATCACTGGGATTTCAACTTCATCTCCCAAATTTTTGATTCTCATGCTACCTCCAAAATCATTACCACCCAGATAGTCCACTCTGATCCAGATGTCATCACTTGGAAACGAGCAGCAAAGGGAGTATGCACTGCAAAGGAAGCTTTCAACTTCCTCAACTCACAAATGCAGGTTCAAATTCCCAACCAAGGCTCTAGAGCTATTACTGATCCAGCAATGACTATTCTGAAAAGGGCTTGGAAGCACAAGCATTTGTCTCCAAATATTAAGACCTTTGTTTGGAGAATCATCAGGAGGGCAATTGCTACAGGTGCTCGTGCAGGTAACCTCTCTACAAGAATTAACAAAAATTATGACAGGTGCAACAATTTGGAGAATGATGCTCATCTATTCTTTCATTGCCAATTTGCAAGAGCTGTTTGGTTTTCTTCAAAAACCCCCATACGTACATCTTTACTTCCTCTTGAACAGGATGGGGTACAGAATATTCTATCCGCCATTATAAGTCCTAACACTACAGAGTATCAATTTCACAGAATTAGGACTACACTCTGGTACTATGGAAAGCAAGAAATGATCTACGCTTCCAAAAAAAGAAATGGACGGTTTTGCAGGTTCATCACACAGTGGACGCGGACATGAAAGTTTCTACATTGGAGGGAGAATCGACCACAAGTGTTGATGCGGAGGCAAATGGGTGCCAAAGGCTTTTTACAGGGCCTCAACAACAAAATATTCTTTCTTGTGCAGGTTCACAATGGAACGTACAAGAGCTATCAGAGCTCCCTAACCAGACCCGAATGGGTCATTCATCTACTGCTCCTATTTGCAGGCAACCAAATTTGATTGCAGGTCCAAGATGTTACTCGGATGCTTCGATTGCGCCTGATACAACTCCCAATGACACAAGACCAGCAGGACTAGGAATTTTCATCCTAGATCCTAGCCGACAGCTCAGTGCTACATCAAAGCAAGAATAGAACAGGTCAATTCAGTCCTTATGGCTGAAACTGCGGCAATGGCCCTAGCTGCAAAGATAATCTCATTGATTGGCATTAGGGAGATATCTTTTCTCACTGATAATCAACTCCTGGCAACCTTCTTCAATGGAGCAAGTTTTGAAGTGCCACCTCGTTGGGACATCAAACCCTTTTCCCAGAGCTTCCTAAATGCTATAGAGGGGTGCAACTGGAAGGTTCTCAAGATTCATAGAGAACTAAATGTCACGGCACATGTTTTAGCTAGTCAGGCTTTCCAAAGCTCATCAAGTTCGGTTAGCAATGTGGCATTTTCTTGTACCAATGAGACACATGTACACAGCTGCCCTCTCAGAGAGGCACTGCAGTCTGTACCCTGGGAACTAATTTCCCGTCTAGCAGCGTCTTGCTGCTGATAAATAAATTTGTTTTCCTTGCCAAAAAAAATCCTAGATGTGAAGTCATTCGTGGATGGAGGGAGTACTTGTCATGGGATGTTTCAGTTAATAAATGACTACATTCAAACTGCTAGAATAGACTAATTGGATTAATTTGGCTAACCCTAGAGGGTAGCAATATAGTGTCATACATGGGCCTCATGGGCCTAGCCTCAATACTCTAACAACCCCCGCAGTCTGAACTTCCGGCATAGTAGAGTTACAGACTAGACATGAAAAGAAGCATACACACGAGCCCCCCACAGACTCAACTAGGCACCGGTGACGTTGAGGCTGGAGCGGAACTCGGTGAAGGTCGAGGACGGAGACCCTTGGTGAAGATGTCGGTGAACTGGGAGGTGGTCGGGACGTGAAGGACCCGAACAACGCCAATGGCAACCAAGTATCGGACGAAGTGTAAGTCGATCTCCACGTGCTTGGTCCGCTGGTGCTGAACGGGGTTGTTGGAGAGGTACACGGCACTGACGTTGTCGCAGTAGAAAAGCGTGGCTCTGGCGAGGGGGCTGTGGAGCTTGACGAGGAGTTGCCGGAGCCAGAAAGCCTCCGCCACGCCGTTAGCGATAGCACGGTACTCCGCCTCGACACTGGAGCGGGAGATCACCGGTTGGCGCTTGGACGACCAGGACACCAGGTTGCCACCCAAGAAGACAGCGTAGCCGGAGGTGGAGCGCCGAGTGTTCAGACACCCGGCCCAGTCAGCGTTAGTGTAGACGACGAGCTCGGAGGAGGGAGACCGGTAAAAGAGCAAGCCGTAGTCGACAATGCCGCGGAGGTATTGGAGGAGGCGCTTGAGAGCAGTGAGGTGGGGCTCTCGGGGATCATGCATGTGAAGGAAAATCTGCTGCACTGCATAGGTGATATTCGGCCGGGTGAAGGTAAGGTACTGAAGTGCACCTACGAGACTCCGGTATGCCGTGGGGTCTACCACTGAGTTGCCCTCGGCCTCTGACAACTTGCCCTGTGTGTCAACTGGAGTGGAGCAGGGCTTGTAGTTAGTCATCCCAGCTCGCTCTAGGATATCAAGAGTATACTACCGCTGGTGAAGAAGAAGGCCGGTGGGACAAGGCTCAACAGTGACCCCGAGGAAGTGGTGGAGCACACCAAGATCCTTTACAGGAAACTCCTGCTGAAGAGAGCTGATGATGCGGCTGAGTAGTGATGAACTGGAGGCTGTGAGGACAATGTCATCAACGTAGAGCAGCAGGTAGGCAATCTCAGCTCCACGGTGATAGATAAACAAAGACGTATCTGACTTGGCCTTCACAAAGCCTAGTGTCATCAGGAAGGCAGCAAACGAAGAGTGCCACGTCCGAGGGGCCTCCTTGAGGCCGTAGAGAGACCTGTTGAGCTGACAGACCATGTCAGGATGAGAAGAGTCAACAAACCCCGCCGGCTGACTGCAGTAAACTGTCTCAGTGAGAGTCCCATGCAGAAAAGCATTCTTGATGTCCAGCTGATGCACAGGCCAAGAGCGAGTGAGAGCCAGTGAGAGCACTGTGCGGACGGTGGCCGGCTTCACCACTGGACTGAATGTCTCGTCATAGTCAACGCTAGGGCGCTGAGTGAAACCCCGAAGAACCTAGCGAGCCTTGTACCTCTCAAGGGTACCATCAGCCCACTGCTTATGCATCTAGATTCACTTGCCGGTGACAACATTGGAGCCGGGCGAACGGGGCACCAGATCCCATGTCTAGTTGGCGAGGAGGGCTGTGTACTCCTCTTTTATCGCGCGGCGCCAGTGAGGGTCCAACAAGGCGTCACGAACGGAAGAGGATACAGGAGAGACCAGTGTGTCACCGGGTATCGTCGCAAGAACCTGGGACCGCAGGGTACCCGCCGCGTGCCGTGTCACCATAGGGTGAACATGCCACGGGTGGCGGTGAAGGAGCGATGGGTGGTACACCGGCAGCACGACACGGGCTGCCGAAGGCAGCAGCGGTGGTGTAGGCGTCGTCGGCGGAGAAGAGGCCATCGGTGGTGACAGAGGCGCTGGGTCTGCCCGCGCACGACGCTGGTAGACAAGCACCTGCTGAGAGAACCACGCAGGGGGTGAAGAAACTGGCGTCCCCGGCCCTGTGTCAGGTGGAGGAGCAGGGGCCGCACCGAAGGGCGACGCTACCGGACCCGTGTAGAGCACAGGGCCAGGAGCAGCAGGCGCCGGGTCCGCCCGCGCACGGCGCTGGTAGACAAGCACCGGCTAAGCGAACTGCGCAGGGGGTGCAGGAACCGGCGTCCTCGGCCCGTGTCAGGCAGAGGAGCAGGGGCCGCACCGGAGGGCGACGCTACCGGACCCGTGCAGGGCACAGGGCCAGGAGCAGCACTGATGTGCGACAAGCCGGCGCACGGGCCCGGCGAAGGGCACGATGGAGCAGTACCTGCAGGAGAAAATGGCAAAAGTGGCTGGACCACCGTGTTAGTGGGAAACAGAGAGGCGAGGTCAGGGTCAGGGGTGGAAGGTGGTGTGGTGGTGGTGGAGAAGGGGAAGACAGACTCATCAAACACCATATGGAGAGATGAGGACCCAACGAGAAGTGAGGTCAAAGCACCGGTAACCCTTGTGATCTGGGGAATACCCGAGGAAAACACACAGAGTCGAACGAGGAGCCAGCTTATGGGGAGTGGTGGCAGTGGTGTTAGGGTAACACGCACACCCGAAGATACGAAGGTGGTCATACCAAGGAGGGGTACCGAAGAGAGTGTGGTGTGATGTAGGAGCTGGGCATGCAGCGGAAGGAAGACGGTTGAGGAGATAGGTGGAGGTGTGCAGACTCTCTGCCCAGAAGCGAGCAGGAAGCGACGCCTGGAGCAGAAGGGTGCGCATGGTGTCGTTCGTGGTCCAAATTATGCGCTCCGCCTTGCCGTTTTGGGACGAGGTATAAGGACAAGATATGCGCAACTGGACACCGTGAGAGAGGAAGAAGGCACGGGAGGTGGAGTTATCAAACTCACGGCCATTGTCACACTGGACGGCCTTGATGGTAAGGCCGAACTGAGTCGACACCCAAGCAAAAAAGTGGAGAATAGTGGGGAATTTCTCAGACTTTGCACACAAGGGAAAAGTCCATGAATAATGAGAAAAATAATCAACCACCACAAGATAATATTTGTAACCAGAAATGCTGATGACAGGAGATGTCCATAGGTTGCAATGTACAAGATCAAACACATGAGTAGCATGTGAAGTAGAAGACTGAAAAGGAAGACGAACATGACGGCCCAGCTGGCACACATGATACAAGTGCTCATCGTGAGCCCGAGAACAATGAATGTCGGAACTATGACTAAGCTGCATCAGAGCATCACGTCCAGGATGGCTGAGACGACGGTGCAAAGTGGTGGAGGAAGTAGATGCGGCGAGGGAAGCTGACAACGTGGACGGTAAAGAAGGCGAAGCAAAAGCCGAAAACCGAAAAGTGTAAAGGGGCCTGGAGCTGTCACATCGGAGGAGAGGACGCTGGGAAGCCAAATCCTTTACAGTAAGACCAGAAGAGTCAAATTCAATAGAACATGAATTGTCAGCTATAAAATGATGAATAAAAAGAAGGTTGTAAACCATTGAAGGTGCAACCAGAACGTTAGGAAGACGAAAAGAGCCATGAGTGCCGGTGGCACCCACGGACGTGACAGGAAGACACGACCCATTTGCGACCATGATGGACGAAGGATGAGAGGGAGAAGGAGGGTGAACAGAGGAGAGTATACCAGGGTCGGGAGTAGTGTGGTAGGTAGCACCCGAGTCGGCAACCCAAGCTGGTCCAGCAGGAGGTGTCAGGGCCATGGTGCTGAAAGTGGACGCCAAGGCCGTCGGGTCCCGACCAACGGGCTCAGGCGAGGCGCCGGGAGGTATCACCCACGGTCCGAGCGAAGTGCCATGAGGTGTCACCCACGGTCCGGGCAAAGTACCGTGAGGTGTCACCCACGGAGCCGCTGAGGGAAACCCCGGAGGAGCACCAGCGAACATGGCCGCCGGCGGGCGAGACTCATCGCCGAGAGACTGGAAGGGCCACATGGAGATGCGCCCTGCCCACGGGTTGTTAAAGGAGGGCCAGGGTGTACCCCGTGGAGGCGGGGGCGCCGGGTTGCTCCCACGGCCATCACCCGCACCACGCCCCCCTCCGTGACGACGACGGCCACCATGGCCCCCACCCCCGCTTGGCCTAGGAGGAGGATGACCAAGACGAGACGACGGTGGCAGAGCAGACGGACATGGTGGAGGAGTAGCCGCAAGTGCAGCCGAGGAAGACGAGGACCCCGGAGCAGAGGTGGACCCCTAAACCCTAAACCCTAAACCCTAAACCGGACCTGTAGGAAGGTGGAGAAGGGCTGCTGCCAGGTGATCCACGTGCAGAGGTGGGCGTAGCGGTCACTGAGCCTGCGAAGGACATTGAGGACCAGGATGCGGTCCTCCACGGGCTAGCCAAGGTCACCGAGGGAGTCGGCCATGCCCTTCATCCAGCGGCAGAACTCGCTGACGAAGAGGTCGCCCTGGACGAAGGTATAGAAGCTCGCATCGAGACGCAGAGCCCATGCCTCGGCATTGCCTAGAAACTGGCCCTCGAGGACGAGCCAGGCCCGGCGAGCGTCGACGGAGTTGTGGATGAGGTCGTGCAGGTCGAGGGAGATCGTCCCGATGATCCAGGAGAGCATGATACTGTCGAGACGCAGCCACGCTGGGGTCTGGACCGCGACAGAGGCGTCGGCAAGGACGTGGTCATTGAGGGCGTAGCGGCGGAGGGTGAGGAGGACCAGGTCCCGCTAACGGGCGTAGGCGGGCGACCCCGGTTCAAGGATGACCGGGACGAGGAGACGGATGTTCTGGACACTCCCGGCCTGGTAGTGGAGCTGCGCCACCAGCGGGTCAGCCGGGTCATGCCAGAGGACCGCGGTGTGGGACGCGCGGTGGCCCGGTGTGTCGGAGGAGGTGGCCCCAGCGTCGTACGAGGCAGGGAGGACAAGGAGCTGCTCCGCCTCGGCGATCTGGTTGGCTAGTGCATCAGCCGCCTCGCGCTTGCGCTCCCAAGCGAGGGCGGCGGCACGCACACGGGCCTGGCCCTCCGCGGCAGCCGCCCGAGCCGTGACGAGGGCGGTGGCGAGGGCAGAGTTTGGGCGCGCCGCGTATGGAGAAATCGGCGACAGGGGAGGTGGGGCGGGGAAAGGAGCCGCGCCGAAGAAGTGTGGGGCGACGATGGTGGCTGTCAGTGTAACAGAACCGACCAATTTATTAGAGCACAAGCACATAATCCGCCATCAATTCAGCAAATCATATGATTGAGACCTAATAAACCCGGTAGTCCGTGAAATCTCGAAGGATTTCAAACTTTTTCGGCACGACCAAGATCGTAATAGTTTAGTGATTCCATTCACAAGTACACAGTTCGCACATAGTTTAAAACGTCATCGGAGTACGAAATAAAGTTATTACAAACCAAGTTCAAATTCAAATAAAAGCGAAAGCGATTTAAGTTCAAATACCACACACACACATTTGAAATACAGTGCCAGGTCCTTGGTTCACATCCAGCAAAAGCATCAAGTCGAGAAGAGTGACCATGCCCAAGGTCTAGTCATCTCCCAAGGCAGGATAGAAACAGTTCTGACAATAACCATAAAGCATCTCACCATCTGCAAAAACATGGGAAATAAAACCCTGAGTACGAGAATGTACTCAGCTAGACTTACCCGTCATAAACTAAAATAAAGAGACTCCAAGGAGTATGCAAGGCTGTATAAGTAGGATAGCTGACTCATTTAAATCGCGGAAAAGCTTGCATTAAGAAACAATTAATAAGAACCTTCTAGCAATGTATTTTAATCTGATTAACCTTATCATGCTACATTAGCACCTGTACTAAACATGCATGGTAATAATTATTCAACAGCAAGTAACCATTTCCTGTTGAGTATCTTTCCATCTCATCAGCTCAACCATCTCACCTCTTGTT